>OY735213.1:33115662-33398162 GCA_963457665.1 Thysanoteuthis rhombus | reverse complement strand
GCTCACATGTTTTGAGAGGGGGATCCGTATTTTAAGAATGTTTCGCGAGTGCTTCCTGTAAATTGTCGGGCCATCATTGCATACGTATAAGATAGAACTGTAAACTTACTCTCAATGTTCAATACTTGAGCCCACTAGTTCATAATACCTGTTTAAAATGAATACTAGTAATAAATATAAATATTATATGAATATGATGGCCTTTCTACTCACGTCGTCAGAGTACAAGTTTCCAGAACACACTAGTGTTGAGTTACTTGTTATTTTGCAACCCTCGGATCCATTAATGATTAGATTTTGATAAAAATATTCCTTCCACTCAATGACAATAAATTTGGCCCATGAACATCTGTTGCCACTCTTCTGGGTTGGGTGGATGTAAAAGGATATATTCGGGATGAATCTAAGAGGCGACCATATTACTTGTGAAGAATAATACCATATTTCTTTTTACGGCAATGCAGTAAGTTGGGGTTACATAAAATAATCGTACAGCGTCATTATCCTTTATTGACTATAAGATGCAAACTTTTAAATCCCCTCGTACTCGGTGAGAATACCCATCCCCCTTTACTACCCCCACCCCCAGCGATCGACATATCTTGAATATACTTTTCCAAACCAATATTTTTGCCACTTAGAGGCGCAGAGTGGAGTAATGGCTGAAAATGGAGAAGGCAATCGGCAAACTTAGTTTTAGTTTTGGACGAGCCTGCTTACGCTCACTTTTCGCTAATGCCCTTGGGAAAGACATAAATCCACTTCTCCTCCAAGCCCAAGCAGACAAACAAAGCGGCAGTAGACTCCCTAAAGCAGGTGGATGGTAAACTCTGCGTACTTTCTGGTAACTTCTGCAGCTTAGAAAGAGCACCATTTGTAACGTCTGATTGTACCACAGGGAAAACAATCTTCGAGACTGAGAGAGTGAGTTTTTGCCTGTGTGCAACGACCCTCTCATTAGAAACAACACAAAACAAAAACATTCTCATTCTCAGGTTTACCATGCAAATCTACACAGAGCCTCGGATATCATCAGAACGTTAGTCCACAAAAATGTCACCAACAACTTTTTTTTCTATACCCTGGACGTAAAGAGTTGAATATGGTAGCGAAGAACAATAAGTCAAAAGAAAAGAATAGTTTTTACAAATTATATAGTGTTTGAAATTATTGATTTTTGACTTGCGTATCATCTTAATTTCAGATGTTTCGCATCGCAACTAATCAGACCCTCATTCTACGACCGTAAGATCAGAAATAAAGAATAAGTTCTCGGTAAGTCTCGAACTTTCGTCTGTTTTTGTTTTTTTGCCGTTTTGTTTTTTTCACTGAAAGCTTATCTAATTGTGATTGCCTCTCCATGGCTTGAAGTTTGACATCAAACCGTGCATAAGACCGATACAATCATACAGACATCCCTTATTTACCGGAACTCTCAGCGCCGCCATATTCAATGTTTTATATACATACACGAACAACTATCACAGCATTCCTTACTTCAGATTCACACTATTTAATAACAGCCGTAGAATGACGATCCACTACATCGGTAAGGCATCGTCCATTTAAGACGGGGTCCGCAGGATGCGAGTCCAGATCTCATCGGATTCTACTTCTTTATTTTCTACTTCTTACTGCTTACTTTACAGTTGTAGAACGGAAAACAATCTTTCTGTTATGATAGAAGGCATAAAAGATTATCTGTTCTAGAAGCAGTAATGAAAAATAAGTTATTTGATCCTAATTCTTTAATTGTTAAAATAATCTATGGATTTTATTATAGTTTATCCAAAAAATGACGGCATCTCATATATAAGTTTGAGGTTTCTGTTTTGTGTGTTTGTTTGCCCCCTATAAAAAATACCTAAACATGGGTGCAACCCGACCGAATTTGGCATGCCCACTCAATGGGCCAGGGGGTGGTTTAAAAACGAAAGAAATTTAGAAAAATATTTTGAAAGGGTTCTAGAGGGAAGTTCTATTTACAATGTAACTATAATGCCAAAGCGGAACCTACTTGCCGCCCACATAATTTCTTATTTTACATTTTTTTATATCATTTTTAAGAGGTTTAAATTGAGAGGCACCTTTAAGGGGTCAGAAATGAAGGAGACTTTTTCCTAAATAAAGATTAGATTAGAATTTTAGATTAATGAAGCATTTTCAAACGTTTTAGAGGGTGTGGACTCGATTTATGATGTAACTGTGGTGTAAAAGTGGGCCCTTAATCTCCGTTCAATATATATATATATATATATATATCTATTTTTAATATATGGTTTGAAAAACTTTCCAGTTTAAAACACTAAACATTTAAAAAGCCTTTTTAAAAATTTTATTGTGTCACTTCGGTCACTTATTTCCCAATATCTTTTGATGTAATTTATGTAATTTTCTTCAGTGTTTTTTTTTTCATATATATATGTTACATATACTTCGTTATTATGGTATTATATGTAAACCTTTTCTTGTTGAGATCATCAGTTGTTTACTATTTACCCGTTTCAGGAACTTAAAAATACAACACTTATATTAACATGGCAGCCAGCAGTGTTGATCAAACACCACCTTTCAGCTATGATTGTAATATATAGCTTGTATTATTCATGTTGTTGATTATTTTATATAGGCTATTATCATGATGGATTGTATATAGATTTATCCTATACTATACATCATTTATTTTCTAAAAACAGAGCCTACTTACGTAGACTACCCCCAAATCGTATTTAAAGATAAGGGATCAGTAAGTATAACAACAGATGTGATTCGTTATGTGAATATTGAATCCATGGTTTTAATCTCAGACTGCATCCAAACCAACTTATGATATCATCTTTGAGAATACTAATTTCAGAGTAAAAACTTATTAGAGTTGATTATATATCAACATATTCAACTAAAGAATTTGACAATTTCTTCCTTCAACCTTGAAATTATTCTTTCCACGTCGTATACGATCTTGTTTTCATCAATTTGTTTTTTTCTTAATTATCAAATAAAGCATCCTTGTATATATGGTTAGTACGAAAACCAAACACTTTCTAGCTCTTACTAACACACCAATGGGCTATTCCACTGATATACTTTGACAATTTGTAACTTAGTAATCCAGGTTCGATCACCCATCTACCAACTAACTCTCTGCCGGACAAATAGACCGGAGTCAAATGTTCTCCCGGTTACAGTTAACACAACGATCATTCACACTGTCAAAGATTGGATCCATCTCTTTTGGTTAGCTAATTCCCTTAGTATTAATGCAAATTTATTCATTTTGATATATATTTCTCATTGATTCAATTTTTATATTCTCATGAACATATTCTTTAATTTTCGTAATATTTTGAATTTGGTCAAGCTGATGAGTTTTAGAGTGATCAGAAGGTCTAGTTATGGCTTTATTAAACTGTCTAATTTTTTTACAAATTATGCCGCCTTGATTGACCATTCTTACAATTAAAGAAACAATTTTCGGTACAAAATCAATAGATCTAAGTGTAGCTGTAGCTATTCTCGAATATTCTGATAATATAGTTCTATAAAATATATGACATAGAATACCATCAATCTCATTGGTATACGTACGATACGGGACGGAGAGGAGTCTCGTTCATCATACAATTTATAGACAAGCATTCCATCGTCGATTTTGATATCGAAATCTTGGAACGTTGGTTACATTCTGTTATGTTCACACTTTAGAGTATATATTCCTAAACGATTTTTCGAAATCTCCTCCATAACATAAGTCGTCAATAAAACGGGTGCAGCCTAAAAATGAACGAGCTCGCTTTATAATAGTTCTAATTAAAGATGATAGGAATATATATTCATGTATGAGTAAATACAAATTTGCCCGGTAGGGTGGACGATCAATTCTTATAGGCACACCAATGATCTAATGAAATACTTTATTACCTATTTTGAGGTAACATTCCTCAATAAGATGACTCACAATCGCCTTAAGGGTAAAGCACGTAAAGTAAGTCTTGTCCTTTTCTGTTTTACACCAGAAAAGCTTTAAAGTTTTTAAACCCAATATGTATACTATTTACTCTTACGAATGCCAAGTCTATGATTTTATTTGATTCTTTAATAAGATTTTCATGAAGAATTTTTGTGTCAGGAGTACTAAAATCGTAAATTGAGATTGATTTAGTTCCTCTACGTGTATTCATGATATCCAATTTTTCTTTAACGGGCATAGACTTATTCATCACCAAATGAGATTAAAATTACTATAGAATTTATGTTTATTATGGAATTCCTGTATTTGATTGTATATTAAATTAAAAACTTTAGAAACAGCTTTGCTAAGAGGTTTAGCGCTACAGACTCTGGAGGCTACGATAAAGCGAGCACCAATAGGATTTTTACGTGATTCAGTTATCCAATACATAATTGGTAACTTTTGTATCTTTCTATCTATTTAAAGTCTTAACTTTTTCACATAACACGATGTTATTAAATATAATATTATCTGGTTCATAAGTAGATGCTTTATACAAGGATGACAGCGTTCCTATTAAACCTACCTCAGACAATATCCTTTGAATAGAATATATTTTTTTACCTATAAATGCTATATCATTTGCCACTCTATCAATCGGGACTGTAATAAATTTATTCTTAAATTCTAAAAGATTTGCTGATACTTGAGAATTTTTTTATATCACCGGACTCGTTTTTGGGGGTGTCTCTTGAATTTTTTCATTTGCAAATCTGAGTACGTTTTCTTTCTCTCTGTCGAAGGATGATTCTATCATTGGATATTTATTTGGATAAATATATTGTATCTATACTTGCCGAATAATCTGTCTTTGGGACGGATTTCAGCTCGTATGTGAAATATACACATTGCTTTTAATAAACGTAGATAATCGATATCTGTATTAAATAAGAGCCTTCTGTAGACCTGAAACGGATTTTTTCCCCAAAAGAATTTGGTTTTGCTCTTATTACTATTTAAAAATTGCATGTTGCTCTTCAAATTGAGCATTTTTATTACGTCGTTAAAACATGAATAGGATTCTATTTCATTACGTCAGTTGCTGGAACCAAGTTATGTTTTACTATGCCAATTGCGTCCATTAGCGTGACAGAAGACATCCGTACATTGCTAATGGTCGTATGTGTGGATGATTCTTTACCATGCAACGGCCAAAAAGTATAGGAATCGGAACGTTGTGATACAAACAACAAAGATAAAATAATATTAGAGAATCGATTCATGATATTAACACCTCGCAAAATGATATTAACACGTCTCAAATATGATAATAACACGCCTAAATATAATAACACGTCTGTAATATCCAGATAGATAGGATTGACGCTGTTTCGTAGCGCTTCAAGACGGAACGTTTTCTCTCCCTTTTCTCTAATTCCGGAACTTGAATCTCCTTCCCACTTCCACCATCTTTATCTACTCCCCGTTCTTTGTCCTTTTGTCCTTCTCTCCGCTGCACGTCCTATCTTCTTTCCTTCCTCTTTTCCAGCTCTCTCTCTCTCTCTCTCTCTCTCTCTCTCTCTCTCTCTCTCTGTTCTACTCTTTCATCTCACGGTCTATCCCCTCTACTTTCTCTCTTTCAGATTATTCTCCTTTCCTCTCCTTCAGTATTTTTCTAATCCTCTTTCTCCTCTTTCTTCCGGATTCCTTCTCTGTCTTCTCTCCTGTCCACTCTCTCTCTATCCTCTTTTCTTGACCTCTAACCTTTTACCTTACTCTCTCAATCACTTTTCTCCGTCCTTTTTTCATTCTAGTCTCTTCACTTTGCCGTTTCCAAGGGGAATAACTGCTCACTACGTCGCCCAAGCTCAATACACATGGGTCATTTTAAACGATGTAAACTATTAAGACCAGCTTTGAATAAGAAAAAAAGACACGTGTTTGCCAGAATATATAAATCATTTGAAATCTCTGATGCCCTGGGTTGTTGACTAGACACAATTTCAAATCTCTATGAGGTGCGCACGTATAGTTT
The DNA here is from genome assembly GCA_963457665.1 of Thysanoteuthis rhombus. Classification (NCBI taxonomy): domain Eukaryota; kingdom Metazoa; phylum Mollusca; class Cephalopoda; order Oegopsida; family Thysanoteuthidae; genus Thysanoteuthis; species Thysanoteuthis major. Next base: position 33,392,175 of record OY735213.1, on the reverse strand, counting down.
ATTATTGTTTTAAACACAGAGTGGCTATAACTGGCTCCAGCAGACTGAAAAATATTTCTGCTTTAGCGATTGGGAATAAAGGCTGAGCTAAAGACTTGATCATAACAAGTGCAAAGATGGCACATATTTTCACAGTTGATCAATTCCTCCTATCGTTATATACGCAGTGTGCCCAAAAGAAACCTTTTTCAAGAACAAATTTATCGATCTATGTATAGCTTCATGTCTCCTTCAAAATAGTCGACACCACCGTTGATACATCGTTTCCCACGTTTTTTTCCTAGAGTCGTTATGGGGGGGACGTTAGTGAGCAGGTTTCGTGCATTTTCTTTTATCCGTTTAATCGTCTGATATCGACGATTTATCCAGGCAGATATCAGCTTTGGAAACAAACAAAAGTCGACCGGAGCGTAATCCCGGGGAGCAGGGTGACTGGGGAACGAGATTTGTCTCGTGCTTCACATAAAAATTGATCATCGTCTGCTGACGCAGCGCAAGTTTTGAGGGGAAATACGATGCATCATAAGGTTTTCTTTTAGATTCATGTTTTCACAGATTTTGAACTCTCGGGGAAATTCCACGGACAGTCAGGTGAAGATTTCCACGGATAACAGTACCGACGTTTTCGATGCGACGTGAAATATCGTCCAGATTTTGAATTGTCTTCGGTGGATGTATTTTTCCCAGTTGAAACAGTAGTAGCGTTTATGGATTGTGAACTACCTAAGCAATCCTCCCCGTGAGCCGGTTGCAAAATCAGAAAAAAAAACAACTCAAAAATTATTTTTCCTAATTTGAAACAGAATTCCAAATAAATATGCAGCAGTTCAAGATCATCCACTGTTCAACTTGGGGGAAAATCAAAACGCCACGCACACTACACACGCTTTTACTGTGAGTCGTGTAGCTTGCAAACTAACCAAAGTGACTTGACTTGAGGTCAAGGTCCAAACTACATAACGTCTCAGTTACGAGTATGCTGAAATGTCTATTATTCCAAAAGTGCAGTTTCTTTATAGACAGACCTTGTATAACACCTGATATCAATAATTCTTAAGTCTAATGTCAAATCCATAAAGAATGAATAAAATATAAGCAAGACAAAAAAGCCTCGAGAAAAAAGGTAGGAGGTGCAATTTTTCCCAAATCGAAGAAAGTTCAAGTAAAATCTTTCGTTTTGAATCTGTGTCTCCGCTGGTGTTACAGTTGGAAGTTATTTTTGCAAATCTGATTCTAGATTTTTATCAGTAAAACATACCGAATCTCTGGGTGCCATGGTTTTGAGTTTATTGCGGTCAGAATTGTATACGTGTAGGCGTATGAGTTGGTAAATGAATTCAAAATGAACATAATATATATATATATGTGTATATATATATATATAGGTATATATATATATATATATATATAGATGAATAAAAATATAAACAGAAACACAAATCGAAAAAAATAGTTAAATGATAAAGAAACAAAAATATCATCAAACAGAGATAAAATACCTAAGAATGTATTGAAGCTACCAATAAAATTCGAGACAATAGTATTTGGTAAGAGCAAAAATTATGGCGGTTTTTGTTTTTTTAGACGTTGATGCTTTTTTTTTTTTTTTTGATAAATTATCGTTCAACTAGGTTCATGGATTAGACCATTTTAAAGCGTATATTTCATTATATTTATACAAGTTAGACGTTTTCTTCTTACTGTTTATTCTGGTTTATTTGCAGCTGTCAAATCAGAGATGGAAGAAAAACAAATTCGAGCAATTTTGTTGCATGTGTTCGAAATGGGAAGTAAAGCAACGGAAGCCGCTCACAATATCAAGCAAATATTTGACGAGGAGACCACCAACAAACGTACAGCTCAACACAAGTTCAAAAAAAAATCTGAGACAGGGATGAGCCTTGGAGACGAGACGGATCGTGGACATCCCTCTGTGATTAATCATCATCATCATCATCATTCTTTTAACGTCCGTCGTTGGACATAGACTTTCCCAGGATTCGCCACAATTCCCCATCATGGGCATCGTGGAACCAGTATTTCCTGAATGTGTCCAGTTCATCTCTCCTTCTCATGTTTCGTCGGCCTCGGTTTCTTATGTGATCTCTGGGGATCCATGTAGTGAGTCGTGATGTCCATCGGTTGTCTTTCATTCTTGCAACATCGCCTGCCCATTGCCATTTGAGTTTTTTTTAATAGTTTCTATGATGTCTCGGATTCCTGTTTTCTTCCTTATGTACTGCACTGTCTTGTGATCTCTCCATGTGAGGTTGAGCATGATTCTCTCATGCGCACGTTGCATACTTCTCAGTTCGTAGGTCTGTCTCTTGGTTACGTTCCATGTTTGATTGATGACATCCCATTGATGGCCATTAGGGAATCCACACAAGGGAACTCTAGAGGTTTCAGAAGAACTAAACGTTGACCATTCAACATTGGAGAAGAAAAAATCTCGTCAAATGGATGCTGCACGAGCAAAATGAGGAAATAAATTCTGTTATAAAGTCATGTCTATGCTTCTTTTGTGCAGCTAAAACGAATTTCCACTGTGTCGAAGGCCTTTTTGAAGTCTATAAATGCTACAGCGATTGGCATTTTATATAATGCTGCTACCTCTTTCATTGATTTATTATTATTATCATTGAGTGGAGATGTCCAATGGTCGAGAAGCTTCTTCTAAAGCCAGCTTGTTCCTGTGGTTGGTTTACAGCAAGCATTTCGGTGATTCAGTTGGTGATAACTTTTGTGAAAAATTTTGTAGATACAATTGAGCAGACTTATTTGCTTGTAGTTGTAAAGGTCTTTTGGGTTTTCTTTTTCATATAAAAGCATTATGATTGCAGTGTTCCAATCTTCCGGGACCTTACTTTATTCTAGGTATAATTTGAATAGAATGGTTAGTTTACGAGTGATGATCTTATCAGCTTTTTTAGTAGGTTGATAATTATATTATCTGGTCTAGGAGCCTTTTATTTATTTATTTTTTGATAGCTTGTTTCACCTCCCATGGGGTTACTTCTGGGAAATCCTTAAACTGCTTGCTTCTTACACATCTCATTCATTGTTTTATGGTCTTTGTTCGGAGGTGTAGAGTTTTGGGGCTCGTTTGACAATCTAGTCTGTCTGCTCTTAGGTCTCCATTTTCCTCGAGTATACTAGTTATTTATTTCTATTCTCTATTGAGAGTCCTGTTAATAGCTTTGAAACCCCGAACTTTTTCTAGAATTGTTTTGATGATTGTTGTCGTGTATCCTTTTATTTATTTTCTCTTCGTTTCTCTTGGGTAGTTTTATTTAGTTTGGTTGTTTCGATTTTCTCTATTGTAGTTGTCAGTGGCTTAAGTTCCTATGTTTACAGCAAGAAGTCTACTCCAATTATTTATCTCTCTCTCCCTCTCTCTCTCTCTCTCTCAAAAACAACACAAATCACCAGGGTCTTTATTGTAACTAGTCACTAAGTCTATATATATTGAATGAGAAATGAACAAAAAATAACATTAAAACTTATCCAGGACTCCACCAGTGTTTCTACTTCCGACCCTACCCGCCCCTACTTCCCCTTATCTACTCCCATCAGAGTTGGGTATAAATAACGGCAAGGTCTTGTTAATGATAGAATAATGATAAAAACTATCAATGTTAAAACAAACCCCTTCAACTAAATCGAACAACAAAAAAGGGCCAGCGTGGCAGGGCATGGCTCAAGACTCCCCTTGGTTCGCACCATCAAAATTACGGCTGTTCGTGCTGGGTCATCGGTCTCAAAAGACCGAGCCATCTCACTTCCTTTGAGTGGTGGCGATGAGTTCCAAGGGCGACTACCCAAACACCACACAAAGAAAACAACTGTTCCTACATAATCATCACATCACCCAAACAAAACCCTAAAACCATCATCATTATACATTGGCACCTACACTGTCAGAACACTCTCAATAGATATGCACCTAACCGATCTTGAAAATCAAATCAAAAACATCAAATGGGACATAATTGGTATTAGGGAAATGGGAAGACTCGGAGAAGAACTAATCGCACCAAAGAGCAAACACTTTCATTACAACTACGGAAAAGAGAAAGTAAGAACAAAGCGGAGTAGGCGTTCTCATCAATAAGGAACTCATAGACAACGAGATTGGCTTCAAACCTGTCTCTGACAACATAGCCTGTGTCACTGTACAACTCACAAAGAGGTACAAACTGAACGTCACCAAATTCTACGTTCTCACTTCGCTGTCAACCAAAGAGGAATTGACAACATCTACAATGACGTGAACTGTCTATTCAAAGATACTAGAAAATATTTCAAAGTCATTTTGGGGGACTTCAACGCACAGGTGGGACAAGGAAATGAGTATTGTGTTAGCGAGCTCGGATATAAAGTAAGGAACGAAAAAGGTGAAGATATTGTGGACTTCGCAACCGTAAACAGGTTTGAAATCGTGAACACCTTCTTTAAGGAGAGACACAATAAAAAATGCATTTGGAAGAACCTCAACCATGAAACCAAGACCGAATTAGACTACCTTCTAGCGGACAAAAGCGATGCGATCCAAGAAATCTACGTCCTAAATCAAGTGATCGTAGGAAGCGCTCTCAGAATGATTAGATGTAAGATTCAAATTAACACCATCAAAGAATGCTGGAGAATGTTCCACGCCAAACTGTAAACTCTAAACGTACTAAAAGAGCTCACTCAATCCTTCAAACTTGAACTGGAAAATAGAACCAGAAGAAAACGATACCGACATCAACGAATTCAGCAACAAAGTAACAGCCTCTCTAATTTGAGCAGCCATTGTGCTTGATCCAACATTATACTTACCAGTTTTAAGAGAAAAAAACTTATAACGGCGATAACAATGACAAAAATATCGTATAAAAAGGAAGGCCTGCCAAATAGTAGACGTTGCTGTACCTGCAGACCATAGAGTAAAAAAGAAGGAGGGTGAAAAACGGGAAAAATACCAGGACCTAGCAAAAGAGTTAAGGAAGATGTGGAACATGAAAACCAGGGTAGTACCGGTCATAGTGGGCACACTAGGAACGGTCCCCAAAACGCTGAGGGTGAGACTGGAGGAGATCGGGATTAGGGGAAGGATTGAGACCGTACAGACCACAGCACTACTGGGAACTGCACGGATACTGAGGAAGGTGCTAGAGATATAAGTACTGTAACGAATTTTAGCCCTGACATGATAGGTAAAAGAGAGAGGAGACGCTAGCTGAAGACCTGAGGAGACTTATTGTCACTCAGCCTTCAGCGATAACCACTGGGCAACCGGTGTGAAACAGTAAATCGCAGAATTACTGCGACCTATGAGTACTAGGAGAGGAGGGCTGGAGACTTGAGGAGACTTGCTGTCACTCAAACTCCAGCGGTTACCACCAGGCAACTGGTGTGAGATTCCAAATAATAATAATAATAATAATAATAATAATAATAATAATAATAATAATAATAATAATAATAATCAGGACCATATCAAAGACACTGAAAGTGAAATTGGAGGAACTTGGGATAAAATGAAGAATTGAGACAGTGCAGACCACAGCACTACTAGGAGCTGTACGAATACTGAGGAAAGTGCTAGAAATATTTGATATACGATCTCAGTCGTTAGCATTGGCCAAGCAGAGGAGGAGAATTGGTGGTGGAAATATGAACCATAGCACTGCTGTGATAGGTGAGGAATAGATGGGAAGAGAGGAGGACTGAAAACCTGAGGAGACTTACTGTCACTCAGCCTTCAGCAATAACCACCGGGCAACTGGTGTGAAACTGTAAACCACAGTATTACTGTGGTCTATGAGAATGTTGAGAGGATAGCAGGAGACTTCGGGACACTTGCTGTCACTCAACCTCCAGCGATAACCACAAGGCAACTGCTATGAAATTGCTAATAATGATAATAACAATAATCATATGATGAAGCTGAAAGAGGGTGAACAGTTAGATGAATATCTGGTCTGTTCCATATATATATGCATGCACGCGTATGTGTGTGTGTGTGTGTGTGTGTGTGTGTGTGTGTTGAAGGAGATTGAAGTTAATTAACTACGGGGATTATACTACTAGTACTTATTATGTGGCTGCTGCATTGAAGCGAAACACATAAGCAATTTTGATTCGTGCATTTTAGTATAACAAATGCATATCAAAGAACATTAACGATTTTCTCCCGTTAAATTAGTTGAGACATACTAGTTTTACCAATAAAAAAATCAAGAGTAACTCAGTAAATCTTTAAACAAAAGAAATCTTTGAACAAAAAATCTTTTAACAAAAAAATCTTTAAAATTCTATCGTATCATAGATTTATTAACACGTTGGAGTATTGACGTTTGAAGAATTTATCGTGTGCATCCTACCGTGACATCTTGAATGACTGCATGTGAATAAAATCAGCGCCGATATCGAGAGAAGATAACGGACTGTATTCTTTACATTCTTGCATAAGACAACTCCAGTCTATCAACATGGTTTATTGCTTCATGGTTAGTCAATTATTCATATCTAAGTGTGCCATTCTTGTCTTCTTTAATGTTTTGCTGCAATTTAAATAGCAATTTTTTTCACACTACTGATAGTCACTTATGGAGCTGGAACATGGAATCCAACCAAGAGACAGATCCGCAAATCGAGAAGTATGCAACGTGCACGGGAGAGAATCATGCTCAAACTTACATGGAGAGATCACAAGACAGCACAGTACATCCAGGAAAAGACAGGAGTCAGGGACATCATAGAATCCATTAAAAGGCTCAAATGGCAATGGGCTGGCCATGTTGCACGAATGGCGGACAACCGATGGACATTGCAACTCACGACATGGATCCCCTGAGATCACATTCACAACCGAGGCTGGCAGAATATTCGATAGAGAGACGAGCCAGACTATTTCAGAAATTACTGGCTCCACGACGCCCATGACAGAGAACTGTGGTGAATCCCGAGGAAGGTCTATGTCCAACGGCAGATATAGAAAGTCTGATGATGATGATGATGATGTCAGCCGCATAGGAGAAGGACAAATAGTCACATAGCTCCCACTGCCAAAAGAATACTCACCTTCGTCCTGTGGACGTCAGTTGGTAGGACAGCCGATACAAACCTTCAACCCTAATAACACGGCTTGGAGTGTACTGAATTAGCTGCTGAGTTTTCCACACTCTTAGGCTCGTACTAGGAATCGAACTTGCGTCCTTCTGCACATTGAAACAGATGTGCTAACCATTACACCGCCTGAACTCAAGAATTGCGCCTTCAAAATTCTCATTGTGACACTGTGGGCCAGGCATAATCCCTAACCATGGTGGAAATCAGGCGGGGCACTGCGTAAACCTATCTCTCAATTTCCAGTCCCGATATTGGCCATTTTTTTTTTTTAAAGTAAGCACTTGGACTTGAAGTACCCCAAAAACCCCGGCTCGTTCACTTAGTCCAACCGATTTAGGATCTATGAATCTTTCGATAGTTTGTAGCCGCTGACCAGACCAGAAGTGGAGCTCAGTAATCTCCACGCATTCATTCTACATTCAGCCTTGCCGTACACTTACTTCCACGAACTCATCACTTTTTCAATGTTCAAAATGAGGACGAGCGAAGCAATTCTGGATTGTTTCGGCACATATTCTCCTCAAAGTGTTGGCAAGAAATTGAACTGCGAGCAAGAGATTAACTCTTTCATGTATTTCTATCCATCTTGAAGATGATCAAGCACATTGTTTTTGTCGGAGGCTGTAGTGTATCCATATTCCATGCTGCAACATCTGTAAGTTGTACGGAACAAATTACTCTAAAATGCAACTCACAACTGACACACAGCCTAACTGAAGAGGACTAATATAAACAACGAACGAGCCTCAAAAGCCTGTTCCTTTCGTTTGCGTTGGACCAACAAAAAAGTTCATTGGTTCAGAGGATTTTATGGCAAATATTCTTGATTTGTTTTGAATTTCCCAAGATTTACCTCATATTAACGAATACCATCATTAATCTGTTACCCAAGCAATCAGAATCTAAGGAGACGGGAAAGTCCTTTGTCCAGCAATGGATTTATAATGACTGCTGCTGCTATCTATCTATCTATCTATCTATCTATCTATCTATATATATATATATATATATATATATATATATTGTGTGTGGTTTTGGTCAAGTTATATATGGTATAAATGTTAATATTCTTAGATATATTAGATTAGGTCAATGCAAAAGTTTGCAACATTTTTAACAAAAGAAGAATTATTCATCTAAATTCATGGCATCTTTTTCTTCAACGTATTTTCCTAGCTTTGTATGACATGCTACATTCCCTGTAAATTGTATATTCCATCATAAAAGGAGAAATCCCGACCTGGAATCCACGAATTCTTCGAGACTGTCAACTCTGACCAAACAAGGAGTATCGCTTAGAATGAAACAAGTGATAGCCTGAATTTCAACAATCTGACCGTTTGCTGAATCGAATCGGGACGAGTGTTGTCATATAGCAAAAACACCGGTTAACATTCCTGCAAGAAAAAAAAAGGTGTTCACTCTTTCAGCTCAAGTATTTACTCTCAACAAACTTGTCCAGGTTCAAGCAATTCATGGAATACTCTTTGAACCCCATCAAATATTGAATAGTATTTTCCCCGCGGGAAATTTCATTTACATTGAAAAGTTGAAGGCTATTGTGGATCAAGTCACAATTTCCTTTATTTTAGATTCTTGTAATTAGTGGTAAAAATGGTAGGATACGCATAGAGCGTGTCGGTGCGTATACCTACTTCTTACTTTCCAAGTTTACTGTATGTTCAATATCTACTAATGCAGACATTATCGTATACCTAGTTCCCCAAACCCAGCCTTACCGTATACCAACTTTCCAAGACCAATTCTAATCACTGCTCGTAATAAATCTATTTTTAATTGTCTAGGATTATTTTGTCCCAAAGTATACATGGAACTCATTTTTGTAGTCTCTAAATACTCTGTAAGGTTTGTCAACGACAGACATATTACACGAGCAATAAAGGAGCGATTAAACTTTAAAGACATTAAAAAGATTCCTCCGACATTGTACAAAAGATGGCGCTGGCAACTTTTGCCTCAATCTATTATAATGAGATTTTATAAACGGATATTGATAAAAAAAAGCCATTCACCTCAAGGCCACGCCAGAAGCTGTAGCAAATCTCCGCCTTTTACCCTTTGAACATGCCATAACATGTTTTTCATAAGTGAACCACGTAATGAGTTGTGGGCTTCGGGGCCTTGTCACGAGAAAGAATGAGAGACGGACAAAAATTGCGCCTTGATAAACAGAACGACCGCAGTCTTTGGTGGAAAATTTTCTAACATCTTGCATATCTTCTTGGTGGCATGTGACCTTATGGGTCATCTTTCCTCCCGAGTACATAATTTACATATTTTGCCGATTGCTTCCGGGTATTTCCGATCTTTATATGATAAAATTTTTCTTTGGTACGTGGAATTTTATTTCTTTCAGAATATTTTGAACTCCACTTTTGGGAATTGAACAGAAAGAAAGAAATTAGTGATTTAATTTTGTTTTGCTTAACAGAGGTGGATTTTTTTGTGTAGTTAAATTCAGTCTTTAATTTGTTTTGAGTCAGGCGGAAAGGTGTTTGTTTTAAATTTATATATATATGTATATACATATATACATAGCTCCCCTCTATCTTAAAGTACAGCATTCCTTTGAAAGCCTGTCAAAAGGAATAAGAGTGTGAAGAAAAATTGCTCTTAATTTATATGGGAGAGTTGTTTTATTTTTCCCAAACCCCTTAAAATGATAATAACTTTAGGCAGTGTTGTCGAAGATTGGTATTATAGGAGGTACTGGAAGCAAAAGCTTGAGACACAGAGAAAGAATTAGGGTGAGAAATACCTTTATAACATTTCGCTGTATAACAAAAAAAAGAGGTTCAAAGTGGATTCTCAATAATCGAGGGTATACTCATAGGTCTATACACGCATGCATATATATATATATATATATATATATATATATATATATATATATATATATGTATATATAATTTTGTCATCGACAGACAGCTGTTTCGTTGTATTACAACTCCTCAGTGTGGCTATAGACTATCCAATATCCCATCTAGTATCACGAGGTTGGATCAAAATCTTCGCTTCAGATCCAGTTGCTGGCATTTTACCCCTACCCTACTCAGAACAGGACAGTCAGTAATATATATACCTCATTTGTTGTATATTTCTGGGGGGATACACAGAATCGCAAAAGAAATGCGCTGACAGCCAGGTACAAGCAAAATATTTCTATGTGTATGTTGGCACTTGATCCACCTAGTAATAGATTTTGCAGGTATGCACCCAGGTCTGGAGTTTGCTATTTGTTTCTCAGGGAAAGCGTAACGCTTGATTTGGCTAGCAGGTACCCAGAGGCCATTAAGTCAGATATCACTCGAATCTTGGGATGTTAAGTAGGTGATAAAAAGAATCAGATATATTTTGCTTGACAACGGAAAATCAGTTTTGATGTCTCGTTTCAATCGGGACAGATGGCTGAAAGAAAGTAATTTCTGGTGAAGAGCCTTACGACGGACCCGGTCAGCCGATATGGCCGAGGATTCTGAGGCGTCCAGACCAATACGTTGACCGAAGCGTGGCCGATAGTTGGATAGAGGGAAAGATAATGGCTGGCTGTCACACAGATAGAAAGCATCGGAACTGACCGTTAGCAAGAAAGAAAGGAAAAAAATAACTCAATGGTAAGCAGCTAGTTAGAGAGATGAGAAAGAACGAAGTAGTCAGGTAGAGATAGATTAAGTTGTATTAGTTAGCAGCAGTCTTTGGTCTTTGGTGTTATGAAAACCTGCAGAGCTTTTGCAAAGCCGTTCACGTCTTCATGGAGCTAGTGTTCCAGATGCAGAAAGCAAGAAGAAAATGAAACATCATTTGTTTACACACAAAGCCCTTATCGTATGTATCCACGAATGGGTGTCTCGACTTAGGATGCATATGTCTTCCCCTCACGCTTGCAATCTTCAAGCAGATGCAGATCCATAAAGAACCACAGTTTCACGCAGAATCGGGAGTTTATCGACAATCATTCACTGATTCATCCCATTCCACTGACTGGCGTTCATGTGCGGAGTTTATTTTCCCTACTTCATCTTTGTCTCACATTTTGCCCGACAGGTCTATGTTTTGTTTCTTCCTCAATTTCCGTTCCGACTTTTTTGTAAGCAGCAAGTGTAGCCCCAGCAGTCATTCGGATGCACAAAGTGACCACTTGTTCGTTAATAACCTGTTTTCTCTCGGCGAAGACTGAGAAAACAAGTTCATTTATAGAAAATTGTATTATAAGAAGCTCCTTTTCATCACCATGATCTTATTCTTAGTTATTGTACTCATTGACTTTTCTCACCTGTAGTGACTGGTGGCTTTTTCTAGAGATCAAGTTACAGTTGATCTCAATTCTAAAACAAATTCTTTAGTATTTTATTTGATTGAACCAATGCTGTCGTATGGATGGTTTCCATTCTTCCTCCGATTTCTTATTATTCAAACCTCTTTGCAATGCTTTTCTGGACTATTCCAAAAATGCCGATAACGATGAGTACAACTGCCAATCTAATGTTTTATATTTTTCTGTTCTCTGGCAAAGTCTAGTTTTTTTCTCCTAGTTTTTCACTTTTTCAAATTCAATTTATGGTCAGTTGGAACGGCAAAAACCTGCTGACTTAAACGCCATCAACTTGTTTACAAGGACTAGATCTGCTCAATTAGTCTGGATTACGTGACCCATCTGAGAATTTCACTTCGTAATTATCATGGACTGATAGTGACGTGCGCATATACCATTTTTATATAAGCAAATCCTAGGCGTTTGGTTCAGTTCTGAGTGTATCAACCTTCCTCAACCATGCCAATTTCTGTACTCCTCCTGAAGTTACCTAGAGCATCTGTATCTCTGCATTGTACGCGATTACTCTTTTTGTGGCCTTCTATCGTAACATGCGTATAATTGGTTTTCTGGGTTGTGCAGCAAAATGCAGCTAGTGTTAGAATGCAACAACAGTTCAGGCATATATGTGAAGGAAGTTAGCGTATGAGTGCTTGTGCGTTTGGCTACGCATGTTTGTATCAGTATGAGTGGACGAAGATGTTTGACCTGACTGTATTGGTGTGTGTGAGCCAGGGATTGCAATTTGCAGATTGTGACCTCACTGTCACGATATGTGCATGTGTGCGTATGTGTGTATGCCTCATTGTGTGTGTGTGGGGGGGCACGCAATTGGATTTGCAGATGTTTGACCGTTCGCTGACCACTGGTTCGCTGGCCCTCGAAGTATGGGTCAGGAGTCACGAATGCACGATGACTGATATTTGACCTCACTGTTTGCAGACCTGTTGGAATGTGCGATAACCGCTCGGAAAAGTGGAGCGTCACTGCAGTCAATGACAGGGCCTCTATTGTCTGGATGGCTTTGTGGGTGCTAGAGAATATTCTAGAACGTAATTGACGCTTTGGGATGAGTCATTTTGGAAATTATTCCAAGACAGAACCTAGGCCCGATATTGATACCCCTTTGACCATAGGCAACTAGTTGGATTCACCCAACTTTTCTTTCCCGTAGCAATGCAGCAAGTTGGAAAACCTTGTTCTACCCATTTTGCCAAAATGGATATGGCTTAACTCAATAAATACCGAATCACCCATCCAGTTAAGCGAAGATTTTCTCTTGGCCCCTGGTCCAATAAATAACTTTGATTGTCATTCTCTCACCTGTGCCTCTGGATATTGCATCAAGAGCAATTCCCATAATTGTTGTCTTCCCCAGAGCGTCAGCGTGATTATCCAGAGACTTGGTCTAATTTGTTCAACATGAGAAGAAAAAGAAAAGAATTATGTTTCACATAGAAACTGTTGTTTATTTCTATTTCGGGTTCACGAAAATTCCACAAGCGACGCTTTTCACTGATAAAGCTAACACAAAAGTACGATAGATTCAAGTAGACTCAGAGCTTCATAACTCATTTTTGATTTTCTTAAAGACTACAAGGTCAATGCTATCCTACCCCACCTAAATAAATCCTATAACCGGTGTGCAGATGCGTCAGAATTTGCAGTCAGTGTATGTCTAACATAACTTCAATTTGACCAAGCTGAGGGTAAAGAAATTAGAAAAAACAATTTATTTTCCCACCGGCTAAGTGACATCCAATATTGCTGGTCAACAATAGAAAAGGGAGTGTTTACCATTCTTCGTTCACTACAGGAATTAGATCACTACCTGCATAATGCCAAATTTACCATTTTCAGCGTTCTTAAACCATTATCGTGAAGTCTTCTATCAAAAATGGAAAAATCCAATCATAGACACTGAGTATTGAAGCCTATGATTCAAAAATTGAATATTCAGCGGGGGGTGGGAGCTGGAATGATGCACACAGATTTCTCAGCTACCCCCCCCCCCCGAATTTCATCATCATCATCATCATCATCATCATCATCATCATCATCAGTCTTTTAACGTCCGTCGTCGGACATAGACCTTCCTCAGAATTCGTCACACTTCTCTACCATGGGCGTCGCAGAGCCAGTACTTTCTGAATTTGTCCAGCTCGTCCCTCCGTCTAATATTCTGCCAGCCTCAGTTGCGCATGTGATTTCGTGGGAGTGGGCTAGCCATGTTGCAAGAATGGCGGACAACTGATGGACACCCCCGAATTTACTGGCAGATTATGATTTTAAACCGTATCGTACGTACGAAGTTGCAATAATAAATTTCCAAGAATTTGCACTTGAAGACTTTGCATCGTGTCGCTTTAAAGAGATCCCATAAACTGATGAAACAGAAGCGCAAATGCCAGTTGTCATGAATATAGGACGGGACGCTGACAAGAGAATCAGGGACCTTAAGCATCGATTAAGGACGGGAAAGAGCACAACTAAGGAGGAAAATAAATATGCCTTATTGGATGAAGTCCTTTACAATTCATCTCAGCCTGAGGACGAGCCGATATTTCAGTTATGCATACCAAATCATTAACGGAGGAACCTTATAATCGGGTACCATGATCAAATGGTCACACAGGGTCGATAACTATTATAAAGTTACCTGAGAAGAGTATTTATAGCACCCAAATGTTTTTGGATAGAGCAAAACATGTCAGTACATGTGTCTCTGGTCAGACGATGAATCTAAAAAAAAGTTGATCTCAAAATGCAGGAGAGAGACTAACCTCCTTGTCCATTTGCTGGAACTGCAGTGGATATTTCAGGACCTTATCCTTGTTCATTACCGGGTAATCAATACACAGTTGGCTTCACCGATCGATATAGTGATTAGCCAGAGGCTTTCTCGATGCCTAACAAGAAAGCGGAAACAGTAGCTAACCTGTCCATAGATTACATATGTCTAAGTTTCGGTGCCCCCCTCCCCCGAAATAGTTTCGGATAATGGTACTGAAAATCTTAATTGAACTATAAAAGAAACCCTGAAGAAATTAGGAATTAATCATGTCAGCCTGCCTTGGGATGGTCTTCCGAAACCTAGACTTGGAAAATAAAGGAACCAGAATAGACGGCGAATGCTTGAACGACCTCAGATTTGCAGACGAAATCGTCCTTTTTGCAGATAACCCACACGACCTCCAACTAATGCAAGATGAACTAAACGAAGAAAGCAAAAAGGTCGGCCTACACATGAACTTTATTAAAACGAAAATCATGTGCAACAATCACATTGAGAATAAGAACATAACTGTCAAGATCGAAGATGCAAAACTGGGAAAGGTGGACTACTACATCTGCCGAGGACAATGAATCTCCATGAGATCCTCAAAAGAGGAGGAAATCAAGCGAAGAATGACTGCCTTTAGCAGAGCAAGCTCAACTTTCAAGAACCAGACGATCCCAATAATCCCCAAAAGAAGAGTATACAACCAATGCATTCTCCCGATAGTCACTTACGGAGCTGAAACATGGTACCTAACCAAGAGACAGACCCACAAACTGAGAAGCATACAAATAAAGGTAGAGAGATCAAAATTGAAAACGTCTTTTTATCATCCACAGAGTGACGATAGAATAGACAGACGTCTAGGATTAATGCAAGACATTTTTGCTAAAAGAGTAGCAGATAATAAACGATGTTGAAATACGTACTAAAATCAGACTCTAGCAGCTATTAGATGTAATGAAAATGATACAACTAAATTTATACCGTTCAAATTAGTGTGTAATACAGAAGAGACATTACCTATAGATAATACATTGGAACTGAGACGACTTGATTACGGGGTTGAAAATTGCCGTACAGAGACAACATAGAACAGCTTCCGTTAAAATGAGAGAAAACGTCGTTTAGACTAGAAACAACAGGAGTCAGTCGATAGTCAGATGACTGAAATAAACTTTCACGTAGGAGATATAGTTTACTATAGAACACACACACACACACACACACACACACACACACAGAGAAAAGGGAACAGATTAGACGAGCGATAAAAACCGTTCCATATTATCATAGTAAGAATGGGGTCAGTTACTTACAAAATAAAGAATCAGCTCACACTATCTCAAAGACTCATGCCGGCGATCTTTGCAATGCCAAAATCGATGAATGGGACATGACTGGTTATTTTAGTTGCAGCTAACAGCGGTGGTGATTCAAGAGGCAATATGTCAGTGGATAATGAACCCCAAACTAAATCAGCCGATAGGGGCCGAAGACAATGCGCTGATCAGGCCAAAACATAGTTCCATCATTTGAGAGATTAGTGTTACAGAGAGTTTTTTTAATACAACGCTGAACTATCGAGACATCCAAATACAAAACATCGAAGTTGCAAACGTTGATTCTGATAAGCGTAGTGACTCGCCTGCATTATGGAAAAAAAAGTACGCCCACAGTAAAGCCACAAGAAGCGTTCAAAATGAAAAAGTTACACTAGTTAAGAGCAAGGAACAGAAATTTAGACGGGGTGAATGACAAAGGAGAAGGATATGCCCCTGCTAGTCTAGTCTATGCATAGGTCTGATCAAAAAGTTTTTAAAAAATTGATATTTTATTTCTAATTCATGTTAGAAGAATCATATATATAATGGTCTTCCATAGGAATAGAGCACTCTGGTGGATGGGGAATATATGATAAATGAATATATTCAACCTTACTGACCGTGCAGTTCCGTCGCGCGGAGATAGGATACCGGCCTCCGGGTTTGAAGCGAAGGCTTCAATCCTACCTCGTAGTACTGGATGGGATAATGGATAGTCTATAGCCACACTGAACAGTTGTAATACAACGAAACAGCTGTCTGTGAAGGACACGATAATTAACGCTCCCCTATTCAGGGTTGAGCACTCATTAAGTGAGGTAATTCATTCATTGTAAGCTTATGCAATGCTCTTCCATAGGAATAGAGCAGTCTGGTGGATGGGGAATATATGATAAATAAATATATCGTTTATAATCAACCTTACTGACCGTTCAGTTCCGGGTCTGAAGCGAAGGTTTCAATCCTGCCTCGTGGTACTGGATAGGATGACACGATAATATATATATGTAATTATATATATATATATATATATATATATATATATATATATATATATATACTAATAAAGACGATGGATGGGCCTCAAGTTCCTGTGTATTTCTTCATCATGCATCACAAGAGAACCAAGTGTTAAAGAGAGTAGAGGTATAAGTCTGTAGTTTGCGCTAATATTTTTCAAAGTGCTGATGTCAGTTACTGTATATCCGGCGGAACCTGTTTCTCGAAGTATGGGCCTGGCGGTAATATTCTTCTAACTCAATATGGGTCCATGATGGGAAAAGAGAAAGCTTCCCATGGAAACAAATGTGCATCCGGGTTATAGACTCGCAGTGTCAATTGGAAGTTGATACTGTGGATTGCAGCTCTGAAGAAAGAGATTAAACAGTAAAACGAGGGTCAGAAGAGAAGCGGCTTTCGCTCCTAGGTCGGCGGGGCATGTGTGGATCATGCCTCATTTCATCGTTTTGTGCTGGCGGAGAGACATTTTCAGGGACTGTTGTTTTTATATTTCTGTAAACAACTTTTTGTCCTAGAAAAGAATATGTTTATGGTGTATACGGACATTTATAGAATCTTTTACCTCTATCGGGACTCAAAACTTTGATCCATCGATATTTGTTTTTCATCTTTCAGGAATCAACTTTTATTTTCATTCGTCCAAAATTGGGGTGTATATAGTCCATACTTCGTTCTATATATCACTTATAGCAAGCCTTGGGTAGAGCAAGCTCAACCCTCAAAAATAAGACGATCTCATTAATCTTAAAAAGAAGGGTGTACAACCAATGCATCCTCCCAACAGTCATTTATGGAGCTGAAAACATAGAACCTAACCAAGAGACAGATCCGTAAATTGAGAACCTTGCATCGTGCAAATGAAAGAATAATGCTGGGTCTCATACAGAGAGACCACAAGATATCACAGTACATCCGGAAAAAGACAGGAGTCAGGGACATCATAGTATCCATTAAAAAAACTCAAACGTCAGTGGGCAAGCCATGTTGCAAGAATGACAGACAACCGATGGACATTGCGACTCACGACATGGATCTCCCGAGATCACATTCGCAACCGAGGCTGGCAGAATATTAGATGGAGGGACGAGCTAGACAAATTCAGAAAGTACTAGCTCTGCGACGCCCATGATAGAGAAGTGTGGCGAATCCTGGAGAAGGTCTGTGTCCAACGACGGACGTTGAAAGACTGATGATGATTATGATGATGATGAATGGACGGACACTCCAGAGACTTAAAAAAAGACTACAGCTCGAATTCACACATCTCAATGGGTTTTCTACTCAACGAATGAACATTTGATTTTCCATATTCATTTTTGGAATAGCAATTCCGAACAAACATTTTTTGAAATTTGTAAAACTGTACTCATGTTTTTTTAGTTGCTTTTTTTCTGCATATATAATGATGGATTTGGCTGCATACAATCATATTCTCGACGGATCCCCAGTATCCAGTAACTCGGGTTGAAGGATCATCACACATTTAGCTGTGCGTAACGAGATACATTTGGCTACTGATTTGAAGGTACCTCTGGGTAGAGAGAAAGAGAAAGTTCGAGAAAGCGATTGCATATTTTTCTTCGTCATCAATAGGCGTTAGCAGTAAAATACAGCTATTGTTACAATGTATCACCGGTTCTCGCATACGCGTATATGTATGAAAAAGTTTGTGAATGTGCATTTGTGTGTATGTGTGTGTGTGGATGCAGTTGACCTCACTGACACGGTGTGCGCGTGCGTGCTGGGCATTTGAAATCGCAGATGTTTGACCTCACTGTCACGGCACACGTGTGTGTGTGTGGGGGGTGTACATACGGAGGATTAGAATTCGCAGATGTTTGACCATTCGCTAACCGCTGGACCGCCGTATGGGCCTGGCGCCGCGAGTGCACGAGGGCTGATACTTGATCTCACTGTTCGCAGACCCGTTTCAATGCGTGCCGACCGCTCGGAAAAGCTGAGCGACGCTGACGCCAAAGACAGAGCCTCTACTGTCTGTGGTGGTAGCATCGGCGCTACAGAATAATCTCGAACGTAATTATTGTTTATCAGAAGACGGAATCATTGATTTTTTTCGAATTGTTCGGCGAGATTTTTTTCAAAAGGTATTTGGAATGGGTCATTTTGGAAATAATTCAAATACAAGATCCAGGCCATTGGCAACGGGTTGGACTCACTCAATTTTCTTCTTGCGTAGCGGTCAGCAAGTTAGAAAACCTCGTCCCAACCCTTTTAACCAAAATGGGCGTGGCTCAACTGTATATATATATATAATTGTCCACCGCAGATATTTCTCTCGGTCCTTAGCCTGCAGAAAACTTTGATTCACATTCTGTCACCTGTGTCCCTGATATTGCACCAAGAATAGTAATTCCCACTATTGCTGTCTTCCCCAGAGCATCAGCGTGATAATCCCGAGACAAGGTTTGATTTGTTTAACGCGAGAAGAAAAATAAAAGGAACAAAAAGAAATGAATTGTTCCACATGAAAACTGTTTCTTGGTATTTCACCTAAATGAAAATTCCACAACTGGTCCTCTGTTCGATGACTATCGACAAGATCTGTGTGATACAACAGCTGTTATTAATTGGGATTTGGTTTCTCTATTCAAATTTCCTCTGCGTAACTATAATCTTATTTGCAATTACTTTCATCGCTTGGAAAGATCTGTGCAGCTGTTTTTCTTATCTTCACATTGTGGGTTTTTCTGATCACACGTATGGTCTCTTGTCAATCCTACTACAACCTTTCTTGTTACTCTGCTTCTTGTAGTCTTAATATACTTCTATAGTAAAATCAACACAATATTGATATTATTTGAATTCTACTCTACGTCTTCGAAATCACTCCAGTGAGATTAGTCTAAGCTAACTTTTGCGACATGGCAAGGTGTCCTGATAGATATTAAGCTAAGCTTAGACTAGTGCAAACCCGCAATTATGGGGCACCCAGTGACAATCAAACTCATTACACGATCAGATTGGTCTACGAGATGAGCTTGTCAAAGATTGTGCTATAGTAAACATTCTCAAAGTATGAATGTTTAATCAATTCGATGACAAGTAATTTTTGACTCTATAACTAATGGGCTGGGTTGTTCTGGTGAGTTGCTGTATGATCACCCACAACTCTGACTGAATGAAGAAACGGGGAAAATAATTAAGGACCGAACGCACTCTTCCTGGATATCTGGTTGTCTTACTTTGGAGTTAGGAACGTCCGAACTTTTACTTTCCAATTCTTTCATTAGGACCGGATTTGAAGTCAGTGGTTTTTACAAACTTGTAATCAATTTTATCAACAGAGGATAATCCAAGTGATGGACTATACATTTGGACACAAACATTCATCAAGGGAAACAACCATGAAATGTTAGTCATAGAGTAGTGGCCGTTGTCCATCTTATTTTTCCAACAAATGCAAAGAAATCCAGACCCATTCTGGTCGAGCATAAACAAGAAAATCAGAGCAGCATAAAGAGTTTTTCAAGCACAGTGCAATTGCAAAACTTTTTGAATATGGCCATTACCAGGTGCTGTCTATAGTTTCAAGAAGGGTAATTAACATTCAAATAGTTTCCAGACGATTTAACTCCTTAGAGAGAACAATCAAGGAGGCAGTCCATATCAACTTGTCGATTGTTTAAGTAAGACAAGTTAAACCCGATGTGGCTTCCACTACTCAACAGGGACAAGGTTTGAACCTACTACAGAGACGTAGCTAAAGATTTGGGGGTCCTGAAAACTTGGTTCTGAATAGGGTCCCCTGAAATGGTAAGAACTTTTTTTGGGGACCTGGAGGTTATTTTCAAATGTCCTTCCCCCAAGGTATGCTCCTGTCCCACAATTAATGTTTGATGAAAGAAAAACAATTTGACGAAGCAAATTCTAAAAATTTATCAAAAATGCTATTCTTCAGTCAATCCCAGACCAATATCTACTTCCAGGGCTGACCTTAAAAGATGCGGGGCCCAATCGCAAACATTTTTGTGGTGTCCCTAGTTGACAGTTGATGTCAGTAGAATCTATGGTACGATGGCAAGCTACCAAATCGTGCACCTGAAAATTTCCCAGAAATATTTTTTTTTTCGCTCTTCTGTTGATTGATTAACATTATTTAATTCAAGTACAATAAGATGAAAAAATTATTCAAAATATGAACAATTAAACACTGTTGAATATTTGAGAATTCTGAAGAAAATTAATATTGTTGTCATTCTCTGTAAATCATCTTGTTCATCTGCAATGTGATGTGTGTATTAGACAAGACTATTATAAACCCAACTGCAGGGGCCCCTAAGGTGCAAGGTCCAATCGGGAGCAGTTGTCTTAAAGCAGACCCTGTCTATTTCTGAGCTTAAAGCCCATACATATGTATCAGATAAGTACAGATTACATTTATTCGAACTTGTATTTTGAGAGGCAAAACTTGTAAGCACTTATCTAAAAGCCAAAATATTTTGATCCAAATTTATAGGTACTTCGAGTCGTAAGTAAATTCTTTCAGTAAAATGCTTAATTCATTTTATTGTTGGTTAGAATATTATCACACATCTGGGATATCTTCTTGTCCGATTAATTGGCTCAACTATCACTTGAGCAGACACGAGTCCTCCACTGTGCAAGCAGACATGATTCATCTCCTATGAAATGGTACAGTATGGTTGCCAATTTGGATATTTTTAGGTCTTGTTTTCAAATTTGTGAGCCCAGACAACATTTAGATTAAAAATTTTTTTCATGTTTTCAAGTTTAGTGTTGCCAATTGAATTTTTTTTTTCTTTAAATTCAAGAGGGACTCCAAGAATTTGAGAGGAAAAAAAAAAAAATCACAGGTAAAAATGGCATCGCTGGGTACAAGCAGCTCATGGAATGATTTGTCAAAGGATAACAAATAAAACAAGATCTCAATTTATCCAAAAAGAAAAAAGAATGAAAAAAAGAATGGAAAAAAAAAAAAAAAAAAAAAAAAATGCTTGAGAATTTCAATTCAGATAAAAAGGGATATTTTTTTACCAAAGAAGGAGCTGGATAGATCAAGGTTTTCAGAGAAATTTAAAAAAAAAAAAAAAAAAATCTTTTTTGTTAAATTCTATGATTCTATTGATTTCAAAGTTAAAAAAAAAAAGAAAAAAAAAAGAAAAATAATCAGAAATTTAGGAAATCATTTAGTCTGAATAATTTGAACTCTCTCAGCTTAGAAGATAATTTGCTGTACTCTCTCACCCTGACAGAGAACACTTATCTCCCGTGAAATGGTACAAGGAACACATTCAATGATTGATCAAAGAAAGAAAGAGAACATACAGACCCTGAATAATTTGTCAGTTGAAACTGAAGTTTCTCCGCATAATAAAAACAACAACAAAGCAATCCATAACAGAAGGAAACATTTATTGTCTAAAAATTATAAAATCCAAGTACAGTCTAAATAGGAAGCAAATAAAGAGATATGAAAATAAAATCAAACCAAATAATGGAATCCTTATTTCTGAACCCCTAAATTGAAGTCCAAAATATAAAAGTATGGATTAGTATAAGAAAAAAAAAATGCGAAAAGATTATAATTACAAATTAACATTAGTCTTAAAAAGAGAAAAAAGTGAAAGAAAAAGCTATCTATTACATACATATATTTCTTTTAAAAAGGAAAACAATAAAGAAACGAGAGTTCAGACAGGTGAATTTTGACAAAGCCTGTCGTCGATAAAAAGAGGATTTAGTAAAGATAAAAATGATTGGAATACAAAAAAGAATATAATGATCGGAAAAAAAATAAAAAAAATTGTAAAAATGGTTAACTACTGTGACGTTTTCACATCACAAAATGATCAAATTCAATGTACCAAGTTAAACTGGAATTTCACAGACTTCTAATTCTGGCACCGAAGACTTGATTGATGAATTGGTGGTACCCGATACACAGAAGTGGTTTCAGGATATATGAAACATTTAAAATAACCATAGCTTCGTTTCAACCAATAAGATTTCAAGTTAAAAATAAACACAGAAGTTCTGATGTGTGTTATGTGTGCGTGAATATATATATATATATATATATATATATATACGTACACACACGTGTGTATATGTATATATATATATATGTATATATATTTTCATTAGTTCATGACCCGTCAGTGAAGTAACGGTTATCATGTGTTCAACAACAGGCTCAGCTGATGGCTGCTATTGATACTATACATGTAACAGACATGGTGGAACGGAAGCGGGAAGAAAGGAGAGTTAGGTAGTTTAATAAGAGGATTGGAAGAGAGGGGAGGAAAGAAAGTTGGATATCAAATTTGAACCAGTTTCCAAACTATCGTTGTTTTATTGATATATATATATATAAATTTAAAGATAAACATTCAAAGAAATAAAAATAAAATATTGTCAGATTCTATGGATTGAATTTTAAGTGGACAAATGACAACTCTTACTTTTTATTGGCACCCAATCTTGATTCCAATGGAGAATTTTCAGCAGCACAGAATTGAATTTCAAGCTACCATTTACCAACGAAGTGTTAGAGAGATCATTAATATCAGACCATCATTACCCATCAACCAATCTGATCATACCTTTTGTAATACTCTCGCAGAAAAGCCTCATTTAATTTCAATTCATATAATGTGAGTTTGGAATGTTTATTGTTGACAGTTATAGCAAAATTGATCTGCCCATCATCCAAAGACTTCATATTCATTCTAGAATGGATGCAGATTATTCAATGTATTTTAGACAATTTTACCAAAATTTTAGAAATAATGGAATGGAATATATAAAATAACAATTTTAGAATGCAGATATTAAGAAAAAAAAAAAAAAAAGTACTTCCTACAGTTGTGTTTCGTATTAATATATAAGTGGGTTACGCAAGAGGTATTGCTTTAAGCATTGATGCAAAATAACTTCATTCTTGCACAGCAAGGTTGCAAAGAATAATAGAAAAGATTTTGTCAATCTTTACCTTCAATGATGTTATGAGTTTTAAAAGAAGTGCTGTTAGATGCTGGGAAATCAAGAACGTTTGACACATTCATTGTGTAATTAACAGGAAAAAAAAAAAAATGATGCCTATTCTGATTTTGCTTCTGACGGACAGACTTCAAACCGCATTTAAACAAATAAGCGAATTTCAAAGAATGAAATTAATTCACATCATGGCATAAAAGCAATTTAATATGTTGGTTTTCATCTTCCCAGGAATGGTCACTTGATAATGAGAAAAGAAAATACAATTTTGGAAGGTTTGATTGTGCAGTAGCCCAGTGATATGGACACAAAGAAAATAGACCATCTAACTTTGAAAAACTATGGATATGCATTAAAAAAGAATAATATATATATATATATATATATATATATATATATAAGCTTTATCTGTAATTGAAAATTTGAATGCCTGATATATTGTACAAATAACAGCATATTTTTTCAATAAAATTGAAAAATACTAAAAATGAACATGACAGCATTGTGGATATTCTTAACAGATATTCAAGATAATTCACCAGATAGTTGAACATCATCTTTGAGTTCAGGCGAAGTCTTAAAATAAATATATCCAGGTCTGTCAGGGAGAAACTCTCCATTACAGCAGGGGGAGGGGATGGTAGGGGCTGGGGTATGCCTTCATATCTACAGTGATCAGGGAACCAAGTTATCATTTGACAACCCATATTTTGCATCTAGAGGGCGGTAGGCAAGATAAATGCTGACAAAATGCCACACTCACCTGACAAAAGATGGTGAATTGACAAGCTGTATCATGATAGAAGCTAGAGAGATAATAGCCAGAAAGGAAAGGAAAAAAGGAAGTGGTAAGACCATCTTATTTTGAAGTTCTGGGAATGTTTTTGGTTCTCTCTAAGTGGACCGCCATTAGGATAAACAAATTCTTTCTTTGGTAAATTTAATTATCCAATAGATAATTAGAAGAATTTCTGCTCTAATGAGATTAGGTAAAGGACATAAAATCATGCTAAAAAAATCTTTCAGTCTATGCATTAAAAATGAATAAAAATTTTAAGTTCAAAATGGGGGGAAAAGACAACTTGGCAATAGAAAAACAATGAAAAGCTTCCCCCGGAAAATTAATACTTGTCTCATGTAATAAAAGCAAAAATGAAAATGAATGCAATTAACCTTGTATTTTCGATTTTAATTACTGCATAAAAATAATCTATCTTCCTATACTTTCAGCTGGCTTTTCTTGCTCAGTTTTGATGTATAAAGGTAAACTACCAATGTTTTCTCAAACACTTCTCCAGTCAGACATTAACTCATTCTTCAAGGAAGGGGAAAGAGAGCAGTGTGTACATCAGCCATCTTATACTAGATGATACCATAAATAGAGATTCTCAAAAGAATTGGTCCTCGAAGCCATCTTGAGATTCACGAATAAATGGAGGACATTTCTACACATTGAAATTAGTAATAAATGAATGGAATCACAACTCTACACATTTCTCCAAGACACAGTTTCCTTTGAAACATTCAAAGACATCACACGCATACACACACAAACAAAACTCTGGATTCTGTATTGGTCGCTGAAATTAGGATTCCCTCCAAATAACCTTATGTACAAGTCGTATTTGACTTATTACTACTGAGAGGAAGGTGTGTAATTGTATGTTTAGATTACAGTTTTGAATACAGTTGTGAAAGAAAAAAAAAAAAAAAAAAAGTAACATACAGGTTTGTAGCTATGGCCAAAAGTGGGTTTCCAGTTTTGTTCTTGAGTATATTTCATTCAGAATATGTTTTATTTTGCTGGGTTAGATGTTTCAAAGCAAATTAGGTAAAATGTTGAAAATCTATAATGCAATAAGCAAATTATAAAACTGAAAGGTTCACTATAGAAACTAAAATTTCTATGGTTTGGCTGGAATTCAGTTGGCAGGTGAAAAGGGGCTGGGACTTTGGTTTAAAGGAGTAGATTATCATGAAAAGAGCAGCGGGTGGAAAAAGGGTACATAGAATGGAGATTTAACCGACCATCTCAAAACACAACAAGCATTTGAAACATGCCTTCAGTAATAGTTGTAATATTGAAAACATATATTCTATTCATTATTGAACAGTCTGACATTGTTATTTTCTTATAATGAAAGTGCTTCATCTTTTAAAAGTAATATTTCATTATTAGTCTTTCATCTTATTGTTTCTTTTTATCACAATATTCTGGGTCAATACATTATCGCTCTATTACTTACTAACTTTCTTCAATCAAAATGTATTGACAATTTCCTGTCCATTTTCAAGTGATTACATTTTGTATAAAAACTTTTTTAAAAAAATCAAAAAAAAATCTCATCTTCCAAAGACCCAAACCTATGGATTAATAAGGAAGAAGTTAAACCATCTTGGAAAGTTTCACTCCTTTTTATTCCTTACTTTTTTTATTACAATACTGGGTGTGTCTCCGAGCACTAAAGTAAACGGCACAAATCCAGACATAGAGAAGTAGCTGCGTGGGATGAGAGTTCAAATCTTCGAGGAAGCTACCTAATTATCATTATCATTTTTTTTAAAAATTTCACGCTTTTTTCCTACAGCAATTCAAGACCCAGATAGTCGACATAAAAAGCAACAATAAAGTGGGCAAAAACTAGAAAAAAAAAAAAAATTCAATGGAAGTAATCTTGATTTTTTTCTTTTTTAACCCTTGGAGTAAACCGTAATTCAGTCTGTTTTATTCAATTATAAAACATTTTTGGTAGAGATTATGCTTTTTTTTTCAAAGTTGATTGTTATACAAAATTCTAGTGATTTAATGCTGCGTCAGTTCACAAGTTTTCAGTGTTTATATTTTGTTCTGAATACTTCTGATGATTCATAACTTATTAACACTACATCAGGTTTTAGTTAAAATATCTATGTGACACTGGCCAGAACTCAGATATCTTTGAAATTCGAAGAAGAAACAAAAAAAAAAAAATATGAGAAAATCTAGGATGAAAAATGATACCAAAAGTTGACCTGGACTATTAGAGTATCTGGCGGCACCAAAAACGAACTAAAATTGGTCGAGGAATCAGACATATTCATGTAGCTTATACATAACATTAAAAAAATTATAATCCAAGTAAACCTTAAGAAAGTAAATGTCACAAAAAAAGCTGATGTTGATTAAATCTTATTTAATTACATGGTGTCCATGAAGTCCCTATCCATTTAAATTTATTTTTACCACTAAAATAGATGGACGCTTTATAGAAAACGTGTATACTGTAAACATAACTTAAATAATATCAAGCTTTTGTTGATTAGATTTTGAGAGAGATAAAAAAAAAAAAATCAACTAAAATCTGATTAAATTATAAAGAATATCTTCATATGAAGGCAAATCAGAAATCCTTGTTAAAATCTAAAATACTGGAAAATATTCAAGAAGCTTCAAAAAATTAAAAAGGAAAGAATATAGAGCTGTGTTCTTAATCATCTTACTTGCATATACAATGATTGCTTGTAAATATGGGACAAAGGCAAAAGACAGGCTTACAGTAATCAAACAGGTTCAGTCGGAGAAGGCTTTGGTAATTATTAAACCAAGATCTGATTACAAAAATTACAAAAAAAAAAAGGAAATTATTCTTTGAAATTTACAAGAGTTAAAATAACTCTTGCCTTTTTATTTTGACATAATCGCAAAAAAGTTATTTCTGAATCAAAGTAGAATGGAGAAAAACTTGATATAAATTTTTGATGGCTTTAGCATTTACCATTTAGAAGACATCTATGGAAATTCCAATATCTGCTTCAGGGAATGCCATGCAAGCCAGAGTCCATCTCAATAAGTGTTAGTAATTCAATCAAGGGAGATAATACTTGAAATGTGTTATGCTTTTCTTGTAAATTTGTGTGTGTGTGTAAATATATATATATATATATATATATATATATATATATATATATATATAGGCATATGAAATTGTCTCAAAACCTCTCCACTTTTCTTTTTGTTGTTTAGGGGATCGATAGCTTGTTTACTTCTTGGTTCTGCATAAATACTTTATATTATAGGATTTTGAGTGCAATCTGTTATGGCATGGCAACCATTAAGAATATTGAAACCATTCTGAACTTGATGAACAGTATGAAGGCAGAACATGCCTAGGAAAAAAAACAGTAGAGATAGTGATGATGGGTTCCCGCAACAAACATCAGAAATGCTTTATTGAAAAGAAGTAATAAAGAGTTGGGAACAAAAACGACTCACCACACTGTCTTCAAATCTTTTTTTTTCTCATCAGAGTTCACTTAAAAGAAATTCTGTATAATTTAGGAGGGTTTTTTACGGACTATTTTCATTTTCTTTTAATGTTCAATTCATTTTTTTTAGTTTTCCTCCAACAGATCACTAAAGATCTCATAAACTGTGCGTAGAGTCTCTGAATTATATCTCTCTGATTTTTTCTGTACCGAGTTCTGAGAAATTTTTTCAGCACAAAGAAAAAAGGGGAACATAATCCATCAAAACTTCTAAGCTTGTCAACAACATCTCTTAATGCAGCAGACAAAAAATATCCCCGAAAAAGGTTGAAAGATAAAGTAGCCAAAATGTTATGGAGCAAATATAAAGATAAAGATCTTCACCCAAAAAATTAATTCAACTTCAACAACTGATTTCAAAATATCAGACAAGAGCAACTTATATTTTATGCTACAGAAGCCTTTCTTCATTTTAGGGATCTTAAAATGACTGTACACCTCTCAGATATCATGAAACTTTTAAGTGCTATTTGGTACTCTCTGTCTACTATCTTCACTACAATACAAAAAAATCTTGTTTCTATATTGTGGTTCTTTGATTAATTTTCCTACTAGAAAGATGCCAAATTCAAGAAAGCTTTCTCCAAGCATTATCCATAGAGAAATAACCAACACTGTCATGTTTTGAAAACCTCTCTTAAAACCTTTAGTCCACAAAAATTACTGTAAGATTCATCTTTCACCTTTGTACCATCTGTTATGTGTCGACAGTATTCTCTTTTGCTTTTTGTAGCCGTACTGTTATTTCTGCTTTAGTTCATATGAATTTTGAATGCTGTAGTTGACTGAATAGTAGTTGTACTGTTCTTGTAGTTTGCCCATACTGTGCACTGAACATTGATCAGTGTCCCCGGTCGCAGGGTGTTAAACTGTACCATTACCAGCGGTGCCTGGTACGAGTGGCTGTTGGTTCGTGGAAAGAAGTTCAGAGAGTAACCCTTTTGAGGATCAATTGTGACGGACTCATTGTAAATCTCATCTGGCTGTATCAAATACTTGTCATCTTCATTAGTCTGGAAAAGAAAAAAAAAGTTTTCTTAATCAAATCTTAGATTATTTTGTCAATGTTGTGAAGAGGGAATCACTGATTTATTCACTGCCAAAGTTCGGTTGATCCATCTTTGGACAAGTGATGTATTAAAAAAAAAAAATGATAATCTTTAGAATCTATGAAACCTAGCTGGAAAGCAGATGTTAATCACAGCAGTGTGGAGAGGACAATTTTGTCAATATATGTAAGAGTCATGTCTCCAAAAAGCCATTAGTGCATTTCCTGATAGTGTCTTGTACCAGGTGGAATGATCGATCGGGGCTTTAACAAAAATTAGGGGAGAAAAGTATGTAGAAAGAAGAGAATATGGGTCCATTTAATAGAACTTCTTTCAGGTGGTTGGGGAGAGAGAGAGAGATGACAAAGTCCAGTCTTTCCCAGGAAAACTGCTGTCTAATTTCTTTCAAAAAAACATTGATATAGTGCAGATTCACAGATATATCAAGGGGATTGGATTCTATTTGTTGAATTCCCAAGAAGTTGTTTGAAAGTCTATTCTAGTTACTCTAAAAGAGATGATGATGATAGTTGCCCTAACTGATCATCCGTTTTTTTCTCTAACTCTCTTGCATCTTACGGCTATGCCATGGGTGAAACGAGTTGCTTACTACAATCTGGACACCTCTGCTGCTTAACCCCAACCGACTGTAATGATCCGAATCTCCCTCTCCTCCTGCAGAGACTCTTGGAGTTCTTTCTTTGAAGAGTCAAACAAAAGCTACTTCAAAGCTCTATGCCGTTAGGCCAGGCCAGGCGAACCAAAACATTCCATAAGAGAATGTGTGAATGGCTGACTGACATCACAAGTAATTTCCACTAAAACTAACGTCTCCTTTCCTCTTTGTTTGATCGTAAAACATGTGTACACGTATTTCACATCAAAATTATACTGCTCAAATAAAAAAACGGAAGATGTTCGTTAATGTTGTTTGGCTGTGAACAGGTAAAATAGTGAAAATATTAAATAACATTATTTGGCACCAAATTTGTTAATAACTTTGATTGATTTTTAAGGAAATGTTAATGCTTATTAAAATTTACACAATCCTGGATCATTTGCACATAAATTAACAGGAATCAAATAAAGTTTGGATAGTCTATGTTTGGAAATGAGACATGACGGGTACATTGGTTTAAACTCATAAAAGATGAATTATGATTTTGTTGGTCTTCACACATCCTGCATCATTGTATTTTCCCAAAGTCCTGTAAATCATGAATTTTCTTTTTAAAGTTTCTATCATAGTAGATATTCTGTTCCAATGGAATTATTGGCCAGTGCACAAAGAAGCTTATACATTCTTTTATAATTTTGGAAAAAGTCATTATCATTCTAAGAGTTGGTCAAACTCATTCTGCACGTTTTCATGGAAAGAAGTGGAATTCATTAACCAGTATATCATCATCATCATCATCATCATCCTTTTAGCATCCATCGTTGGATATAGTCCTTTCCCAAGATTTGCCAGACTTCTCTATCATGAGCATCGCTGAGCCAGTACTTTCTGAATTTGTCTAGCTCATCATGCAATCTTACTTTCTGTTGGCCATAATTTTGAATATAATCTCTTGGGATCAATGTTGTGAGTTGTAATGTCCAGATGTTGTCTGACATTCTTGCAACACGTCAAGACCATTGCCATTTAAGTTTTCTGTTTCTATGATATCTCTGACATCTGGCTTTTTTCTAATATTCTGTGCTGTCTTGTGATCTCTCCTTGTGAGGCTGAGCATAAGTTTTCTCCTGTACACATTGCATGGTTCACAGTCTGAAGATCAATCTTTTGGTTAGATTCCATGTTCCAGCTTCATAAGTGGCTATTAGTAGGATGCATTGGTCTTATATCCTTCTTTTCAGGACTAATGGGATTAAGTCAGCCCAATCTGGATTTCTTTGCTCAGCAGGGAGAGTGAAGTGTACTTCCATGTTTGAGAAATATGGGATCACTGAGCTGCTGAGAATTATAACTGCACATGTGGCTCATGTTGCTGGGAATGATTTAACTGGTCTGTTTATTTGCCACTATTTCTTTCCATATGGATTGAACTGAAGAAAGCTGTAGAATGGATCAGCTGAAATATTGTTGTAACAACAAAAGCAACATAAAGAATGAGTTCAATATTTCAAACAACTTCATAAACTTCATACAATCGGAATCTGGGAACTTAAATACCGTTTTTTCACAGAATACGTCACAAAACTCACCTTGCCAGAGCAAGTCACAGGGACATGATCCTGAGACCATGTATCAGCCAAGAATTCCTTCACCAATGGGTTGGTGAGTTCCAGTGGTGTGGGAATCACATATTCTGGCTGAAAATTAAAAATAAAAGGTATCAAATATATATCTATAAACAATTCGGTGAAGTTTTTTTTTTGTGTTGTTATTCAATCTCCAGTGAAACTACCAGACATTTAGTGTGAATACATACATAGATAAAATAATGTAACAACTCAATAGAAACGGCTATGGGACCAATGTCTTTTGGCAGTATGTCATGTTGGAGATGATTAAAAAATTGGAAAAAAGGGGTGATCAATGAATCAGTTCCTCGTATTACATTTTGTGGGGCAGTGATCAGTATAAAGTCTGAATTGAAAAAAAAAACAACAAACAAACAACAAGCAAACTAAGTGATCATTTTAGCAAAAACCGACACTGCAAATTGAAATCAACACTAAAAGCTTAATCAAAGGGGGAATCTTGAAAAAAAAACCCAAAAAACGTTTTTTGAAGACATAAAGAATATTTAATGATAGTTTTTGTCGATGGTTTTCAATATGATTTCACGGAAGAATTGAGACTGTCCAAAGTACAATATATTTGGAGTCTGTGAGGATGCTGAGAAAGGATGATACTCTTATCAGAAAAACAATCACCAAGTGGAAGAGTCCATTCTTATGGACAGAGTAATAGAAAAAAAATCAGTTCCTCATATAAGTAGATTTTCTGGTGCAACTGAAACAATTAATCTCCTTTCAAGAACCTGCCGACAAGATAGACATATGTTCTTGTGCCCGTACTGAAGATGTCATATTCATCTAAATTTGTGCTAAGCTCAGAAGGCACGTCTTATTCATTATAAAAACAACTGAAAAGTATCTTAGCAGATTAGCAGCAGAGAAAAAAAACCCAGTAGAATAGAAAGACTGCAAATTGTGGAAAATATGAAACCATTAGAGTCACCAAAGCGTTTTCTTTTTGTCCATTTTTATCTTTCAGAATCAATTTTCCTCTGCTTAATTCTGGGGAACATAAGGAAGTCAAATTTTTATGTTTTCAATGAGAATTGTAGCATAGATAATAAGAATTGCGTATACGGAAGACCTCAAAAACATGGCATGATCTGCACTAGAAGATGAATGAAAAACAGAATAAAAAAGATAAATAATGTCTGGTTCTTGGAATTACTTCTATAAAAATACTTTTTCCAAAATTAATGGTAAAAGCATCTAAATTTGTCCGTTATTATACTCAACCACATTCATATCTACATAAATAGAAAGACAAAGAAAAACACAGAAGGAAAATAGAAGTAATAAGTAGTTTACCAGCAGGAAAAATAAGAAGAGTATTCTTAGCCAATGCTAATGTTATTCCCAATCTTTAAATTCTAAACCCAGCTTCTAATTTAGGATATTCATTGCTGATGTAATTTAGTACATAAAAATAAAGAGTTTTGTAATGATTCTCCACTGCAACTGGGGATTTGGTTAGCTTTCGTTTATCACAACTATAATAGGACGTCATAAAAAGGGATTTATTTCAGAGGCTTTCTTCAGCTTCATCTTAGAAATGTACAAAAGACCAATTACCCTGCTTTTATTACGAATTGGAGCATAGATAATAAGAATGACATGTATGAAGACCTGGGAAGTAAAATTTGCAAGTGAATATGGATGAAAATTAAAAATTAAAAAAATCAAAATAAAAAAAGTTATAATAGAATTTAGCCCTTGGAATTACTCATATGGAAAATAGTTATCCACCATGTGATTTTGCTATAAAAATGCATTGTAAATTATGTTACTATATAAATGTATTGTAAATAAGGGAGAAAGGGATTATCAGTGGTCAGGAATTGAGGCAAACATTTCCCAACTAGGAAATTTATAATGCGGATGCCATATTAATGATTTTACTATGAAAATGCATTATAAATCAGAAAAATAGAAATAGCCAATGGTGAAGAATTAATGCAAATGTTATCAACAGAATAACGATATCAGATGTATGATTATATTTCTACATGATATATATTATATAATGTTGAATTCTGTTTTTTCTGAGATAAATTCAGTAGATATAGTTATTATACGTATTTTTATTATATGCATGAGAACCAACGCTAGTTTAGACTCCTTTAAATTTCAGAGGGATGTACAAATGATACAAGGACAAAAGTGACATTTTACAAAAAAGAAGATTTGAATAGAAATAAAAATTTACCATAACTTAGAACAAAATCTTCACATAGAATGCATTTGAATAGGTTTAAAATCAATTCATAACAATTGTAGAAAACAATTATCATTATTACATTTGGAGCATAGTTTATGGAGTGATATATCACTTGAATCTAAATGAAGAGGTCAGCAAAGACTTGGAAACTGACTGAATATTGAGTAAATTTGATTGAGAAAGAAAAATGTTTTATCTAAGATACCAATTCCAACAAAAAAGATAAGTTTATTGCAAATAGCCACAACATTTCCTCTTTCCATTCGTATGCTATCTTCATTAATTACAATAATGATAATAATCCATATAATCTTAATAGACATACTGTATGCTAATGATAAGCCATATAATCTTATTTCTTAATCCACATGTTATCTAAATAGACATTCTGTATATTGCAGTCTTTTGATTAATTTCCCATCATTCTATGCTCTACAATGTGTGAATAGTGAGACATTTAAAAAACATATTATGGAGGCTGTCAAATAACAAAATGTTATACAGCAAATGCCTGTTGTTCATAAAAATTGACAGCAAAACACTTCAAGTATTTTCTATCCAATCAGAAGCGGACATTGCAGTACAAGAAATTTTGTTATAGTGATTATTACCACTTGATTTGTATTCTCATTCTTTTTATTCATTCATAAGCCCCAGGACTATCCCTATTTAGTGCTGCTGATGACCATACTTTGGAATCTGGTCTTGGACTACTCTTAGCCATTACACAGGGGATTTGGGGCTAGGCTAATCAATAGATAGAATGATAGCTGAAATTAGCAGAATGCTGTCACATCATCAAGTTTTTAACACACATCAATGCAACAATGGATTTATTCATTACTCGTGTTAATTCATTAGCACACCACACATAACTAGAAATGGTTTATGATCTCTCCAAGCCAGCTTTAGTGAGATTTCTCCAAGACTATGAACTAGTTCACTGTTGTACATTCCTTCAATCCAGCATATTGCGGTGCAAGTATTAATAAATTTTGCCACAGTGATTATTACTACTAGATTTGCATTCACATTTCTTTATTCATAAGCCCTTGGGCTATTCCTGTTCAGTGCTGCTAAATACAATCAGCTTTCTCCACTTAACCTGCTACTATATTCCCAAGGGTGCATCTCAACACGTAGGACAAAGTAATTGAGCATGAACCCATCACACTGGCTCCAACAACCTGGTGACTTCAACCTCACTACATCTCCTATAAAATGGTAATTCCAAGTCAGAAAACATAAAACAAACCTAGAACATTGTGGGCTAGAAGTTATTTCTATCTTAATTCAACTTTATCATAAACTTTACGTGGGATTAACACAGGATTTCTTTTATTCATCCTTTTCAAGATTAACATATAAAAGTGGTTAATATCTGAATGGTATAAAAAGAGTCAGAAACATGTTAATTTGCATTTAATGTTCAGAAGAAAACTATGCTTTTAATAATTCAAAACTTTTCCATATTTTCCAGAATTGAAATCATGGAGGGATATGTTTGTCCTATCAGTCATTTATCCCATGAAAATATTCACTTCATTTTTCATGACATAAACATCCCATTAGACTCCTAAAAAGGATCTACAGATAAGATGAAATCTCAATCTGAATTTCCGGCTTTGAGCTAACTACTTAGTCACTATCTTTTGTGTCTGGCCTATAGAGAGACCCTTTTTTTTGAGGGGGGAAAGGGGTATGATTTTTTTTGATGCTTCAAGTGTCTTATCTGCAGAAATATACATTTAGAACATTAAAAGACCATTGCAGGACAAAAGTTAGATTATTTCTCACTCACAAAAAATATCAAATGTCAGTGGGCTGGCCATGTTGCAAGAATGGCAGACAACTGATGGACATCGCAACTCACAGCATGGATACCCTGAGATCACATGCAGAACTGAGGCTGGCAGAATATTAGATGGAGAGACAAGCTAGACAAATTCAGAAGGTACTGGCTCTGCGATTCCCATGATAGAGAATTGTGGCAAATCCTTGTGAAGGTCTATGTCCAACGATGGACGTTAAAAGACTGATGATGATGATGATGACTCCTGTCCTTAATCTAACCTTAAAATCATAAATAGAGGTCACTAATTTAACAGTGAAGCATAAACCCCATATGTTAGGGCTTTTTGCTCCTATGTCCTGTCACAAAGTTAATCAGCATAGTTATAAAATTTATTCAATTAACATCTGGATGAATTGGAAAATCCAAGAAGAAAGAAATGTATTTCTGCGTATTGTTTATAATAAGAGATCTGAAAAAAAATCATCGGTACTTTTTATTTATAAAATATTATTCACAAGAAAATAAAAAGGATTTTCGATCAAATCATTTCTCCCTGATGGTAAACATAAAAATTCAGGAAATAGATGTTGAAAGGAGAAAGAGAGTGAGGAAGGAAAAAAAGAAAGAAGATTGTCAAAAAAGAAAGAGAGAAAGAAAGGGAGAAAATTGGGAAGAGGGAAAAAATTGAAAGGAATAATAAAAATAAAGGGAGGGAGAAAAAAAAGAAGTAGAGAGAAAGGTGAAGAGATAAAGAGAAAGAAAGAAAGACTGATAAGACCGATAAAGAAAAACAAAGTCAAAAGAAAGAGAGGGAGAGAGAAAAATGGCAGACAGGCGAAATGAATGCAAACAAGAAAAGTAAGGTAAGGGAAACCATGGCAGAAGATTACAAGAGTGAGTGAGAGGGGGAAAATACCTAAGGAGAGAGGGGGGGAAAATACCTAAGGCGAGAGGGGGGGAAATACCTAAGGAGAGAGGGGGGGAAATACCTAAGGAGAGAGGGGGGGAAAATACCTAAGGAGAGAGGGGGGGGAAGAGGAGGAGAATAGAGAATAATGAAAGGAGAGGAAAAGGAGGAAAATAATGAAAAGAAGGGGAGGAGGGGAGAAAAGCAAATGACATAGGGGAGAGAAAGAGGAGAATGATAAAAAGGATAAAAAGAAGAAGACAGAGGAGGAGAAGAAAAGAGAATGATAAAAATAAGAAAAAGAGAGAGAGGAGGAGAAAAGACAATGATAGAAAGAAAGCAAGAGAGAGAGGGGAGGAGAAAAGAGAATGATAGAAATAAGAAGAAGAGAGAGAGAGGAGGAGAAAAGAGAATGATAAAAATAAGAAAAAGAGAGAGAGGAGGAGAAAAGACAATGATAGAAAGAAAGCAAGAGAGAGAGGGGAGGAGAAAAGAGAATGATAGAAATAAGAAGAAGAGAGAGAGAGGAGGAGAAAAGAGAATGATAAAAAGAAAGCAAGAGAGAGAGGGGAGGAGAAAAGAGAATGATAGAAAGAAAGCAAGAGAGAGAGGGGAGGAGAAAAGAGAATAATAGAAAGAAAGCAAGAGAGAGAGGGGAGGAGAAAAGAGAATGATAGAAATAAAAAGAAGAGAGAGAGAGGAGGAGAAAAGAGAATGATAAAAAGAAAGCTAGAAAGAGAGGAGGGGGAAAGAGAATGATAAAAAGAGAGCAAAAGAGAGAGGGGGAGAAGAAAAAAGAATGATGAAAATAAAGTGAGGTAGTACAGAAAGAAGCGGAAATCTCTTTCTGTTTGATCTTGCCGAATTTGTTTGCATTTCATATTTTCATCTAATAGACTGCTATTTATTCTGAAACAATCACGTAGATGTAGAAGTTGAAAAGGCAAGAAATGAAAAGCGTCTCTTTGGTGGGGGGAGGGTATAATAAAATCAGCAACAGAGATATAGGAAGGTTAAACGCTGAAGAGAAAAATTTCCATATTCTATTACTTTATTACTCAACATGGATAGTACCCATAAAAAACAGTGGATCATTTATGAGTGGATTGGCATTTCTGCCAAGAATCAGAGTACCTGTGCGTTCTCTCTTGGATAAAAGTATTGCACTCACACTCTGTAATATCTGTGTGCTCACTGAAAAGTGTTATGGATCTTTTTCTAGAAATGGATCAACATGGATCCAAGGGAGAATCAAGGTGAAGAATATCACACAAACAATCAAGCAGAAGATGGGCTGGACACTTAGCGCAAAGAAATGGCAACAGATCAAACAAAACAAGTGATCAGTGTTCAATGGAAGTGAACTAAGTAGGAAAAGACCGGCCACAAGATGGACGTGGCAGAAGGTAGCATAATCACAGTAGTCATGGAAAGAAATAGGAAAGGCCTATGTCCAGTAGAGGACTTATGTTAGTTAATGAGGACGATATCTATGGATACATGCATATGTTTTATATACCTGGATCATTACATTTTGGTAAAGTAAAACCGAAAATGTTGTTACTAAAAGAAAATTTTGGTAGATTTGAGGAGTGCAGGCCAAAAAACTGGAAAAAGAGGTGCAGCAAATTGAGAGAAAAAAATGTTGATGGGAAATAAAAAGTGGAGAGGGATAAAGTTCAATTGATTATAACTAGTAATAGTTTAAAACCCATAATATTGTCTCAAAAATAGACAAGTATAGATTATTTTTTAATTTAGTGTTTTTTCTATTGCTTCACACCTAGTAACAATAGTAGATGTGATATCTGTTATGAATTATTAAGTTTAATACATTGGAACCAATTCTGAAATTTCTTCGGTTGATTCGAAATCAATACATAAAGA
Source organism: Thysanoteuthis rhombus (assembly GCA_963457665.1). NCBI lineage: Eukaryota > Metazoa > Mollusca > Cephalopoda > Oegopsida > Thysanoteuthidae > Thysanoteuthis > Thysanoteuthis major. Next base: position 33,354,213 of record OY735213.1, on the reverse strand, counting down.
TTATATTACCAGATCCAAAGACAAGAGCACACAGGGTCTGCCTTCAGCATAGCCATAATGTCGTAGGTGGATGCAGTTTCCCAGGAGACGTCTCCAGAAGATGCAGGTTCGGTTAGGTCTGTGCAAGCCAGGAATATCACAGTCGTCCATGTATGGGTTGTTTTGGTGGATACGTTTGTACTCTGAGGAGAGAAAGCACACGGTAAACAAAAAAAATAAAATGTAATCTTTATCAAAATATATTTATGATGAGATTGTCGGTAGAAGCTGTAATTGAGGGCAATGATCCTTACTAGTAATATTGGCAGGGCTTTCACAATAAGATGTTTTGTAACACACACTTGGTACACACAATAAATCCTGTAAAGTAATACTGCATTCAAGTTGTTCCTCTAAGAATATGACTCACCTAATTATCAAATACTGACAATGCTTGAAAGTGAGTGAAGGGAAAAAATGAAAAAAGAAGCTCAACAAGAGAAATTCAAAAAAAGAAAGAAGGCTTTTAAACCACCAACTGACTTCATCTTTTCTAAACTAAAACTTTGGCCTGCATGGAGGAAGTGTTTTCTACATTTCCAGACTACCTCCCAATTGACTGCTAACTCCTTAGAAGTCCAGTTAAATGCTTTAAACTGGCACTGCTTCACCATAGACACAAAATCTGATCCACCAGAAACTACATTTGACAATGACATTCATGTGTTTGATAAAAACATTTCCCACCAAAAGTTAATATTATCCATGAAATAGCAGTATGTCACCATTGTTGTCAGGAAACAAACAAAAACATGAATAAATAGTGATAGGTTGACTTTTGGGGAGCTTTCTGGTGCACATTTCAACGTGTTTTATTCTTGTAAAATAATTTACTATTGAGACGGGAACCATTTACAAAAGTGGTCAATGGACAAAGAATACAAAAGAAACTAGCTCAGAATTATTAGCAATAATGTTCCAATTGGCAGGATACCATTCATGTTGATCAGCTCCAAAGATGTGTGCTGGCTGGGAAAAATCCCTTAAAATCAGCCAACTAAGAAAAAAAAAGACTGCCTGATGAAGCCTGGTAGGTATATAATTAGGAAAGAAACAGAAAAAACTTATTCAGATTCAAGAGCAAGTGTCCAAGAAAAGGATGCTTCGAATGTTCTGTGGCAAGTTCCACTAATTGGTGACCGAACACGAACATTAAATTGACTTATCTCTCGGTACTCTACAAAAAGGAAGGACAAGTAATGAGATCGGAAGAAACCCTGATTGAGGGCATGTGTTTTCTAACGCACACATGGTACACAGAATAAATCCTGTCTTGTAAACCTGCATTCGAGTCGATTGTCTCACAACATTTTGTTCACCAAAATATTACGATATTTTTCCGAGAAGGACATGAATAAATATTGAGATAATCATAAACTCGACCAAACTTTTTGTTATCTACAAGTATATCTTATTGATTTCAATTTTGACCCTTTTGTATGTTTAATGGAATCAAATTAACCCCTTTTTTACATTTAATGGAACAAATTTCAGCCAATTTTCCATATATATGACACACATATGTATATACATAAATATTTTATACTCACACCTATATGCTCACACACATGCAAACATCTTTATATATGCTTAAATATATACAAACATATCTTCATTACACACATATACATGAAATACAAACTATAATATATCAACCAAGGCATATATGTCAACACATTATCATACATCTTCACACGCGTAAATGTAGACATACACCTTCATACATACACACAAGCATATTTGAGAACACATCCGCATACATACACATGCATTACATTTATATAGCATCCTTCTCTGCATTTTCAGTTACCTGTAAATAAACCCAGGGAGTTCCACTAAATAAATGTATTTGTCCAAAAAGTGCAAGAGTAGTAATGCTGACAATTCAGATTATGCCAAAAGGAAGCTGTAAAATGTTTCTCCAAGCGAAAAAGTGAAAATTCTCGATCTAATCAGGGAAGGGAGAAAAATTGTAAGTCGAGGTTGCTGAGATCTACAGTAACAAGAGATCTTCTATTTGTCACATTACGTGTTCATCACTGTATCTTAGTTCAGAATGAATGTTGTCGATCGAAATAAGAACCTTCAGAATTTACTCATTTTTGCCAACTCTGGAAACAAGTCTATTTATTCTGCAAGCATAGAATTCCGCAGTCCTGGAAACCTATGAATTCCTCATATATATATATATATATATATATAAAATGTATAATAATAATTAAATAATTGTGTCATTCATAGACAGCTGTTTCGTTGTATCACAACTCTTCAGTATGGCTATAGACTATCCATTATCCTATTCAGTACCACGACGTAGGATCGAAACCCTTGCTTCAGACTCAGAGGCTGGCATCTTACCTCTGCCCAACGCAGAACTGGACAGTCAATAAGGTATATATATATATATATATATATATATACATATATATATATGTGTGTGTGTGCTTAGTGCAAAATAATTGCGTTTATTTTAAGCTATATAAAATGATAGCTGAAAGGGAGGTGGTGTTTGATCAACACTGCTGAGGTGACATGTTTGTATAACAGTTTTGTTTTTAAATCACCAAAACAGTTGCAGGGGAAACAACAGATGATACCAACGAGAGAAAATTTACGCATAGTACCATAAGAAAGTATGTGTAAAACATTAACAAAAAAAAAAAATGAAATTATATGAATTATTACATCAACAGATATTGTGACTGAAGTGACATAAAATTTTTTCAATGTATTTAGTGTAGAAAGCTGTAAAGTTTTCGATACTTATATACGTATATATATATATATATATATATATATATATATATATATATATATTACAGGCAAGAGACACATATGCAGAATATAGATATTCTGGGCTGCATCTGCTGTCACTTAGATGTTTTCTGTAACATCATTAACTTGCTGAGATTGACAGCTGGTAACCTTTGGAGAGCAAACAAATATGAACTGATAATTCCCAGAGGAAATCTGCCTTACTGTGAATCCACGACAATAACAGACTTATTTTCAATTCTATTCAGAACTTTCATAGAGAGAATTCATAATATTTGAAAGGAAAAAATTTTTTTTCGCAAACAAAGGAAATTAGATAACTTGAAGAAAAGGCCATTCCTTGAGTGAATCCACTCAAGAACCTCACCCTGCTAAAAAAAAACAAAAAAAGAACAAACCCTGAACGAACAAAAGAACAAGAAAACAAAATTTAAATCCATGGATCTTACACTGTTTTAATTTTCAAATTTTAATAGCAAATCTGTAATCTTCAAGATCCTTATGAAAAACAAGCTGAACCCATGGAAATTCCACAGGTGTTGAAAACTAAGGTTATCTCATGCCTCTGCACAGTGCACTGACAATGAAGGAGATCATGTTGAAAAGAAAATATTGGTCGGGGAAAAGTAATGTTTTTCTCAATCTTTAGGCAATAGACTTAACGTGTGTGAGAGTATATATGTGTGTGTGTGTGAGAGAGAGAGAGAAAAGATATCATATTAATTTTAGCATCTCCTTAAACAGGAAAGGGTCTCCTCTGAATAACACCTGTCCACCTTAATATAAAAGGTTTGTTTAAAGACAAAGATATTAAAAAACAAAACATTATTTTGTCCCCCCCAAGACAATGACAAGTTAGAATGAGTATTTATGTTCTGATATATTTATATGGCTTTTTCTGTAATTGAAAAAGAAAGAGAAAATAGATTAAATCAATCCTCTACTTATGTAAGAAGATGTTCTTTCTCACCTTCATAGTCAGAAGAGTGTAAAAAGGAAAATAATTGAGAGAAAAATGGAGAAAATCATTGAAAAAATAGAAAAGAAACTAAAATTTTGTCACATTTTTTCGGCTTCTGAAACAAAAATCTTTCCAGTAACCGGTGTTGTATATTAAATTAAGTCCATCTTAGTGATGGAGTCAGAAGAATAATTGGAAATGGAAAAGAGAGAAGATAGAATTTACTATCTGACAGATTACGTGGAAATATTAAAAGTGCTATATTTTTCAATAATATAATTATGGTTTCTATTTTGTCAAAATCTTTTTGGTTGTATTTGTAATGCGACTTGTTCAGTATTATGCTGATCTACAAAAATAGTATTATAAGCTCAAACTTTTTCACTTCATTGATATTTTCAAATATTAATAGTATCAAAATTATGATTATAATTTAACATTTGGATCATTTTCATGAAAAATGATTTTGAAACATTACTAATAATGGACATTATCATTTTCATCTGCAATTACAATTTTTAAATCATTAAACTCTCATAGTAGCTGTATAAGATGGCTCTCAGTGATGATGGAGTGACATCAAGCCTCAAAACTCCAGCAGTCTCTTCAGTATAAATATCAATACTAAAAGCAAGCCCCACTTACGTGATTAATCTATTGTAATTTTTACTCGTTCACAATGAAGTAATTAATAGAATAATTACAATGGATCTCTTTCCTTTCAGATTGTGGTAACTGAATAATTACATACACAAAAAAAAGGATGATCACAGTTTTCAAATCATCATCAGCCTTTTAGCATCTGTCGTTGGACATAGACCTTCCTCAGGAATCATCAGACCTCTCTGTCATGGACCTGCAGGGCCAGTACTTTCTAAAATTGTCTATTTTGTCACGCCATGTTATATTTTGCTAGCCACAGTCTCGCATATGATCTCTAGGGACCCATGTTGTAAATAGTGATGTCCATCCATAGTCTGCCATTCTTGCTACATGACCAGCCCATTTCCATTTATGTTTTCTAATGGATTCCAAGTTATCCATGACTCCTGTTTTTTCTATAACATACTGCGCTGTTTTGTGATCCCTCCACATGATGTTGAGCATGATTCTCTCATGTGCATGGTTCTCAGAATTGTTAATAGTATTCATAGAATATCTGTGGATGCAACCTGGGATAACATAGATTGAGTTCATGGAACAAATACATCAAAACTTCCATTTTACATAATGATTATACTTATGGAGACAGCTAATTCTGGCAGGTGAAGATAATGAAATAATTATCATGATTGGATATTGGATATGAACCCATATCAACGGGCAGGGTTTTTGCTTTCTTATCATTGCTCCTTGACTATGTCACCATTCCACAATTTAGCTTTAGTCATCCTTTCATCTTAATCATTGTTGCTTTTAATTGCAATTTCTGATCATCAGTCAGAACAATGGATCAGAAATTCATAATTCTTACTGATTAATAATGATCTGGGACTTGTGATAGAAAGGAACAGAAATCAGGACACATGAAATACAAAGAGAAAAAATCATTAATAAACTGTTTTAGTAGCATAGATAAAACATTTGATGATGAGGCAACAGATCTTGCAATTTTAGCAAATCATATATATATAACAAAAATCTGTCCGTTCCACTTTATAGAGCACAATTTTGCATAAAGGAGACTGAGAATTTACATAATGGTACATCTTTTCACTGTGGTGGACACAGGATGGATAATTTTTAAAAAGACTTATAGTGGGATTCTATTTACAATGTAATTATAGAGCTGAACTAGACCCTGACTTGCTGTTGAATGTATCTAGAAGTTAATCTGTATCTGGGGAGCAGAAATTTGGCATAGGGTTATATCCTTTCACAGCAGAGGACATGGGTTATGAGAGATTGATCTCGGAGGTCATTCAATGTCATCTGGTCATTTTTAGCCGATTGAAGCAATAGTAGGCTATAATTTTGCTCCTAGGAAGCTGCAATTTGGTATAGGGACATCAAGTTACAGCAAAGGTCATGAACTTAGTTGAACTTGAAGGTCAATCGATGTCACCAGGGGTCACAATAATTTCTAGCCAATCAAAGCTATCGTCCGCTATAATTCTGACCCTAAGAAGCTCATAATTCGTATAGGAGAATATCTTAACAGCGAGAGTAATGAGCTAAATGGAGTCATTTCGAATTTTTTAAAGGATAGATGTAAGGGGGGGAGCACATCCTCCACCAAGAAAACAGAAAAAATTGAAAGAATCTCCAGACATTTGTCTTTCTACCAATTCAAAAACTAGTAGTTTTTTTTCTCCATATGATGTGTTGCACATTTCGAGCGAGTCAGCTCACATTTCTAGACAGAACCATGCGCAAAAATTTGTTTCAATTGAATATTTGAAATGAAATAATTTTTGTAAAGTTATCTTTTTGTGCTTATCTATAAGATGTTTTCCTTCCGACAATAATTTGTCACTTGAGAACAATTTTTAAGCTTTCAGGAGGGTGGGGGTTCTATCTACTATGTAACTATGATCCAAAAGTTGAGTTTGTATATATATATATATATATATATATATATGTAAAGATTTGAAAAAAAAACGAAATTGATCCTTACAAAGTACTACAAAAATGTGCACAAGCCTATTTGATATCTACAGAACAGCTGAATAATTTGCTGATTAGCAAAGAGGTTGAAATCAACCCTGGGTCTCCTTGGGGCCTGTGTCTTGTTGTTAATATGGTACTGCATAATGATACATTAATGGATTAGGTTTGCATTATCAATAACAGCCAAAATAATCTAGAAAGTGTAGAAAAATGTATATGGAGATATACACATAAATAAAAAGATACCATGAAAAACTGAAAACTTTGCGCCATCAAAATCAATGCCTTTTGCTGATTCACTTCCAGTTGATAATATTACAAGATCAAAGAGCTTTGATTGCCCTTTGGTAGATCATAAATAGTTCTTTATCTTCAAGTTACAGCTTCTCTCATCCAAAGCCACAGAAACACTGATCATCAGAAAAATTTTTTAGGGAATTTGGGTGTCACTGGGTCCTTCTGATGACCTCACCCTGTCCGTAGCCTCTAGTGATGCAATTGTTTTGACACAAGAGAAGATCGAGACTTTCCTCCCCAGGATATTTTGGCTTTTCACTTTCTGCTATGTGATGAGAAGAATGCAGCATGTTGCTAACGGAGAAAATACTATTTATGATGGTTAGTATTCAAATCATAACAGTCTCTTAGCATTTGTCATTGGATGTTGACCTTTCCCAAGATCCGTCCGCCTAGCTTTCTCATTCTTGGGTGTCACAGTGCCAATACCTTTCAAGCTTACCTAAATTATCACATTTTTTTTTGCTAGCCACATCCATGTGATATCAAGATCAATGGTTTGAAATTGCATTTTAAAAGATCTAATAACAAAACTGCCATGAGCGTCCATCACCATTAATCTTTTGGTATCCATTGTCAGACATGGGCCTTCTCCGAGATTCACCAGACCTCCCTCATGGGCGTCACAGAGCCAGTGCTCACTCAACTTGTCTAGTTTGTCACACCATCTTATTGCCTGCCGGCCACAGGTTCACATATGATCTAAGGGAATCCGCATTGTGAGTCATGATGTTCAGCGGTCATCTGCCATTCTTGAAACATAACCAGCCATTTGAGTTTCAAATGGATACTATCGTATCTCAGACTACTGTTTTTTTTCTTTAATATACTGTGATGTTTTGTGATCTCTCCATGTAATGTTGGACATGGTTCCCTCCGGTGAGTTCTGTATGGTTCTCAGTTTGAGGGTCGATCTTTTGTTTAGGTTCCATGTTTCAGCTCCATAGGTGACAATCAGGAGGATGCATTAGTTGTAGACCCTTTTTTAAGACTGATGGGATAGAAAAAGTAAAAACAACTGCATATATAAACCATTAGTTTTTTTTGTTTTTTTTTTTTACTAATATTTCTTTTATCTTTATTTTTGTTACTTTTCATCGGTCAAACCATCATACTGCAGCCATTAGTAAATAGTACAGATTGGAAATGAAGAATAAACTCTCATATCCCTTTTACCTTTAGAGGACTATTTTACTAAGATAGTTGAACTGCTTGAGCTATGTGAGCTGTCAGTTTGCAAAAGATCATGTAAACTTATTCATTCATCCAATTAATGAAAGAAGTCTTCCCCCTGAGCAACACACTAATTAAAATATTGAACGAGAACAAACTGAAAATTAGCTTTAGTTGCACTGAAAATGTTAATACACTCATCAGAAAACATGATTGATTAATTAGAATAAATACTACTGAAGAAAGCATTAATAAACAAGACTGCAATGGTAGGAACAAAAATAGATACTCTCTGCAAAACATACGTCTTAAATCAAATATCGTACGCCTAGCGAAAATATCAACTGAAGACAAACCTCTAGAAGTGAAATATTCTACAGGAATATCAAAAATGCCCTTTAAACTTGCATTAGTCAACCATTTATCATCCTTTACTAATGAAAAATATAAAAATAGTACATCACTGTCGACATAGTACTGGAGGATGCAAGATGAAAATTTCAAACTGTGTAATAGACAATATCAAAACAGACCTACATATGCCAAAATAGTGAAACTCTGTGCCATCTATGCCTAAATGAAAACTCTGAAATATCTAGTTTTGCCTAAAAAACAGATTTATTAAATAGAAAAAAATGAAATAGCATTAATATGCCGGCATAGCGCAAATTTTTTTTTTATAAACAAACATCACTGGATAACCCACGTAGATATTTAATTCACAAAGCCATCTTAAAGAACTACCTAATCAATATAACTACCTTACACAAGAGGAAGTAGAGCAAAATCCAAAATAATCATCTAACCTGCTTAGATCATATACAAGAAATCCTAGTATGGGGAATTAAATCTAAAATATCTAAGTAAAAAACAAAACTTTCCTATAAAGTACACACAAAACCAGCAACCACACACTGATGAAACCAACACTCATACCATAACCCCTGACATGTAATTTATAACCACCAGCAAGAATACATGAACAACAACACTAATAAATTAAATGGAACTAGAAACAAAACTCCTCTAACCTAGTAACACCCACAAAAATACCTACAAAAAAACAAAAACAAATCTAATCATTCACCTGAGGAAAAAACATGAGCATGTTTGTGTAGCGAATCTCTATTCTACTAGATCTTGAGCTCTACACTAAAATAACATATATATCTATATATGAGAGAGAGAGAGATAATATAATGTACATATAAAAAATATAAAATGTAATATATATATAAATGAATAAACATAATATATGATATTAAATCACGTTATATTATAATGAAACTATATTTAAAATGATATTCCATCATTAAGTTTCCATTTGGCCTAGACAAAGTAAACAGAATAAACAATCAATGAAAATGGGGCTACTGCAGGAATCAGTAAAAAAGTCGAAACTTCCCAGTAAAGCTGTTACAATTTTTTTCATGAAGCTCTGAAAATCACTTTTGACATGTTTGAGCACTAATTGTACCTTTTCCATAAACAGCACAATTATTTCATTACATTTGTGCTACATTTTTAACTTCAGAATAAGAAGCGTTATACGCAAGAAATGTTGTTCCTTCCAACCCCAACCTTGTAATATTTCTTGACAATTAAGAAAAAAAGAAAAAATATGCCGATATGACAGCTGTCACAATATAATAAAACGCTATCTTTCTGAACGAAATCGAAACTAAAAGTTCTTGATGCCATCTAGTGACAAGAACAGAATGAAGTTTTTAGGACATCCAATACAATTAGATCAAAATCTTCAGAGAGTATCAAATATCAATTTTGACATGTCAGCGTACAACTCTGAATCACTATTGAATTTTCAAAGTTATTCTAACAAGATAATGTTTTGAAAATAACCGTTACAGTACATCTGATATTTCACTTCCAGAATTGTCTTTCTGCTTGTCAGCTAAAAATGTTCGTTTGCTTGGACCATCACTGGGCTCCTTTAATTTCAGATTTTTTTTAATGGAAAGAAATAAGATTCTTTCAAGGACAAAATTCTTCTCCGAAAAAGAAAGAATGAAAATATCTGCAACAGAATAGAATTATTTGGAAAAAAAAAATTTGAGTTTAACATCACATAAGAGCTGAATATTTTTCTTTTTTTTTTTCAAGAAAATTGGAGGTAACTGAGTTTTATTATTTTCCAGCTTTTTTTTTTTTACATAAGTTTTAAGTTTTACAACTTTTATACAAATGCAGCAGAGTAAAAAAACTATTATAAGCAATTATCTCTTTATTTGCATTTCCAAACTTCTAGCCCATTGCGCTACAAAAATTTGTGTTTTGAATTTCAATTTCTCTGATATAAGCTTGTTATAAGGCTTATACAGCATTAATCTTACAGAAAGTAGTCATTACTTTTAATCTTTAGGTTATGAGTTCTGTGGCTCAAAAGAGTAAATTATAGAGAATAGAGTCATTGCATGAGTTTTTTTTAAAAAGAAAGATATTAGAGGAAAAATATCCATACTAAAAAGAAAAAAAGCACACCCAAGAAACAAATCTACTGAATAAAAAAGAATTTCTCAGGTTTCTCAAATCGAGACATCCCATTTTATTTGTAAATTCTAAGAGTTACAGAAGCTTATATATAGGTGTTTAAGAAATGGAACTTGCCAATTCCAATTCATACAATCCTACTTTCAGGAGGGACAGAGATAACAGAATGTAAAATGAAGCCAACAATAATATAAGCTTGTTCATATATATATATATATATATATATATATATATATATATATGAGAAAAAACATTAAAAATATGTATCAGCTTTATAGGGCCATGAATATTTTCACTGTAAGAAAAAGTGGGACCATTGAATAGCAAGAAAAAAGGCTCTAATAGGAGTTGATAAGAAATGCAAATTAGATTTACTTATCCAACTCTTGTCCTTGGAACAAATCTATAAGAAAGAATTAGGATGACTGAAAAACATGTTCTTATGTAATTGTGACATGTCTTTATGCAAATCTGGTGTGAAATGTGAGAGTGACAAAGGAAACTTACAGGGAGATACAAATGAAATCAAGGGAAAAAAGAGTGAAATCCAAAAGTGAGGAAAAAAGAACAATCAAATGGGGAGAGAGAGAGAGAAGGGAGACAAAAAGATTAAAGAAAGAAAACGAGAAAACACAAGGCGGGGAGGTGAGAGAGAGAGAGGAGGCGGGGGAGTGAGAGAGAGAGGAGGCGGGGGAGTGAGAGAGAGAGGAGGCGGGGGAGTGAGAGAGAGAGGAGGCGGGGGAGTGAGAGAGAGAGGAGGCGGGGGAGTGAGAGAGAGAGGAGGCGGGGGAGTGAGAGAGAGAGGAGGCGGGGGAGTGAGAGAGAGAGGAGGCGGGGGAGTGAGAGAGAGAGGAGGCGGGGGAATGAGAGAGAGAGGAGGCGGGGGAATGAGAGAGAGAGGAGGCGGGGGAATGAGAGAGAGAGGAGGCGGGGGAATGAGAGAGAGAGACAGGCACAAGGCAGGGGACTTAGACAAAGAGACAGGCACAAGGCGGGGAAGAGAAATAGGGAGAAGATAAGGCTAAAGAGATTGAGGGAGGAAAGAGAAACACATGTGGAGAGAGAAAAGGAAAGGGGAAATAGGTCTAATACAGAGAAATGCCAAGACAAGAGTGCAAGATGAATGAGAGAGAGAGAAAGGGGAACAGGTTAGATACACAAACCTGACAAAGCAAGAAAGTGTGATGAATGACAGCGAGAGTGAGAGAGAGTGAGAGCGAGCAAGAGATGAAAAGATATTTCAGATATTGAGCAAAAATCAAAACAGTACGTTTAAATTCAAAGAGATAAAAACTGTATTTGAGAAAGTGTCAGATGCAGATGGCTATAACTTAATATAGTCAAGTTTGCAATTGCACGTGCATGTATTTTTGATGAATTAATGATCAATCAACTAGATGCACGAGCAGAAAGTCCCCAGTTGAAATACATGGTAGATGTAAGAATGTTTTCCATCTACACCCAAGTGGCTGCAGTATTCAAGCCACTCAAACTGACAACAGTTACAAGAGCCAGTTCCTATTACAAAGTCAGTGATGATTGTCCAAATGGGTCTACGTCAATATTGCCATCTGGTTAGAGTGGCCAAGTGACAGCAAAAATGACAGTAATAGGAAGTGACAAGACCTTTCGACTTTCTCAAAAGATAAGGAAATGAAAGTTAAGTGATGGACTCACATTTATAAAACCTGGTGTACGTTGAGGCATTATTGGCTTATTTGCATGCGGCCAGGTTCAGTTTTTATTCATCAAACTAAGCAATCATGAAATGCAACGTCATGTTCGATCAAATCAGCCTCATTAGAGAAAGTCACAGATGCAAGATCTGTGTTTATCGCAAACAAAATTGTACCTGTGCCACTATGCAAATCAAATAAATTCAATATGGAAGACTGTCAACTTTTTGTTTTTGTTCTTTGAAGAATTTATTCATTGGTGAACACCAACAACAGAATAAGAAGGAAATAGACTTTCAAAGAATTAAGAACATACTTAAATAATTAATCGATGGAAACTATGTCAGAAACCTTTGTTACAGAAGTCACTGTGTTGTGTTCATTTGTAGAAGAATATAAAGGTCAGAGAGATGCCTCCATGAGTGTTCTTGGTCAACACATGCGGCACAATTAAAATAGTAGGTCGGCAGACAACAGGACAATATCAGAAGACCAACCTTAATTAAGGGGAAATATGTGCATAAACAAACGAAATTTTCAATCTAAATAGAGATGATGTTTAAACGTTCAAGCATTAGGAATATGATCAATATTAGTAAAAGACCAAAAATGTTGGCCAGAGGAGGAAGTAAAAAGTAGATGAAAGAGCTTTTCAACAACTTTTGGTGTATGTGTGTTGGGGGGGGGAGACTCAAATCTCATCAAATCATTGAATTTGAAGGCAATAGCTCAAAATGTAAAGGTTAATTTTGATATCCTGTCCCACGTTAGCCAGAATTGAAGGACGAGCGGCAAAAAACTGAGTGATGATATACGAGAAGAATTCAAAGAAATATCTCTTTCCCCAATTCCCGGCCAAAAAAGGGGGGGGGGGCGTACTGCTCTCCTGTTCAGACAGTAATTTCCTTTCTAATTTTTTTTCAGTTTTACTTTTAGAGGTGTACTCCTGGAGTCAATACCAAGGGGTGTCTTTTGTAGTGTTGGAGACTTCCCCAATTCAGACACAACACTCTGGAAGGTGAAAATGGATTTTGAATTGAATACAATCACAGAATGACATTTACTATATTATCCAGATTGTTTGTGTAATGAAGATTTATATTCCATGTGAGTTGATTGTTTATCTCCAAGAGAATTTTCAAAAGTTGGTTTTAACCCTTTTGAGACACCTGGAACATATATATATATCCCGAGGTTTCAACGACTGCTTGGATATTTATGTCATGAAGATCTCTTTTGGATGTCTACAGGGACATTATAATTCAGACATCAAGCATTTCAATAGATTAATCTTGAAAGGATTAAATATTGCAATATCAGGTATAGACACAGGTATTATATATATATATATATATATATAAAAGCCTCATTCTATCAGTAATACTTATAATAATTTCTAACTTAGGTCTCTCTGCGTATCCAATTCTTGGGAAAGTGGCAATAGCATAAAACTGGAATTTTATCTGGATGCCAGACAGACACAGAATTCCCTCACAAATCTTAGTCCACAAAGCATATATATATATATATATATATATATATATATATATATATATATATACACACACGTGTGTAGATTTGTCTCAAAATCCCTACATCCAAAGTCATCTTGCTATTTGGGGGACTGGTTCTTTCTCTAATTTTTAGTTATGTATAAATACTCAATGGCTGGCACGTGGTAACAGATTGCGCCAAAAATGTCATCATATAAAGAATATTCTGAACTCTAATGATATTAAGCCATATCATGAATAACAGTGAGAGAGAGAGTGATGACGAGTTCGATTCACTTTTGAAGAGCCAGAAAAGCTTCTTCAAAAAGAAGTAATCAGATTTTGGGTTTATCATTACTCTTTCACATAGGAAAGGATACCCAAAAAGATGTTTTCAGAGGGTAGTTTTGAGATATATATATATAATTATTAAGAAATGGATATATGATCCAACAGGATGATTGCAAATTGCAAAAAAAAGATCCCACATTATTTCATGAATGTATCATTTGGCTGTGACAATGTAATTGAATAAACAAATAAAGAAAATGGGGTTGGTAAGAGCAGTTATCCTATAAGTTGCAGGTTCAATTCCTATAGAAGCTTCGTTTTCTTTAATTGTTCATTCTATTCATGTTATCTAGGCCAAATAATAATTCACCTTTTAATAATGGGAGATCATTTCAAATAGAGTTTCAATATAATGATGCAATTCATAATCATTCTGTCCGATCATATATCTATTTCTTGACATAATTGTCTGCATTGAAAGAAACAAAAAGCAGATATAGACCATGAATAAACAAAATGAGAACTCGGAGTTGAAACAGTTTTTTGGGCCTTTGCATTACTGGGCTGCGGCTGGCCTATTTTCCATTCACCATGTAATAATGGGAGATCATTTCAAATAGGAGTTTTGGTATAATATAACACAATTTATAATCACATTCATATATCAAAGCATACATACATACATAAACATCAGAATAAAAACAATTATTTTGCTTCACTTTCCCAAAGTTATGTTGTTTCCAGTTGGGCTCAGTTGAAAGAAAAAAAAATCAAAAACATCAGATTCAGTCATGTGTATTACTTTCAAAAAGAATTGCACCCAAATAATAGATAATTGTTCCTCATCTTCCGATACGACCATCACAAATGTTGGCTCACCATTCAATAAAAGATAGACACCTATCACACTGCCCTATAAATAGGGGAATAAATTCGACAGATATAAGATTTCTTCTGTTGTGATAAATAATTGTCCATTGCCATGAAAAACAAAGTATGCTTTCTTCTCAAATAATGAGAAACACAGAAATGAAAATGAGGAGGCTGGAAAAAAACAATAGCAAAAAAAATGCCTCTCTAAAAAAAAAAAAAAAAAAAGTAATAAAAAAGAAAAAAAGTAATTCAAAAGATTTCTTTGAAACAGAGGAAGAGTATAAAACCAGGTATTGGTTGAATTTTATTGCTTTACATGCAATTACTCCATATTTCAGATCTTTGATTGTGATGCTTCTCTGCCCAAATGATGTAGGCTATAGAGGTTGCCATGAAAATATGGTACATTTTATGCACTTTGTTACTCTGGGCATTTTGCAGGAGTTGAATTTCAGAAATGAGGAATTATCATACATTGATCTAGGCTGACTTAGTGTTCTCATCTTGGTTGTTATAGTCTCAATGTTTCAACTATTTTTGAGATGGGGAATAATCATCATCATTATATATCAATCTATTCAGACTTGTGTCTGACTCAGGATCTAAATAACCAGGTAACAATGCATTCATCATATAAATGAAATCTACAAGAAAAGAAGAAATCAAGCGGAGAATCACCCTAGGATGGCAAGCTTTCCGCAAAGCAAGCTCAACCTTAAAAAACAAGACAGTCCCAACAATCCTAAAAAGAAGAGTATACAACTAATGCATCCTACCGATAGTCATTTATGGAGCTGAAACATAGAACCTAACCGAGAGATAAACCTTACATGGAAAAATCACAAGACAGCACAATATGTCAGAAAGAAAACGGGGTCAGAGACATCATAGAATCCATTAGGAAACTCAAATGACAATGGCCTGGTCATGTTGCGAGAATGAAAGACAACCGATGGACATTACAACTCACAATACGGATCTCTAGAGACCACATGCGAAACCGAAGCCAACAAAAAACAAGATGGAGAGATGAACAAGATAAATTCAGGAAATACAGGTACCGCGACGCCTATGATAGAGAAATGTGGTGGATCCTGGGGAAGGTCTATGTCCAATGATAGACATTAATAGACTGATGATGATAACCAAGCACAAATAGAATTTCCCGTTACTCATGATTTTCAATGTGCTCTATTTCTTGCTGTTAAAATATCTCAACAATTCTAGATTTCACTAAATGTGTCCTTCAACATCTCTACAACATCCACTACCCTAGCCTTCAAAGTTTCAGCAATTTGAACTGATGAACTCAATACTGGGTCCTTGGTATACCCCTATGATATATGTTGAGGGGTAATGTCTGGTGAAGATGGTGGAATGACTTCATGCTCACACTGGGGATGTTTGTTTGCGTTTAATAGCTTAATCATCCATCTAACCAGGTTAAATGTACAAAGAGTAAGGAATATAAAAAAGAGGACTAAAGATTTCATACTCCTGGAAAAATTTTCTTTAATCATTGATCCCTCAAAGTAAAAAAAAATTTCCCCTTACTTTTGACATCTTACAGGGGATCCTAACCAAGATAAATGTTTGTATTGGGATGTCATTCTGTGTTATTTGTCAAAACCTAAATGTTCCAAATGAAATCTACTTTCATTAAAAAAGATTGCTTTTGATAGTATTGGGACAACTGTCATTTAATTAGCTTTGGATTAGTGAGCTGAAAAGACTTAATATCCCATCAGAATAACCCTAGACTGTATATTTTTTGGTGACAAGGCAAACTCTGGGATTCACCAGATATTGTAATTTCAGATGACCATTTTTTCCAGTCCACAGATTTCTCCTAATGAAAAAAAATATTCAATTCCCTGGAGGATTGCTAGAGGCGCCTAGAGCATTCCTTTGCTAAGAAAGCTGGAAAGTTCTGTGAGAATGGAATTATGAGGTTCACAGAAAAATGATCAAAGACAGAAGAAAATGGTAAATGTTGTTCCATCAAGTTAATGTCAAAAAAACTAATTGTTTGAGTCTTACTGAATAGACCTAATGAACCTTTGGGCCACCCAGTATAAATATCACAAATATTACTGAGCAAGATCTCTTGAAATAGCTATTTTGTATAATGAGCAGACAATAGAGAAAGTATCCTCTTAGTAAATTTTCCTCTGGCTCAGATGCCTACAATTCTAATAATAACAAGGGTTGTTTTCTATTTTTCTTATATTGTTTCCATTGCTTCAGTGAGTTTAAAAACAATTCAAAGTTTTTACTCTTGCCAAAAATAGGGGGAAAACAAAAAACAACAAAAAAAAACAAAAAACTCAAAGAGAAACACAAGCTTTCCTCTGATGTGGTAAATAATTGACTATCTCTATAAATAACAAAGGATGTTTTTTTCCCTCACAAATAATGAGAGAAAGAAAGATATCTAGGATGCAATAAAAACAATGGTAAAAAAATGTTGGGTTTTTTCCTTCTTCAATAAAAAGGGATCCTCAAGTTTACTTTGAGATAAGGAGAAAAACTTACGAATAACAAATTGATGAGGATAGAAGCCATGGCAAATAGATTTAGCAGTTGAACAACAAATTAGAGAGGAAAAGAGTCAACCTTAACTTCAGCCTTTCATTTACTTCTTGAGAACAAATTATTTGGCTGCAAAATCATAAGATGTTTTGACAGATAGAAATTGCTATCATTTCATTTGTATATGTGAGAATAAGCAGGAACATCTGATCAAAATTATCTTGAATGAACAGTCACATGACCAAATGATCTTTCTGTAGATTGCATTGTTGGGGATGATCAACTGAAAAGTTAGAAAAAAGGTTCTTCAATGAATAAGTTATTTCTCTCGCCCTTTGCTGGGTGAGGAGTGATCACAGAAAACGTTCGGATTTTTAAAAAAAATGAGCGTGAACGCTGCCAGATACAAACCAAGCGATAATTTAGCATAAACTTACATTGCAAATTGAATCTCCCACACTAAAAATCTATTTAGGGGGTGAATTTAAAAAAAAAGAAAAAAAATTTTTTTTTGTAGACATAAGGAAAAAGTGCGGAAATTTTAAGCCCTCTAGCTCTACTGGTCCAGCCTGTATGCAGTTTACATACACAGCCAGCCAGACAAACTTAAAAACTGAAGAAACCTATGTTGACAGTTGTTGATGGTCTCTCAAATAACAATGAAGGTTTGCTTCAGTAACTGGTTTTCTATAAAATAGAATTCTTCTGATCATCCCGAACATGATACAAACTGTATCTAAAATCTACTCGTTCGAAATACATGGAACAAGGATTAGATCAATGCATAATAATACATTTATAACTTTGGACTAGTGTCGTCGTCTTGTGGAATGAAGTTAGGCTGGTAGATAGAGAATATTGGAGAATAAGGTGATTGAAAGAATCATTGCATATGTTAGGCTCTGATACCATCAGTAGGCCTAGAATAGAATTCAATACCGCATGGGAACCTTTGTTCAGGAAAGAACAGACATTAGGTTTAAGGCTCTACTTCTTTTGGTACTCAAAATCCAACCAGACATTTCAAGTTTTATAACTTTAAGAATTGAGAAAACCATGGACAAATGCCATAATTTGGGAAATGTATGCTCTTGATAATTCTAACCAATACCCACACAAAGACGGTATCTGCAGAAAATTATTATACATTGATTCACTCAGACTACTGTCCTCATATTGGTAGTTGGTAACCTACTAGGAATTTTAGAACCGATTATTCAATCTGCATTGGTAGATTGTTTTTTACCCACTGTCCATGCTATCAGTCAATTCTTTCAAGTTAATGTATCCTTGTGATGTTGCTACCCTGCCTGTTACAATATATATATATATATATATATATATATATATATATATATATATATATATGGATTGTGACTATAACAACCACAATGAGGACACTAGTCTAAGTAAAAATCAGAGTATAATAATAGTTCCACAACTCATAAATCCAGACAACAATCTCCTGAAGATTATTCGTCCATTTGAAGCCCAATGTTTGAAAATAGATTCATCCTTCCTCATATCACAGTTTTACTGTCATAAAATAATTGTATCTGACTCTGCTGCACCGTTTCCCTAGAAGGCATGTCAATCCTCGCACATATATTACAATAAGGACTGCTTTATGGTTATTCCGAGTAATAAAGGCCATTCTTTGAATCAGAAGAGGAAGCAGCCCAAGAGCATTTTATCTGATCGTCAAAGTTAATTGGGAGAAGACTCATAATTAAGCCAGGCTATTGCTGGCAACACTTGCAACCTGATGTTGAAACAAATATCAACCAAAATTGAAACTGGCTTATCAGTAATCTGTTGAGATGATTAATGTTTATGTCGGTAGAAGAGGTAGCAGATAAGAGTGTATCGAGGGAATTACAAGTATAAATGGGTTCTTTAACACCTATGTTCAAAACTTATAAGGCCATTTTAAAAATTTATGATACTGGATATCAACCTCTATAGGAGTCATGTAGTGCCTAATTTATACTCCTTTCAACAACGAGCGATATGAAGATCTGTAAACTATAGAAGAAGAAAAAAGCACAAGTTGCAAAATAATTAAAAAGAGGGCATAGTCCTTCTGAATCAGGTTTACATTTTGCCACCAGGCATTTCCCAGTTTATTATAAAGTCTTTGTCCATAACTCTGCGAAGAGTCTCTGAAATATTCAAAATTTTTTTTGGACGATTAAACTTCATATTTGTAATCTTGATCTTAATCCAAGACTTTGGCCGATCCTTGCTTCAGCTTTTCAGATAGATTATCCATGGACTGAACTGATCCGGTTGATATATTGATGTCCACCTTTTTGTTGTTGCCTTGAGAAAATTTCCCTTTTTGAACCTGACAAAAGCTGAAGAATAGATCAGCCAAAACATTGCATAAACAAGTTCAATAAGAAGAAAAAGGAAGAGTTCAGTTGTTCTAATCAAATCCTTATTTACTGGAGGGCTGTGTGTAAATTTCATGGTTATTGTCAATGATTTATATATTTCTGGGCATAGGATAATCAAATGATTTTGTCTCAGCAGCAGGTTTTGAATTTAGAAGGTAATCATGAATATGAAATTATCTCATGGCTCCGAGGGGCAAAACATTAAATGCAAGATAGGATTATATAACTGATAATGTTCAGTTTATTTAAGCAGTGCATTTTTAACAGATCAATTTTTCAGTTCCCCTTCATATTTCTTTCAGTTTAAAGATGCAATAAATTGGATAGATCAAATGGTATCCCAAAGATCATGATTTTCTCTTACAAGATTTGTAAAGAAAATTGAAATCTTTCTTTGTGCTTCTTTTGTAGTTACTTAAACGTTTAAGCCAAGCCATTCTTTAGACTATAGGCTTGAAATGTTACAGATTTCTCAAAATCATAAACTACTAAGAGTTGTTTGAATTACTGAATACATTCTCTGTGTTACTATAATATTTCAGCAAATCCATTACACAGTCTTCTCTAGGAGTACAATCCATACGGAGGCTACTTTCTGCAATTCTAAGATCAATCATTATCTATGTTATAATGATCCCATATTTGTATGTTTGTTAAAACACCACAGAAAAATGGCAAATCATAGAACATTATAATGGTATTGCTCTGACAAAAATCTAACAGAGAATTAAAAAACTCCCAGTCCAATTAGCGACTAAATAATGATACTGGGTCTGCATTTGCGCATACCTCAATAATCTATATATATTAAATGTTGAGTACTGAGTATTTTCCATTACTTATTTGTGAATCATGATATAAATTCTACAAATAGGGAGCAACTGAACATTGCGCTCAATTGCCACTGAAGACAGCCTTTAAGCAAGTCTTTTCAAGAGTTGTTTAAAGCATTGAAGTCATCCTATGTGTTGATTTTTTTGTTAATTATTATGTTCCAGCTGATTCACTTTTTCCAGGTGTACAATCTGTAGAGAAAAAGGAAGGACATTTTTTTTTTCATTTACAGGGAAAGGTGGTAAAAAGAAAAGAAATAGTGATTAATAAATGAACTAACAATCTCAGCTCATTCCCAACAATGAGGTCAATAGTCGGATCAACTCCTACACAGATAATGACTTTTCAAAATTAAAGACGTTTTTTATAGAATCGGCATTCGATGTGATATCATGATTGGTAGCCTCATTCTGTCAGTGAAGACAATTGAGCATGTGTCAAGAATTAACAGTGCAGTATCCGTTGTGACTCTACAGCTAGATTCTCAAGCCGCAAACTCTGTCAAAGTTTCCACACTTGGTTCTGTAGGTGCCATTCATGACTGCTGCCTTCTGTTGTTTTCCGACGCACTGAAAAGCAGTACTGACGTGGCTTTACCGAGGCACAATCCTGAAGGCAAACTGTATGGAAATCCTTGGATACTCAGTTGATTTTATCAACCCTTTGGCTTCAATGAAATAATCTCAGGAAAAACTTGGCAAAACATTCAGCATCAACCTGGCCCCAGAAGCTGCTGGAAGTCAACAGGATATGAATCTATAACTTTTTTGAAAATACTTTGATGACTAAAAAATGACGCTCTAAATTGATATGAATAAAAGATTTTATCAAACAATACTGGAAACTTTTGCATCAATTTGATACACGAAAGATGGCACTGGGTGATAGAGAGCCATGGAAAATACTTTGATAATTGAATAATCAAGCTATAAATTAATATGAATAGA
The DNA here is from genome assembly GCA_963457665.1 of Thysanoteuthis rhombus. Classification (NCBI taxonomy): domain Eukaryota; kingdom Metazoa; phylum Mollusca; class Cephalopoda; order Oegopsida; family Thysanoteuthidae; genus Thysanoteuthis; species Thysanoteuthis major. The sequence continues at coordinate 33,332,805 of OY735213.1, read as the reverse complement.
TTTTGACGAAAGAAATGACTGAAACTTTTGGATCAATCCAACAGTTGAAAACTCCGGATCATAATCTATGGAAATACAGTTTATAACAAGATGTCAATTATAGGTCAGGTCATCCATCTATTTGTGAAAAAACAGAGACAAATATAGTTACCTGATTTAATAAAGTGAGTTGCTATGATAAACTTCAAATTCTTTCATAAAAATAAACCATGAAATGCTACAGGGAATTTATTAGTTGTTATTTTGAATGTTGACTTGACAGATGGAAATCTGAGAAATATATTTTTTTCTTTTTAATGAAACATTTGGTGATGTTTCATGTCAGTTTATTTATTGGGTGAGTTAGAGAACTTTGAAAGGGCAAAGAGACACAGGCATTTTATATATATATATATATATATATATTTATATTCATGCATACACACATTCAGCACATAAGCATTCACACAACTATATAGAAAGATGAATCATATGGACACTCTCACTGGACACACACACATATATATATATATTTATATATATATATGTATTATAGCTGATGATTTTATATATATAGATATGCAAGTCCACTGCTGGACAAAAGCCTCCCCCATCTCTTCCACGTCTAATCTGCAGACCTTTCAGTTCCATCCCTCAATTTTCTATCAGGTCTTTGCCTATTGTGTTTATTGTATCATGGTCACCAATTGGCTAGCCTTTTTGCTCTTATCTTTTCTTGCCCATTTCCATTTTTGTTGCGTAATCATTTGTAAAATATCTTTCACTCTAGTCTTCCCGTCGGATCCACCATGTCAAGTGTTTGTTTTTTTTTTATCTCAGAGTTATCCTTAGAATTGCTCTTTCCATGGCTCTCTATGTGATTCTACTTTGGTTCTCAGTTTGTTTCATTAATTTCCACGTTTCACTTCCATAGCTGATATTATGCATTCATTGTATACTTTGCACTTTGAGCACATGTGCTCTTCAATACGTCTATTAATACCAAATGATTTCCAGCCAATCATTATGCTAAGTTTCATTTGACTCTCATGGTCTTTTTCTAACTTTATACCCCGTTCTAAGTAAACATATTTGTTAAGAAATATGTTTATCAAAGACTGGTTTATACATATTACAAACACAGACGTAGGGCTCTCACTCTTATAGATATTTCATCTATTACTTATTGTAATTCACTTACAAGTGGTAAACACCGAGATGCTCACTGAAACTTTTCCTTAACCAAAGTAGCATACTTACATTATCAGTATATAAACATTGGTATATGTTTGTAGCAGGAAAAACCAAGAAATAACTATTAAGTTACTGAAAAGTACTCAAAGTAGAAAATGGATGGAATGGTCCATGGACGAATAGTTTCATCCGAAATGGATTGAATTAGGTGTTCCACCTGAATTCATATAAAACAAGGTTAATCAACAGAGTTTCCTTTTAGCACCCACTGAAGCATTTGAAAGTTGAAATATCAAAGGACAAAGAAAATTAAAAACAACCAGTGATTGTAGTAAAGCAGAATTCTGATCAGTGAGACATGAACACAAATTACATTACTTGCTTGGATAGCTTTCTTATATACTTATATATATATATATATATATATATATATATATAATGCACCTAATGATTCAATGATAAGAATTTCATTTAAAAAAGAATTCTAGTATTGTGCAGCCAATGAGGTAGAGAATACAGTTTGTATCTTTTTTTTTTCTTTCTCCTCCACATCATTTTCCTCCTGGTTAACTTACTTTTCTGCCATGTTAGAGTGATACTAATATTCTTTTCAAAAGAAAATTTCAGAACCCGGGAGAAAAAAAAATGATGCGTGTGTATTTGCGCACATATGCAGTCGCATTATACATGAGGCGATAGCTAATAGTTCAGGGGATTCGACAATGAGAAAAAGAAAAAATTCCATTATTTCCTAAAATCTCATGCACCGTTGAAGTACTCAAGTAGCTACCAAATAAGTGTAATGGAACAAATCTGTACTACATTTGGTCAGTATTGATTAATTTTCTCAAACTTTTAGTACACCTTAATACATAAGTACTAGCAGAAGTACCCGCCAATGCCTGGGTTTCAAAATAACTAAAATGAATACAATCACTGTCGTTATCATCAACAGCCTTTTAGCATCCTTCGTTGGATATAGACTTTTTCCAAGATTTGCCAGACCTCTCTATCATTGGTGTCACACAGCCAATTTTTTTTTTTTTAGTTTGTCATGCCATCTGACACTTTGCTGGCCATACTTTCACAAATGGTTCCTGGGGATCCACATTGAGAGCCTTAATGTCCATCGGAAGTCTAACATTCTTCCTACATGACCAGCCCATTGCCATTTGAGTTTTCTAATGAATTCTATGGTATCCCCGACTCTTGTTTTTTTTTCACTGTGCTGTCTTGTGATCTGTCCCTGTGATGTTGAGCATTATTTTCTCCTGTGCACATTCTCAGTTTGAATTTCAATCCTTTGGTTAGGTTCCATGCTTAAGCTCCATAGGTGACTATCAGGAGAATGCATCGGTAGTATAACTTTCTTTCCAGGACTATTAGGATTTACTTGTTTTTGAGAGTTGAGCTTGCTCTGTCTAAAGCTTGCCAACCTAGGGTGATTCATATCTCAAGGATTTTATAGAAATTCATTGTCCTAAGTAGATGTAATGGTCTACTTTCTTTCAGGTCTGTGTCTTCGATAATCCTATTAGGATTGTTGCTTCCAAGCAATAAAAAAGAGAGCTTATATTTTGGCTTCAATAAAATTTGCAAAAACGAACAAATAGAAGATTTAAAATAGAATTTTATCATTACAATTGTTTCAAAAATTTGAGAAAAAATTTTTTTTTCAGGACACTGTAGTATTCAATGTAATTTTTGAATGTGAATACTTTTTAATCACAAACTTCTTTCAATTTCACTTGCATCATTTATTCCAATTAATGCCATTCCCAAGGGCATTAATGCAAAGTAATCAGAGATTATCTCAGAACTTTAACTATAATTGCTGATTCCATTTTTTGCATTGTTAACTGCCTGGTCATTGTAACTCTAACTAATATCCTCAGAAACAAACAAATGTTTACAAAAGATACATAATGCTTACAATTAGTGAACCTCCAGTTCATACAGTGTTGTGCGGAAAGATGCCCCTTCTTCAGTTAGGCCGGAAATAGCAATTTTGACCCTAAATTGTCCTATGGTCCCACTTATCCCATGTTCATCCTCCAGTCAGGTTACTTTTATAGATCAATTTTCAATTCCGAGGGTTCAGTTGTAATAAGATCCATATAACTGACCAAGCTAACAATAACTGGCATTATATACATATACACATACATACTGAATATAGAAGTTTGAGATATGGCCAATATGAAATGACTCAGCATTATTAAAATGTTAGATCCATTTTCTTTTGACTATTTTAACAGCCCTCTTGGTCACACGGTAATGATAAGCATTTGTTTTTCTTTTTGGATAACTTACTTTATTCAATTATTGATTCAGTTTTGAAAAAAAAACATTGACCTGCAAGGCTAGAATATCACTGATAAAAAAATTTTTCTTTCAATAAAAGGAAGGCTTCAAGGCAAATTTTAAGAAGCCAAAATCAAAAGGAAACAAAAAAAAGGAAGTGAAATACACGTTACTTTAACGAAAAATTGACAAGTTTGAACATGGTAATTAAAAAAAGAAGTAAATATAAAAATGGTGAAGTGTACAAATTAGTGAAGAGTTGACTTACCTTCCAGAATGTTATCAATATATTGTGTATAAGGAGTGAAGGTGGCTTCCTCAAAAGTGTTGAATTTGATTAGTTTTTCATCATTGATTTGCGGATATAACTTGATACCTACAAAAGCGAGCGAGAAAACAGTGTTAGATCTATAGAAATAGTCACAAAATTACATTACAAATATCCAACCATTCACTCAAATTACGTTGCCTCCATCTTTCCATTCTGAACTTTTGGAGACAGAAACAAAAATTTTAAAGAAAAAAAAAAAAAAAAGAAAAAAAAAAATCAATCAGACCAATGACAATGTTTGGGGAGTTTGAAAAAGAATATATTCTTTCAGATGACAATATTGGGAAGAAAAAAAAAAAAAAATCGTGTGTGTGTGTAGGTATGCACCATGATAACCACACAAATGGCGATTGTATTAAATTGACATTTGCCGGATATGCTTGTCAGCACACAAGACAGTGCTGAGTCAAGCTTGAAGCTTTTTGGATCAGCAGTTCCCAAGAAATCTTATAAAAAAAATAACTAAAACATACAAAATATTGAAATCGGCAACACAGAAGTAACTGACACACTATTCTTTTACAAAACTAATATGGCAGGCTGCTCGACACACTATAAAGTCAGGCTCCTTCCAAGCATGCACCTTTGGAACAGGTACTGCCCTAGAACCTCTACAACATTAACACACATTAATCTTGTCGCAAGTAACTTCACTGGGCGTGTTTCCACCTGCTACCCTAGAGTAGAGTGTCCCTTTAAAAACCTTTTGTCAGCTGAAATGGCATAAAGTGAAGACACAATCACCATTAATCTGTATGAAAAAAAATCTTTGGGCATTCCCAAACCTAAAAAACACAGCAATAATGGTATGTGAGACTTAGTCATTTGAGTAGTGGAAGGCACAGAAGACCAGGATGAAGGAGAGAGAGAGGGAGAGGGTGTGTGTTGCTTCTATAATGGCTTGCTGCAAAACAAACACTGAATGCTATTTTTGCTTTTTACAGTTTTTTGTAAGAGCAAAAAAATGGTTTTGAGTGAACTTTCAAAAAGTGTCGGATACCTCTTTATGGCTTTTGGAACCTATCAGTACACAAAGTTGTCAAAATGATATGGTCCGTATGATAAATGACTAAACCATGTATACACCACTTTTATGTAACTAATATTGCAAGATTAGTATTTCAGACACAATGCAGGCTATGATCCGCTAAGTACATATGTATCAAAGTATATATTCAAGTCCATATGTTTTGGAACATCATGGAAGAGAAATAGACTTGACTATATGTAAATACTGTACATTGAATCCATGTAAATATACTGTATATTCAGTACTAGAATCAAAAGTCAATTTTGGAAGGCCACATTATACGCAAGAGTTATATTGCAACAACTTCGTTTATTGGTATCAATAAAATAATTTTGTAGCCCACCTTGGGGAGTCATGATATACCCAAGTGCAATATTTGACCTATTCTGTTTATTTGAGTCAATGAAAAACAGCTGGTCCCACTCTCACTTGATCCTTCTCATAAACATATACCAGTTTTTGCACTATTAAAATAACTTGCGATGTATGTCTTATTAATGGCCAGCTCATGTATATATGATCAGTGTTCACACTTTCATTGCAAAAAGACCTCATTTTTCACTTCCTTTCCCTCAATGTCTATTCTGCATTCCGATAGAAGTGGCCTGGAGCCAATAAGACATCATCTCGAAGAATGCTATTTTTTTTTCCCTGAGATGTTCGAGATTCTGAGATGAAGTATTATCATCATTTTGCATACTTCAACCTTCGTTAGGTTTGTATTTTTATTTCAGTAGAGGCAAACAAGAATCAAAACCACAGTTTACAATCTCATTATCCGCAATCCTTTTTTTCTTTGACCATATCTATAACCCCAGAAGTTGTTTGCAGAAGGTTTTTGACAATTACAACATCTCTGGAAGAAGATGTCTTATGGAGCACATTTTAATCAACAAACAGTTACCACACTCTGATCCTGGACAGAAGTGCTTGGATGTGTGTGTAAAACTTTGATCTTAGGCAGAGTGCACAGATACCCTGATCCGAAGCACAGGTACCAATCTACATCTAAATAATCCTGTCATTTTTTTTACAATTACTATCCTATTACATATAGTAGATATTTAAAGCTAATAGTTAATTCTTGAAAGACTGATATTGATAGAAATAAAATATGATTATTCGGACATTTTATTTCAGGGAAAACTGTAAAGAGTGATTCATAAACTGCATGATGTTTTTCGGATAGAGTTTCTGAAAATTAATCAGACCAGCAATAATTTTACTCTCAATCAACCAATATCAAATAAAGAACCCGAGCCATGATTATACTGTTGTTTGGCATTTAAGCAAACTTAGGAAAAAATTCCATCATGAAAGCAGTTGACAGTAAAATTGGTTCTGTTTGAACTGTTGGCGTCCTGTGCGAGTTGAATAGCTTTTCATGAAATGGATCCATTCGATAAAAATTTTTATAAAACAGTTGAAAGGAAAGTTGCTTTTTTCCCCCGCCAAAAAATATAAGGTAATGAATTTCACAAATCAGAGCATAAATTTATATACGAGTGCTTCCCAAAAGTTCAGTGAATTTGAGCAGTGTGCACAAATAGAATGAAACAATGTAGCACTGGATTTCTCTGCATATGAATGCACTGGGGCAGATCATATATATATATATATATATATATATATATATATATATATGATTATTTTTGGAGTGTTGAGCTATCTGAGTGAAAGGCTCAATAACACACATATAACAGATGTAAAAATATAAAGGCAGAAAATTCAGTGCTTCAGGGTGACTAAGTTTCATGCTCGTGTAAAGGTCAGACCATGAGATTTGTATAAATCACTTATATTACTATTAGTAACTTAGATGCTGTATGTCAATATTGCCAGTATTTCCATTTTCCCCCGAATGACCTTGACTTTGAGGGAACATTATTAAGTGACGAAAGACATTAAACCGATATCATGATTAAACACTGATTGTGTTAACTTGTTCTCTGACCATAATAAGTGGTCAAGAGGATTTGCATGTCGCTAAGCCATCCACAAAATATCTTGTCTTTTTTTCTCTCCAGACTTATGCAAGTCAAAATTGGAATGTGTCCTCGAGGTTGGAGTGTCCTCGGTGCCAGGAAATATGGTAATTATTTCCTTCAATCACAAGAAACAGTCAGGTCAGCAGCCTATCGGCTTCAGAGTGAGTGACATTTGAAGCAAATAATGATTTAGTCTTTCTAGAAGTGGGGGAGTGAATTACCGATCAACAGAAAGGCCGAGTCGAGGCAATGGCTAGATAGCAATGAGAACGGAAATAGCAAATCGAAGTGAATTAACTTTGTCTGATGATGAGTATTATCAGCTTAGTTTAATTTACTGCAAGCAGTTAGTCGATAAGTTATATAAAAGTTAATTTTCTTTCTCTTTTGATCTATAAATATTCTAAAACTTTCAGATTATTTTTGTTAAATTTCATTCTGTCAATTTTTGAATACCATTATTCCTGCAGAATGAATGACCATAGAAAATCTCTCATGACAAGCTCAGCATTGAGTGCACTGGGTTAGGCAAATTGGTGTATTTTCTATAATTTGCATTTTTGCTACATCTTAGCATGACCAAGACATCAGTGGTTTAACTAGGAATAGGGCAATTTTGGCTCTCTAGCTTTGGTTGACAACTAATTCCGAACCAGGAATGAAGTGCTCAAAGTGGAGTGGTGGTAAACTGTAGCTACTTTGAGGGAAATCCTATAGTTACAAAGGCTGTCAAAATATAGTTTCTTTCTTTACAGTGCCAATTAAAATTTAAAAAAGAAGAACAAAAAAAACCCAACAAAACAAAACAAAACAAAACAAACAAAAAAAACAAAAAACAAACCTTAACTCTGGAGTAGGGGACTAACAAAAACTTACAAATCCCACTATTAATGAAAATTTTGGTCTGATAAAAAAGCCCCAAGATACTATATTGCTAATTTTTTCTCATTTTGAATTCTTGACAGCATAAGCCTATTCTTCCCGCAAAGCTGCAAAAATCTGATAGATTAGTCAATCTAAACCCAAATAAAAAGTTATACAAGACTAATCATTTGAGAGGAAGGTTGAAATGATTTGAATCTAAAGATCAAATTATTATTAGAATTTGACCCCAAACTAGTATCATGAACTGAGTTTCTATTTGGTAAGAAAAACTTAATTTATTTTTTAGGCTAGCTTACTTAACATATAGACATTTGCTTTTGGTTAGGACTGAGAAAAAAGCTCTGCAGTTTCTATAAGAAACCAATGTAATATGTTCAGGCTAGTGTAGTGAATGATCCACTTTTAAAGCTCTGTGCCAGATGAAGTTAAACTTTATAGCCATTTACTAAGCTTAGTTTAGTTTGGCACAAGGCCACAGTTCTAGGGCACTCAATGAGGATCAAACTTACTACTAAGCAGTAATGATTTCTGAGACTAGCTTGCTCAACATGGAGCATCCAGTAGTAGTAACCTCAGCTTATAGACACAATTAGCAAATTGGTCAGCATGAAAAGCTTGTTAACCGTGACAACAGTAGGTAGCCTTAGATTAATCTTCATAAAAAGAGAAACAACATAGATTGATGGTTTGTAAGCTAGTCATCAAAATCACTTGCTTGTTTATATTGGCTTTCAATGGGTGTCCCACTATTGTGGCCTTTTGCCAGACTTAACCTTTGCAGAGACTACACTGAAGTTTAGCTCATTGACCATGATGAACTAATACAGGAGTATGGTAACAGATTCAAATATGGCTTACACCTAAGTCCATTGGGTCTTTTGTTTTGAATCATCCCTGAGAAATAAGCCAAAGTCAGGCAGCAATACATTATCTTGCTTAATTCCCTGTAAGAAGCCATCTCAGAATTAATCCCTCTGACCCTTTCTTGTTTTTCTCATTGTAATTTAATCTTCTCTTTTCCTCTCCTTTCCTTTTAAAAGGAATGGTAAAAACCAAACAGGAATATTCCATTTACCTTTTGTGCACTATAGTCTCTTATGACTTGGCACTCTTTAAACTTGAAATCTTACCGTGAGAGGTGTCTTTGACAAACTCTTGGGTATGAGTGAGAGAATAGAGAAGGGTGGGTGCAAGATGCAGGAATGGAAAGGCTCACCGGATTGAAACTAGCGCAATGCTTGTATTTCAATCGAATAATGAGTGGCTTTTCTGACGTTTCAAAGAATCAGTGTTTTCAGAGAGAATGATTCCTAAGAAGAAATTATAGGAAACAAGGAAAGTATCTGGATGTTTTTATCATCTCAAGAACCGATATAACTTGGCAACCAGGCAGAGAGAATTTTACTGCTCAAGTGTAAACAGAACCTCTCCCGTGAGGTTATGCCATTCAGTGAGCTTTTGTACTGTGTGAGTATGGCTGTCACATTTACAATCCAGATCATGAAAAAACACCTGCCTATTCTTCACGTCTTGGATAGAGATTTTGGCAAAACATTCTATCACCCATGTCTGTTATCCCTCCCCCTACAGTTCAGATTTGGCTCCCTGATACTTCTGGCTTTTCCAAGAGAGGAAGGGAAGAAATTTCAGATTGTAATGAGGTGGTTGATGGTGATCCTGAAAGAAGACTTAGCTGACCGTTTAGAAAAAATGCAGGGGAAATTGGGATAAGTGCATGAAGTCCCAAAGACCTTATATATTATATATGTATATGTATATATATATATTAACATTACAATAGCAGCAATGCTTTTGTCAAGGGCTTCTTCAGATGATGACCCTGGGATCAGGCATGGATTATGTGCTTGAACATCATTATCTATCAATATTATATATCTTGATGGAAAATGTATTTATTTCATACAACATATATTCATTTTTCAGTATGATCTACTTCCTCGTCAATGCACTTGAGTCAATTGTGCATATCAATCATATAGATTTGGATGATGTGATGGTAAGCACATCTGCCTCCCACACAGAAGATCAAGGGCTCAATTCTCCGTACAAGCAAAGAGCATGGAAAACTCTTCATAGGACAAATTTGAATTTCCCTTTACACTCATCAGCTAATTGAGTACATCCTACAATGTGTGATTGAGGTGGATGGCATACAAGCTGTTGTCCTCTAGATGAATCTTGGTTAAGCAAAGACAAGAGGACCACACTTGGGTACCAAGAAGGGCGGCTGGAGGAGTACAGTCTAAAAGTTTGCTGCAGCTATCAATAAGATTATGAATACACAACAGTGAAGTCTATCTTGGATATATCAGCTAAGCAAGTAAGATTGAAAATTTTACAGTGAAAATTTCAGATAATATTTCAGAAAATACAGCAAATAATTATGTATTACTGATACGGTTTAGTATATTACTGGTAAATGGATACAACTTTTGTAGATTGGGTTCGATTTTGCAAGCCCACCTATAGGCATATATGTATGATTCAAGTCCTGCTTCCAAGAGTTACATTGTAGAAGGATAATTTGGGAGAGAGACAAATGTGAGATACTTAAAGAATTCATTCAATACTACAAAAATAACTCCAACAAGCATGGTTATGCTTGCTTCATTGAAATCTAAAAAGGAAACAAAACAGAATTGATTTCTCAATACAATATTATTCTAAAACTATGTGTCCCATTTCAACTCCTTTATCACTAGTTCCTGTAAATGGGGTTTGCAAATTTCAACAGAACAAGTCAGCTTGAATTGGACTTTAGAAGTGGGAGTGGATTCATCATCAATTTTTGTATAAGTCATAGTGTCACTGTAATTTATGGATGATGTCACACCTTTTTTTCCTGATCGTTGTCATCCCTCTTTGTTACATTTGAAAATTAAGTCAAAACTTAATAGGAGTTTGACAAAAAGAAAAGAAAAAGCCTACTCAACCTAATGCTTAATCTGGGTCAAAAGCAAGAAAGAGAAGAAATGTATACTCAGCCTAATGGTTAATCTGCTACTGACCTCAAAAGTAAGTGAAAAAGGCAAGAGGAAAAAAAAAAGAAAAAAAAAGAGGTTCAATCCCTATAAGATTTGATCCCCAAATCTACTGGTTCAACAGAACACCCTAGACCACTGCTTCATCAAAACATAACTGAAGATCATAATTTATTTGTAATAATAAATTACATGGTCAGGCAAATACCTAAAAAAAAAAATCACTGACAAATATCTATTGCCTTTTTGAAATTCTTGTTTTCATATTGTTTAAATGGTTCTATTATCATATTAACAGTTCTAATGACATCCTTGGTAGCAAGGTAATTTTCATCGAAAAGAAAAATAAATAGAATATACATACTTGGGATTATATATAAAAAAAAAACAAAAACATTTCACAACAAAAATTCAATGTTTACAAACAGACAAACAAACAGAGAAAAGAAAAAAAATTACAAAGAATTCGGAAATACAAGTTGACACAACATGACATCATGGAATCAATCTTTCTTTTTACATCTCTCTCTTCCACATTTGACTAATTACAATAATAAAGTCAACTAGGGGTGACAAAATTAACTGCAAAAGACAGCCTATTTTAGCCCCTGTCAAAATAATGATGACATCCCTAGATAATCACAATCTGGCAGAGCAGATAACATGTCAGTAAGAGAGCATTTAAGGAAGCACACACAACTTGCCAACCCAATTACGTCTTATTCCAACCTCAAGAACTAGTTGTCCTTGGTAAATGGAACCAACTTGCAGATATTAATTCTGGAGCCATTAAACAGTCGAACAAGTGAGTGACACCTGATGCAGCCAGCAATTTCAATAGACTAACTCTGAGAGATATGAAGCAATTAACCCGACGCCATCGGCTTGAATTTTCATCAATGATTTTGGTTATGTTTCTCTCCTTCGGGTAAAACAAATTGCTAAAATGAGGTACTTATCAGCTGACAAGAACAGATAGGAGATAGACGCTGGCTTATTGCAAAGCACAAAGTGATTTCAGCAGAAACTAAGTAGGTAGGAAAAGGCTCATTTAGATTGCCTGCGTTGTGATTTTATGACACCTCAACACCTACAGAGGACAAACATAACAAGAAAAAATCTTGTATATGACAAGTACTTGAGACGAGGATATTTTCGTATGACTTATCAATGAAATATATTGTCACTGGCTCCAAGACAATCACTGCCTTTATCATCATCTAAGAATAGTATTGAATCCCTATCAGATTCTCTCCCAACGTGAAAAGATGCAAGACAAACAAATTTCTCACAAGATATTTTTTCGGCTGTGCAAAGACCTTGAATCCAAATAAGATTCACTGCCAGAGTAAGAAGACCTAATTCGAAGACATTTCTTGTTAAATATCAGAAGCTCCCAAGTGGTCAAGATCTTGACTGTAAGTCTAGGAAAAAAATCAATATTCAATTAACCAACGTAATGAGTAATTTTGATTATTCATAAAATCCTCAGAACATTATGAATAGAAATGAGCTCCTCTCTCTCTATTCATAATAATACATACACATAAAATAAGCAATTAGAGTCATTACTGGACAGTATTTAAAACCTTCAGAAGAAAAGGAATATGGCGTGAGTCTTGGGAGTTCTTGCACTTCTATTTTGATCATTACTAAATGGATTAAATCCTTAGTCGTTCTGGTCACTTTTGTTCCAACATTTTTCTCGTGGGTTTATGTATGTACGTATAGATAGAGAAAATCTCTTCCATTTATGAGGTTTCAAAGATGATGTAGATGAAAATTAAAATATTAATGAAATCACCCATGACTTATGTTAATCAAATATTGATTTTTTTTTTTTTTTACAAATGTTCTTTAGAGCTAAAATCAGCTTTCATGGCGGCAGATATTTACGATTCAATGGAGAGAAAGTGCAAGAAAGACTAAAAGAGAAATCATGAGAGCAGAACTGACAGATGAAATAGAGCATTGTTTGAAACGAGGGAGGGAGGATGGGGAAGAGAGTTGGGGAGGGAGGAAGGGGTGGGAAAGAGAGTGGGGGTGGATGGGATAGAGAGTAGGGGAGGGAGTGAGGATGGGAAAGAGAGTGGGGGAGGGAGGAGGGGAAAGGGAGAGAGAGTGAGGGAGGGAGGAGGGGAAAGGGGAAAGAGAGTGGGGAGGGAGGAAAAGAGAGTGAGGGAGGATGGGAAAGAGAGTGGGGGAGGGATGGAAGAAGGGAAAGAGAGTGGGGGGAGAGGGAGGAAGGGAAAGAGTGGGGGAGGGAGGAAGGGAAAGAGAGTGGGGGAGGGAGGGAGGAAGGGAAAGAGAGTGGGGGAGGGAGGGAGGAAGAGAAAGAGAGTGGGGGAGGGAGGGAGGAAGAGAAAGAGAGTGGGGGAGGGAGGGAGGAATGGAAAGAGAGTGGGGGAGGGAGGGAGGAAGGGAAAGAGAGTGGGGGAGGGAGGGAGGGAGGAAGGGAAAGAGAGTGGGGGAGGGAGGGAGGAAGGGAAAGAGTGGTGGAGGGAGGGAGGAAGGGAAAGAGAGTGGGGGAGGGAGGGAAGAAGGGAAAGAGAGTGGGGGAGGGAGGGAAGAAGGGAAAGAGAGTGGGGGAGGGAGGGAAGAAGGGAAAGAGAGTGGGGAAAGAGAGGAGAGGATAGAAAGAGGGGAGGAGAGAAAGATGGAAGGAGAAAACGCAAAAGAGAGAGCGAGGAGAGAGAAAATGCAAAAGAGAGAGCGAGGAGAGAGAAAATGCAAAAGAGTGAGAAAATGTGATGAAGGAATGGGAAAAGAATGAAACTTTAACAATTGATACATTAGTTTTCCAACTCAGCCAACTGTCTACGCCATGGCCTTCTACAGCATTTAAATGGATGTGCAGAAAGAGACAAATCAAATGCTTGTATAGTGTTGGAAAAAAGAAAATTCTTCTCAAGCCAGCCTTGGGCAAATGAGTGGTCTAAAGATAAAACTGTTAAAAGATGGTGCCACTGGTTTTTATATATATACACACACACACACAAATATATATAAATAAATCTATATCCCTATCCCAGGCAACAATGGGGGCGTGTTAATGTTTAAGGTTGATCGAGTCCGGAATTTTCACTTGACAGCACCCAATTGTCTCATGAAAAGATCGAAGCTTATTTGGACTTGGGGGTAAACTTCAGTTTGTATGTCTGGCATGATAAATGATCGTATGATGCTTGGAGTCATGGAACAATCTGAAGGTTTTTAGCAAAAATTTATTCATTGGAAACTGATAGTCAGAAATAAAAGGTGGGAAAAAAATTTGATGAATTGAATTCTGGGTAGGAAGTAGTTTAAAGAAACTTTAAAAAAAGTCGAGAAGAAAAGATAATTTTAAAAGAATTGATAGCAGGTCTGGTTAGTTACTCAGTAGAAACTGACATGCAAACAATGTCCTTTGGCAGCATAGTGTTTTGAGGGTGTTCAATTAAAAAAAAAAAAGATGTTGATCAACGGATTATTTTTGTCTTTCACCTTTTGTTGGATCAGGATCACTAAAAAAGTTTGAATTTTCACAACAAGCGTGGATGTTGCCAGACACAAACTAAGGGATCAAAGGCACACTACTTCTTATGTTCAGGGCACTGAAGGCACAATATGGCCTCTATTCTTCAGAGAAAGAAAAAAAATTGATTGATTATAAGCTTTTTCCTACGATGATGGAGTGATTTTGAGAGCTATGTGAAATGCATGGCAAGACACAGAAAATGATAGGTAATTTGACAGATAAACAGATTATTCAATTTGGTCAAATTCCTCAAAGTTTCAGACAGCACTATGTAGAATTATATGCATGTTATCTCCTGACCACTGACAGTCCCCTTTCTTGCCAATTTTCAATGTATGATATACAGTGTGTGGCAAAAGTAACTAAAAACAAATTTTAGGCTAGTAAATTACAGGATTCTATTACTGGCTCCGCAACTCCCACGATGGAGAAGTGTGGCAAATCCTGGGGAAGGTCCATGTCCAACGATGGGCATTAGAAGACTGATAGTCATTAATATTTTTTAGTTTTTTGATATAGAAAAGACAAAAACAAAACTGAAGAGCATTGGTGTATCAATATAAAATAAATAGGCAGGGATGAGAGAAGAGTTCCTGCAATGCTGGGTGGTAGATCTGGTTTCTTTGCAACAGTGCCTAATGTCAACCATGATCTAAAGAAATTGCACTGCATGATTTATAGGTATCCATTATGTACAAAGACAATACCCCCTTGGCACACAAATCTGTTCTTCTAAGCATGGTGATCTTGTCAATCTAATGCACTGAGAAAAAGAATACTGCATTTGTTGTCAAGAATTAAATACTGGGGAAGAGATACTACAAGTTCACACGGAAGTAAGATTGGATGAGAAAAATATTGTGTCAGTATTTTAAATAAGTAGATAAAAGTAAACGTACACTCTCTCTCATAAGCTCAACTTTCAAAAACCAGACAATCCCAATAATCCTAAAAAGATGAGTATACAACTAACGCATCCTCCCGATTGTAACTAATGAAGCTGGAACATGGAACCTAACCAAGAGACAGACCCGCAAACTGAGAAGCATGCACAACCTCACATGGAGAGATCACAAGACAGCACAGTATATCATGGAGAAAATGGGAGTCCGAGACATCATATAATCAATAGAAAAACTTAAATGGCACTTGGCAGGCCATGTTGCAAGAATGGCAGCCAACCAATGGACATCACGACTCACAACATGGATCGTCAGAGATCACATGCAAAACTGAGGCTGACAAAATACAAGATGGTGAGATGAACAAGACAAATTCAGAAAATACTGGCTCCACAACGCCTAAGATAGAGAATTGTGGCAGATCCTGGGGAAGGTCTATGTCCAATGACAGACATTAAAAGACTGATGACGATAGACAAAAAGAGAAAAACTCAAGAGATAGGTATTACATCTCAAAATATCTCATTCCATGGACATATTTCCATGCATTTTAATGGAAACCAGCCATTTTTTTTCAGGGATGATAATATTTTTGTCGGTTTGTAGAAAAAATTTGCTGTTTACATGTTTGATGCTGGAGAAGAGAATGGGAATATTTCTGTGTTGTTTGCTTGTTTAGAGAGAGAGGAGGTGTTTAAATCTCTGTAGATAAGAGCAACATTTGGTTTGAAATGAGATGGGTCTATTAGAGGCAGGGTCAGGGAGTGTTTGTTTCCTTTGTCTGTTGGCCTCAAACATATGAATAACAAATTTCTTCCGTGAACCACCACAAATATTTTTCTCTGAATAAGATGGCTGGCCCTCATCGAAATGTATAATCAAAATATAATCAAAATAAAACATTTTAGAAAAATCAAGCAAAAACCTTTATAAATACTCATCACAACAAATAAGAAATGAAATCATGAAAGATTATGTAAAAAGTACATCGAACAATAAGTATCATAATTTCATCCATGCACTGTAAACAAGGGATGAAAAAACGCTAAGAAAAAACATTGTAGAAGTTAAGAAAAGATTTTCCAGACAAAACAAAGACACATACATGATTTTATATATTTAAAAAATAAGTGGGTTGATACGAGGCAAGTTTTCTACACATTTTATCATTCACTGACCTGTCCTCCCCTCCTCAACAAGATATTATTTTCCTTCACACACACACACACATTATATATATATATATATATATATATATATATATATATATATATATATATTAAAAGATATGTGTGTCTAGAAAAGATAACCAATAAGAATTTATTTTGAAAACTGATGATGCAGAAATATAGAGAATCTTTCCAGTTGGTTAATTTTCATGGACTTTGTCAAAAGCCTACCCAAACATTGAGCAGGGAAAAGTTTTTGATGATTAGACACATGGGATAGGAGGGAGAGGGAGAGAAAAAAAAAACAAAAAAACAAACCAAAAACCAAACAAGGAAAAAATAAAAAAAACGATTCCTGAAGAGATAAACACAGAGCAGAACAACTCATTAAAATTGTCAGACTGTATCATCCATATCTCTCGTACCATTCAAAATAATATGCAGACACCAACCTTTATAGGATGGAGTCAAAATAGTAGACGGGGAACAGAGGGTTGAATGAATTCATTCATGTATTCGAATCATTCCATCAGGAGAACAAGCAGTGACATTATTACATAGAGGAGAGTCTAGTGGTGAATCACCCTAGGATGACAAGTTTCCGGCAGAGTAAGCTCAACCTTCAAAAACAAGACGATCCCAATAATCCTAAAAAGAAGAGTATACAAACAATGCATCCTCCCGAGTAGTCTCTTATGGAGCTGAAACATGGAACCTAACCAAGAGACAGACTCGCAAACTGAGAAGTATGTAATGCGCACATGAGAGAATCATGCTCAACCTTACATGGAGAGATCACAAGACAGCACAATATATCAGAAGGAAACGGGGGTTAGAGACATACAATCTATTAAAAAAATTTTATTGGCAATGGGCTGATCATGTTGCGAGAATGAAAGACAACCGATGGACATCACAACTCATAACATGGATCCCTACAGACCACATGCAAAACCGAGGCTGACAAAATGCAAGATAGAGAGAGGAACAAAGAAGCACTGGATTTGTTAAATATGAGAGGGAAAGTACATACCCCCCCCCCCATTGAATCTGTATTCCAAAATACAACAGACTCCGGAGGAAGGCCAGAAACGTCAAAGACCCAGCAAATTATTCCAAACTAACCTGTATACAATGAATGATGGAATTCATTTTGTTACAAATACAATATCTACTAGCCTGGCACCTGCCAATAATAAATATGTAGATGCCTAAAATACAAAAAAAAGATTGAAGAAAAAAAAAGAAAAAAAAAAAGGAAAAAAAAAAAGAAAAGGAAAAGATGAGACAGAGACAATTCTTTTCATGTGAGAAGGTTTTTATCACTACTGGGGTAGTGATACCACAAATATTTTTTCTTACTTTGTGTTTTGATTCATTGATATCTACATATTTGTCATATAACCAAATGGTTTGGTTTCTTGGGGGGTTTTTTTTTGGTTTTTTTTTTTCTTCGTTCTTGAGCAAAATCAGTGACTCCAACATGAACAATTACAAGGGAGGGAAAAAAAACAACAAGTAAAGAAAAGACCGCAAATGGTGCAGTAAGAAAAAGAAAAAAAAAAAAAAAAAAAAAAAAAGCATTGTTTTAGGCCATTCATGATAAATAGCTGAAAATCATGTCGATATATCATGTGCAATGGTGGGCACAAAATCTTGCCGGAAAAAAAAAAAAAAAAAAAAAAAACCCAGAAAAGTGAGGAAAGCAAAATTGAATTCTTTAAAAAAAAGAAAAATGAGCCAGAGCTCGGTAGATGTTTGTTTTATTCATGATGTTTCATAGCCGGAAGGCACCGTGTAAATCTATCACTCTCATGACAAAATGGAGAATAAAAAAAAAGGAAACCCATAAGATACATAACACAGTTTTGACTCCATCACTGAATACTGTTATTCTTAGCCCTCTGACATCTTTACGACTTCATTGATTTCCAGTATGCCAAAGCACAAATATCAACTTGATTTTCAACATTAAGCAACATCTAGCAAGGAAATACCGGATGAGTGACCATTTTTTAAAAAATTCTGTTGCTGAAAATGGTTTTATTTAGAGTTCTTTTGATATAAACAAGGAACCTACTATACAGCAAAAGTTAGCAAGTTAATCTTACAGACAACTACAAATGAAGTGGGTTTGATCCTCAGCTATTAGGACCCTGTACCAGACTAGGTTGAAATTATAACATACACTTATGGTTTAAATTTGCAAAAAAAGGTGCAGAGTTGGATATCATTAATAAAGCATTGAAAACAAAATCAGCGAACAGAGTTCAAATTCCAGCTGAGGCTGTTTATTTTCTCTAAGGATTTTGGGAAAGGCATGTGTCCACAAGTTCTTTCAGAACATCTTGACAAAAAATGTCTTGTTATTGGTATGCCACAATGGTTGATAGAGAAAAAGAGTAAATGAGTTTTGTGCTACACTACTCGGAATTTTATAAATATCAACTGCCTGCCTTAGGCACGTTTGTTTTTGTTTTCTTTGGTGGGTGGGGGGAGTAACTCAACATTTCAACCTTGTTCCAGACTAAGCTAAGCTTTGTAAATATCTTACTCACCATAGTGCATTGGTTAGCAGCTTAGTCTCTAAGGGTATTGCTAATCAGTTTGATTGTTAACGAGTGGCCTTGTAGGCATATATATATATATATATATATATATATATATATATATATATATGAGAGTGATATACACATATTCCAAATTCCAGAAGGTAGTTTGGCAAAATTTCTTTTTTCCATTTGACTACGTCACAGTGCATTTTGTCAGGCGAGTACAAATTCTTCCACAGCCTGGTTTCAAGTTGTTCCTACTTAATTAGCAATTGTTATCTCCCTTGACAATCAGTCATTATAATATAGATAGGGGTGAGCGCAAAAGCAAACCCGATACCATTATCATCAAGTAGCAAATCACCTGGATCTTTCAGCACTCATCAAGTTAGCACATTTTGAGGGTACCTTAATTCAAAACCTTCTGCTATGATGCAGATTTTAGCTACTTAGAGGTCACAAACAGTTGAACACTGACTTTTAGTATTATATAGATTCACTTTTTTATTTTTTTGTCTTCAAACACATTTCAAATTAGTGCTGAAAGTTGTTAATCTGATGTTGTTATTGGAATTGACTCGACTATTTAAAATGATTGCTTTTTACTATACGGAAAGTATCAAGATTATCTGGTAAAAGTAAAGAAAAATTCCTTAATAAAATGCTTTGTCTCGTTAGAATGGAAAATGATAGACAAAATAATAAAATCTTTTTAATTTTTTATTGAAGTAAAATCAACTATCAAGGATATAAGAATACTGTCTCGGGATCCAGGCCCGAAATAAAAAAAAAAAAAAAAAAATCATGTGCAATAATCATGTTGAGAATAAGAAAATAACTGTCAAGATAGAAGATGCAAAACTCGGCAAGGTAGACCACTACATCTACCTAGGACAACGTATCTCCAAGACACCCTTAAAAGAGGACGAAATCAAGCAAAGAATCACTTTGGGATGGCAAGCCTTCAGCAGAGCAAGCTCAACTTTCAAAAACCAGATGATCCCAATAATCCTAAAAAAAAAAAAAGTATACAACCAACGCATTCTCCCGATAGTCACCTATGGAGCTGAAACATGGAACCTAACCAAGAGACAGGCCTGCAAACTGAGAAGCATGCAACGTGCACATGAGAAAATCATGCTCAACCTTACATGGAGAGATCACAAGACAGCACAGTATATAAGGTTGAAAACAGGTGTTCGTGACATCATAGAAACTATTAGAAAACTCAAATGGCAATGGGCAGGGCATGTTGCAAGAATGAAAGACAACCGATGGACATCACGTCTCGCAACATGGATCCCCAGAGATCACATTAGAAACCAAGGCCGACAGAACACAAGATGGAGAGATGAACTGGATAGATTCAGGAAATACTGGCTCCGCGATGCCCATGATAGGGAATTGTGGCGAATCCTGGGGAAGGTTTATGTCCAACAATGGACATTAAAAGACTGATGATGATGATGATGATGATGATGATGATGATAACATGCTGATCAAAAACTTGGGCATAGCCCAGAGAGCCTTTTCCTCTCGGTTGCCATTTGGTAAAACTTAGTATGAAGGATATGAAATATGGTAATTGAATACTGTATACAAAGCCTCCTGAAAGTATAACTATATGAAGATTATTAGCTTCTAACTTCATTATCATTATCTGATTGATACCTATACTTATACATTTAGGAGCTTTTGTATGAATTTCTGGGGCCTCTGTATGCTGTGTTCAACTACCATATTCAACAATCATCAAACCAAGGATAGCCGCAATTTTCACACAAGTATCAAATAAATTGTATTTATAATCACAGAATCTACCAGGTCCTTTAGATCCCACAAGCAAAGCAAATTCTTAATTTGTACCGATTCAGTTTTCCTGCAATTCTTTACACCTTCTGCCTCGTTGCAAAGAAGGGAAAAGATGTGACTTATCCATTAACTGGAGAGGCAGGAAATTGCATTTTTTTGAAAACAACATTGTGATGAAAAGCATACAGATAATTCTGTCACTTTATGGTCCAAGTTAAGGAATGTAGCACTGAAGTAAAAGGGATCGAATAAGCCTCTTGAGGTTTATGACGCAGTAGTTTGGACAACAGGACTTAATGGTAATCTGTTGCATAAACATAGCAAAAGAGAATTAGCCAGTCATGGAAAGCTGCAGAAAGCTAGAAATCAAAAAGAGAAAGAATCTTTTGAAAAAAAATTAGAGAAAGGCTGAGGTAACAGAGGAAATACAAAAACAGAAAGGTTGACGATATCTCTAAACAAAGTAAGGTGGGGAAACCTTACAGAAGACACCTTCGCATTTGATATATGCTGCTAGAAGACTTCCCTGCCGAGACTGTTTTCATGTGATTCAGCAGAAAGATTCTTGGAAGAGTTTCAGATCTGCAGTATCTACCTTGAAGGTCTCAAAATGAGAAGCTGCATTCTGAAAGAGATATATTTGCATCAGAAATTAGATATGCCTCGCTGGAAGAAATATGTGAAGCCTGTATATGCAATAGGGTTGCGACTAACAACTACTCTGATTGACGGAGACAGTGACAAGCAATCACTTCCAATTTAAAAATTAGTAACGTAGCTTACATCCCGAGACACTACCCAGTTTGAAGGGCTCATTGACAACGCAGCAATAAAAAGCATATATTTTATCCTAGAATCTTTGATAACAAAACAGAAAATCCTTCCAAACCCAGTAATAGGTAAAGA
The DNA here is from genome assembly GCA_963457665.1 of Thysanoteuthis rhombus. Classification (NCBI taxonomy): domain Eukaryota; kingdom Metazoa; phylum Mollusca; class Cephalopoda; order Oegopsida; family Thysanoteuthidae; genus Thysanoteuthis; species Thysanoteuthis major. The sequence continues at coordinate 33,311,234 of OY735213.1, read as the reverse complement.
TGCATGGCCTGACAAGGCAAGATAACACTCTTGTTACACCGTTTTGGATATGACAGGAGTTACATAGAATAAAAAGCAAGTTTTTCCCAGACAAAATAACAGAGGGATATCCAGCTACAGTCATCATCAGTTTTTTAGCGTCCGTCGTTGGACATAGACCTTCCGCAGGATTTGCCACACTTCCCTATCATGGGCGTCACGGAGCCAGTACTTCCTGAACTTGTCCAGCTCGTCTCGCCATCTAACATTTTGCCGGCCTCGGTTGCGCATGTGGTCTCGGGGGATCCATGTTGTGAGTCGCGATGTCCATGGATTGTCTGCCATTCTTGCAACATGGCCAGCCCTAAGCCATTTGAGATTTTTTATGGATTCTATGATGTCCCTAACTCTTGTCTTTTCTCGGATGTTCGGTGCTGTCTTGTGGTCTCTCCATGTGAGGCCCAGCATTATTCTTTCATGTGCACGTTGCATGGTTCTCAATTTACAGGACTGTCTCTTGGTTAGGTTCCATGTTTCAGCTCCATAAGTGACTATTGGGAAGATGCATTGGTTATATACCCTTCTCTTTAGGATTAATGGGATCTTATTATTTTTGAAGGTTGAGCTAGCTCTGCCAAAGGCTTGCCTTGGGGATAATGACAACTTTAAAGATAATCGTCCAACTACTCTCTATCAATATGATGCATGGACAACTAGAACATCTATCAATTAATACATCTAATGATCACTTGGGTTAAAATGACAACGGCCTATCTACGACCGCAGGGAACTTTGTGTGCGAAAGAAATGGCCGAAGTTATACTTCTCTGTGCTAACAGTGGAACCTGCTATTTAAAGCAATTAATTTGGTCAGGGAAAGAAGTGTATATTTGATCGAGTAGAAAATTGAATAACTTTAAAATCTCCTCTTTCATCTGTTGACAGGACAGTGAAAGATTTAGAAGTGTTCACAATCGATTGTGTATACAATGACAATACGAGTAAAAGCTTGGGTGAAGCATGTGCAAAGAAATGGTCTACAACGAATGGAAAATCAACATCTAGGCTTCCACCAGCTGAAGAAACCCATTATCTCAGAGCTCTATCTGTCGCATATCAAACAAATATGAGGCTCCACTTTGACATGCTTAATGCTCCACCGTCTCAATTACAACATAGATGGCTAGTCGGGGAATGTGTACCTATATGGTATAGATCTGCGGCACCTCCTGTAGAGCTAAGAATAAGAAGAGAGTGCAACCCTATAAATTGATGCAAGCAATGAAAGTGATACCAGAAGTGATGAATCAAAAACACGTGATGAAGACAGAGTGAATATGAAGAAATTTAGTGCAAAAATGCAGTGCAAGACATTCTGCCTGAAAAGTGATGTCTTTGCTCTGTTTTTTGAAAGAATTAACATTGATCAGGTTTTGAGAGTTTGTGAGACATATTTTTATGGATTGTTACGAAAATTTTTTATGATGATTTTTTTATAGTTTAGGGGAAGTTCTTTAGTATATTTGTTGCATTCAATAAAATTTACTAATAAAATCACATGACTAAGTTCTAAAAATAGGATAAGGTGGAATTCTACATATCATTGTAGTGGTTGTTCGGTTCTAAATTTCTCTCACATTTGAAGCAAATATCATGTTTCTATGCATTGGAACATTTGTAAAATATGAGATACAGTTAAAAATTGTGGTATTCCTTAGATGGTTGTAAAATATGGCAGTTAAACACAGTATACAAAGGCCTCAAAAAGTCATGCGAAGGCTCCATAAGCTATAACTTTATAATATGTATTGATTAGATATCAACACAATATTGATGTTACAAGCCATTAATTTTTATATGGTTAAACTTTCTGAAGGTTCTGTATGCTGGTTTAACAACCATATTTTCCACCTGTCAGATCAAGGATTATTAAATGGCAGCCAAGAAGAAAAAGTGTCCCTTGGGCTATGCCTAAAATTTTGAGAGGGTTGCTGCAGTTAATTTTGAGCAAGCAGCATATTCTAGGGCTCTAGAAAATGCTTTCAAACCTAGTTCCCCTGACGACGGTCACGTATCCTTGATATTTGACTCTACAATCAAGTCTTCCGCAAATTGAGAACTATCTGATTATTTGCGTGTACCTTTGGCCTTCAAAGGGGATAGACCAGCATAAACAAGACAGCAGTGTAAAGTCAGTAGGTGCTTGGTATGGATGGCATAGCTCGACCGAGTGGATATCATGTTACATCATAAAGTCAAAAGGGTTCAATAGAGATCAAGTACTACAGAGAAGCAATCAGGGTCGAGTCCACCAGTTCAGCAAATACTGACTGATGTGCCGAGCTGACAAGTGATAAAAGCAACATAAAGCATGCTTTGTGTTTATGTGTAGCCATTACTCAACATACAGAGTGAGATTTGAAAATGTAGGAAGAAAAAACTATAAAAAGAAAAACGTAACAAGCCTGGTTGCGGAATCTTCTGCACCAATTTACAACAAAAAAAAAGATGAGAGAAAAAAATGTTGCATTCTTGTATCTTGGGATATTGGCCAATGATATGTCAGAGTAGTAGGAGTAGGGAAACCATATAACCGTCACCTTAGCTCCTCAAATTCTATTCAATAATGCTTTCCTTTGTGTCTGAATGTGAAAAAATTCCAGTGAAGAATGAATATTAAATAAAATGGATTTATAAAAACCTGATTTTTCTTAGACACTGCAAAAACTACCTTTTTCAAAGAAATGGAAAAAAAAAAATTTAAACAAAGAGCGATAACAAACCCAAGCAGGCCCCAACCCCCAAAATATATCTTTATGTATAGGCATATATACTAAACTCCGAAACAGCTGGTCCCAGGCATTTTGGATCAGAGTCACTAATAAGAGTAGAAAAAAACCCACAAGATGCTGTTTTATTGCTAATAGCATCACTTGTTTACTTAGATGTAGAATGGGTAGAGAGAGAGGTGGGGTAACAAGAGACAAAGCTTCCTTATTTCAAATCATCTGACCACTTTCAACCACTTAGAATTAAATAGATATTTTATCGAAGAAAAAAAAAGAAAAAAAAAATCATATAGATTCATGAATTTCATAATTCATATTAAATATTTTTCTCACATGAAATATGAAAGAATCATTTTAATATAGGGATACAATATTCAAATGTTGCTGTCTTTTATTGCTTATAAACGACATTAAAAATTGAAAAATAATTGAAAAAAAAAAATTGAAAAAAACCCAAAAAACCATCATCAATTGATGCCAAGGGCCTTTTAAAGATTTTCAAACTTGAGAGTCAACGTTATCACAGCAAATATTTTGAAATCCGGATACATAAATAAACTGGAAATTTTCCGCCATTGGCCATCAGTAGCAAAAATGAAACTACTTGTGATATGCCTCGAGAGAAAAACATTTGCTGAATGAATCTCATTTCTCAATTTTAATCCGCCTATTTGCAGAGAAAATAACAAGAAATTAAAATCAGATTAATTCAATATAAATATAGGCCCCCATCCTCCCCAAGTAAAAAGTTAAAGGGGTCCCAAAATTTAATAACTCCAAAATGTTCATTTGAGGACTTCCCACAAAAAGATAGGCTTCACACCCCTATCAGTAATTATAATTTCACATCTCCATAATACAAGAGATGTTATATATACAGTGTTGTCCATAAATGTGTACACACCAATTATTATGTATCACAACCAAACTCATCCTGATTGGCAGCCTTTTAGTGTCCGTCATTGGACATAGACCTTCCTCAGGATTTGCCAGACCTCTCAATTATGGGTGTAACAGAACCAGTACTCACTGAATTCATCTAGCTCTTCACGCCACCCTACTTTCTTTTGGATCCCCAGAGATCACATGCAAAATTATGGCTATGTTGCGAGTCCTGATGTTCAGTGGTTGTCTGACATTCTTGCACTATGTCCAGCCCATTGCTATTTGAGTTTTCTAATAGTTTCTATGATGTCTCGGACACCTGCCTTTTATCGAATACTGTGCTGTCTTCTGATCTATCCGTACGAAGTTGAGCATGATGTATTGGTTGTAGACCCTTCTTTTTAAGACAAGTGGAATATTGATTTTAAATAATCTTTTTCCATAGAGCTGAACTTATGTTCTTGGCAAAAGAGTTTCAATGCTGTTGAGTTTGGTCATAAATGATACCTGATAATACCTGTTTTGATTGTATAATGGTTCACTAGATATAATAAAATCCTGCTATGTTGGGTTTAGGAGGAAAATAACTTTAAAAAATAAAAAAAATTATGATTGGTACGGTGTACTCATTTATCATTGACGCTATCAAGAGAGAATAAACAAAAATCCAGAACTAATACCAATTATCAAATTGGCTATTAAGTCATTTTTTTTTATCTAATAAACCAAACTAAGAAATTTTAGAAACTTTTGGCATTATCTTTATTAAATAACATTTGTTTTTTGTGGGTCTAAACTTTCTAAATTTGTAATGTTGAAGCCACTTAAGAGGATAGGGGATTTGCTCAGTTAAGCCTGTGATTGATGCTTCACCATTGAGTAGATCTGATTGTCAAGAAGATGGAAAACTTCATTAGAATGCCAATAAGTAGGAAGATTAAACAGACTAATTATTCACTGGCTAATTGGGTAATGCTTCATCAAAGTAATCATTGATTTATGACAATGATGATCAGGCCAGAATGTGCAAATTTCTCATTTGTAGGGTTGGCAAGGACCTTCTTGGTCACCAAATGCCAGTTTGTTTGGTAGAAAAACAATCACCTCGTAAAATGATAATATCAACTAGGACCACTAATACAAACAAGTACCGAATGATAAAATGTTTCAGCTTTGACCAAAGTGAACTGGTCCTTTACAAAATAATTTAGTTATAATAGTTTATTGTCTCAGCTCAACTGACAATAAATTCATTGTATATATGTTTAAAGGAGCACTATGGTGGATGAGGAATATAGACGATAAATAAATATATTGCTTAAATTCGACCCCACTGACCGTCCAGTTTTATGGAGTAGAGGGAGGATACCAGCCTCCGGGTCTGAAGCTAAGGATTCGATCCTGCCTTGTGGTACTGGATGGATTAATGGATAGTCTACAGCCACACTGAAGAGTTGTAATATGAGACAGCTGTCTGTGGATGACACAATTTTATATATATATATATATAACAGCCTTATTCAGTCAGTAATGTTTGCATCAATTCTTGGCCACTAACAACATTATTCTTCCTTATTTACAATGCATTTCTAGAGCAAAATCATTAGAAATGCATTCAAATACACACTAAATATGATATTCTATCAGTAACACTGACTTTAATCTCTGATAACGCATTTCTGTAGCAAAGTCCTCAACCACACATATACATTATACAGTACTGTACATGGAAACATTGCACATTTTTCCCAGCATTCCATCCTCTTTTAAGATCACCATCAGCAGCCTCATTGCCTTGTTCTCAATCTGGTCCATTTTCTGAAATCTGTCTTAGAAAAGCTAGAAGTTACAGGGGCGGGCAAATCTGGAATATATACCACCCCCACGGGGGGTTCAAGAACTGGGAGATATATTTGGCTTAAAAAACCCAGTGCAAGATATGAAGATAACAAGAAACACACAGGACACAAATTCACTCAATGGGGGAGGTAGACAGATACTCTTAGCTAGCTCTGGCATCTGTTAGGAAATGGAAACTCCAGTCCAACTAAAAAACCCTAGGGAAGGACATGCTCCTATTTGTGCCACAAAAGATGTGAATCTTTGGTTTAAAAAGGTGGGGTCAGTTATGTCCACATTGTTCTTTATGTTGAAACTCTTGCACAGACCAGCAGGTTATTTAGCTTACATGGCATTATCCCCACCTATGGTTCCATGATCATGGGGAAAACCCTCCCAAAATCTTTGTCCATGAAGCCAAGCCTTCTATAGATATATGGAAGCACATGTGCTGTAGATAAGTGAGAATGCAATGGACAATATTTAATCAAATTTTCAGTAGTAATGGAACAGTACAACTTTGCAATGTCCGTTCTTCTTCAGACAATAAACCAGTCATATTGCATACATGAAGAAGCAGAAGTCACTTGTATGTCAGCAACTGGACAGCACTTTAGAATTCAACAATTCCCTTTGGTCATGCAAACATAACCTTCAACATTACATAAATGAATGCAGGAATTAATGAAAGTCAGGACAATGACCAGCCAAAGTGAACAAAGAGGTTTTGAAACCTTAAAATAAAAGAAAAATTTCCAGACTTTTGGCAAAAGACTGTTGCATAATGGAATCTGCGAGAGATGAATATAGAGGCGGTAATTGTTTGTGACACACCAGATGAGATGCTGTGGGAATTGGAAGAATCGGTGTAGCCTGTGAAAGGAATAAAAGAAGTGACCCAAAGACTTTCAGCTGATTGACTGGGAGGAGGTCATCAATGGTACAGTAGAATGCAACACTTGTCCAAGTTTTATTTACAGAGGGAGCAGCTTATTGTGATTACTTTCTGACTGGGTCTTTTCGAGAGCAATGACTGTCTGATAACATTAAGCAAGGATATAAAGGATATAAACAATTTATACTCATTGTTACGTTGTTATACTCATGATAAAAATATGATTGATATAGATATTTTGATATAATTTCTAATTCATTTTAAATAAAGCGTTTGAGACTGACTGATTTTGATAACAATAACTGTTTAATAACTTTATTATTATGTGATTATGATAAGTGGTTTCCTCTGTATATATTATATTCTTCAAAGTTATTCAAATGATTGATCTCATTTCTATTGATAGCAGAAGATTTTGACAGATCCTTTTTACAGCCTCAAGGTGAACAACCTGAACAGGAGATGCCTCCTTTATATCTAGCTTAACTGAGTTCCATGAACAGAACATTTTGAAAACGGGTCATAGGACAAAGGGTTAGATGTTACTAGTTTGGAATCAATGAACCGAAATTGAAGAGCTCAGTCTACTCTGTTACTTACTGGGGCAGAAGAGATGGATTCATGCCTTTATCAAAGGCATAATTGGAAAGTGAATGCGAACTGTCTCAGCTGGAGTTTGAAGTCGGTTCACGAATGTCATTTTCTGCACCGGTAATTGTTAGGCCACCCACAATTCCAATCAGAAAATGGTAGTGGATAGAAGTGAAATAATGGCAAATATACCATCAAGGTGAACTCATTTGAAGCAATGGAAGATACACTGGTAATTTCATTCTCAGTAACCAATGTAACATTTTATTTATATGCACTTCAATATTTTCCCAGCTATTTGATGGTGCAAACAATCCTTGGAATCACAAGGACTAGTCAAAATTATAGACAATATCTTCCTAACAGATTGCATACCTGAAGACTGCCTAAGAATGGATCATTATGGAAACAACAAAAACACAAATGAAATACCAATAATCTAAACAACTCCAGAAACTATGAAGACTCTTCTCACAATTAACATATTTTCTTGAGATGATCTTACACTCAATCTTTTTGAATAAAAATGTTAAGAACTGATTCTCTTTGAAAAAAGAGAAAATACTTGAAAAAAACAACTCTTTGCGAGAGAAAAAGAAAAAAAAGATTGTATAAATGCTAGTAAATTTCGACTTTATTCTTTTCAGCACTACTTTCTGGCCAATACATTTTTCAAATGCCAAAAACATGTTAACCAAAATTCAGTGATAAAAACTGCGCTGATAAGTACACAAGTCCAACCAAATAAGACATCAACTTATATGATACGCCAATAATATATCTATATTTTTCCCTCAAAAATTTGTAAGGGAGAAAACTGAAATGCTAATCAGTACAGTCTATCTCAATTTTTTTTGTTACAAACGTATAAAAAATCTGAGTTCATCCATGCTAAACTAAAGCAAGAAAATGCAGGGGAACGTGATGCTTTTGATATTTTTTAAAGTACAATGTAAACGCAGAATTATCTGAAAACTAGCAGAATAACAATTACCCATCTTGGAGTTTCAAACAATTCTTATCTGATTGTAATGCTTTGTATAATATAACAAAAAATACTCAATATTTTTGTAAAAATCAAATCAGAGTATTTTGGTAGGTAGGGATTAAAAAGTCGACAGATGTGGCCAGGCTGTATCTATATAAATATTTCACATAAACAAGGCAAGTACATCAACGTTTATTTTATTTTGTCTTTTTTTTTTTTTACTTACAGTGTTTTTTCTGTATTTTCACAGTTGAAAAAAACTTTTTTCCTTTGAATGGTTATTCTGTGAGTGCATTTTGAATGCCTTTGGTTAACCGACTGAAATCATAGTCTGATGAAAAAACACTCAATTTTTTTTTCTAAAAAGAAACTAGCACCATTATCTTTTTAGTATGCATGAAGGTGTTTTTACATTTTTTTTCAGAAATACAAATTAAGAGAAAATGTTCTCCAATAAAATGTAAACAAAATAGTTTCATTTTTTTCCTTTTACACTTCTTTGATATCATATTTTCAAAACAAAACAAGAAAGGCAACTCCAACCCCTTTTGTTACGATGAGAAATTTTTCATTAAATAGCAGAGAGTAATACATGAAAATACCAGACAAGCCTTTTGATAATACGAGACAAATATTTATAATAAAGCAGCAACTTTTTGTTCTTAAAGTTAAATCTGCCTTTGATGCTAAATATTTTATATATCCAGAACAATGAATGTTAAAGATACAAAAGAAATTTGCCAAAACAGAGGATATAGACACTTGCATTTTGTACCGTTTTCTGGAGTAAACAAATATCATATATACTGAATAGACGAGTCCCTGATAGATACAGATAAGTGAACAATGATTGATTAAGTACGTGAATACATTTTGAAATTATTTTCATTCCACATGGTTTAAAATGGAAATTTATTAAACTTTGATTAAAATATCACTGAACTACATTAGTGGAGGCAGCCAATGAGGATCAAACTTTCTATGGCTAACAAGATTATCATGTTAACCACAGCTCAGTAAAGTTTTCTGAGAGACAGTTAAAAAAGAAACAAAACATACCATCATCCATTTTATCTCAAATTTAGTTGCTTTTTAATACAATTACTTGAGCAATAAATCTATGGCAGTGAGTGAACAGTACCAATTAGGTATGGAGAAAAAAAGCTCTATGTATAACTCAAACTCAGATCCATTTTAACTCGAGAAGCCAGCATTGCAATGGCACTTCCGATTGAATCATTAATTAAGAGCAAATGTAGCCCTTAAAACTATCCCTCATTAACTGCAACCCCAATTGTTTGACGCTGTATTTATTATTATTTCTGGTCTGCACCATTTACTTACCATAGTCTTAGTGCAGAGTTTGTCGTTGATATGTCTCAGAATCATGACATTTAGTCATAGTACAGAGTTCATGAAGAACACTTTTTAACTATGAAAATAATCCATCAGGTGGTAATTTAATTAGCAACACAGCCCACTGGGCAATAATTAGCAAAATGATCTGTCGGGTGGTAATTAGCAAAATTATGAAAATTTTAGCCATAGCTTGAAGAATGCTATCAAGTATTGTGGGGCAGTAATTAGGTACACAAAAGCTTTTAGAGTCAAAACGCTAAAACTGGCAGGTGGTTGTGGGTATCAACAGAACAATATGCTAACAAATATTCTTAAGAGAACCAGTATTTGCCATCAATAAAAAGATTTATTTTTCTCTTGAAGGACTTACAAACTCTTTGTTTAAATTTTCATGATCCATCTGACAGAAGAACTAGAAATGATTTATTTTAGCAGTAATGGTAATAGCTATCTTTCAGTCTTTGCTCACACTGATTCATGTCTAACAGTATTCACCCTATACTGGATAGACCACTTTCAATCATACAACCATAATAAGGGTTTACAAAAGAAAAGGGCAGGACAGTAACTTCTCAAATGTCTTTTTTATGCTTTTGATCGCAGTCATGAATAAGATGTGTTTTATTGATAAGTTGTCCGATTGTTACAGAACTAGGAAATCTAACTCCCCCCCCCCCAACAAAACTGTATAATTCATGTTTGTCTTGGGACAAGGATTGCAGACACTAACACAAGGACCATAACTGTCCAATTGAAATAGTATTTATCTACCACAGAAAACTTTTTGCTCTAAGTAAAAACGCAGAATGAGATTTTCACTTACAGTATAAAAGGAATCGAAAAATAATAGCAGGAGGAAAAAAAAAAGCAAATGAAAACATTCCTTAGTGTATTCTGGTCAGTGCTGTTCAAATACCAATGAATCAGTGTATGATAGAGTCATGTAGAGGAAGAGAGTGGAGAAAGGGAATTTTATCTTTATAGACAGTTTTATCACTTATGCCCAACAGAGAAATATTCTGCAGGTTATTTTTTTTTTCCAGGTTTTTTTTTTGTGGTTGATTAAGCTTAGATTCTAAAAAGAGCCTGAAGTGTAGCCGATTGCTTTGTATAAAAAAAAAAGAAGCAAACACTTGAAGCAAAACAACAAAAAAAAAACTTCGAAAGAAAGAAAATAAAATTAGATAATTTAAAAGAAATTGACAAAATGAAAAAAAAATAGTATTTCAAACAATTTATGAATCTAAATGCTACAGAGAGTTGAATACATGATAGAAATATACACAGCTTTTTGTTTTATCTCCCTCCCATACATTTTACTATGTGTAAATATATATATATATATGTATATATACACATACATGCTTACATACATGTGGGGAGGAAAAAGATGAGATTTATCCAACATAATGGTGAATTTACTATACAATAAGGAAACACGAAAGTATGGAAACTGGATTGTATTCATTTGTTACTTGTTTTGAGAGACTGCTGTTTATATATATATATATATATATATATATGTATGTGTGTGTGTGTGTTTGCATTGTGGATATGAAGTGATCTACATAATATATATAAATCTTGGATTATTGTTGCACATTCACAAATAAGATGACAATATAGACATATTTTCCCCCAACAGGTTAGTACGAAAATCAAATATAAAACCGACACATCATGTAGATTCGAATAAATAGAAAATACACCACCTATACTTTTGTAAAATCTTGGAATACCCAAACTCATATTCTCATACAATATAACAATGTAAACACACCTTCTCCCTCAACAACACACACTTACATATGCGACATACACATTTTTCTTAATAACAGTCACTAGATCCAACTACATATACACATACATAACCCTTCTCAATTTCATCTATACACAAATGATGTGAACTTTGACATGGAGAAATCTCCTTTTTCACCAGTAAAGGAAACTTCAGAAAAATAAGCTCACATCATCTCCCCACTCTCCAATCTCCAATCTTGTTATTTGCAAAGTTTTATCATTTTTCCATTTGACAAAGAGAGAGAATAGACTCTCAAAACATGTAATGGAAATAAAAACAATCTGGTTTCCAAAAGTTAGTGTTTCTATGGTGTCTATTAAATTCACCATTAAGTCTGATAAATCTGAGTACATATACACACACATGCACATATATAAACACAAAAGAAACTTGCAAAAATTACCAATTGAAGGAAACAATACCAAAAAACATTTTTTCTTAAAGTTTTTTTCTTCTATTCAACCAGTATATAAACTTTTTGACTACAATTCATTGTAGTTTGATATACGGAGGAAATTTTTTCAAAATAATTGTTTTGATTTATTCGTCATGTGGTTCATTTCCTCATCTTTGTTGACAATAACGGCTAGAGGGTAGCTCTGATCAATAGGGAACAGGTGATAAACTCAGGATTCCATGGATGCGATAATAGAGAAAATAAAATCTCAAGGGGAGGTCAAGAGCCCAGTGCAGAAGTCAGGAGAAGACAATTCTCCAAAACGCAGAGAAGTAACCCCCCCCATGTGATGTGTATGTGAAGGGGATGTGCATGCTACTTGAACCATATTCGACATTCCAGAACATAATAGACACCTGAGGAACGCCGGAGGGCACACAGCTGAAACGTTGTAAAAACATTCAACAAAGACGAGGAAATTAGTCTGAATAAACCACATACAATGAATCACAACACTGCATCCAATGAGATTCAGACAAAAAAGAAAACAAACTATTTTTGAATTGACGGCAAGACTAAATTCAAACAAAAGCACACGCAGAGTCTTGAAAATATGAATGAACACAAGTAAAACGTCTCCTCTAATCCTCAGACATCTATTTTAGATTTTGGAAGTAGGAATTATGTTTCAGTATAGTAATACGGTCTTCCTCTGTCTCATACAATCAGGAAACCTGTCATCCACTCGGGAAGAGTTATGTATACAGTAATAGCAGGTTTTTAGTTTCAAAAAACAAAACTTCAAAGAACAAGGAAAAAATTTTCAAAAAATGCTTAGTCACTCAATAGAAACCGTCATGTGACCAAGGTCTCTAGGCAGCATATCTTGTTGGGAGTGATCAATTAAAAAATTTACAAAAAAAGAAGGCATCAATGAACGAGTTACTTCTCTCACCTCTTGTTGGGCAGTGATCATTGAAACTATCTGAATTTTCTGAAAACAAGTGTGAATGTTGCCCAACACAAACTAAGGGACCAATTTAGTATAAACTTAGACTGCGAATTGAACTCCCTTCTACGAACCTATTGGGGGTGGGAAATAAAGTTTTTTTTTTTTATAGACCTAAGGAATAAATCTTCAACTTTTCAGCCCTATTCCTCCATTGGTATGGCCTGAACATTTGATATATATATATATACCACCTGACCAACTTAAAAACTGGAGAAAGCTATGTTGAAGGTTCTGGTGAGTGTTATGATTGATGGTTTCTAACAATTGAAAAACTAAAACACAAGATGCACTTAAACAATAGATTTTGGTTGATTGAAACACAATGTAAACATTGGAATTTGGTTTAATAAGGCATCTAATTCAATTATGCAAAACAAACAATTAAAATATGTGCATTTTTATTGCTAGTATGAAATGTAAAAGGTTTGCCATTTAATATTAACAAAAAAAAAAAAGCTTATCTAAAAACAATGGTGCCTCAGACGCCTTCAAAATAATCCCCTAAGGACCTAAGACAATTATCTCAGCATCCCTTCCACTTCTCTAAACAATCAGCAAAGGCCTCTTTCAGGCTGCCATTAGCTGACTCACCACATTCTCTCGAATCTAATCCAGGGTCTGGAATCTTCCACCTTTCAACAGTGGAAAGTCAGAAGTTACAGAGAGCCAAATTAGGGAAGGTTTCCAGGATTGGTAGAAATCTGAAAGACTTGGATGGTGCAATATTTTGTCTCCAAACTTTGCATGAGACATGAAGAATGACTTGCTTTATCATTATGAATGTTGAAGGTAACACAGTATACGAGCTAACTCCTCGGCATCTGACTGTTGACTGAGTAACCCCATGGCAGATTATCTGCTCATGAATACACAATGAGGTCCCCTCAGATTGATTGCCAAGCTACATCAAGAACATGCAACCAGATCAGATATTCAAAACATCCGGATTATTTCACAGTGATTGCATCATTTGGCGTAGACAGCGTAAATAGAATAGAAAATTGAAGGGAATAGGAGTTCTAATGCAGTATCATTATACAAAATCATTTGAGTGAATGAGAAGTTCTGATGTATTTGTTTGAGAAATCCTACCTGTGACTGGAGATCAATTCTATCTGGGCACATTTTCCAATGAAGCATTGGCCTCTGGGGGCAGCTTCGATGCGTCAACCTTATTTTTCACTTTTCCAAATATTTCAGCGAGAATGAGGGATAAAATGACAAGATACCAAAACTCATGACAAGTTTCCAAGCAGAGGCAGTCAGGCTGGCTAAGGGTAGTATAACAAGCAAAGTGTTCGATGGTTCAATGGTTCCCAACCATAGGGAATCCCTCACTCCAGAAATGAGAATTTAGGTAGTCCAAGGTGTGATAAGGTTTTTAGCAAAAGATAGAGTTGCTAGATCTAGCCAATTTTCTAAATATCTAAATATCTGAATATCTTTTTCTAAATATCTAAATATCTGAGCAAGAACAAGGGACTTACTTATGACTACATGTATTTCCAGGAAGACTAGATTAGGATAGTGCGACAGGCGCTTAGTCAAGTCTGTGGTTCCCCAACCGCAGGAGGATTCCCTTCAAGGAAGAAATTTAGTTAGTCCAAGGGGGAATAAGGCTACAGGCTAAAAATGAAGTAGCTAAACCAACCGTTCTTCTTTTGGCTAGATTTAGCTAATTTTTGGAAACTTCATTTCCAGGCGAACTTTATTTAATAGTTGTATCCAGGTAGTTATACATAAAATCATGTCAGGCTTATGATATCAGGAGCTACATGAACAGCTCATATGTTATTTTTTTCTCATATTTCACAATCTTGTATACCTTGAAGCTTCATGTTTGATATTAGCTTTTTAGTTTTCATGCCTTATTCATATCGCCTAGCTTTCTTGAATATTCATCCACAAGTCTAAACTAGACAGCCTATCTTTCCGAACTTAATTTTCAATTTGAAAGTCCCATCTGTGATTTCGATTATATTTCAAGCTACAAGCAAGAACAAATAAAAATAATAATAAACAAATTGGAATTTTTGAAAAGCCGCAAGAAATATAATCCAAGAAGCTGTTCTCGAGTTTACTACCGTTTCCTCACAAGACAGGCTTAGGAATCAAGAACAACAATAATGATTCTGTTACATTTCAAGAAAATTTAAAAGAAGTTCCAAGAATTTGTTTGGATTCTCTTTCATACAAGAAAAAAAGAAAAAAAATTAACATTGATAGAAGAGATAAAGAAGACTGCCAAGTGGAAGGCGTAGAAGACATTTGATGCGTTTTAAAATTCCGATTTGCAGCTATTAAAAACTATTCGAACAATGAAAGAAGGTAGATTATGGTAAACCAATTCCATTTTCACCTATTTTGTCTCTTTTATACCTGCAAAAACCCGTAGCCCACTCAGATTTCTGAAAAGCATTATTTAGATTGATAGAAAAATTTCCACTGCAATCACTGGCCCAATGTTGGAAAATCCTAAGAGTTTTTGAAGTTACCAAACGCTTCACTGCTTGTGCTGTGAGTCAACTGGAGAACCCCAGTTACAAGGCTTAAGGAAAAATTCTATAGCTAAGAAAATGGTTTCCAAACGTACTTACAAACAACATTTAAACAATTCTTTCTCTGGTTCAACACAGAAAAAGGTAATCTCTTAACAAGCTACTCACTGATGACAATAAATAGATTGATAACAAGAGAACAAAAAAAAGAAAAAAAAAGAAATGTACCTAAATCCAGAACAACTTTCAGCTTCTCAACGATATCTTTAATTTTTTAATTTCATTCAGGGACAAAATATTGCAAGATAATTAATTTTGTCTCATTTTTACCTTTATCACAACTTTGAATCAGAACATAATCCTAGGGTAATGATTAAACAGTATAATCAGAAAATAGACCACGATGAGAAACAAACTCACACTCTCTAGCTGAAGGTGGTCCAGTATATGCCTAGCAACTTTTAACCATAGGGACTTTGTAGTAAAACAGAAGCTGATCTTACAACCTATATTCCATGCCGTTGATACTTATAATAGAGACTTGGCAATCTTTTAATATTTTTAACTTGTCTAATTACAAATTCTTGGTCAAAGTACAACAATATCATTAATTTTGACTAGTTTCCACCTTCATCTTAACTTTCAGTAGCTTCTTATCAAAATGGAATTCATTGGGATAAAAAGTTCTGATCAGTGGAATTCAAATGGAATTCTATATTACAATGCACTAGAACCTTGACAAACTCTTCCTGTGTACTGATACTATGAGCAACTGACTTGTTTGAATGATGAATTTAAACAGAAAAATCTCTTTGAACATTGCCATTTTGTTGCATTAGAGCTCTCGTTTTTTCTACAGAGATCAACAAACTATTTTTTTGAAAATTCAACCTCGAAATGTTTACTTCAAGTAAATTATGACCTGATTTTGGATATGCCTTTTTTGTTCCTCTGGAATGCCTAGTTCTCAACTTTTTATAGCACACACACACTAAAAGGAAACAGACGGTGGAGAAAAGGAAAAGAGAGAGACATCGATGAAGAAGATAAAGGAAAAGAGAGAGACATCGATGAAGAAGAAAAGGAAAAGAGAGAGACATCGATGAAGAAGAAAAGGAAAAGAGAGAGACATCGATGAAGAAGATAAAGGAAAAGAGAGAGACATCGATGAAGAAGAAAAGGAAAAGAGAGACATCGATGAAGAAGATAAAGGAAAAGAGAGAGACATCGATGAAGAAGAAAAGGAAAAGAGAGAGACATCGATGAAGAAGAAAAGGAAAAGAGAGAGACATCGATGAAGAAGAAAAGGAAAAGAGAGAGACATCGATGAAGAAGAAAAGGAAAAGAGAGAGACATCGATGAAGAAGAAAAGGAAAAGAGAGAGACATCGATGAAGAAGAAAAGGAAAAGAAAGGAAGACAACCATTGGACATCAAAATTAACAACATGGATCCCCACAGATTGAATGCAAAACTTAAGGAAACAATACATAAGATTATATGATAAACTAGACAAGCTCAGTAAGTATCAGCTCCACAATGCCCATGATAGAGAGGTCCATGTTCAATGACAGACTCCAGAAGATTGATGATGATGAGACAGAGCCAAGTAGATAAAAGTGCTGAAAGTCATGAATTCAAATCCATAAAGCAAATAGTGCAGGAATATAGTGTGGTTCTGTGGAGAGGTAAGGAAAAGGAAGAATTGATGGGGATTCTGTAATTCTCTAAGAGCTGAAGGAAGGAGAGCAACATGCAATAAAACATTCCATTTGACATTCCCGAAGGTTCTTAAGTATGACATATATGGGGAGGGCTCAAGGGTACAGTGACCGAAATGTTAATAGCAATAAAACATGGGGACACTGAACCGAATGAATCTATACAGAAAAGTAACAATATCATATCTGACATTCAAAGAAAAATAACATCTATATACACAGGAAAGGTATGAACTCAAATCTCCCTGATAGTCATGTTGAGTTTAGTTATAGGCACTGCATGATAGGAAATGGCAGGATAGTGAAGATGATGCTGTGCAAGTTTCCTTCATTAAAATTCTATTTGATAGCCAAATAGTATAAAATGGATTATAATATCATTATTGACCCTTGTAGGGGTAACAACAAAATTCATTAATTCACCCATTTCTCCACCAGCCATCAGGGTATGCCACCGATGAGACATTTTGTCAAAATTCCTGATGATGAGCAGAGTTTAGGGAGAAGTGGATTCATGCCTTCCCAAAGGGCACTAGTAAAAAGTGAATATAAGCTGCCTTAGCTGGAATTCAAATCTAGTTTCAAACCTCCAGAATTGAAATAATATTTCAAGAGTCAAAAGAAATGACTTCCCTGAGCCAAACACCATTTTACTGAGATCAAAACTATCAGACTGTCAGGAAATTATTTTAGTTCAGAACATGACGGCCACTCAATATTTATGTACAAACCTACCCAAGTCTTTTTCCAGACCAATTATATAGTTCCACACAAAATAAACTGGGGGGTCATACAAATTCAGAGAGACACTAATTATAGAAATTCATCGTCTTTATTTTGCGATGTTCTGAAAAAGCAGAAAATGTAAAGATGAATGTGTCCACGATTGATCCAGATTTATTAAGAATGAACACAGTCAAAAGAAAAACAAAAAAAAGTCACGATACAATACAAGAGCAGATGAGGGATGATATTGTAATTTTTGTTTTGTCCACGATATGAATGAATCCAGATAATGAAATATGAAACCACAAATCCCAGGGTCTAAAGAACTGGAGTTTTCCAAACAATACCTATATAACTGCCATGACAGCCAACTACAAACAACAAGGTTGTTGAAAGAATTTACATATAGAATCATATTACGGAATCTGTCCCACGTAATGATCTACTCAATGTTGTAAGTATTCTCGTGTGAGCTGGGATGGTTATTGGACGGCTGTTAATTTTAGTTGAACCCTCTGTGATGTTATGGTCTCGGGGCTTCATCAGCTAAGTACCTGGAATTTAGTAAATCTCCCCTTGGCTGCTTCTGATCACAGATGATTGTTGGTACTGTCTTATGGTGGACCGATTAAAATTTGAGAAATATTATTTTCTATTTTTGTGTCTGCAAATTTGGGGGGAGAAAAAAAAAAAAAAATTAGCAAAATAAGTATCGAAAGAAATAAATTATGCATCCAAATTTGGAGCCGACAACTATTTCTATTAAGTTCACTTAATGAAGCGGTAAAGAATTTCATTTCAATGAACTGCAGAGTCAAGGAATCAAAATAAGTGAAGATTTTTAGAAAGTATTAAGAAAAGAGGAAAAAAAAAAAAAAATTATTGATTTTTCTAATTTTTTGATTTTTATTCTCAAAAAGAAACATTCAGTTTGATTCGATCCTCTTCCTTTCCTAATCTGCCATTCATTAAATTGATTTTTCAACTTCCTGAACTTGAATTTCACAGTCTGGGTATCCATTTTTTTTTTCCTTCCTTTTAATTTAAATTTAAAGATGAAAAAAAAAACAAAAAAAAGTGCAAAAAAAAAAAAAATTTTTTAAAAATGGATGTATAAATAGAGTACATCAATTTAGCATTCCTTGATTGTGAAAGATGTTCTTTGCCCTAAACTAAATAACGAAGAAATACAACATAGAGACCAGAATCGGAGTCTCATGTAATTATTTCTGTGAGTTCATCAATGATCAGCACAAAAAAAAAAAGAAAAAAGTGTGTGGGGGTAAACAGGAAGTTTTCAAGAAAAACCAGTTTAAAAAACTTTGATAGAACCTCTGAGTCTTGGAACGTAACAAGTCACCAAATAGTATCATTCATGACAACACAAAACAAACAAAAACAACAATGGCCGGTGGAACTGTATGGCTTAACATTCTAAATACAACCTTTGACGTGGAAAATTTATTTTTGCCTCAATAACCGTAAGCAAAAGTCACACAAATCTTTTATATATTTACTTGACCTCTCAGTCACAAGATTCCTCTTAGAAAATTGCATTTTAAACCCTGCCTCCCCAAAATGGTTTCAGGCTTATTTTTAGATATCTCACTATAGATGGTTTTACACTATGATTTCCGAAGAGTTCGGAGATTTTTTTCACCGAGTAAAATAGCTTGAGGCTCCTTAGTGTTCATCCATATATAAATAACCCGATCATTTTTTACGGGTATATTCTAGTTAATAATACTATATGGGATAGAGATCTATTTATATCAGGAAAAGGAAACGGTAAGTAAACCATGTATGAACCTGAGCCGCAGAAGAAACTTAGATAAGAGAGAAATTCATTTTTTTTTTAGAACCTCAACATATATTCATGAGTTAATGAACAAATTTTTCTGTGAAAAAAAAAAAAAAAAAAAAAAAATACAAATTGTCATGACTAAAATCTGTGGATTAAAGTTTAATCAATACATTTTCTTGTTCAATCATTAAACAGGAGCATGTATTCTTTCTTGCATCGTTGAAAATAATCTTAGTATTAACATTAATATATGAGCTGTTTTTTTTATTCATGTCTCTTTGCAATAATATGCTGCATATATACTGAGGAGGGGTCAACTCAAAACATAGGCTATGAGAGATCAACCCTGGAGATTATTCAAGGTCACCAGAGATCATTTCTTGCCAATTTTCAGAGTTGTGGGCCACAATTTTGTACCAAAGATGCTGAAACATATGGGTACGTCTTCTCCAGGTGAAGATTGCAATCTCTCTGACAATGACATTCAAGGTCACCAATGGTCATTTCTGATCATTTTTAAACAGTTTTCCGAATTTTTGGCCACAATTTAGCAACTAGAAAATTGAAATAGGGCATAGAGCTACTTCTTTCCATGTTGCAGGTTAAATGGAATGCGGATTTTATCACAAAGGCTATCTCTAGTCATTTCTAACCAATTTTCAGAGTTGTGGACCATGATTTTGCACTAAGGATGCTGAAATTCAGTATATGGTTACATCTTACTGGTACATTGATATCTGATGTCATTCAAGGTTACCAGAGGTCAATTCTGGTCATTTTTACTCTATTTCCAAGTTTTTGACGATATTTTCACACCTAGGCAACTGAAGCAGAATTCATTTGGAGGTTACTTCTGATCATTTTTTGGTCAATTCTATCCAGCCAATTTTCCATATTGTTAACCACAATTTTGTACCAATGAAACTTTTGGTAATAAGGTAGATTCTTTCACTGCCAATGTATTTAGAAATGTGATTTGACATTAGGGTAATTCGTGGTCACCATTTGTCATGTCTGGTCATTTATGGCAAATTTTTCAAGATCAATATTGCACCTAGGATGCGGAAATTTTGTGTAGGAGTATATCTTCAAGTGGCAAAATTTAGGCAAGTTTGATACTAGAAGTCACCGAAGGTCATTTCTGGAAATAGTAACAAGGCAAAAAGAATCTCTCAAGATCACTGGTCTTTACCAGAGTTCCCCACGCTTTTCTTACGGACAGCTCTATATTGGTTGGTCAAGAGTTGGATTGTGGCACCCGATGGGACGAACACTTATTTAGTGTATCCAGAGGCCCTGTCAAACTAAGTGAGAACATCATTTATTGTTTTTTGCGCATCAGAATATTTCTTCCTTTACAGATGCTTTTTACGCTTTTTTTTTGTTTTTTTTTTCTTTTTACATGCTTTCCTTTTGGTTGCAGTGTGTAAGAAGAAATATATGATAAAAAAAAACAATAAACAAACAAACAAAAAACATTTTCATGTTTGGTTATATTTTAAGTTATTTTCCCCCTGAGCAATACCGGGTCTCCCTGTTACTCTATAATAAAACAGAATATGGAAAGCAATCCATTCTTGTCAAAGAACTAATAATATCAAAATACAAATAACAATACAAAGTTAGCAAAAAGCAAAGAATTTTATCAGAGATCTTACAAGTGATTAAATAAGATTGGTCAGTTGGTATTATTCTGTTATGGTATTCTTCTTAGTGGAAATTTAGGACCATAATATATCTTAGAATTACAAGCAAATAAACTTATCCCATGACAATAAAAATAATGATTTACTATTATTTGTCTCAGAAAATTATGGAGGTTGAAGTCTTGGAGATAAGGGCAAAAGACTAAGCACAACGTTTCTCCATTATTGCAATTATTGCTGCGATTCCTTTTTTCTTTTTTCCCCAATGCTACAACTGATATTGCCCCCCCCTTCTTATCTCAAGAAATCGATCTTTGTATTTACAGCAATTCTGATGTTACAGAAGTCATTTTTCAAATTCTTTTTGTGAGGTGATCAAAATATGAATATCAAAAAGACTTACATTGTTATATACAAAGACTCATTTCTTTAGCTGTCAATGGGATATAGCAAGCAATTACGAATCTATATAGATAGATGTACCCACAAATCAGAGCTTCACTGTACCAGGAGTAACATATGGTTCGAAGATCATACCAGCATGAAAATCGGAGTCACCAAGAAGCAATGATTTGTGTGTCTCTATATCTATTCACATTTACATCCCTGATATTGGACACTCTTCACCCAGAGAGAAAATTTGATTTTGGCTATCGGGAATTTTTTTTTTTTTTTCACCCAGATCGTTTTTTTTTTTTTAACTATGTTCAGATAAAGATATCAAGATATTTAAAAAAATTTTTTCCTTTCAGAGCATCATATTTCTAAATGGGGGGGGGGGGCTTCATATTTCAAGTTTCTTGATTATGATTGTTGCACATTTGTAGGATTTTATAAACTTACCTTTGGCAGCATTTGTGGTATCCTACTGTAGGTTATATCTTTATGGAGTTAAGTAAATGAAATTATCCAATTCAACCCATTATATCATACAATGGTTAACATTGTTGATATCAAATGATACCTCTCTCTGAGGATTCAGTACTTGTGATACACAAAATATTTTATTTTATACAGCGAAAATTGAACGTATATTCACCATTATGTAAAAGAATAGCATTCAGAGATCTCACACCCTTTGCTTTTGTGAAGGAAAGGGTCCCATCGCAAATTTAAAAGGGATCAGATAGGATTTATATGCAGATTAGATTGGTGTCAGATCCTCTCATACATCAGTTCAAAGATAAGAGAGAAAATTATCACAACTTCTGGTTCTGGAGTGTGTTAACCAAGATTAACAATGGTAGAATTCAACCAATTATGGAGTGTGACTTCAATTATGTGGCTCAGAATGTGGACACAACCCAGGACAGAATATCACAATTGTAGCCAAAGTTAAGTTTATGAATTCACAAGTATACATTTCCAAACAGCTTTAAAAGGAAAAAAGAAAAGACATTTTTAAAATTTGAAGGAAAAATGTGGAAGTATCTTTATGCACATTTTTTTTACAAATTAAAAAGAAAAAAAATACACATACAAATAAAAATACACACACACACATTATATATATATATATATATATATATATATATTAAAAGTGATCACAATATTCAATACGTACAGTGATACATATATATATATATATATATATATGTATTACTATAAGAGTGGAAAATGATTCAAATCAATTTTTTTCTGTTTTCAAGTTGATTCATTCATATTTATATTCAGCAGTTACTTCTTGTATGATTCAATGTAACTGTTTCTGTTATTTGTAATTGTATCACCTTATTTCAGTTTCATTCTTTCGATGGGACAAATTTCTAACTATCACTAGCTTCACCTAACACATTAAAAAAGAATATCTTCTCGAAAATATTATTGCATAGCAAATAATAGTACAAAATCTGCATCAAAACTTGTCAGACGCATGTGCACGGCATGATATAAATTGTCACGTTCACTTTTTTATAAATCTTCTGCAGAATGACTCAAGATGCTGTTACTGTGACAAAATGGAAGTAACCTTTTGACTTTAATTCTCCACGTACTTTTTTTTTTACTACCGCCCCAAAAGCAAACAAAACAACATTAGCATTCACATCCCTTTAACACTGCGGGCAGAACAAATATACAGAGAATATCAATTTGCAATTCTGCTGACATTATAGAACAAGCCGTGGCCATTAACAACATTAAGATAATGTAATCCGTTCCAGAAATGGAAGTTGATAATGATATACATTTCCCCTGTGATTGGTATTTTTCTTTTATTTATTATTAAAAATGAAGTTTTCATCAACACGTGTCCCAGCAATGAAATCATGAACCGTTAAAAAGAACAAAAAAAAACCAAAAACTGATAATACATTCAACATGCAAATAGAGACAGCATTTACGAAGTCAAGTGAGTGCATGAATACTGATGTAATTTCTCCTAACGCAAGTTATGGCGTGAATATTTTATACGACGTATACAAATTTAGGTGGAAATTGTTTTACCTTATGAGGAAAGGACAAAATAATGAACTAGCGAGCACTGAAATAGAACGTACCTCTGCCGAGGCTATTGTCGGTGGACGTAAATTGTGCATGGACCAACTCTAAAATTCAATCATTTCTTCTGTAGCCCATTGCCCACCTTTCCCCAAAATTTGATTGAGAACTTTTGGAGATATTGAGTGAATAGTAAAACTTTTTGAACACATGATGCGATGTAGGGGAGATGATTGTGCAGGGATCCATCCAAGAATTTAATCACTTCTTCCGTAGCCTTTTGATTGCGTGTCCACAAAACTTCATTGAAAACTTGTGAAGACAGTCACGAGTATATATGTGTGTGTGTGTGTGTGTGTGTGTGTGTGTGTGTGTGTGTGTGAAACAAAACCCAGAAAAATATATCTCAATGAAAAATGATTCCTGCATCAACTCCCAAAATATGACCAATTCTTCCCAGCCCATTGAAATTCTTAGAGCATTTTTGGATATATGATGTGGAAATATGGAGAAACGTGACCAAATACCTCTCCAGCTTTGTGGGCAGAAGTAAACAAATGTAATAAAGGAATTGAGTGAGGGAAATGGGGAAGGGGTGGAATAAAAGACGGTAAAAAAGAAGGTTTGTTGACAAAACAGACTTTTTTTTTTCTCTTACAGACAGAAAAAAATTGCCATATTTGATGGCATATAAAACCAACGTTTCCTCCTAAATACTAGAATTTTGTAAATTTGCAATAAAATCATAGAAAGAAACTCGTTTTGGACTTGGCTAAATAAAGAATATGTAATATTCAATGTGCCAGGTGTCTTATGTCATCAAATATGTTAATAAATAAATATATATATATATATATATATATATATATATATGTGTGTGTGTGTGTGCGCGTATACACACAAAGATTGACAAGCTTTACTACATGCAAATCTGCAGTAACAATAACACAACCTTCATATATATACATGGAAGTAAATATCAAAATATTTCAATTTAGTAAAAACATCACAAAATATTTAAAAAGCACATGGATATAAGAAAATAAAAAAATTTCATCTGAATATATCAGTGTTATACATAAGTATATATTGAAATAAAAAAACATGAAATGAGTGTTAAAATACATTGAAAAATGATAGGGCACCAAAGATGAAAATATAATCATCTGATTTGATTTGGCGGAGGACTGGATTGCCTCTCGAATGATAAATTGGTAAAATTTGAAAGAAAGAAAGAGTTGTGCCCCTTTATTTAAGGGAATGAAGATTCTGAAAATAAGGAAGTTGAACTGTTGTTTTAGGGGGAAAAAGTTGTGCCCCCCTTTTTTTTATTTTATGAAATTAGCAAAAATCAGCAAAATTTGAAAGACATTTTGATATATATACTGTCAGAAAAAGTCAGCTAGCTTTTGACCTTCATTGTGAAAAGATATACCCGTGTGTCAAGTTTCAGCTTCCTCGGTGCAAAATTGTGGCCTGTGATTCGGAACATATAGACATTACATATATATATATAAATATATATACACACACACAAAGATTATTTAAATTGATAAATTTTGCAATTCCCTAACTATGAAAAAAGAATTGCTCTTATAGATCATTATTACAGAAGTGAATTTGCTCCTCACCAAGTACTTGTGGCCTTTTACTGTATTCAACTTAATATAATTATTATATTAAAATTATTATGTATACACTACTACTGCTAATATTAATAATAAATACAGTGCAACTCAGTGTTTAGCAAAAGAATCCTGCAGACAGAAGTGAGTTAGCTCATCACCAGGTACCCTACACAAGTGGTTTTCTGCCGTATCCCGAGTAATGGTTAACAAGCTAGTCAAATAGGACACAACTACTGTGCTGAGTTAGAGCTCACAAAGTTACCAACACTCAAGCCATTGTGTCATACTAAGCTACGGAAATATTAATACTGATATGTCATTATCTTTGCAGTTTCTTTGTTATACTTACCGAATTTTTTTTTTCTGCAATATTACTGTTTACTGTATTTACCCCCTTGCAGACCTATAATCAGTTTACCTCACCTCTTACATTATGCATACGTAAATACTCACACATACACTAGAGTTTATTCATCGAGAGGAACATCCACAATAATATGCAGCTCTAGCTGAAAAATCCCAGAAGAAAATTGCATGATGGGATATCTGGATTGATGCCATTTCAAAAAAAAATAAAAATAAAAAAATAAAATAAAATGAAATAAAATAAAAGATAAAATAAAAAAAGATATAAAAAAAAATGAATAAATAAATATAAGTATATAAAATATATAAAATAAATGATAGATAGGTAAAGTAAATCTAATCTTGGCACTCTGAATCTACATTTCTATTTTGCTCCGTCAGTCTGCTCAAAAAGTATCAATATTGGATATAGAAAATACAATTAGATACAGTTGCTGCTCATTACATTACCCCAACCAGATAATAACTTTCCAGTACACACATACACACACACAAAAAATTGTTTTCCACAACAGTCTCTGGTTTAAGCTGATACCATTTCTTCCTATGGTCGAAGCCAAGTTGTTTGCCGATTTTTGAGTGTATGACCCTACCCACTCTGTCTAGCCTGTTTTCAAATTCCTTCGGAGCAAACTTCCTGCATCCACTTTTGATGTGGCTTACCATCTCATCTTTTTCTCTACAGAAGCAGCAATGCTGTTTTTCAAGTTTTTCCAGTTCTTATCTATCTAAACTCCCAATAATTTTTTTTTCCAGATGTATTTATCCTGGGCCAAAACAGTAAGGGATCCTATTTGGCTTTTTAAGTGTCCTTTGCATAACCATGTCCATGATAGTTCATTTGTGATAATTTTTATCTACCTTTCAAATTCTCCAAGGTGAGAATTCTTTTCTCATTTTTTTTCCCTTGTCACATCACACTATTCCTTCTTTAGTAATGTCTTTTTTGCTGCACTGTTTCAAGCAGTTTTCATGAAATTTTTACATCAATGTTTTGCATATTTTTCATGTTCCATTCCGGCAATTTGGACACTCCTTGATGCTGAGGAGACCCCAACCTCCTTCCTTCCTTTTTACATTCATTCTTGGTGTTGTACTTGAGGGTTCTTCTGCACAGTCATCAGTTTCCTGATCTGTTGATTTGAGCTCTTCTTTTGTCCAGCCTTGGAAGGGTCCTGAGTATCTTGCAATCAATATGAGCTTGTCTTTTATCAAATTTCTGTGGTTTAGTTTTGCTTCCAATATTCTTTAATCCTCCTAAGAGGATTCTCATCTTTTTCCTCAATTTTATCCTATATTGAAGCATATTCAAGTACTTGAGTAGTTATGGCAGTCCATAGAGGTCAATGTCCTGATTGCTTTGTTGTTTGGCAATGGAGATTTGAGGACTTGCTTTGATTTCATTTGACATGCTGTGATTTCATTTTCAGCTATAACAAGCAATCTGGTGTAACATGCAAAATCAGAAAATATGAATAATAAAAACTATTTTTTCCCCCAAATTAGTTATTTTGCTACAGTTGATAACCCCAGAATTACTATCAGAAAGTAGCGAATCTTTCATGTCCACAAATGAACTGTAAAAAGTAGTGTGCCATGGATTTAGGTTTGTGGAGCCATAACTAATCTTACAATATAAAAGACAATGTCATATTTTGTCTGTGTTTGTTTGATATTTTTCTGTCACGCTTCAGCAATCAAAAAGAGAGGAAGGGGTAAAGCAAGGCTTTGGGTATGTCAGTTTGTTTCCACATCACTAATACAGCTGCTACTGTGTAAGGAGATGCATGGAAAACAGTTTCAATAAATATAGTCATCTCTGACTTTTCTTGAATAAAACTAATGTCTTTCACATTTTAAAAAAGAAATACATTTTTGTCTAAATCTGATAAAACTATAAAAAAAAAAAAAACAGAACATATAAAGATATTGTAGAAAAATTGTCAGAAAAATAAATTTCATTCAAAGGTTTGCATTTTTTAGCATTTTATGAAAAAATTTCACAAAACACTTCCAATTCATTTCCTTGGTATTCAAAAAGGTCACCTCACTGACGAAGCTATCATGGAGTAGTAAAATACAATTTAGGATACAATACATGGGATATCATTAAATCATTGGCTGAAAAGCTCAGTGACCGAAAACAAGTGCATTATTTGTTCGCAATAAAAACATTTATAATAAAACGCATACTTGAATAATTTATCAATACGAATATAACCCCATCATTTTTCATGGGTACTAAGCTAGTACAGTGAGTAAGATTCTAAAAAGCAAAGAGAAAGAAAGACTTAGAAGTGAAATACTCTTCACTTGAGGAGCCAAGACTTAGATTTACTCTTTCATATTTCTTCCCTTCAATCTAACCAGTTACAACGGAGAGGCACAGGGGATCTTGTCTTCACATCTCCCAACTCACAAATGTAATCTGCCATTTTGCAAACAGCCCTGGCATCTCCTGATTTGAATTCCGATAAGAAAAAGTATTTGTCCGTGTATGTAAATCTTGGAAATATTCAAGAGGGGCTGCTCCTCTGCTTCCCTTCTTATTGATACAACAAGCACTTAATTCACGCAGTTCATATGTTGGCAAGGAATAATATTCTGGTTTCGTATTTTGATATAATTCATTTCATCCATGGGTTAAAGATGTTGACTCTGGTTAGTCTGAATATTCTTCGACAGAGTCCATTTTTTGCAGCGAGTATCTAAAATCATTGGTACAATCAAAATGCAGTTTGCTAAGTTTCATATATATATATATATATATATATATATATATATATATATATATACACCAAAGTACAAATCAGTAATACAATACCTGATGTGTTATGGGTTTATTTCATAAAGTGCTCAATACATTCAACAGTTGACTTAGAGTAGAGCTTAAAATATGATGAAATAAAGGATTCGCAGTACAAACATGCTTCTGTTTCTGCCCTGTTTGGACATCTTCAGATTTACTTGAAAAAGCCTGAACAGGGCAGAAATATAAATGTGTTTGTGTAGAAAATCCTTTTTTCATTATATATTTATTCATATATATTGTTACCCATCATATAACAGTGTTTTGATGTTGATAATACACTTTTGCCATTTTGGGCAATAACGGGTTCCATCATTTTTGGTCAGCCATACTTAAGCTGTCAAAAGAAATTCTCATAAATTTAGGAGGTCTTACATCACATAAAGGAAAGTTAACGCAATACCCACTTGACCTTGAACCTAGTTAAAAGGTAAGACACCTGCTGTAAGCTAATGTATTTTTCACTGTATCTACTGTAAAACACTGTAAAAAGTAATATCTTTAAAAATCCAGTCAAGCAATCGTTGAATTATTCAATTCTACATTTCTTTAATGGCTAATTTAGTTTTTGGAAGATTTTTCATTACAGAGTTTGAATCTTCCCACCAATCACAATATACTCTTTGTACTCTATAGGCACACCTTATTACAGGATCAACTTTTTGAATTAACATTATTTTTATAAACAACTAGTACAAATGTATTTAGCATGCTAATATGATTATATATATATATATATATATATGTGTGTATATTAGCTCAATACCTGTGCAAAATAATGGATTTTCTAAGTTATGTGTTGGTACTTCTGAATAGAATCAGTGTATGAGTGTATTCTGCTTATGATCAAAGTGTAGTATCTTTAGTGGAGGTTATGGATAGAGAAACAAGGAGTAAGCAAGAAAGAACACACTATTCATTAAATATATAGATGTGTGCATGTACTTCAATAACATTGCACATTCTGACAGAAATGAGATAAAAGAACTAAAAAATCAACAAACAAAATATACATTCTTCGCCATTTGATTATTCAATAATTATAGCAAATTCCATACATGCACTAATAATTGGAAAAAGGAAATATATAATTTTAAAGTTTTGTTCCAAGTCTAGACATTCACTCTTAATTCATACAGTTGAAATATGAATATTTGTTGGGTTTTTTTGCACAAGTACTTATGTATCATTTGTTTTCAGGCAGTGGTGATTATTCAAAGTAATTTTACAATAATGGCTTCCTGTATTGTCTGTAATTCTGAGAAGAGTCATTAACATTCAAATTTTTTTGGACTATCCAATCTCTCCCTCCCGTCTCTGATCTTAACACAATGTTTCGGCAAAATCTTTCTATAGCCTTCTTCAGTATATTCTTCCTGTAATGCCCGTAAGGGAAGAGTTTTTTGTCTTTTATTATCAGTCTTGTTATCAGTTTGTTAACATCAAAGACGAAAAGAAGAGATTGGATTGTCTGGGAGAAAAAGAAAAAAAAAAGTTTGAATGGCTTTCTAATTTTTCATAAAATTGAAATTGAATTATGTTTATAAAAAAACAAAACAAAACAAAAAAGCCCCAAAAAACCCCAGAACCAGCAGACATTAAAATAGACAGCTAAATGTACTAAATGAAAAATTTCATATTATGGATGACACTTTAGTTCAAAGAGTTTTTCAACATATTTTTTCCTATTTGAATTTTATTTTTTTCCCCAAAAAACAGAGAAAAGAAAAGAAAAAAAAACAAAGAGGAAAGAAAAGAAAAAAAAACAAAGAGGAAAGAAAAGAAAAAAAAACAAAGAGGAAAGAAAAGAAAAAAAAACAAAGAGGAAAGAAAAGAAAAAAAAACAAAGAGGAAAGAAAAGAAAAAAAAACAAAGAGGAAAGAAAAGAAAAAAAAACAAAGAGGAAAGAAAAGAAAAAAAAACAAAGAGGAAAGAAAAGAAAAAAAAACAAAGAGGAAAGAAAAGAAAAAAAAACAAAGAGGAAAGAAAAGAAAAAAAACAAAGAGGAAAGAAAAGAAAAAAAAACAAAGAGGAAAGAAAAGAAAAAAAACAAAGAGGAAAGAAAAGAAAAAAAACAAAGAGGAAAGAAAAGAAAAAAAACAAAGAGAAAAGAAAAGAAAAAAACAAAGAGAAAAGAAAAAAAAACAAAGAGAAAAGAAAAAAACAAAGAAAAAGAAAAAAAAAACAAAGAAAAAGAAAAAAAACAAAGTAAAAAAAGACAAAAGACCAATGATGCCAGGTCTTTTTCGTTAGTACCCACTACAAAAATGAAAGTCCTACCCTGGCAAGGGGGGATAGGTAAGTGGTGACAACAGAATAAACTTGACTTTTCCTGAAATGTCTTTAAGAAAAAAAATCCTGCTTCTATTAGTTAATCAAATATCTGTCATGTGTGAACATGTTTTTCTGGAATCATTTTCAACTATTTTGCATCACGATATACTTGGACGTATTGCAGTTACCAATTTTCATTTGGAACAGAGCAGCAAAGAAAATTCATGAAAAAGCAAAAACGAAAACAGAAACAATAAATAAGGAGCCTCAGTAGAAAAGCAATCTCATTAAAACTTTTTGTTCTGACCAAAATTACCGTTTCTATTGTGCTTCAAACCTTAAATCATTGGCAAATGTTTAAACTTAAATTTGGCACAAGCATTTAATTATCTTTTGGTTGTCCTCCCCTCTATGATTTATAGCAATGTTTCTTTTCAATTAACTTGTCTGCTGTGAGCAATGTCAAGTTTAGAGGTAATGATCGACTCCAATTTTTTAACCCATCAACTGCGGATGACAGAAATTTCCGTCATTACAGTTCTATGGCTAACTCAATAAAAATTCTGTTTTATTGTGATTGATGGCAACTTGGTTCTGCATGTGAGTCAAGGCATTTATCTTGTAATGGATAACTATTACACTTGCCAATTTCCGCAGGTAATGGGTTTATATTAAATAACATTACTCTTGTAGTCAGAGTAGAAAATTTTCAGCCTGCACAGGCTGGGTCAAAAATTCAAATCATCAGCTTGGAACATACACGCAAAAATTTCTTTCAACCCCAACTTCAGGCATTCTCAAATTCTTCTCTTGGAATTTCACCATCAGTCTTTTTTTGATCATCATTGGACATAGACCTTCTCCAGGATTCGCCAGACCTCACTATCATGGGTGTTACGGAGCCAGCACTCTATGAACTTGCATAGTTTGTCTCTTCAACTTGTATTTTGCTGGCCTCAGTTATGCATGTGATATCTGGGGATCCAGGTTGCGAGTTGTGATGTCCATTGGTTGTTTGCCATTCTCACAGCGTGACCAGCCAATTGCCATTTGAGTTTTTTTTAATGGATTTTATGATGTCTTGGACTCCTGTTTTCTCCCCGATATATTGTTCTGTCTTGTGATCTTTGCATGTGAGGTTGAGCATGTTTCTTTCGATTGAACATTGCATCTTTAAATATTCAACATATCACAACTAAAAAATTGACCCAGGAATTACATTACATTATTTTATTTCATGTATGAAGTACATCTATTTATAACAGATTGGCAACATATAAAATGAATTGGGGAGGAATTTTAGTCAGGGGAGGAATTGGGGTGGGGAGGAATTTTAGTCGTGGGGAGGAATTTATAATGAGAAGCAAAATGGAGAAAAAAATTACCACATGAAAATTCAAAATAGGGGAGGAATAGAGGAAACCTTGGATCCCAAAGGGAGGAATGTGACTCGGGAATCTAAGTAGACTTTTTCCTTTCTGGCTTGAGTTTCTTTACCCAGTTGGAAAAAAAAAAAAAAAAAATTCACATGATTCAAAGAATATATATTGTTATGTTTTCAGGTACCTTGATTAGTGCGGTTTATGCATACCAAAATTTCCCTCTCTGTTCAAAGTTTTATCATAATTTAATGCGTATTTTCACTTTAAACTTAGTTACCTTAATTTACAGCGATACTTTGACCACATTACATCAAAACCTGAACTATTCGAGGTATTGCTGTCATTGTTGTATTCTGCCAGTAATTTCTCATAGGTAATCCCTCCCGCATTTGCAATGAATTTCTATAGTAAAATCAATGGCAATCCTTTCTATAGTAAAAATAATTAGCAATGCACTTCCCATATACATGTTACAGATGTGGAAAGTTGTGTAGAATTAGGAAACAAAAAAAAAAAAAATCAATGCCTAAAAGAAATTAGGTCCCCATGACTCTGTAAAATCGAACTAAATTGTAACATCCTTTCCCACATTATAACATTTGTCGACTAAAACTATACAACAAGCCAATTATGTCACTGATACTCGTATTATTTCCTGACCACCAACGATCCCTTCCTCCTTGATTTTCAATGTGCAGCATACAAACTGAGAGCCCAAATATTGCTCAAACAATTTTTTTTAGCTAAAGACTCAAACTTCACTGCTTACTCATTAATTTTTTTCTTCTTCACCACTGAAAAGTCAGAACAAAAAACAACTAAATATAACGGGTGGGTTGCAGTAGAGACAGAAGGCAGTAACCAGAAAGGCTGAAATCTTTCCTCCCTATAACGGGTTCAGATTCAACCTGTGCTATGATACAGTCATGGTGGCTGTTCCTCTCCTGCTGAAATGAGCATACGTAATCATTAGACTGAATCTGTAATAAATCCAACCTGTGACAAAACACCAGTTGACGAATAATTATACAAAACACCACTTGACGAATAATACAATTATGACTGTGACAAGTTCATTTATGGTCGCTTCTGATAATTTCACAGCATGTCACCCGCGCAGTTTTTCGATGTCACTGATTTTATTATAATAATGTAATAAAATGAGCTTACAACGTGATTAGTCATGGTACGGATCGTAATAAATCAAATTTGGCAGCACACTGATGGTAATGTGCTAGTGGTAATACTATCTTGATTTATATTTCATTAGACGAAGCATTGTCAGCAATTAATGTTGGTTTGAGTTCGAAATACTAGTAAACCAGATTAAAAATAGGAATGAAATAGAGGGGAGACAAAAGAGATAGGAGGCTGTGGATTTTTTAAAATATTACAAATTGCGAAATGGGCAGTGGAACGCCCATAAATGTCAGCCACAATGACAGACTTGTAAATTATTGACACACTGCAACTTAGAGAACTGTAAAAGTCACTTTTGTTCAATGGAAAAAGTCCAGGAATAGGGAATTTGGATTTCATACAAATTATCGGAGGAGAATACTTGCCAAAAAGAAAAGGGAAAGTTCCGGAGAAGAAAGACGAGACTGCATGAATGACCAATCTGTTTCATTGATTCTCTGCAAGCAAACGTTACTAAGAGTCGAACGATAAGCATGACCAACAGCTTTTGAAGAGATAACCTTCCCGTTTCTTATTAAGGAAGGATGGGTTAAGCAGCCTTTTAACGTTGTGGAGCCAATACTTTTCTAGTTTGTCTCATCATCTTATAATCTGCTGCCCATTATTTCACATGTGATCTCTGGAGATTCACTTTGTGAATCATGATGTCCAGTGGTTGCCTGATGTTCTTGCAACATGACCAGCCCATTGCCATTTGGGTTTTCTAATGGATTCTATGATATCTCAGACTATTTTTTTTTCCCCTAGTATATTGTGCTGTCTCATGATTTTTCCACATGATGTTTAACATGATTCTTTCATGAGTATGTTACATTGTTCTCCATTCAAGAGTTAGTCTCTTGGTTAAGTTCTATGCTTCAACTCCATACGTGGCTATTGAGTGAATGCATTGTTTATATACCCTTCTTTTCAGGACGAGTGGGATTGTTTTGTTCTTGAAGGTTAAACTTATTTCTATTGATATTTGGACCATCGTCATTTTGGTTGATTTTCATACAACGTTTCGGCCGTTGCACTCTATGGCCTTCGTCAGGTATCATCTGGTAGATTTGGGGAAGTAACGAACCGAACCCTTTATTTATCCGACGGGAGTATATTGACCGTACTCCCCTCTTAGCGTTAGTAGTATTGTTATATTGTCTCACACTAGGATCGAACCTAGAACAATCAGTTTACTTTACACGTGTCCATGTGGACAAACGGACAAAACGTTGTATGAAAAACAACCAAGATGAGGATGGTCCGAATATCAATAGAAATAATAATAATACCTCATCTC
This sequence comes from Thysanoteuthis rhombus, assembly GCA_963457665.1. NCBI lineage: Eukaryota > Metazoa > Mollusca > Cephalopoda > Oegopsida > Thysanoteuthidae > Thysanoteuthis > Thysanoteuthis major. The sequence goes on along the minus strand of OY735213.1, from coordinate 33,276,928 downwards.
AAAAATTCCGAGATATACTAAGATTAAACTTGTTCTACCAATGTCTTGCCATCCTGGAGAGATTTTTCCCTTGATTATTTTTGGTGTTAAGCAATCTGGAGGAATTACGGATACTTTTATGGATCAGCCAGCTGTAATAGCTATAGTAGCTCAATTGGTAGAGCAGTTGTCGCATATAGGCAAGCTTCTCTTGGGTAAAAGGGACATGGGTTTAGAGTCTCACCTAGGACATATTCTTTATTCCAATTCTGCTGTTTACTCACCGACAAGGACTGACAGTCCGAGTCGTTGCAATGAAGAGCAACTGAGATTAAAATGAAATAGAACAAAAATTAATAGAGATCTGATGGTAAAAATGAGCTTCTGATCCCTTTGTATGCTCAGGTGTGAATAGGAGAGCAGGCATGACCAAGTTCTTGGAAATTTACACCACTTTCATTTTTTAATTAAAAAAAAAAAGAAAAAAAAAAAGAAAAAAAAAAAGAAAAAAAAAAAGAAAAAAAAAAAGAAAAAAAAAAAGAAAAAAAAAAAGAAAAAAAAAAGGTGAAAAACAGAAATGGTGTTCAGTATTAGTTTGGTAGTGAGCCATTACGGAGGTGGAGCTTGTTTCCCGCCTTCTCATATATCCCAATTTCCGGTGCCACCCATTATCCCATCCCCACACACAATTTAACACGCTTCACCATTTTTAGAGGGTTTGGCAACAACAAAAAAATTTCTAATACAAATCAATGGTAATCGCTTCTTAGCTTTATGCCATTTCAGCTTCTGAAATTTTTTTTTCTTTATAGGAACTCTCTACTTTCTGATAACCTAAGAAACCTTCATCTGTAGGAGGAGGGAGGGACATTTTAATGCATTTTCTGAGATAACATGCCTTAAATCACTCCTTTATATTTGAAAGTTTATGTCAAGGTCTTTATGACAACATATCCATTGGGCCATTACTGTGTCAGATAAGCAGATGTTGGAATTTTAAAGCATTAAGCCTGAGATCTGTTCTTTCTTGATCAAAGACGTTCACATTGTGCTCATCTCTATGCAAAGCCTACAGAGGAATTTATCAAAACCTAGCATGTGCACCGATTCTTCCAATTGCCTTATGTCGATCCATTTTTCATTATCCTTATTGTTGAATAAAGCAGCGTATAACAAAAAAAAAAATAAATAAAAAGCTTCAGGCTTGCAAGTCAGATCAATTTTTTTTTATAAAATGTATTTCATAATAATCATGTCTTCACATTTTTATAAAGACTTAACTGAACAATCCCCATTAATTAATACAATGTGACAAATCTATAAACACAAATATAAAAATACGCCAAGTACAACCCAAGACTTTGAGGAATTAGATCAAACAATCTGTTCATTGGTCAAGGTACTCAGAGAATGTTTCACTCATCTCTTGAAATCACTTCACCAGAAAATGAAGAACCTCGTTAACAATTTTTCAAAGCCATTCCATGCCTTAACTGTCAAAATATTTTGGTAGCACATCGTACATCCATTCATATACACACATTGGTGCCTTGTGGTGATATAATCGTTAGACAACTGAAGAGGAAATTCATCAATAGTAATGAGTTTTATTTCATTTACTGATAATTAAAAGAGGTGTTCTGATGAACGGTAATAAGGATTTCTATTACTTTTTTTTTTTTTTTCAAATTATCTTTCTAGTCATCCAGTGCCAAATCAATGCCGAAATGTTTTTTTTTACTTTTTTGGTCATGTTTTTTAGATCACGTATCATGTCAAAAGGAAATTGGGCAGATCTTTTATTCCTGAATCATAGTCTGAAGCAGTGTGGTGAAATCCTTTCATTTTAATTAAAATTATCTTCATTTTATTTTTTATTGTGCCAACTGAAGGAGTGCCAAATATTATCTTACCCTGTACAAAGATCTTGGTGTTATCATCACAACTGTGTTTTTCTATTTTTTTGTGAAATGTTTTCTGCTTATTGAAAATGAAGGGTCAATTTGCCTCATACTGTGGGCCTAAACATCATGACATGGGGCAAGTCTGTGAAAGTATCACAAGATCAGCTATGGAACCAAATGAGTTATTGTGATAGATTAACCATTCATTGATATCCACATTTAGGTAAGATATTGATACTCAATTTAAAACATAAATGAATCTTCTGATTTGATTAAAATATTTTTCACATTACTTTGAGTGCAAAAGTGATCAACTAGCCCAGGACTAAGAAAGTGAGAGAGGTAAAGCAACAAGACGAGTGAAGGGAGAGAAAGGTGTAGCAACAAGACGAGTGAAGGGAGAGAAAGGTGTAGCAACAAGACAAATGAAGGGAGAGAAAGGTGTAGCAACAAGACAAATGAAGGGAGAGAGAAAAAGAGACAGAGAGGTGGGGCAAAGCAAGCCAAACAATGAGAAAGAGGGAGACGCAGGAGGCAAACGAGGGAGACGCAGGAGGCAAACGAGGGAGACGCAGGAGGCAAACGAGGGAGACGCAGGAGGCAAACGAGGGAGACGCAGGAGGCAAACGAGGGAGACGCAGGAGGCAAACGAGGGAGACGCAGGAGGCAAACAAAGGAAACGCAGAAGGCCGAGGCAAACGAGGGAGACGCAGAAGGCCGAGGCAAACGAGGGAGACGCAGAAGGCCGAGGCAAACGAGGGAGACGCAGAAGGCCGAGGCAAACGAGGGAGACGCAGAAGGCCGAGGCAAACGAGGGAGACGCAGAAGGCCGAGGCAAACGAGGGAGACGCAGAAGGCCGAGGCAAACGAGGGAGACGCAGAAGGCCGAGGCAAACGAGGGAGACGCAGAAGGCCGAGGCAAACGAGGGAGACGCAGAAGGCCGAGGCAAACGAGGGAGACGCAGAAGGCCGAGGCAAACGAGGGAGACGCAGAGGTTCAAGAAAAAGGAGGAGATATAACATTTTTATGTGTGAAAGAAAAAGAAGCCTACCCAGTGAAGAATGTTGATAGATCAGAGGCATAAACGGAAGGGGAATCAAAAAGAGAAATACCAAGTAGGGTGTTTGAGAAAGTAACATGCATGATGAATAGAAGAGAATCTGCTGGTCGTGAATAAAGATTGGCTTCTTAGGCAACTTTCTTAACAGATTGAAAAGCTCTGATGTAATTAGTTCAACTGGCATCAGCAGGTGCTTCTAAATAGTTGGTTATCGACAGGCATAATGTCTGGGGAGAAAACAGTTGACAGTCTATCACATTTTGACAACTAACTTGTTAGCAGGCATTCACCATTTCCTTTACAATTGTTGCAAATGCATACATCTTCACACTAATGTCCTTGGGAAAGACATGAATGAAATTCTCCCTGAACTCTGTATCATCAAACAATATTGTGAGAAAAAAACTACAGGTATTTTGTAATGGTTGACAGAGCGAATAAGAAAGAGAATAAAGAGAGAGGAGAGAACAGTAAGGATGGATGGGGGGACAGAGAAGAGAAAAGTAAGGATATATATATATATATATATATATATATATATATATATATAGAGAGAGAGAGAGAGAGAGAGAGAGAGAGGTAAGGATAGAGAGAGAGAGAGAGAGGTAAGGATAGAGAGAGAGAAGAGAGAAGTAAGGATAGAGAGAGAGAAGAGAGAAGTAAGGATAGAGAGAGAGAAGAGAGAAGTAAGGATAGAGAGAGAGAAGAGAGAAGTAAGGATAGAGAGAGAGAAGAGAGAAGTAAGGATAGAGAGAGAGAAGAGAGAAGTAAGGATAGAGAGAGAGAAGAGAGAAGTAAGGATAGAGAGAGAGAAGAGAGAAGTAAGGATAGAGAGAGAGAAGAGAGAAGTAAGGATAGAGAGAGAGAAGAGAGAAGTAAGGATAGAGAGAGAGAAGAGAGAAGTAAGGATAGAGAGAGAGAAGAGAGAAGTAAGGATAGAGAGAGAGAAGAGAGAAGTAAGGATAGAGAGAGAGAAGAGAGAAGTAAGGATAGAGAGAGAGAAGAGAGAAGTAAGGATAGAGAGAGAGAAGAGAGAAGTAAGGATAGAGAGAGAGAAGAGAGAAGTAAGGATAGAGAGAGAGAAGAGAGAAGTAAGGATAGAGAGAGAAGAGAGAAGTAAGGATAGAGAGAGAGAAGAGAGAAGTAAGGATAGAGAGAGAGAGAGAGAGAGAGAGAGAGAGAAGAGAAAAGTAAGGATAGAGAGAGAGAGAGAGAGAAGAGAAAAGTAAGGATAGAGAGAGAGAGAGAAGAGAAAAGTAAGGATAGAGAGAGAGAGAGAAGAGAAAAGTAAGGATAGAGAGAGAGAGAGAGAGAGAGAGAAGAGAAAAGTAAGGATAGAGAGAGAGAGAAGAGAAAAGTAAGGATAGAGAGAGAGAGAAGAGAAAAGTAAGGATAGAGAAAAGGAAGAAAAGCAATTTTTCTCTCCTTCGTTCTTCTTGCCATTCTGACTCCTCCCATTTCCCCCTTATTTTCTTGTCCTTTTTCTCTCTCCCCATCTTTTAACTTGCGAACTGTCAGCTCCTGGAGACATTTTTTACTTTTTTTCAATTATCTTTTTTTTATATGCAAATTCCAACCAATCAATTTTATTATTTATCTTGTCACTCATTAATTTATTCATCTATTTATTTATTCATTTATTTATTGTCCAATGAAAGCTTTGTAAGGAAAGCTCACTCAATGAAAAACAGAAACTCTGGCATTGAAGACAAGATTCTTATAAAAGAGAACTCAAGAGATGTGGATTTATCAGTGTTCAAAAGATTCCTATTTCAGAATTAATGGTGACAGGTATAGTTAAGAACTAATAGAAAAGAAGATTAAGATAACAGGCATTGAAGGGGCCTTCTATAAAAGAGAAATGTTTATTTAATAATTAACATTATTCAAATTATAGAAAAAGATTTTTCAATTTCAAAGTACAAGACCGGCAATTCAAATGTAGGAGCCTCTTGAAGTGAAATTGAAAAATGGTTGATTCCAGAAAATCCTTCACTGTAACAGGTCTGTAGAGAAGATTAAATTTTATAACATTTTGTTAGAATGTTGTCTGAAACATGAAGATGAAGATGAAGAATTTACTATTCCACTAATTACTTGAACTAAAATCCATATTTTTTTTTTTTTTTTATCACATTCCAGTTGATATTTTTTTCAGCCTTCCTCAGTTATAGAACACATGTGCAAGACTTAAACAGCCATCTAGTATACGTAGACATATTGTACCATCCTCTCCAGACAGAGGTCAAAATCATCTAATAGATGTGGTTGAGACAAGAGTTAATGCCTTTTCTATTTCTGCCATGGGTCTTGGTTAAATCTATATTAAACAACACATTCTTTTGCTACACTTCTGGCTTAGAAAAGGTTGGACACACACACACACTAGGCAGGGATATTCAAGCTCATTGGATGATCTATATACAGGGTGACACAAAATAACTTGATGCCAGAAGAGCACATTTTTGCAAGCAAGATGGTGGACCTTTGGTTGATATGATTTTTTTAAAAATCTATTGCTTTAAATAACAAGTCTGTAAACCAGATACATATTATTTTTGCTTATTTTAACCAAACACTGTATCATATACTAACAGTTCTATTCAAATAAAAATGGTTGAGACAAGTGATTTGCATTATCTTGATATATCGCACAGATATATCTTCGAACAATTAGATATTAATACATTATACATCAAAATATTCCAGCATACTTGAAACAGCTTTTAGAATTTCTTTACTTGAAGTAAAGATCAATGATGAATCAGTTTTGTATAGTTATCAAGTAATAAACTGAATCTTCTAATGATTAGTTAATTATTCATATCTATATAAAATATCAATAATGGCTTCACAATGCACAAAAATTGTCACACTATGTTTCGGTTATGTTCATTGAGAGAAAAATCAAAACTAATAAAAATCTCCAAGAAATAATGTAGCATTTATATAAATAGGATTTCGTGAAAATCAGTCAATTTAATAAATAGTTAACTGCATTTTGAAATTTTTTTTTCTTTTCTTTACAATAAATATAACCAATACATTTGCTATTACCAGTAAGACTGAAGACAATTTTCCCGACCAACAGATGATAAAAGCCTGTCTCAGTTTATAAACTTTTATAGGAAAGCTAAATATGGATAACCAGTAAAAAGAAAACTTGATATTATTCAGAATGTATATACATATTCACAGTATCAGAATACTGTCATATGACCGGTAATATTCTAACTTTTATATAACTGCAAAATGAATCTCTTAAGTTGTCACAAATTGATATCATATATATATACACACTATTTTGTGCTGGTATGACTAATCTATTTCAGAGTTTTAATTCAGTTGAGTTAACTCATACAAAACCTAATTTTTCTTAGGAGGCTGTTTGGAGACTCACCTACACATCAGCTTCCGTTGACTCTACAAAATGTTCTGATCAGATTTCATGATAAAACAACCAGAGGCGATAGTCAGGTTGTCCAAATTTAACAACCAATCTATAAAATAAGCTAATTGTTAACTGATAAATAATCTAATATAAATAGCTTCACCTATTAAATACTTTTTGCGAGGTTCCCATTAGGAAAATCAGTATTTGATATTGGCTTTATGTATTTCAATTGATCATCTAGACATGTCAGAACTCATCATTTCCTTTACACAATAATATTGCAGCAATAATATTGATCTAATGACTTGATGAACACATTGTTTTTCGTTGCTAACACTTTAATTCAATTCATTTTGATCTCATTGCAATTATTCTGCCACTTTCCTGTGCAACCTAAGAGTTCAGTCCCTTAGCATTTTCCATAATGCATTTTATGGGCTATTTTTTTTTAAATTGAGAAAAATGTTTGAAATACTCCCTTCATCATAGGTTAATGAATCTTGATAGCTGAGTCATTAATTTCTGATCTCCTTTAGGTAGAATCTGTAACTAATCAGATGATTGATCAAAACCGGTAGCCAGTACTTGAGAGGGAATGAGATGTTTATTTAACATGATGAAGACTAACGCAGGATGAAAGATTTACCAAGATGATCCTATCTTTTTACAAGTTCAATTGTAGAGATATGATTTGCTATTGGAAGTTTTGAGCCCTTAACAGCAACTGTATATACCCCAAAAGTTTGGCCAATTTTGTTAGATATGAATTCTAATTAGGACAACAACAAAAAGTAAAGGAGGGTTGAAAGACAACAAAAATAAAAAGAGAATGACAAAAAAAAAGAAATAAAAAGAGAATGACAAAAAAAAGAAATAAAAAGAGAATGACAAAAAAAAAAGAAATAAAAAGAGAATGACAAAAAAAAGAAATAAAAAGAGAATGACAAAAAAAAAGAAATAAAAAGAGAATGACAAAAAAAAGAAATAAAAAGAGAATGACAAAAAAAAAAGAAATAAAAAGAGAATGACAAAAAAAAAGAAATAAAAAGAGAATGACAAAAAAAAGAAATAAAAAGAGAATGACAAAAAAAAAGAAATAAAAAGAGAATGCCAAAAAAAAAGAAATAAAAAGAGAATGACAAAAAAAAGAAATAAAAAGAGAATGACAAAAAAAAAAGAAATAAAAAGAGAATGACAAAAAAAAGAAATAAAAAGAGAATGACAAAAAAAAGAAATAAAAAGAGAATGACAAAAAAAAAAGAAATAAAAAGAGAATGACAAAAAAAAAGAAATAAAAAGAGAATGACAAAAAAAAGAAATAAAAAGAGAATGACAAAAAAAAAGAAATAAAAAGAGAATGACAAAAAAAAGAAATAAAAAGAGAATGACAAAAAAAAAGAAATAAAAAGAGAATGACAAAAAAAAAGAAATAAAAAGAGAATGACAAAAAAAAGAAATAAAAAGAGAATGACAAAAAAAAAGAAATAAAAAGAGAATGACAAAAAAAAAGAAATAAAAAGAGAATGACAAAAAAAAAGAAATAAAAAGAGAATGACAAAAAAAAGAAATAAAAAGAGAATGACAAAAAAAAGAAATAAAAAGAGAATGACAAAAAAAAAAGAAATAAAAAGAGAATGACAAAAAAAAGAAATAAAAAGAGAATGACAAAAAAAAAAGAAATAAAAAGAGAATGACAAAAAAAAGAAATAAAAAGAGAATGACAAAAAAAAGAAATAAAAAGAGAATGACAAAAAAAAGAAATAAAAAGAGAATGACAAAAAAAAAAGAAATAAAAAGAGAATGACAAAAAAAAAGAAATAAAAAGAGAATGACAAAAAAAAGAAATAAAAAGAGAATGACAAAAAAAAAGAAATAAAAAGAGAATGACAAAAAAAAAGAAATAAAAAGAGAATGACAAAAAAAAAGAAATAAAAAGAGAATGACAAAAAAAAGAAATAAAAAGAGAATGACAAAAAAAAAGAAATAAAAAGAGAATGACAAAAAAAAAGAAATAAAAAGAGAATGACAAAAAAAAGAAATAAAAAGAGAATGACAAAAAAAAGAAATAAAAAGAGAATGACAAAAAAAAAAGAAATAAAAAGAGAATGACAAAAAAAAGAAATAAAAAGAGAATGACAAAAAAAAAATAAATAAAAAGAGAATGACAAAAAAAAGAAATAAAAAGAGAATGACAAAAAAAAAAGAAATAAAAAGAGAATGACAAAAAAAAAAGAAATAAAAAGAGAATGACAAAAAAAAAGAAATAAAAAGAGAATGACAAAAAAAAGAAATAAAAAGAGAATGACAAAAAAAAAGAAATAAAAAGAGAATGCCAAAAAAAAAGAAATAAAAAGAGAATGACAAAAAAAAGAAATAAAAAGAGAATGACAAAAAAAAAAGAAATAAAAAGAGAATGACAAAAAAAAGAAATAAAAAGAGAATGACAAAAAAAAGAAATAAAAAGAGAATGACAAAAAAAAGAAATAAAAAGAGAATGACAAAAAAAAAAGAAATAAAAAGAGAATGACAAAAAAAAAGAAATAAAAAGAGAATGACAAAAAAAAGAAATAAAAAGAGAATGACAAAAAAAAAGAAATAAAAAGAGAATGACAAAAAAAAAGAAATAAAAAGAGAATGACAAAAAAAAAGAAATAAAAAGAGAATGACAAAAAAAAGAAATAAAAAGAGAATGACAAAAAAAAAGAAATAAAAAGAGAATGACAAAAAAAAAGAAATAAAAAGAGAATGACAAAAAAAAGAAATAAAAAGAGAATGACAAAAAAAAGAAATAAAAAGAGAATGACAAAAAAAAAAGAAATAAAAAGAGAATGACAAAAAAAAAGAAATAAAAAGAGAATGACAAAAAAAAGAAATAAAAAGAGAATGACAAAAAAAAAGAAATAAAAAGAGAATGACAAAAAAAAAGAAATAAAAAGAGAATGACAAAAAAAAAGAAATAAAAAGAGAATGACAAAAAAAAGAAATAAAAAGAGAATGACAAAAAAAAAGAAATAAAAAGAGAATGACAAAAAAAAAGAAATAAAAAGAGAATGACAAAAAAAAGAAATAAAAAGAGAATGACAAAAAAAAGAAATAAAAAGAGAATGACAAAAAAAAAAGAAATAAAAAGAGAATGACAAAAAAAAAGAAATAAAAAGAGAATGACAAAAAAAAGAAATAAAAAGAGAATGACAAAAAAAAAGAAATAAAAAGAGAATGACAAAAAAAAGAAATAAAAAGAGAATGACAAAAAAAAAGAAATAAAAAGAGAATGACAAAAAAAAAGAAATAAAAAGAGAATGACAAAAAAAAAAGAAATAAAAAGAGAATGACAAAAAAAAGAAATAAAAAGAGAATGACAAAAAAAAGAAATAAAAAGAGAATGACAAAAAAAAAGAAATAAAAAGAGAATGACAAAAAAAAGAAATAAAAAGAGAATGACAAAAAAAAGAAATAAAAAGAGAATGACAAAAAAAAAGAAATAAAAAGAGAATGACAAAAAAAAAGAAATAAAAAGAGAATGACAAAAAAACAAACAAGAGGTAAATGATAGGAAAAAAGTGAAAGGAAAACAGGGAAAGAAAAAAATTCTGCTGGTCTGTAAAGACAGTTCTTGTTATAAATTTTAGAATAAATCCTTTGTCATAGTATGAGAAAAGTTAAAAAGAAATTAATATTTATAATATTTTAAAATAGACGGAGAGAAAACGAAGCAAGTACAAAAATTGCTTTGTGGAATTGGATATCAAGATATTTTTTCCTCTCGCCTTTTTTAAAATGCATTGAGATACATTTTTGGCCAGTATTATCGCACTTGCAATCAGGAAGACAGCTGATTATCCAAATGGCTGCCAATAAGCACTGGAACCTATTTTGGATGATGGAGACATGGTTCTGTCTGAAAACATTGGCTTAGAACTGGTAACAGGCAGCAGGGTGGTGCTCAAAATCTATTGATTTGAGTCCAGGAATTAGGGAAGGAGAAAACAAGTATGGGGAGGGGAGAAAAGAGCAAAAATATATATGGAAGTGGAAAGAAAGAGAAGAAAGGATGAAAGAAGGGGGGGCCGCGTACGACAGGGGAGAGGAGAAGGGGGGAGGCCGCGTACGACAGGAGAGAGGAGAAGGGGGAGGCCGCGTACGACAGGAGAGAGGAGAAGGGGGGAGGCCGCGTACGACAGGAGAGAGGAGAAGGGGGGAGGCCGCGTACGACAGGAGAGAGGAGAAGGGGGGAGGCCGCGTACGACAGGAGAGAGGAGAAGGGGGGAGGCCGCGTACGACAGGAGAGAGGAGAAGGGGGGAGGCCGCGTACGACAGGGGAGAGGAGAAGGGGGGGCGCGTACGACAGGGGAGAGGAGAAGGGGGAGGCCGCGTACGACAGGGGAGCGGAGAAGGGGGGAGGCCGCGTACGACAGGGGAGCGGAGAAGGGGGGAGGCCGCGTACGACAGGGGAGCAGAGAAGGGGGGAGGCCGCGTACGACAGGGGAGCAGAGAAGGGGGGAGGCCGCGTACGACAGGGGAGCAGAGAAGGGGGGAGACCGCGTACGACAGGGGAGCAGAGAAGGGGGGAGGCCGCGTACGACAGGGGAGCGGAGAAAGGGGGAGGCCGCGTACGACAGGGGAGAGGAGAAGGGGGGAGGCCGCGTACGACAGGGGAGAGGAGAAGGGGGGAGAAGTAGAAACGAGACGGAGGCAGAGAGACAGGAATCGGGGTGCAGATATGCATACCGGGTTCAAGAAAGTTCAGAGCTTCTGACCAGCACAAATTTTTCATTGAAAAATTTCCAAAGCTTTCTGATCAAGCACTAAGTGAGTGGAAACAAACAAAACAAACATGATCTCCAATAAATAGAAGCACAAAATTTGATCCTAAATCAGTTCCCGCATTCTGTTAGAATGCAGGCAAGAACCGCCCAAGACTTTAATTCCATGTCATACACATACACACAAATAACTAAAAAAACTTTTTTGCAGACAACTAACAGTCACATTATGGCAAACTTTTAGAAGTTTTCTTCTCCCCTCTTAGACACAATCTTTATCAAAGGACTACTTTTCCACTTTGATCATCAAACACATTTCCTGAACATTTTTACATGGAAACAAAATTCTTTCTGAACTTCAATCTACATAGAACAGTTTAGATTCATTCTTCCTCTCATGAGATATTTCATGTATAGAATCCTTCAGCTAAAAGTAATCATTTACTTTTATTCCAGTAAACCCATATTCTTGTATCAAACAGAATTGGAATTTTCTTTATAATCATTGCATGTGGATATTTTTTTCCAGCTTTTTATCATACCAAGATCGGAAAAAGAAAAGGTCAAGAATTGTTCTTGCCACACATGCCAAATCTGTCTTTTCTCTCCCACCTGTTAACTACTGCTAGAATACCTACCCACATATTCACAGATCCTGGAGAAGATATTTCTCTTAGCGACTTATCCCTTTGATTCATCATTGTCAGTCTTTTAACATCCGTCATTGGACTGACTTTCCCCAGGATTTGCCAGACCTCTCTATCACAGAGCCAATACTTTCTGAACTTGTCCAGTTTGTCACTCTACTTTCTAATTTGCCAGCCAGAGTTTCACATATGATCTCTGGGGATCCAGGTCATGAATTATGATTTTTATTGGTTGCCTATCATTCTTGCAACATGACCAGCCCGTTGCTGTTTGGGTTTTCCAACGGATTCTATGATATCTCTGACTCCCGTTTCTTCTCTAATATACAGCGTTGTTTTGTGATCTCTTCACATGATGTTGAGCATGATTCTCTTGTGTTTGTTGCACAGTTTTCAGTTTGAAGGTCAATCTTTTAATTAAATTCCTCATTTAAGCTCCGTAGTTGACTATCGGGAGAATGCATTGGTTGTTGATACACAAAAAATTATCCCTTAACAGTACCACATATTGAAACAACTTTATTTTAATAAGTCTGACCTTTGATCTTTAATTTTCATACATGCAAATAATTATGGAAGTCATCATCTCAGTTAATAAGTGAATAACCATAGCGACAAAATTTGAAGTCATGTAAAAAAATTCCATTAAAGAATTAATATGGTCAGAATAAATTCCATTTATGACATCACTGAAATAGAGTTGAAAAAAAAACAAAAAAACAAACATCTAGAAACATCTAGATTCTGAACGATCATGAGTTCTGAAACATTAAGGACCCCCAAAAAATGAAGAAGGATAGAACCTTTCGCCATTTTTGTTAGCAACCATTGTTCAATCAGCTAGCCCCCAGGACATGGATACCTCTGCCAACCACATTGTGAGGGGAGAGTAATTGGGCAGAGATATATATCGACATTTGATCAGTTCTCCTGTAGCCTTTTGTCCACCCTTCCATTGAATTTCATTGAGAACTTTTAGGGATACTGTCTGGAAAGATATGAAATAATTCATTGAAAAGGTCAGTTTTAAACAAATACTGAAAGGTGTGGATAGGAAAAGGAGAAGGAAAAATATCTCTGAATCTGAACAGCTGATTCCTTCCTAATTCGACACAAACGGGGAGAAAAGAGGGGAGGGGACACGACACAAACGGGGAGAAAAGAGGGGAGGGGACACGACACAAACGGGGAGAAAAGAGGGGAGGGGACACGACACAAACGGGGAGATAAGAGGGGAGGGCACACGACACAAACGGGGAGATAAGAGGGGAGGGCACACGACACAAACGGGGAGATAAGAGGGGAGGGCACACGACACAAACGGGGAGATAAGAGGGGAGGGCACACGACACAAACGGGGAGATAAGAGGGGAGGGCACACGACACAAACGGGGAGATAAGAGGGGAGGGCACACGACACAAACGGGGAGATAAGAGGGGAGGGCACACGACACAAACGGGGAGATAAGAGGGGAGGGCACACGACACAAACGGGGAGATAAGAGGGGAGGGCACACGACACAAACGGGGAGATAAGAGGGGAGGGCACACGACACAAACGGGGAGATAAGAGGGGAGGGCACACGACACAAACGGGGAGATAAGAGGGGAGGGCACACGACACAAACGGGGAGATAAGAGGGGAGGGCACACGACACAAACGGGGAGATAAGAGGGGAGGGCACACGACACAAACGGGGAGATAAGAGGGGAGGGCACACGACACAAACGGGGAGATAAGAGGGGAGGGCACACGACACAAACGGGGAGATAAGAGGGGAGGGCACACGACACAAACGGGGAGATAAGAGGGGAGGGGACACGACACAAACGGGGAGATAAGAGGGGAGGGCACACGACACAAACGGGGAGATAAGAGGGGAGGGCACACGACACAAACGGGGAGATAAGAGGGGAGGGCACACGACACAAACGGGGAGATAAGAGGGGAGGGCACACGACACAAACGGGGAGATAAGAGGGGAGGGGACACGACACAAACGGGGAGATAAGAGGGGAGGGGACACGACACAAACGGGGAGATAAGAGGGGAGGGGACACGACACAAACGGGGAGATAAGAGGGGACGGGACACAACACAAACAGGGAGATAAGAGGGGACGGGACACAACACAAACAGGGAGATAAGAGGGGACGGGACAGATACATAGGAAGAGAGAGAAAAGAAGAATGAGATAATCAAGAGGAAATATTTTTAAAAAAAGATGAATGCAGGCAAAAAAGTTATTGGAATCTCAGCAGATTGACATTCGATAAAAAAAAATTATCAACCTTTCATAGCTGAAGTAATGACAGTAAATGTGATGTTTACATCATTTTTACAAAACTAGTTCGGGCATTTTTCTGAGGAAAGGGAACAATATATCTATTCTCGAGTTTGAAGAGGCTCTTTGCTCTTTATGAAAATAACTATGCTTGTACGGAAATGGCTTAACTAAATCATATATGTAGATGGGCACATGTAAGATACTTGCTATTAAATGAATTTCATACACAACAAAATATAGATAAGAAATTATATATTTTTTCTCTCTCTCTCTCATTTATGGTTTATGGAGGTTTTAGCAACCACCCTCACCTCAATTAAACTACAATTATACCTAAATTTTTTTAGTATCTATAATTGGCCATATACAGTTCATTCAACTCTTCCTGGCAAATTTCTCTTCCTTCCACTTTGAATTACTTCACCATTTGTTGATCAGCTCGGGAACAGAACAAAATGGTGGCATAGAATATAAACTAGAAATATGGAGATAAAAAGGTGATATTAAAATGACCTATCACGTAGATACCAACGTATCAAAAGTGGGTTGAAATTTAACCCACGATACATTAAAGGGTTAATAGAAAAAAAAAAAAAAAAAAAAGTGTACATTTGACTGAGATGATAAAATGAATAACCATATTAGCAAGCACACTTCATAATTCAGTGACAAGAAGAAGAAAAAAAAAAAGCGATACGAAAACAAAATCCGAGACAAAATCCGAGGTAGTTCTTTGTTGAAGGAAGATTTCAGGAGACAAAAGTCTTCGGATCAGAAGGTGACAAGTGTCTCATTTGAATGCGAGAGAGATAGCTAAGGAGTATGGTGGCATTAATAAAATGTCTTTTCCATCAGGATTGGAAAAAGAAAAAAATACAAAAAATCCATCTCGGTAATATTAGTAGCATGTGAACAGCTGGATGGTAAGGATTAGGATTGAATAGAGTTAAAACTTGAAGCAGAAAACTATCGACAGAATAATTCAGATTTTGCAATTCATTACAATACGACAGAAACGAAAAAAAATAGGAAGGAAAAAAATTATCAAACGAAAGAAGGCCAAAAGAGACTAGGATATACATTATTACTTATATGCTGCAATGCAACAGATTAATTAGAAAAAGAAAAGGATAAGTCACTCAAAACATGTAATGTTGGGGATGATTAATTGAAAATTTGGAAAAAAGGATTGCCCAATGGATAAGTTACTCTGTTAGGTGGTGATAATTAAAAAATCAGAATCTACGAAGAACAAATGTGAATTTTGCTGAACGTAAGTTAAGGGATCAATTTAGCATAAACTTACATTGCAAATTGAACTCCCAACTAAAAACCTATTTTGGGGAATTTAAAAAAAAAAAAAAAAAAAAAGAAAGCTGTTTTTTTGTAAACACAAGGAGTAAATGTTGGAAATTTCAGTCCTCTAGTTCTATTGTTATGGCCAATATGCATGATTCTTACATAGCCAGCCAGACCAACTTGAAAACTGAAGAGACCGACTGACAGTTTTGGTTGAAAGTTTCAAACCACTGATGGAAAGATTATATTGAAAAATGAAATGCTGAGAGAGAGAGAGAGAGAGAGAGAGAGACCTCCTTCTCCTAGAGAAACAATGTGATAAATATACAGATCCTACTCCCACTCCTAGAGAAAACCAGAGAGTGTTAGAGAGAGAGAGAGATCCTCCTGCAGTTGAGAAAATAGTGACTGATGGAAAAGCTGTTCTCTCCATGGAAAAAAGGAGCAGATTCAGAGAGAGGGACAGAGAAAGAGAAGGGGAGAGAGAGACAGAGAGAAGGGGAGAGAGAGAGAAGGGGAGAGAGAGAGAAGGGGAGAGAGAGAGAAGGGGAGAGAGGGAGAAGGGGAGAGAGACAGAGAGACTGGGAGACAGAGAGAAGGGGAGAGAGAGAGAAGGGGAGAGAGAGAGAAGGGGAGAGAGAGAGAAGGGGAGAGAGAGAGAAGGGGAGAGAGAGAGAAGGGGGGAGAGAGAGTAGGGGAGAGAGAGAGAAGGGGAGAGAGAGAGAAGGGGAGAGAGAGAGAAGGGGAGAGAGAGAGAAGGGGAGAGAGAGAGAAGGGGAGAGAGAGAGAAGGGGAGAGAGAGAGAGAGCAAGTTGGTTTTTCATGGGGTGGGGGAGAGAATTACAAACCCCACACCCAACCTTTCTCTTTTGACCTGGCTTAAGACTAGCAAAGGTAACTGTCAAACCAGATTTTCTATCGGAGTGACCTTTACTTACATGGACTGCTTTACAGGATTAAAGGGCTCCAACTGCCCTGCTATTCACCTATAGCAGGGGTAGAAATGGATTCATGCCTTTCCATAACGATATTAGTGTGAAGAGAATGTAAACAGGCTTGAAACTAAATGTTTGCAATTCTGTATCACAAGCTGGCACCTTTATGCCACTCTGCACCTTCTACATCTTTAGTTGGAAAATCCAAAATCTAAAAGCCGTACAAACATATGCGAAAAAGTCCCAGAAAACACCATTTAAGAGGCTGAGTAAGTTTATAAATCAAATTTAAGAATGAAAAAAAAAAGAAAAATCTTCATTTTCCTTATGGACTAATGTTTAGCTGTCAATAAAAGAAACTGCAGTCTCTGATTGCAGTAGAAGTCAACAGCAAAATACATTTTAATCATAAAAAAATGAAATTATCCAAAAAATAATGCTGGGAGGAGCACATGTCCAATATTTAGAGAAATCTGATATTTTTTTTTCAGCTCACATTTTAACACCATCATAATATGATTGGCTAATTATGTTACACTGGCTACACACACCCCTGTCCACTCACACCCATAAAAATACACATTTTAAGTATTTTCTTTCTTAAACTCATAAATAGAGAATTTTTTTTCTTTTTCATATTTGATAAATGCTGAGAATGGGACAAAAATCAATATTGGAAAGCATCAACCTGGAAAATAGTTTGAAATAAGCAAAATTATTTTTTTAAGGGTGGGTGTCTTTCGCAGTATAGGAGGAAGAAATAACAGCTATTAAATGACTGTTATATAATCATTTGCAGGTATAGTCGGAAGGTAAAGCATAAAATTTATGGCGGTAAGGTTTATGCATTCATCCTAACAGCAAAATCTGGGAAAACCTATTTCCTACAAATGTATTGATGATCAACGTTATACTTATAATTGCCCCATTTAGTCAGCAACATTTCCTTCAATTCCTGACCAACCACTCTATTAAAAAAAATAGATAAATAAAAAAGATATTGAACAACCATAGCCATCAAAGATGGTGAAAAATTCTATCCTTTTATACATGCATGTGCATGTTCCAGCACTCCAGGCCATACTATATTGTCTACAGATTTGAAAACTGGCATCAGTACTTCAATGCACCTTTCTAAAAACGGTCTTAATAATTTTAAGAGGGTAAAGCTTTTCAGACCTTTCGGTAGGTCTTATTTTTCACAGGTTTATCATTAACATCAGAATTCTCCAGAATCTAGAGGTTTCCAAATGTTTGCTTTTTTTTTGTATCTCTTCATTCTAAAGATGTTTTCCAGTCGAAAATGCCAGTGATGTCATAAATAGAATTTATTCTGACCATATTTATTCTTTGATGATATTTTGTCTTTAAATGACTTCAAATTTTCACGCTAGGGTTGCTCAATTATTGACCATAATGGCAAATTCCACCATTTTCTAAACGTCTGTTAGTAGCACAGCAGGTAACAGCATGGAGAATGGAATAAACTAGCCAAGTTCAAACTCAAGCTGAGACAGTTTGCACCAACTCATGCCTTTGGATGGCCTGTATCCATACATATCTCCCCACCCCCTCAATACATAGGCCAGTATGGCAGGGTGAGGTTCATCTCTTTACTCGGGAGAGGGAAGTCTACATCCAACACTTTGATGGGCCTGGCAAGCCAAAAGTGGATCATAGACAGATTGTAAAATGAAAATTTTTAAAAAAAGAATAAAAAATAGAAGGGAAGCAGAAGGACGGGAGTAATGTGACAACCATCTTCCCCCATCCGTGACACTGTAAGTAGAAGTGGAATTACGAGAGTTTTTACAAGATTTAATAGCTTGTGCGGGTAATTCAGACTCCTCTTGCTCACATCAAAAATGCCATTACAGATGTTATTATCGTGAACCAGTTGAAAAAAAAAAAATGAGGAAGATGTGAAATTCTGAACATTAAAAATGTTAGTTTTCTTTTTTTATTATTATTATTATTTAGAAGACGTTTTCATACATTTTTTTCTTCAGCAAATAAAAATTTTTTTCTTTAATGGTCTGTGGCAACTGACCATTTATCAGACAGTTATAAAATACAAAATTTAAAACGTCATAAAACGTTTACAACATCCATGCAAAAATAAATAAATAAAATAAACGAGAAATCACGTAAAATCTATATTCCTGAATGGGTGCCCATGAGCAGTATTGTCAGTGCCCCGGAGTTTTCAATGAAGTTTTATCACTCAATGAATTGTGGAAGGTAGAAGAATAGACTCTAGCATGAAATGTTGGAAAAGCACTTTTATGAGAAATAATATCAGGAACTGGAAGAGGGTGAAAACCATAACAGGTCAGAGCAATGACTGGATGAGAAGAGTACGAGAAAGAAGCACTCTGATTCTTCCTCTTCTGCTGGTACCATACAGCCCAGTACCACCAGCTACATGGTACTTGAAGCGGTGAGGAGCACAGACAAGTGATTCCCTCTCTCCTTCCTAAAAGACCATGAAGGACTAGATATCCGCCAGTGTTACAGACAAAGTTTGCCTGAAAAATATCCAGCTTTTCTGAGTATCTTAAGATGAGGTTGCACAGCCTTGTTGTAACTTGGCAACCAGTCAGAGAGGACCTTACTGCCCTAGTTTGGATAGAGACTCACCAGCAGCTTTACTCAGTCGGTTGTGAGACACCATCAAGTGAGCTTGAATATCGTGTGATTTTTCCGTCCACACTGACCAAGCATGCCAATTCTGTATTCTGTGGAGCATCCTTTTGATATAATATCGCACCATCCAAGTCTGTCAACCCTCCTACAGGACTAGGTTTGGCTCCTAATTACTTCTGGCTTTCCTTTTCTCAGTGGAAAAAAGAGATTTCAGACCCTGGACGAGATTAAGGAGAATCCGATGACATAGCTATTATTTTTCGTTAATAAATGGGCAAATAGTTTATGGACAGACCTCGTATGTGGAGGAGATTGTAATTGACTGTCCGAGACTTGGAGGGGACACCATTTGTTTCCTGACGAACATACTTGGACCCAATTGATATTCCACCAAGCAACTTGGTTACTTGAACCATAACTGCTCTCTTCCGCTGTGTGTCACTCACAGCTACTTAGAGTTGACTTTTCAAATCAAGCCTGCACTGATGTCACTCAATTGCTAACCATTTATACACCCTGGCCCTCAGCCAAACAAGTGGCTGGTGGTGACATCACAGTCGCAGTGAGAGTAATATTCATTCAGCTATTTCAAACCATGTCAGTTAAGTTTAGTTTAGTTTGGCACCCCAACAACTTTCTCCAGTCATAAGACCAGCCAACAAATATCGAATACGTATTCGAGGCATATCAGGAGAAAATCTACAATTTACTGCAAAGGTGAAGACTTTTCGAAAAGAAAAATCTGTATCCTTTAGTTAACTATTGTTGATTAATCCTGGCAAATCTTCAAGCTTGTAAACAAAGGAAGAGGCAAAACATCGTAATGTAGATAGTCAGGTATTGGATAATGGTAATGTCGTTGGACATCATGAAAAGTTGATTAGCCAGTCTTCAGGACAATTGGATCAGAGAGAGGCCACAGGGGGGGGGGGTACAAATGTTATCTGTATATAATCTGCTCAGTCTGGAAGGCATCCAGGTTTTGAGTGGCACATGAGTAAAGGCAAATGTACATATTGTCTGAATTGCAAATGAGGTGCAAGGTGATGTGATAATGTTATTTAGTTATTCTGATGGCAGTGGACTTTACTGCAGAAAAAAAGGAAACAAAATGGTACGTGGTAGAGAAAAGATGGCTGCCATTATTGATGGAAAAGTAATTGTTCAAATGTTTATATTATCACAGATGGGGATTCTTTACCCTTATCTAAATTTTCCATCAAGACGTGAGATCATTACTTACAAGTTATTCCCTGTGGAAAGATTCTCCGGATATATTTCAAACTCCATGGAGATGCATTTGGGTAAAAATATCTACCTGTGTTTCCATGGAGTCTGAGCAGTTTCTTTACATTTTTATTTCTCTTGCTCTAGGACTTGATAGTTCACAACTTCAAAGCTGTTAAAATAGTAAAGGTCTACATCAATTTCAACTGAGGTTTTATTAAAAAGTGAATGGACTCATTTAGGTGGAAGAGTAGTTTCAAATAGTGAGCAGGAGATATCTTTATCAGCAAAATTGCTATCTTTGGAACAGTCAATCGTTACAAACAGGAAAAAAAGATCACATCATTCATTATATAGAAGATTAGTAACCCAATTAGCTTTCAAATGAGAAATTAACCTCTAATCCTGCTGACACGGTACTGATAAAATCATTCAAGATAAGCTTTGTCTTTTACAAACAACCATTCTTGTTCTATTTAACTACAGAATTCTCATCTGATGTCCTAGCTTATGCACATTAAACACCAATTCTTTTCGATTTGTTTTCTTGACTCTTGTACTTCTCCAAGCCTAGACAGTCGTCCAGGAGATGACAAGACAGAGACTATCAAAGAGCATTTTCTTTTTCTGTTCATGTTGGACCCATTTTCCCAACTTGTAAACCGTTCATTCTGCTTTCAGATTATGTGATATGGTTATACTCAAGCCCTGAAGTCTCCAGAAAATGCTCAAACCACCATTCAGGGGTCACTGGCCACTGTATCTAATAATTCTTTATCATTAAGAATAGGTTTGGCCCTCCCTTGAGGTCTATATTTAGTATCCATATCTTCAGATCAGGCAAGAGTAGTGTTCACTCCAAATGCATTGTTAATATAATCCACAATTTGAGTGAGGTCATGTCATAATTTGAAATCATGCATACGAATCAGTCTAACTTCTTGAGTAGACACCATTGCAGTTAAAAACTCAATATACCTTCAATAATAATGAATTATATCTTTATTTATATTGAATCTGCAGGAAATTCAATTACATTGGTATTTTGTTTTACTTTTTAGCATTATTCTTTATGATTCACTAAAACATAATATATATCATGTGCCACAATGTATATATATATATATATATATCATTGTGTCATCCACAGACAGCTGTTTCGTTGTATTACAACTCTTCAGAGTAGCTATAGACTATCCATTATCCCATCCAGTACCACCAAGCAGGACCAAAACCTTAGCTTCAGACCCGGAGGCTGGTATCCTCCCTCTACTCCACGGAACTGGATGATCAGTAAGGTTGAATTTAAGTGATATATCTATTTACGCATATATATTCCCCATCCACCAGAGTGCTCCATTCCATGTTGGAAGAGCATATATATATATATATGTAAAAATAAAATCATTCCATAACACATTATCTTGAAAATTTATACCCATATAGTTTCATGTCACTTCTTAGATGAAGCATAGTCATCATTATAAATTTTCGACAATTAGAAAGGAAAAATTATTTAAAAATGAATTGTAACTCATGTTGAAAATGGATTTGCAAACAAGCAAAATTGAAAATTTTCTAGTTTTAGTTAGTTTTTAAATTCATAGCATTTCAATGCAGTTTGTAAAGGAAACCAAAATTTTCAGCCACTGTTCAAGTCAGCATCTCAAATGTTGATCATAAAGACAGGCTAGTCCTAACCTCTTGGAACACGAGTACAATGCAATCTTTCTCTTTTCTCTGACTGTGCCATACTAAGATAATGCCAGGCAATAAAAAATAGGTTTCACATTATTTTCCAATGATATTTTTTCAAATGCCGAGTATAAAGATGTTAAATGTTAATCAAAATATTTAAACTACTAAATAGCTTGAAGCTGTCTGGTATAATTGCCTCTATCTACATCTCACAGTCATGGAAACCAAAGAAGTGTAGCAGACTGGCCCGGGGACACAACGTTTCTAATTTATAAATTTTCAGTTTTGCACATTGCTGAAAGACGTTTACAGAATCGATGAAACGGCTACATAATTTGAACGCCTATATAAATTATCTCAAGATAAATGATGTCTGACTAATAATCGCTTACAAACTTAATTCGTAAGGAGCATCAACCAATTTACGTACGAGATTCACAAAATTACAGAAGGTAGAAACTATTTTTCATTATGTACTCCATGAATATGCTGTAGACCAGAGTGGATACACATTTCGAAACTCATCAAATTTTTAAGAATTCAAACCTAGGCACTTTATGACAAACCTATTGGACTATAGAAACAATAAAGGTTATTAATCACCCCCATCTCTCAAAGCTGACAGTGGAAGGAGCAGCCATTTTGGTGCCACAAGCCTGGGAAAAACTGCTTGTTTTTTCTTTTCATAATTAATCTCGATAGTGTAAAAATAAGACTATTGTCAAAATGACCTCTACTAGGAAAGAGGGTGCAAAGAGTTGGATTCATGCCTCTCTAAAAATGGCATGAAATGAACAACTTATCTCAACAGGAATTTGAACTTTATTGATTCTGTTTTCCGAGTTGAGCAGGCCTTGTGGCAAAGATATAGGACTATCTTCCGAATACCCTTCTGTTCAGCAAACTGTTCTCCGATCAATACAAGTAGCAGATTTCCGTTTACTGTCAATGGACAACACAGATTGTAGACATGGAAATGGTAGGTTTAACAGACAGACTCCCAATCTGAAGCGAACTGCAGAGGAAAAGAGGCAACATTGTAAAACCGAAGCTTCCTCTGGTACCAGACCTTCTCTTGCAGTCTCTATAGAAAAACCTGTCTATCCAGTGTGGGTCTTGGTGACGATCACCAGACCTGCAATAGACACGGAATCTCCTTTAAATCTTTGTTCATGTAGCCAACCTCTTATGATGGGGTTGTACTTTTTCGGTTTGAATTCGGAGTTGTCCATTGCCTAGACTGGTTGCCAGTCAAGTTTGAAGAGCCCAGTCTACCTTCTTAATCACGTGCAGCAGGGGGTAAGGGGTGAGGATTCATGCTTTCCCCTCCCTTGAGTGTTGTTACAGGTATGCAGTAATGGTTGGGAAAGAATGGGTGATCAGTCTTTTGCACACACCACTTTCATAATTGCCTAACTTGCCCGAGCAGTAGCTGAAATAAGCTGTTTCTAAACCCTAACAGGCTGGTCAGTTAGATAAATAACAGGTTTTGTTAGTCACTCAATAGAAATAAATTACATTGCAAATTGAACTCCAGCTAAGAACTTTTTTCAGGGAGGAATTTTGGAGAAAACAGAAAAAAATCTATTCCTCGACATAAGGAGTAAATGTTCAAATGTTCAGTTCATTAGCTTCATGGCTTGTATGCGTGATACACAAATTCATAGCAAGCCAGACCAGCTTGATGACTGAAAAAAAACCTACGTGAACAGTCTTAGTTGGCAGTTTCAAAAAAGACGATAAGTATTCAAAAGCTACCAGTACTAATTCAAAGCTAAAATTTATGGCTTCAAGCACTTTGAAATAACATACCTCCTTCACAGTACATTAAAAAAAAGAATGGAAATGGTAATAAGTTTGTACAGAAATAACTCAACAGGGACATAAGATAGAATTCTTTGCTTAACAAAGAAAAGAAAATCTGAGATCATTTCCATATAGAAATTATGGAACAAGCTGCATTGAACGCTTTGCTAAACTTATTAATCCCTGCTACCAAAGCCGACTTTAAGCTGATTGGACCAATTGCTCCCAATTGTGTCCTGCACTTGGGAATTTGCTATTCTCATCAAATACACACAGTACATTACAATATACACCTCACACCACATTAAAATCGTTCTCTGTAGAACTTTCAATTTCTGTTTGAATTGTGGATTCGTTACACAAACGAGCTCATGTTTCAGCCCTCTCTGGGCCTCTCCTGAAGAGGCCCAGAGAGGGCTGAAACATGAGCTCGTTTGTGTAGTGAATCCACAATCTACTATTTATTCCCAGCTCTACTCTAAAACAACTTAACTCCATGAGTAAAATGTTGCATGTATCAAGCACTCTATGAAATAAATCCATTGCATTTCAGAAGTGGCTTTATACTAGTGATATATAATTATATTATGTTATACTGCTAGCCCGATTTGTACCACATATACTATATATATATATATATATATATATACATATATATATATACATACATATATATACATACATATATATGCATACATATATATACACATACATACATATATATATACACATACATACATATATATATACACATACATACATATATATATACACATACATACATATATATATACACATACATATATATACACATACATATATATACACATACATATATATACACATACATATATATATATTATGTACTTGAATTAAATAATATGGTGATCAATTACAGAAGAGCATAAAAATTTATTTGGTGAAATTTTCAAGCACACATTTGATGGCTTTCCATTCTACCATAGAGATGTGAAGTTTATACATATCAGTAAGATTCTCCAGACCTCTATTGTTAACCAGTGGCCACTGCAAAAATGTTTCCAATTGGCTCCACAACCCACGATAGAAAGGTTTCACTGTTGCTGGTTTGTGGTTATTCAAGTGTTCTGACATATACTTATATCCATCCAGACTTTACCCAGCCCTGACAATTAATGGTAGACACTTGAAATTTTGCACCCCCACTCTCAATCAGCAGGGAAGATATTTTGTTTTTTTGAAAAATCCTCCCCCCCCAATGGATTTTCATGTGAGGGCTCAATTTAAAACAAAAGTATGACTAATTTGCCCCTTAGTTTATATCCAGTTTCCCTTCCCAAAAATCAAAAAATTCATGCTTCAAAACATACTGGTAGTATTTTGATCAAAGTAACTGCTTGATTTACAACGTAAAAATCAGCATATATGGATGGCGGTGATTCATAATTTCCCTCAGAATGCTACTTTTATAAGCATTGCTGTTAATATCTAAATCTTTGATACCATTTTTGACTTTGCTCTACTAGAGAAACAGAGCTTTAAAAAACAAGAAAAAAACGCTTTCCTCCCAGATATTGCATAATATACCTGAAGAAGGTCCTAGAATAGATGTTCAGAAACACTGTGTTGATAACATCAAAGATAGAAAGAAAAGATTGTTAGAACAATTATTGGATCGTTAATGATTCTCCTCAAAGTTTAAGACAATACAAAATAAAAGAGTTTTAGAGCATCTTAAAACCATTGATTTTTCTTTCAGTAAGGCTGAAGCAGCTGTATTGAAACTTTCTTACAGAGTGTCAAAATATAAACACGGATTACTATTATGTTTAATCAGCATGATGAATATATTGATGAGGCAATATAGAAATGTCTCAAACAGGGAGACAAGAGTTTAAAATCTTTTTTGATCAGGAGATGTAAATTTTTTTTTGAAAGTTGAGGTCAACAAGTACGAGAGACAGCAAAGAGTGAGAGGGAGACAGCGAAGAGTGAGAGGGAGACAGCGAAGAGTGAGAGGGAGACAGCGAAGAGTGAGAGGGAGACAGCGAAGAGTGAGAGGGAGACAGCGAAGAGTGAGAGGGAGACAGCGAAGAGTGAGAGGGAGACAGCGAAGAGTGAGAGGGAGACAGCGAAGAGTGAGAGGGAGACAGCGAAGAGTGAGAGGGAGACAGCGAAGAGTGAGAGGGAGACAGCAAAGAGTGAGAGGGAGACAGCAAAGAGTGAGAGGGAGACAGCAAAGAGTGAGAGGGAGACAGCAAAGAGTGAGAGGGAGACAGCAAAGAGTGAGAGGGAGACAGCAAAGAGTGAGAGGGAGACAGCAAAGAGTGAGAGGGAGACAGCAAAGAGTGAGAGGGAGACAGCGAAGAGTGAGAGGGAGACAGCGAAGAGTGAGAGGGAGACAGCGAAGAGTGAGAGGGAGACAGCGAAGAGTGAGAGGGAGACAGCGAAGAGTGAGAGGGAGACAGCGAAGAGTGAGAGGGAGACAGCGAAGAGTGAGAGGGAGACAGCGAAGAGTGAGAGGGAGACAGCGAAGAGTGAGAGGGAGACAGCGAAGAGTGAGAGGGAGACAGCGAAGAGTGAGAGGGAGACAGCGAAGAGTGAGAGGGAGACAGCGAAGAGTGAGAGGAAGACAGCGAAGAGTGAGAGGGAGACAGCGTAGAGTGAGAGGGAGACAGCAAAGAGTGAGAGGGAGACAGCGAAGAGTGAGAGGGAGACAGCGAAGAGTGAGAGGGAGACAGCGAAGAGTGAGAGGGAGACAGCGAAGAGTGAGAGGGAGACAGCACAGTGAGAGGGAGACAGCACAGTGAGAGGGAGACAGCACAGTGAGAGGGAGACAGCACAGTGAGAGGGAGACAGCAAGAGACAGCACAGTGAGAGGGACAGAGAGAGAGAAAAGAGATAAAAACTAAAAGAAACAGTAACAAGCCGGGTAAAAGAGAGAAAGCAGCAGCAGTGAAAGAGAAAAGTAGACACAAAAAAGAAACAGAGAGAGAAGTGAGTAGAAGAAAAATGATATTGATGTAAATAAAACAAAAAAACTCCCCCCCCCCCCCAAACCAAGATGAAACTTTTCTATTTGAATTTGAGAAGCCTGTGTGTTGTGGTTAATATGTAATGTAACAAACCAAACACTTCAAATGAATGGTCTTGTGCCAAAATTCCCTGGACCCAACAACTAATATATTTAAAATATCCGTCATTGATATTTCCTAATTAGACTAAAAAAATGCATAAACACACATATACACAGGTTTTCATAATAAAAAAAATGCAAAAATCTCAAATAAAATAATCAGCAGATCAGTTATATTCAAATCGATAATGAATAAATGAATCCATTATTTGATTTTCCCCAAGATCTTATCTTTTCTTTGATGATCAAGAGAGAACATTCAGTTAAATGAATCAAGAATTTAAACCAAAACGCTTTCATCAAGAATAGATTTGAGGATTAGAATTTTCTTTTATGATAACAGCTTCAACAAAAGAAAAATTATGTTCTAAGAAATAACATTCTTAATATGTGGAAATAGAATTTCATTTGGCTTTCAAAATGGTGTGCATAGGAGAAAACAAAGGCAATATTACATTTGAAATGCAAAGGAAAATATACACTACTTTCTTGCCTTTTGAAAAGGCCTGAAGGATTACCAGATTTCCCAATGGGCAGGAATGGATGGTTTTTGCATGATTGACGAGAGAATTATTGATAACAATTGTGGCCACACATCATTGTATTGATAAATTGATTCAATCCTATGTTTGACTGTATTTAATAGCCCATGTGGGGGAAAAAAATGCGTTTTCTTGGTGAAAAAAAAAACTAAAATGAAAAAAAAAAAAATGAAAATGGATATAGATGTGTTTGCAGGAAGAGAACCAGGCAAATATTTGGAACGCAAAGTGGGGAGGAGAGAAAAGTGGAGAGAAAAATGTTAGGAGAGGGGAGAGGGGACACAACACCAGTGAAAACAAAAGAGAAGGAGAGAGGGGACACCACCGAGACAGGGAAAGGAGGACACTACCGAGAGAGACAGAGGAAAAGGGGCACACCACAGAGAGAGAGAGAGAGGAAAAGGGGGACACCAGAGAGAAAGAGAGAGAGAGAGAGGAAAAGGGGGACACCAGAGAGAGAGAGAGAGAGAGAGGAAAAGGGGGACACCAGAGAGAGAGAGAGAGAGAGGAAAAGGGGGACACCACAGAGAGAGAGAGAGAGAGAGAGGAAAAGGGGGACACCAGAGAGAGAGAGAGAGAGAGAGAGAGAGGAAAAGGGGGACACCACAGAGAGAGAGAGAGAGAGAGGAAAAGGGGGACACCACAGAGAGAGAGAGAGAGGAAAAGGGGGACACCACAGAGAGAGAGAGAGAGAGAGGAAAAGGGGGACACCACAGAGAGAGAGAGAGAGGAAAAGGGGGACACCACAGAGAGAGAGAGAGGAAAAGGGGGACACCACAGAGAGAGAGAGAGAGGAAAAGGGGGACACCACAGAGAGAGAGAGAGGAAAAGGGGGACACCACAGAGAGAGAGAGAGAGAGAGAGGAAAAGGGGGACACCACAGAGAGAGAGAGAGAGGAAAAGGGGGACACCACAGAGAGAGAGAGAGAGGAAAAGGGGGACACCACAGAGAGAGAGAGAGAGAGAGAGAGGAAAAGGGGGACACCACAGAGAGAGAGAGAGAGGAATAGGGGGACACCACAGAGAGAGAGAGAGAGAGAGAGAGAGAGGAAAAGGGGGACACCACAAAGAGAGAGAGAGAGAGAGAGGGAGGGAAAGGGTGACAAAAAGAGAAAATAAATTCACTATTACCTCCCCTATTTTCTAACTATCTGTACGTATCACACAATATCTTCCCCATTTCTCAGTCTGTATGTATGTACAATATCTTCAGAAATTGTCAATGGATTTCAACAAAATTTTCCGGAAAGGTGAGCCAGGGTCAACAGAAGTGATTATATTTTAGAGTGGATCCATCAGAATTTCCCCCTATGTTTTATTCATCAGTCCACACTGGTGCTTCATTTCGAAACAAGGGTTCATGACCTCTGATTGTAAAAAGCTCAAAATGACTTGCTCTGAGGTGCATAGTTATTTTGAAAACCTTACCATACTGAGGAAACTTGAAGTACCTGACAACACAATCCGGATACACAAAAAAAAACAAAAAAAAAAACAGAGGAGACCTGTCCAATCCAACTAAGCGATCATTCTGAGTAGTGATTCCACATTCTAGAACCAACAACACTAACTAAGGCTGGAGGGTACACAGCCAAAATGTTGTGAAAAAATGAAGACATAGATGAGGAAAATAGTCTGACCATATCATACATAATGATTAATGTAGACCGTCTAACAAAATTCAGAGGAGAATTCTGTATATTTGTTTGCACGTTTATTATGGTAACACAGCAGAACTGACATAGTGAAATTTTTTATTAGTGCAATATTGTTAAAATGCTCAAATATCAAGTTGAATTGTTGCCAAAGGTGGCCTCCAAGCAAGTATTCTCTGTACACAGTCTAGTTACTCATGAAAATTTCAAGACGTAAGTGTTTGAAATATTTTGTTGCATGATTGGTAGGAGGGTTGGGAGGACCCCAAACAAAGACGTACAGAAGAACAAATAATGCCAGGACACAGAGAGAGAGAGAGAGAGGCAGAAGTACTGCAAAGAGTGGGAAGCTGATAATTTAGAGAGAGAAATATATGGATATGGAGATTAGTGTTCAAAGGGGAAAATGAAACAGACTATTTCAATGACAGATAATAAATGATTTGTTGCAGTTCTGAATCAAGACAAATCAAATTCTACGATCCGACCCAAGTCAAAAGGAGATGGAAAGGTATGATAGCAAATGTTTCCATTACCAAAAGCCGCCCATCTCATCACTTTGCCCGAAGCCACTGAGAAACGTCATTTAGGCGAGAGAGCAGCAGCTACTTTCATTTCTGCCTTAGTTCGTTCCTGAATTTACAATGCTTTTTTGTTGCAACATTTATTTAATTAAACTTTTGTTTAATTAAACTTTGCTTAGAATTTGTTTAATTAAACATTCATTTAATTAAACTTTGCCAAATAGTTAAATCGGATAAACACAGGAAAATTGAAAAGCCTACATACAAATGGCTGGAACTCATTGAGCAAAACTGAAATAGTAAGTTGTAACATTTGGAATGTAACTTATTTTTTCTTTATATAATAAAGAATTCTTCTAGAAGTGAAAGATTTATTAATCTAATTCCTTTTTTTGCAGATTCAATGTAAATGTTCTGAAATATAATTTGTTATCGTTGGAGGGTTGTTTTTTTTTTCTAATGCTGTCTTTCAGGTGTATAATTTGTAAGGAAAGAGAGGGGTCAAAATTAGTGGTAACCAAAGAAAAAAAAGAAAGAGGGAAACGAGAAGAAAAAGAGGGAAACGAGAAGAAAAAGAGGGAAACGAGAAGAAAAAGAGGGAAACGAGAAGAAAAAGAGGGAAACGAGAAGAAAAAGAGGGAAACGAGAAGAAAAAGAGGGAAACGAGAAGAAAAAGAGGGAAACGAGAAGAAAAAGAGGGAAACGAGAAGAAAAAGAGGGAAACGAGAAGAAAAAGAGGGAAACGAGAAGAAAAAGAGGGAAACGAGAAGAAAAAGAGGGAAAGGAAGAGAGAAAGGAAAAAAGAGAGAAATGAAAAAAGAAAAGAAAAAGCCACTTGAAGAATGAGTTGAATAATCCAAACAACTCTCAAAATGATAACACCTCTTAGAATTATAAAAGGGACTAAGCATTATGTGGGAAAGGCAAATAGCTTCAATGATCACAGCATAAAATTCACCATGTATGATTTCATGATTAAGTTTAATTGTTTATTGAAAGAAATCCAGGAATTGAAAAAAACTAATCCTAATGAATGCAAGGGTATTTGTGTTGAAAGATAGCTGAACTAGTAATATCAAGTGAGGTACATGTTCCAATGAATCTTTGTGCGGGGCAACTTTTAATATAAATATATACGAACACACACTATAGTCCATAACCAAATCCGTATATGTGTTTATATGTATGTTTACTAATGATGGCATGATATATATATATATATATATATATATATATATGCACTCTTATAGACAAGTAATTCACATGTTCATGCATATCCAAATATACACATGCACATATCACACAATCATTGACCAGTAATTCTTTCACATGTAATAATAGTCTTGATATAAGTATATATATATATATATATATATATATATATATATATATATATATATATATATATATATATATATATATATATAAAACTTTGTGGGCGGGTAAATGCGTGTATGTATTTATAATTTTTGTGGGGAACAGTGGCTGTTTGCTCGGTTGATAATGACATGTGATTATCGGGTTGCTGAACATTTCCGTTCCTTTCATAGAACACTTGTCTCCATTACATTTGATATTTTTGATTTTTTTTTTCCTCCCCATACACAAGAAGTAGTATTTTTATCATCTTGAATTTTTATTATTATTAGATGAAGCATTGGCAACCATTATTAACTTATTTTTTTTTTTACTAATATTCCTTTCATCTTAATTCTAGTTGCTTTCCATTGTATCTAGATAGATCATTGTTGTACGGCTATTAGTAAACAGCGTGGATCGGAATTCGGCAACTGTTGGCTGTAGTAATTCGAACAGAGCAACTATCATACATAGACCAACTTTTCAATGTAAAAGGAATGTCTTGCCTGAAGCTTATTCTTTTACTGTTTACAAATGATAAAAATACTAGTCAAAAGGTGTCAACTATTATTGAATTTGTCTTTTGTTTACCCTCTTAACCAAAATAGATGTCTGGTGTCAGATTTCCAAACGTCTTGTTTAATACTTTCCTCACCGAAAAGAGATTTACTGAATTGCTTATATAACGGATGTGGCAGTTTCCCCAGTAGAAAAATCAGCTCCTTTGTCTGGATCTTCTCTCTAGTCACATAATCAACAGAAAGAGCCAACTGTTAAACCATTATTAATTTTCGACTAGAATTAAATGGAAAAAAAAAAAATAAAGGAGAGACAAACGGACGCAATTTGAGCCACACAGAGAGTCTATCCTTTATTTCCGATTCA
Organism: Thysanoteuthis rhombus; assembly: GCA_963457665.1. NCBI lineage: Eukaryota > Metazoa > Mollusca > Cephalopoda > Oegopsida > Thysanoteuthidae > Thysanoteuthis > Thysanoteuthis major. Next base: position 33,245,201 of record OY735213.1, on the reverse strand, counting down.
TTCTGTTTACTAGCAAAATTTTTGCTCTACCATTCCTTAGACAGAATGGATTCCATTGTTTTGTCTTAGACTCTTCCCTGGCAGTCATAACAGAAAAATAACTTACCCTTGACAATTGAACAGGAGGAGGTAAAGACTCTCCAGAGAAGCAGTCTAGAACCCGGCAGCAATCTGAAGCTCATGTCAATAGAGATCAAAGCTTAAAAAAATAAAATTAAGAGGGCCATTTATGTAATCTGGCAACCATACGGTAACAATAGAAAACAAAAACAGGTGCAGAGACCTACAGTGAGGCTGTCTGCACAACAAATTTGTTGAATCAAGTACAATATCTGCCCACTTATAAGCCATCTTCAGAGCCTGTTGTTATGGTGACAATGGGGTTGTCTAATAGCCACCAGGCTGATTTCCTCACACGTTCCATCTTGAGAGCAGTTTAAAGTTAGCAGCAGAACTATAAGATTAGTTTTAATGAAGATTTTACAGCTTAATAATCATCTGGTAAAAATGGTTAAATTTTAATGAACTCATTCTCTTGCCATCAATAAATTGCCTCCGTTATGTTCATAAAGTTAATATTTTATTTAGAAGAAATTCTGTAGATCTCGAGACAGATATTCTGTGGATTATTCATACAAATTAATTCTAATGCCCCAACAAGCTCGTAAATAAAAATCGAGCCTGATACCGAGAGAGAATAATCAGTAAATGAATTAAGGAAAAATTAGTTTGGTTCAAGAAATATTTGTACAAAGTTTCCATACTGATAACAAAGCAGTTTTTTGTTTTGTTAGAGGAGGGCAGGGATTGAATAGAAAGTGTCTTTCAGCTTTGGTTGTCTCATGGTTCCTTATGACTCTTCAACCTTAGAACCTGTTGATAAGTTGATATACACCTGGGTTGTCTAATGGCTACCAGGCTCACGTCAGCACAGCTTCTTTTTTGAGAGTATTTCAAAGTTAGATCTACAAGATTGCCAAATGTCAGTGACAAGTCAAAATCGAAGTTGTTTAGAGATGCAGGGAGAGCTCAGATGCAAGTAGTAGAAAAAAGTTCTGATTTAAGTGCAAGACCAATTACTTGACAGCCAGGATAATTTTGAACAATTTTATCACTTCCATTTTATCGTGTCCAGTGTTCAAGTTGTTTTGCAGGGCTGAAATCTCGAAGTTACATTGACTATAAACAGGAGATTTAGCAAAGAAAATAGAAAACATATCAAAATTCTTGGGATCCAATATCAAAAGTTCTCTCCAACCTGGTTTTGCTGTTTGAATTTGTGGTATCTAAAATAATGCACAGCTGGTAAGTTCAGAATTGTGGCTAGGAAGGTGAATACTGACAATGATCAAAAGGGAGAAAAAAAAAGTTCATGGAGAGAAATCATTCATAAATGGGGGGGAAAAAGGAAGAAGAAAAAATAAAGAAAGAAGAAAAAATAAAGAAAGAAGAAAAAATAAAGAAAGAAGAAAAAATAAAGAAAGAAAAAATAAAGAAAGAAGAAAAATTAAAGAAAGAAAAAATAAAGAAAGAAGAAAAAATAAAGAAAAAAGAAAAAATAAAGAAAAAAGAAAGAAAGAAAGAAGGAAGGAAGGCTTTGTGAATAGAAAAGGGCTCTCTCCAATATATTTTACAGGCAATAAAAGAAAATAGGTACTAAAGTATACGTGAATGAATATCTATAAAAAAAGATAAACAAACAAAAACCCATGTGTAAATGTCCAATAATGTGTGATCTTCAAATTTGGCATGGAATCAAAGAACTTCTAATGCTAGTTCCTCTAATTTTAGAAGATTCCCCAAAGCATATAAAGGATTCGTTTGTGATGATAACTCAACAATTACTGTTATAAAGGAGGTTATAGGATTATGTTGGTTTTTTTCCCCCTGTGCTGCTTTGTCTACGACAAGTACAAAGTGTCCCAAAATAAGCTTACCTACTTTATTAGCCATAACTCTGTCACATCTTTACTTCTTTCCGGTGAAAATTGGTCTTAAAAATGGCCAATAAAAGATGCATGAATAAATAACAGAAAATTGAACTGAATTGAGGCTGGAAATATGAAGGCATACATGAAGACCGGAGACATTAAAAGCTATTAACCACCAAAATGTGTATACATCAAACAGCATTGATAGGATTCCTTGTCATTGAGTAATGGTTAGCAAATACAGTAGATCATTACAATTATAATGAATATGATCCCCTCTATTGAGTGTCCTACTCTCATGGCCTTGTGCTAAAGTAAGCTCAGTAAATATCTATACAATATGTCAATCATCCTTATTACAACCAGAAGCAAGCATTCGTCTAACAATTATCTACATAATAATACAGCTGATCATAATTTACTAACCAATATACGTATAATATGGATAACACACAGCACACTTCACCAGACTATACGTTTGCATATATATCTTCATGGGCTCCGAAGGCATATATAACATTTGTACATAGATTATCAGGGGCTCTAAAAGCATACATAGTAGTTATATGTTCATCTTCACGGACTACAAGGACATACATACCAGTTATATATTCATCTTCATGAACTCGAAAGGTACTAAACTATATTTCCTCTAGTCGGTAGTGATTGCAAGCTAATTGCTACGGCTTCCAATACTAGGATAAAAATCAGAAAATCCTTTTGAAGGCATACAGAGATGAACTTGGTGATATTGCTGCCACTGGCTTCAGTGTGGATCAAACGCAATGGAAACAGGCCAAGTTAATCTATTATATCCGTCCGACTATCCAATCCTAAGCGATCCATGATATCCCCAAAAAATGTCTTCAATGAAAAGATTCCAACAAAACAATCATTGTATTAATTAATGATAAGTTTATGACTTGTAGTTTGGTTCAGAGGATCACCAAAGAGATCACCATCAGACTTCTGGGCGGCAAATAAAATTGAAATATATAAAAACAGACTTGCTGAGAAAACTAAAAGTTGAAACAATGCCCAATTGGATATGCCTACCTCTGGTTGTAGCATTATAGATTGTTGTTTTATTACAGAATCTGGGATTTAGTAATGGGTTGGAAAAGCCGGAAGATAGATTATCATTATATCAGGGTTATAAAATCAAAATTCCTTTATTTTGGCAGATAAGACGATACTTGAAGCATCTAAAAAATACCCCCAAAAGTTGATTGTCCAACAGGCCCAATACAAAAATTCTGGCTAAAACCATGAAATTCTGACTGAAATTAGGGTCTAATCTTATCTGATGTTTGCTTTGTCTGCCAAAATATATGGTAACTTGATTATATTGCACAACAGGGACAATAAAGGATTTATTCAAATTCTTATGGTTCATTTGTGAATTGATTGGTGTCAGAATCAGGTTTGCTTCTCTCCAACTTCTGATATGTACTGAGTTAAGCATAGCACAAGTTCAAATAGGAGAAAAACTAGGGTAGGAACATTGTGCTTCACCACTGATCTGTAGGGAGGGTCTGTCTGCCATACAAATCCTGTCTTTTACCTGAACTTGAACACTAACCCCCAGCACTGTTGGGATGCAAGTGACTATTCAAGTTTCACAATAGAACTATTTTTCCTGTTATAGTCAATATCACCTCCATTATGATAACTATAATGTTTCCATAAAAAAGGATGGTGTTATTTATGTATGGATTGGCATTTGAGAGCCAAAAGCCAATGGAGTAGGTGAATTAATAATGAAACAGTTCAATGATAGTTTACGCAAAATAAATAATCATAACATGTTTCTAGCCTTGACAATAAATATGCATTTTTTCTTGGTATTTTACATGATATCAGTTGAGATTTTTCTTACAAAACTTCTAATAATTGTAGACAGAGACTCAAAAAAGTCTGTCAAGAAATAAAACAGGAAAAATAAGATTGTAAGTCATATATATATATATATATATATATATAAATAAATAAAATCAAATTGAATTGAATTAAAAAAAAAAGGGTAAGTTAAATGTCTGTTCATGATGGAATTGGATACACTTAGGAGAAGGAAAGTTTGGCTCGCTTACTCAATGAATAATAGTTTTTTTTTTCTCTCTTCCTTGCTCATACAGTGTTCCTTTGACACATGAAAATTGTCATGACAGCAGACTATCACATCTTTTTCCTCCTCTCTTTGACATGAATGTATCACATTATGGGAAGTCCATTATCAATATCAGGTTATACCAAGTGCAGGAGTGCAAACGAAATAAAATTTGCATATATGCCTGATATAAATGCTTAGATTATTATCATTACTATTTCTTCTTTTGGCTATCGTTAACAAGATCATCATCGTAATAATTATTCTTAGAGCAACAGCAAAAGTCATATTAGCTCTTTGTCTTATAAGAATATGGTTTTCATCAAGCACATTCAACTAATACTATAAAAGAGGCACCAACAGCATTAAGATTGCCCTACCCTGGCTGACATAAGTCTTAACTGTTTTTATTGATTTGTACCACTTGTGAATACACTTCATTCAATGGTCTTTTAGTATTGACCACAACCCCGCAACGATTACCATTTAAAGAAAGAAAAAGATGCTGCCAACAATATCATTGTCCTGGTCAACATAAGAATATTCCTAACTATTTTCATCATTTCTATGCACTATATGTGCTACAATGTTTTGATATCAAGTAAAATCAGACTTTAACCTTTAAAAGGAATAAATATTGAGAGACAACCAATCGAGTAATGAAATTCAAAAGAATAAAAGGCAAAAGAAAAACCAACGAAAAATTGTTGAGAGAGAAAATGACAAAAGGCTTTGGAATGACAACAATAAAGATTCATGTATAACCAAAAGTACAGCAGAAATTTGGTTATAGGCATTACATGCTCTCAAATGCTTTGATTCAAAACAATTCAAAGTTTCATTGAATTGGTAAAGATTTTTCTCCAGAAAAGTATGCTATGTATATATATATATATATATATATATATATATATATATTTTATTTTTTTCAACTTTAGTGATCATGGTACCACTTACACAAATACTGAAAATTATATTGTGCAGATTTAAAGGTGCCATTGCTGTTAATAAATGAAGCATGGTCAATTATCATTGATTTTTTACTTTCATCTTATTTTGGTTGTATTCTTTCTACTTTGGGAAGACTACCTTACCGTGATAGCTGCTCTCACTGCAATGGACAATGATGCAGAAGATTAAATCTTACCATATAGACAAATTTCTTATTTTCCTTGAATCACCACCGTGTTTTTGAGGTTTTGTTTACAAACTAGTAATACTTTAATTTTTAGTATCATCAGATGAAGTCTTGTAAATTATTATCAATTTTTGACTAGTTCCTCTTTCATCTTAATCTTAGCAACTTTTCCGCACAAATACAGATTGTCAGTTGAAAAATAAAGAATAAGTCTCCATTGTTTCTTTTATGTATATTGCATAGCCAATGTACTTTGTCCATTTTTTTTCCAATATTCAAATTTCATATTTATATAGGTCTAACTCAACCATGTGCCTCCTAAGTTAACAGCACTGCTGATATATATATATATATATATATATAACAAAGGTTTTTAATAGAGACATTTCATTCAAAGCTCAGCCAAATTCAGAGCCCATTGTTCATGATTTGAAGAAACATTTTATAAAAGCAATCAGAATGTATCTTCACAGTTCTCTTTGCATCTTTATCATTCTCTGCACTAGAAACATACAATCCTAGCAGCTGTAAAACAAGAGCTGAAAGCTCAATGAGGTGTCCACAATAAAGTTTTAACACCATTATTGACAACTCAGTTGATCCTGAGCGGAAGATTTTTCTAAGATGCATCTCATGAAGGGACATCATTCTAACGTGTTTCAAGTAAATCCAATGGCTGAGAAACAAGATGGGGAGAGACCAAGAGACGGACAGAGCCATTTCTAGAGGGGTAAAGACGCCTCTAAAAAAGCAGTAGATATATAGGGAGAATTAGCATTACATTTTAGTCAGATGAGTCTCCTTAAATCCCTGTTAACTATTTTTAACAATATTTCAGAGGAATGTTGCACCAGTTGGCTTCATTCTATGAAATGATATTGCAGCGTTTTGGTTGTATTCAGGAAATGTCTTCAACGTTTTTCTTTTGAATGCGTAATGTTTGTAAATATCAATAATTACCTAGACTGGAAGCTAAGCCCAAACTGATACTTAACACAATCAAAAATTGATGATTTTTTTGCAGACACCAAATTTCAAAACTTTCAACTATCGGTCTTGTTAGTTGTGAGTATAAATGATTGTCACCTGTTCAGAAAAAAAGTAGAAAATACTTTGAAAGCTTGTCTTCCATAAACAACGTAATATACCATACTTGGCGGCATACAAGACCCTCCCTTATTCCAGCAGGGAATGTTAAAGAAGAACACAACCCTAACTTCTTGTTTATCAAGTTTGTCTTATTCTTTTTCAAGTTCTATTCAAAGTGGGGCCGGATAACAAGTGTTATATTTACTTTTCGAGCCATTTTTTTGGAAAAAGATGAGAGTTCTCATTATATTCTGTCAAATGTTAGTTTTGAAAAGTCACTTGATTCTATGTTTGCCCCAACTGACAAACACAAAACAAATGAGCCAAAAATAAATTGCATTTTTGAATTAATATCTTTTTATCACATTCCTTGTCAATATATTCTTAAGATCTTTAGATTGCCAGAATTTGGAATAAAACATAGCTTTGGACAAGACTTAACTTCATATTCTGCATTTGGAGAGATTCCTATGTTATACAGCCATACCTGTTTCACACTAGCTATTCAGTTCACAATTTCAAGTCTCACCCAAAGCTATTTATTCTGAATTCCCACTGATTGGCTTATGGGTAAATCATGCTGATAGTACCAGCTCTAATATGATCACCTTAGTTAAGCAGAGTTGAAGGTGTCGGTACTTAGACGTTTGATCATTGGAGAACATTAAGTACTGTAATTGACTAGGTCTTGTGCTAGACTAAGCAGAACATTGTAAGAAAACTATTCTTCAGCAGGTCTATAGTTGAAAGCAACGGCTCTTAACTTATCACTGAAGTTCATTGTTAGTCTTTTATCTATCATGGGCGTTGCAGAGCCAATACTTCATGATCTTATCTAGTTCGTCTTTCCATCTTGTATCCTACCAGCCTCAGTTACACATGTGATACCTGGGAATCTACACTGAGTCATGATGTCCATTGGTTGTCTGCCATTCTTGCAACATGACCAGCCCATTGCCACTTTGAGTTTCCTTATATATTCTATCATTTCTCAGACTCTTGTTTTTTTTTTTTCCCCTGGTATATTGTGCTGTCTTGTGATCTCTCCATATGATTGCACATGATTCTGTCATGTGCATATTGCATGCTTTTCAGTTTGCAGGTCATTCTCTTGATTAGGTTCCATGTTTGAGACCTATACATGATTATCTGGGAGACGCATTGGTTGTATACCTTTCTTTTTAGGACTAATGTAACTTTCTTGTTCTTGAAGGTTGAGCTTGTTCTGCCAAAGACTTACCATCCTTGAGTGATTCTTTGCTTGATTTCTTCTTTTGAGGTTAGGCAACAAATATGATCCATTCTTAGCTGAGTGTCTATTTAAAGACACTGTATAATGTGAATGATTTGTAACCTTGCACCAAACTAAGCAAAGGTTACATAATAGCCCAATTTCCCACAATTCTACCTGAATGCTAAAGAATATATCAAGCAAAATTTACAGTGGGCAAAAAAAAAAAAAATGAAAATGAACAAGAACAAAATATTAATCTTAAGACCTGCCAAAATTTATCATCAAATAGAAAAAGAAACAAGTGCACGATTCCAGATGAAACATAACACTTCCGAACTCTGGAGAATTTAAAGAGTGTCTTGTCTCTTAAAACCATAACCAAACAAAGATTCAAAAACATCTATTTCCTAAAAGTTCAAGATTCCCTTCTCCTGCCAGGCTAAAAATTGGAAGAAAAAAAAGTTCAAATTGATTTATGAGAGTCCTTTATTGACTGCAGAGGTTGATCCTGCATGAGCAGCTGCTGGTGACCTGAAAAGAGTTTTCCAGTTGAAAAACCAGACACACGAATGGCCATTACCGGGGAGGATTTTGTTTTTGTTTTCCACTCGAGAAGTTGACAGAATACTTTCCTCTGTACACATCCAACTTTTATGGACAGGCAAAGAATTCAACAACCAGGTTCGTATAAGTATTTCTGCTAGCGAAAAGTATACCACAAAAGTATATCTGTTTATTCAATCAAACTAACTTTTGACTTGTGAATATATATTCTTAACCCTTCTATCGGTAGAACAATATTTTTGTTACCATTGACTCATTTTTAGAGCAACATTGTCGTTCCAAAAAACAAGACTGCAGTCTCCGATATCAGATATATTCCCAAATTTCGCCAAGTGGTTTTCCAAAATAGAAGACCAGTCGAACCCCAAGACCATCTGCTCAAAAACGAGCAAACATGTGTAATGTACAGCAGAATAGAAGATCAGTAGATGAACAAAATGATTCTGCTGACATATTGAAGGTTCTAGAAGCGATCTAGATGTGAATAATTTTCACTATGATGACAAAGAACCAGTACCTGAAGCGGACAATAGTAAACATGGTGGTATTGATATTCTTGTGGATAGTACTAATCGCGGATACGGTAAATTCTCTACATGACACACAGCCTACCTATTATGTTATTTGATTTTAAGAGTAATTGCTGTCACATCATCGTAATTCTTTTGTTGTGAAAAAATTCACCGAGTAATATTGTAGCTGGAAAGAAAAAAAAGGCTTGATATTATACATAGATATTCTGACAGAAGCGTCTCATCACTGGTATGCTATTATGACTGACAGAAAAGAGAATAGGTCAGTGTATACTTGGGTAGATTCTTCTCCAATAAGTACCTTAACATGAGTAGGTAGTTACCTATATTGACAACCTTGACAAGAATCAAATAATTGTTTATTTAACCACTGAACAATCTTACATGGAGCAGCTGATGATTCTAGAATTACAGTATCATAGCACTTTTAAAACAAAAAAAACAAACAAAACACGGAGCCTAATCAAGAGACTGACCTGCAGACTGAGAAGCATGCAGCATACACATGAAAGAATCATACTCAACCTCAATTGGAGAGATCACAAGATAACACAGTATATCGGGAAGAAAACAGGAGTCCGAGACATCATAAAATCCACTAGAAAACTTGAATGGCAATGGGCTGGTCATGTTGCAAGAATGGAAGACAACCTATGGACATCACAACTCACACACAACATGGATCCCCAGAGATAACATAGGCAACCAACGCCAGCAGAATACTAGACTGAGAAACAAATTAAACAAATTCAGAAAGTATTGGCTCCACAACGCCCACTATAGAGAGGTGTGGTGAACCCTGAGGAAGGTTCATGTTGAGAGACTGATGATTATGATGACGATGACATGCTTCCAAACTTTATTTTTAAGTGTTTCAGAGGACAGTGGAACAGATGCCAATCAGACACGAGACATATCCCCACAAAATAAGGTCAACTGGACGCATAAGAAAGTACCATTGGTTGAGAACGGAGAGAGACAAGGTAAAGCTTGTCAAGAGACCAATTCAATTTGGTAAGTCCAGACAGCAGTGGCCAATACTCCAAGATAAAAATGATCAGAGATTGACCAATATTAGATAGAAAAGAGCCCTGGACACATGTCAACTCCAGAAGTAGACACCACGGCTAGTATTTACAGGGAAACCAAGAGAAGTGCCCATTTTGGTATTCCATAAAGTGAACTGAGGTCTACTCTTTCCTTCATGACAATTGAAGATTAAGTACCTTTCAAACATTTGAAATTCACTAATCGAAGTCACTGTCTCTCCACTCTACTCTTCCTGTGAGTTGATCACTTGTTAATGAACCCATACACAAATTTTCATATGTTTTTTTCTTAATGTATGATAGTGTAGCACATGGGAAAAGTTGTCTCCTGAGAGATTAATTATTCTTTTATAAAGACTTGCTCATACAACAATGTTGGTTCTGTAATTTTACTAGATTCCCACGAGAGAGTTTTCTAGTCCAGTTCACCAATACAAAACATAACACTAGTACTTTCCTTGAATCTCATCTTGTCATATCATATACAGGGACTCCCAAGTTACCAAAGTCTGACTAACAAACAGTTCGTACTAAGAATAATCAGCCATGAGGGAATTTTTTTTTCTTTTTCAATTTATTTGTAGACATTACACATTTTCAGTTGTAAAATTTAAAAATACATGTATATTTTGGGTTAAAATTTTCTAATGCAAATTCTTACAGTACCAAGTTCATATTGTTTACACAAATAATCCTCTTATAGGAATATTTATACCTATGCCAAAGTTACTTACTGTTTTCAAGTAAAATGTTATTTATTTTATTTTAATTGCTTTCTTTATGAACACATTCTAAGGAATTCTTTTGTATTATGATTATTGTAATGATAGTGAAAACCTTGGATGATTTTTGAAGCTTTGTTCAGTTAATGATATAGTTTTACTTCAGTTCAACAGTTCATATTGTCATCAGCATTATCATCCATATTATCAGCATTATCATTATTATCCATATTATCAGCATTATCATTATTATCCATATTATCAGCATTATTATTATCATTCATATTATTATCACTATTATCATCAGCATTATCATTATTATCCATATTATCAGCATTATTATCATTCATATTATCATCAGCATTATCATTCATATTATCATCATTACTATTATTCATATTATCATCATTACTATTATTCATATTATCATCATTACTATTATTCATATCATCATCATTACTATTACTATCATTCATATTACCATTATTATTACTATCATTCATATTACCATTATTATTACTATCATTCATATTACCATTATTATTACTATCATTCATATTACCATTATTATTACTATCATTCATATTACCATTATTATTACTATCATTCATATTACCATTATTATTACTATCATTCATATTACCATTATTATTACTATCATTCATATTACCATTATTATTACTATCATTCATATTACCATTATTATTACTATCATTCATATTACCATTATTATTACTATCATTCATATTACCATTATTATTACTATCATTCATATTACCATTATTATTACTATCATTCATATTACCATTATTATTACTATCATTCATATTACCATTATTATTACTATCATTCATATTACCATTATTATTACTATCATTCATATTACCATTATTATTACTATCATTCATATTACCATTATTATTACTATCATTCATATTATCATTATTATTACTATCATTCATATTATCATTATTATTACTATCATTCATATTACCATTATTATTACTATCATTCATATTACCATTATTATTACTATCATTCATATTATCATTATTATTACTATCATTCATATTATCATTATTATTACTATCATTCATATTATCATTATTATTACTATCATTCATATTATCATTATTATTACTATCATTCATATTATCATTATTATTACTATCATTCATATTATCATTATTACTATCATTCATATTATCATTATTACTATCATTCATATTATCAGCATTATTACTATTATTCATATTATCATCAGCATTATTATTACTATTATTGTTTCTTTAATGGTTTTAAGCATAAAAAAGTAAAATATAGACTGTAAACTGCAAAAAGTAGACTGACACTAGATATGCACCATGCATAACTGTTCCGACTTACATACAGATCCTACCCAAGAACAGGACTTAATTGTAACCTGCGGACATATGTATACGTATATATATATATATATATATATATATATATATATATATACACACACACACACACATATATACTCATACTGTTATATGATGTTCAGGCTATTTTGTTTTTACAGCTTCTGTGCATAAAAACAAACAATATTTTTCCTCATATATTTTTTCAGGAAAGTGACAGTATCTCTGACAGGAAATGTCACAAGAAGAAATTTAGTTGTGAAGTTTTTCTTCAAGGACCAATCTCTTCACCAAGGTTAAAAAAAACATCAGATTAGAATCTAGAACAGCATAAAGTCTATAAATGAAATAAAAATAAATGCAGAGAAACTTCTGGATTCTTACAGTTATGGCTAGATTTCAGAATACAAATTGAATTAGTATTATAATTCATTTCTTTCAAGCTTTCTCTCCAAGTCCCGCTAAACTTATGTTGTACACAATGTAAAAACTGCAGAGACATAGCAGCAAATTTACTGCAGATGTAACTTTGAGAAGTGAAAGTGAAAGTAAAATTAAGTATAGTTAATTATAGAGTAAAGAGGCAAAGATATTTTGGGGAAATGGACCCAGAAATAGTTCCATCCAGAGGGGATGTGTTTGTTCATTGTCATCAGTGGCACAGATGATAGAAGTGTGTGGTTTGAAATTAGGAAGGATATAATGTCCGGAGGAAGTCACTGTCTGGCCAGAAAGAGCTTAGGTAAAGTAGTTGAAAGAGAGACATTGCAAAAGTAATTTGTAATTGACTAGACTGATTCCCATCGAAGAGGAGGCAAGAAGTGATGAAAAAGAAAATTAAAGGAGAGAGGCATGGAAAAGGGTAACAGGGAAGACCTAGAAGAAAGAAACATGATGCTGGCTGAGATGAGTTGGGAAAGTGAGAGGCTGATTGAGATAGTATGGAGGGAGAGGTGTTGTTGAAGGACAGTAAGAGCACGAGAGAGAATGGATGGATGGAAGAGATCAGGACATGTTGGGGGAAGGACAAGAGAAGGAAAGTGAGAGAGAGCTGATGGGGAGGCGTTGGGAGATGACTAGACAGAGGGAGAGAGAGACATTGGGAAAGGACAGTGTGAGTGATGAAGAACAAATAGAGATGGCTCAGGAAAGGATAAGAGGGGGGAAGCAAGAGCAAACAAATGGAAAAGTTTGGTAAATATGAAGGAAAAAAGATTAATACAAAAGGGGGGAGAGGGGAGAAAGAAGAGAGAGGAGAAAGAAGAGAGAGGAGAAAGAAGAGAGAGGAGAAAGAAGAGAGAGGAGAAAGAAGAGAGAGGAGAAAGAAGAGAGAGGAGAAAGAAGAGAGAGGAGAAAGAAGAGAGAGGAGAAAGAAGAGAGAGGAGAAAGAAGAGAGAGGAGAAAGAAGAGAGAGGAGAAAGAAGAGAGAGGAGAAAGAAGAGAGAGGAGAAAGAAGAGAGAGGAGAAAGAAGAGAGAGGAGAAAGAAGAGAGAGGAGAAAGAAGAGAGAGGAGAAAGAAGAGAGAGGAGAAAGAAGAGAGAGGAGAAAGAAGAGAGGGGAGAAAGAAGAGAGGGGAGAAAGAAGAGAGGGGAGAAAGAAGAGAGGGGAGAAAGAAGAGAGGGGAGAAAGAAGAGAGGGGAGAAAGAAGAGAGGGGAGAAAGAAGAGAGGGGAGAAAGAAGAAAGAAAAAGGGGAGAAAGAAGAAAGAAAAAGGGGAGAAAGAAGAAAGAAAAAGGGGAGAAAGAAGAAAGAAAAAGGGGAGAAAGAAGAAAGAAAAAGGGGAGAAAGAAGAAAGAAAAAGGGGAGAAAGAAGAAAGAAAAAGGGGAGAAAGAAGAGAGAAAAAGGGGAGAAAGAAGAGAGAAAAAGGGGAGAAAGAAGAGAGAAAAAGGAGAGAAAGAAGAGAGAAAAAGGAGAGAAAGAAGAGAGAAAAAGGGGGGAAAGAAGAGAGAAAAAGGAGAGAAAGAAGAGAGAAAAAGGGGAGAAAGAAGAGAGAAAAAGAGGAGAAAGAAGAGAGAAAAAGAGGAGAAAGAAGAAAGATAATGAAATGCAAAGAGATGGAACAATACAAGACATAGATGTGAAGTGTGCAAAGGCAGCAAATTGAAATTAATTTTTTCCCCCTTCAAGATTACAGTAAGTAAAATCAAAGTCTTAGATCGCACATTATTGATGTCATTGCCTAAATCATAAGAGTAGTTCAGATATTTGTTCTGTGATAATCTGACGCTCCACACCCACCAAAAATTCTTTAACATTCTTCTGAGATTACATGATAAGTACTAAGTTCATAACACCTCTCAACTTCCAACTACATGAATAAGTGTTTGTGTGTGTACATATATATATATACACATATATATCTCCAAACACTGAATTCTCTTTTTAGATGATTAATACGGAAAAACTCAAAATAAGAACAGCTACATCACATATTGAATAATGTACACAAATGCATCAGTTTCACTATGGAATTTAAGGAACCTGACGTCCCATTTTTAGACTAAAATCATAAAAAAATAAAAAAATAAAACCAGAGAAATTTTAACCAACATACACCGCAAACCCATAAATAGTAGAACTTAGTATTCTCTTCATATTAACCTAAACACACAAATGTCAGTATACCATTTTCCTTAGTCTACCAATCGAAAACAATAATATCTGAACAATATATTCCTCCTTAGACATGAGGAACTATAAAAAAGATACCTACTTAAACAAAACTACCCACCTTTTACTAATTACAGCGGGAATTGAAAAAACAGAACAAAATTAGATAGTCAGCCATTGCTAGTGGTAAACAATGAATTTAATAAAGCAACCATTATTCCATCTATCAACAAGTACAACCTTTTAAACCTGTTGAATTTAGAAAAAAAAAAAACAGAAATACACCAAGACATCCAAATCTTTAAAGAAACACCTGCATAAACAAAATCCTCGTTAATTGCTCAATAATTGAAAGTAAACGCCAACCTTTCAAAAAAGGTACTGTCGAAAGCCACATCCTCTGAGAAAACAGAACCGGAGAAAAAGATAACCGAATGCAATCAACCAAGTTGTAGTTTATGCATACATTTAGTGGGAGATAAATATATTTCCAAATGTGATAAAACCTTTAAATTCAAATCCACATATCTCGTGGAGTTGGAAATATCATCTATGTCATTATTTGCTGAGGTTGCAGCAAAGAATAAAAAGGGGAAATCTTCCTCTGTAGGGGTAAGATAACGGGTAAACATCCCTTCACACTTCCCAGGTCTAAGACACGCACGTGTAAACACAACTGGACCGCAGCTGCAAATACACATTCATAATACAACCTACTAGAGAAATTGACAATCATGCCCAAACACACCACAATTAAGCCATAACTGAACACAGACACTGACAAACACATTGTAAGATGAACAAACAAGTAAATTTTCTGATGACCATGTAATTCAAATTCAGATCCATATATACAAATGCCCTGAACTTGACCCTCTTTACTGGACAATGAAGTTCTAACATATCAGCTTTCTGATGACAGGTACAAAACCCTTTCAAGATTATTCCAAATTATCATACCTTGATCCATGGATACAAAGTCTGGCTTCAATTTTTTTCAAAAACTTATTCAATTTTGATCGCAGAATATACCTACCTATAAACATACATACATACTCATATATATATATATATATATATATATATATACACATACACACACACATAAATAAATACACACACACGTAAATGTATATATATATATATATATATATATACATACACACACACACACACGCACGCGCATATATATATATATATATATACACACATACATACACATAAGTGTGTGTGTGTGTGTGTACATAATTATATAATTTTTTATATACATGTGTATATAAAAATACATATGTACTTACATCATATACATACACGTGCATATATAAAGATATTAATAGATGTGTATCTACAAGTATGTATATGTGTTTGTAAGAGAATATAAATGCATATACACACACACACATATATATATATATATATACATACATATACATACACACACATAAATAAATACAAGTCGGATTATATATCCATTTCTTGATGTATGTATACCTATAAAAATATTAAAACAAAAAGACCAACATCAACCAATCAATTTAAGTAGTTGTAAAGCCTGGGGCAAACATGATAAGCCTTTTTAAGACGTGAAAGAGCTTAGTTTTAATTCTTGATTAAAATAAATAAATCGACAAATACATGGATAAATTTTCAGGCAAAGTAAAACGGAGGAGAATTTTTCCAATGTGAAAGTACGAGACATATCAATCTATATAATGAACAGGGTGACTTTTTTTTATTTAATGTTTGCTCTTTTGTCCTCAACTTCAGCTGTACTGCACAGATACAGAAGCCAGAAGCATTCAAACTTTTTGACCATTAACCACTTCATGGAATCCTTAATCATTCATCAACCCCTGGGCAGGTAAAAAGTTTAGAAATAAATACTAGACATAGCTCTGTTTGTTTTGCATCATTTGATTTTTTTTTTAACAATATAAAATAAAATTAAAAAAAAAAAAACAAAAACAAGGAAAATTTGGATGAGATAGAACAAAACTACTTTCTTCCATTGAAGTGGATAATTTTGATATTTATTACCTATGGAATGTATCGATCATCAAAGTTATAGTGTCTGTTATTGGTCAAACTTTCCCATAGATTCACCAAACATCTATCATGGACGTCACATAGCCAATACTTCCTGAACTTGTCTAGTTCATCACACCAACTTATATTCTGCCGGCTACAGTTTTGCATGTGATCTCTGGGAATCCACAATGCGAGTCATGATGCCCAATTGTTGTCTGCTATTGTCGCAATATGATCGGCCCATTTTCATTCAAGATTTCACAATATTTCAAGTTCTTGTACTTCTCATATATCAAATCATAAAATTGAAACTAATAAATCTTATTTTCGCCGTCTATAATCTAGTGGTCCACTACTAATGCGACAACTTATTTTTTTTGGCTTCAGATTTGAGGAAGGAGTAATAAATGAATGAGAATTATTTATCAAAGTAAATAAAAATTGACTTATTAGCTTAATAAATCCAACCCATGCTATCACTAATTACATAGATTATGTAAATATATACGAATGTACAATACATTTCTATATCTATTTCATAGTACAGTGTGAGTACATGTGTGTGTATGTATGTATATATGATATAATACATTTACAAAAAGTTATGTTACGTAGATTTTGGATTCAATATATATTTGTCAATATCAAACAAACATGAGTAATGAAAAGATCTTGACAGAACATCTTGAAAAGACATCTCAAGGTCAAAAGTGATAATTAATTATCAGCCAATATCTTGAGAACTGACAAAACCTCTTGATATAGCATTTTGTTTTCTTATTTGTGTGTGTCCTTTTATGGCTAATCGCCAAAGACTCAGAATTATGTCCTTACCACCTTGTCATTGTAGCACAAGACTAACAAAAAGATAATAAGAAACACCCCATTGTTTGCTTCTGGGGCAACAATACTAATCTTTCTTCAATTGATAAATTCTTCCCATAAAACTTGCATAATTCTCATGAAAAAATATATTTTATTCTGCAGTGCAAATTTCATCTCATTATTTAATCAGTTTTCATTAGCAAAATTGAGAGTTTTAATCTTAAAAAGCAGAGACTTTCTCTATGGCAGTAACATTTTTTGTTGCCTCTTGCTGAAATGTTTCCCCCCAGCTTGATAAAGTGCCAATTCCAAGTTTTACAATTTTGATTTCAAGGGTAGATTTCATTGGAAAATGCAAAGAGAGAAATGCATAAAGCTGTTGTCTCGCACAATCAAACTGAAAAATTTCATGTTAATCAATTTTGTCTGTTTGACTTTGTGAATGAAGACAGAAAATTCAAGTAACAGGTTTTAATTCAAAAAACTTAGGAAATAATTTCATTGAAAAATGAATAAGGATGATAATTGAATGGTCTTTGTAAAAGTAAGAAAGAAGGGAAAAGAGGTGAACAGAAAGAGAGGCAAACAGGGAGAGGGAGAGAGAGAGAGGAATGGATTGAGATACCGACAGAGAGAGAGACAGAGAAAAATGGACGGAGAGTGAGAGAGGGGAACGGACTGAGAGGCCAACAGGAAGAGAGAGAGAGGGGAACGGACCGAGAGGCCAACAGGAAGAGAGAGAGAGGGGAACGGACCGAGAGGCCAACAGGAAGAGAGAGAGAGGGGAACGGACCGAGAGGCCAACAGGAAGAGAGAGAGAGGGGAACGGACCGAGAGGCCAACAGGAAGAGAGAGAGAGGGGAACGGACCGAGAGGCCAACAGGAAGAGAGAGAGAGGGGAACGGACCGAGAGGCCAACAGGAAGAGAGAGAGAGGGGAACGGACCGAGAGGCCAACAGGAAGAGAGAGAGAGGGGAACGGACCGAGAGGCCAACAGGAAGAGAGAGAGAGGGGAACGGACCGAGAGGCCAACAGGAAGAGAGAGAGAGGGGAACGGACCGAGAGGCCAACAGGAAGAGAGAGAGAGGGGAACGGACCGAGAGGCCAACAGGAAGAGAGAGAGAGGGGAACGGACCGAGAGGCCAACAGGAAGAGAGAGAGAGGGGAACGGACCGAGAGGCCAACAGGAAGAGAGAGAGAGGGGAACGGACCGAGAGGCCAACAGGAAGAGAGAGAGAGGGGAACGGACCAAGAGGCCAACAGGAAGAGAGAGAGAGGGGAACGGACCGAGAGGCCAACAGGAAGAGAGAGAGAAATGTGACTTGTGAGAGAGAGTGAGAGAGATAGAGCAATATATATGCATAGCAAGAGGATGAGAATCAGTCAGAGCAAAGAAAGAGACAAATACTTGAATGAGACGAGCAAGGAATGATTGTTGGAAATAAATCCAGATAAAGTCAATAAAAACCACATAACATAAAGATAGAGATTAATGGACACGTAAACTTCTGAAAGCATAAAGAAAGAGGAGAAGCAAATGTTATATTAATGCTTAATCCTCATAATTATAAGATTAAGAACAGAATTATCAAGGATTAGCTATAAGTAGACAAGATGGAATCCATGTTTTATGCAAGCAGGAAAATTAGTTCATTTTCAAATTTCTGTGTTAATGGAAAAAAATATGCAAATAATTTGAATTGAATTTCATCTTTGACAAGAGACAAAAACATTTGTGATATGTAATCAGAGCAGTCACGTATTGAGGAATTCGGAAACAAGTAAGAACAAAATTATACCTGTCTTTTACTATAAAAAAAAACAAACTCACAATTTGAAAAAAATAAATAAATAAAAAGGAAAATATAATGCAATGACTTATTTTAACTTTATGCATACAATATACATACATAGAGGGACTGGTTCTTTGCTTTAAGTCACAAGATGTTACTCATTACAGTATCAGTCAGATACAAATATGTTCATGGGAAATGAGGGGCTCTCAATCCAAACTGGAAGTGGTTCTTTAAAACCCTCTTGTTATAATAATAGTAAAGTTATTACTTGGGTATACATGCACACAAATTCATATATTTATCTGGAACCATTTGTGTTATACTCTTTTCATCCATGTGACTGTACATAGCCCCCCTAAAAAAAAAAAAAACAACATTAAAAAGTACTTTTAGAGTAAAGAGACTTGAAACAAAAATCCAATGCTCCTGCATACATTAATATTCATAAAAAAGGATCTTCCTGAGACAGACCTGATAATAACTTTCGTTCCATACTACAAAAGAATATTGCCAAAACAATCATATTTGCAAGTGTTTTCTAAACAGCATTTAATGGTGTCCATAGTTTTGAAAAAGATCATAAACATTCAAAGAGTTTGTTTTTTTCCAGACGATTGAACTTATTGTTAATGTTGTTAACACGCATAGTGGAAGCCATATCAAGATGAACTCTACACTTGTCCGACTTATATACTCAGGAGAGAGAAGGGTGAGCACTGTCTTCTCTGTGAAGAAGTCCAGATTATAGGCAGGAAATGTCATTGGAAATCAAGAAAAATCAATGCAGCAGTATACATCACTTTGTCGACTGAGTGTATAAGTTAAACAAGTGGTCAGAACATAGTTCTCTAAGCTCACTACATTGCAAATCTTCATTATCAAGGTTTACAAAATGCAATGTGTATCTATATTTTAAATATTCTGTCATTTTTGATGACGTAGGTAAATTAATTTAAATAAGAATGCTTGGAATATCGGTGAATGGTAGGGCACTCCAATAAGAGGAGGAAAAAAAAATATTTTAGAATACATTATTTGGTCTGATCTACTCTGAAAAATCATCCATCATGCAAAGACAGACCAATGGAGAGCGCGGTGACACCCTCATGGGGAGTGACTCCAAGATGACATGGAATTTTCCCCTTAGTTGTTTAGTAGTTCTTTCCTCTAATATCTGTATGTCCAAACAATATCTGAAAAATACCACATATGACTGTCCACAAAATATGTCCGAAAGTTTTCAATGAAAATTAGTGGACAGATGGACAATTGACTACAAAAGAAGCGATTGAATTCTGGGGCAGATCTATGAACAGTTACCACTCCTATGTCCTAATCAAATTTTCACACAACATATCGGCAAAATTTCATCTGTCCACACAATATCTCCAAAAGTTCTCAATGAATTACAATATACACTTGAGGAAGAGTGGTAAATGCAATATGGAAGATTGGGGCTTATCCTGGTACAATTTCTTCCCTTGACAATGATGTTTGCAATAGGTGGAGGATACACCATGTGTTACTGCCCTGAATGACACCAACCATTGGCCAGTCACTGCCATCATGTTCCAAGATGCTTATTTACTCAAAACATTTCAATAATATTTCTCACGTTCTTCATCATTTTTGGTTGGTTGAATAAGGAAAGAGTAAGTAAAGCATTAACACTAAATGATTTGTATGATAAGTAAATGGCTTCTTTAATGATTTTCAGAACTAATCCATCAAAGTGCTTAATGCCCAAATTAAAATATCCCAGTAGACTTTTAAAGAGATTTATGAGACATGTAGTAAATATGTGTGCATGTGTTTGCACACCAAATAAGGGAGAAGAAACCGTTGATTTAAACAGGAATCAATTGTGGGATCAGTAGGCCAATCATAGACTCTCTTAAAGAAGGTTTGGTTTGTATGTGGCCCAATATTGGTTGACTCTTCAAACAAAGGCACCACGATGATTGGATAGAAAAGGACGGAGATTCAATCGTGACGGGCAGTCAGGGAGCAGAGCACTCAACGTTCACATCTCTCCTGGCAACTAGTGAGGGAGAGGGGAAGTGGAAGAGGAACAAACTATGAAGTTGGTGTCCAACTTGTCTTTGTTTCACAGAGATAGCTCTTCTGGCATCAACGAAATTGAACCACAAGCTCCCTCTGCTGTCTAGAATTACTTTGGACATCCTATTGAAACATTCTGGTAATACAAATCTGGTAGATTTCCATTTAATTCTGGAGGTATAGTGAGAGTTATACAAAATATAAAAGGGTACCAATAATCATCACTAGCACTGCATATAAGTGTACAATACAGAGCAGTATGAAAATATGGAATGGTAGTCTTTCTCTTCGAGTTTTTTCGGGGTTTTTTTTTTTTTTGCACTCTGCTTATTTAATTTGTTTAATTTTGCACAAACCAGGAAGACATTTGCTAATATATTTGTACCTACCCAATTCACATCAGCCCTTATATTCTATAATCGGAAACCCCCAGCCCCATCAGCCAACACCGCAAGCACCACCCAATCGATTTACATACAACATAAATCATCACTATTCAGCATACCTTCCAGCCACTTCCCATAATAAAATTCTCCTCTTCCTTCTAGGCTACCCATAACATTATTCACTTTCGCTTATCTACCCCATTTATTACCACCCATCCCGGGGCATTTATTCATTGGTTTTATTGAATAAACCAGTGATTCTTACACAATTTTAATATCCATTCTACAAACACATCATTTTCACACACTTGATTCCGATTAATTTTGATATTAAAATAAGAAAAAAAAAAAAAAAATTGTATTTTTCTTTTTCTCAATTATTGATAGTGAATAAAAACTTTAACTGTTTGCGACCGAGTATATTTTTAACATTGTAATTCCTGTTCTGAGTTTTGACTTGTGGAAAAAAAACCTAATGAAAATAGGAAATCTTCATTGCTATCTGAAAACAGTATTTGATTTGTATGAAAATAATACTATATACAACAGAATGTCTAGTGAATGTAATATATACATAAATACCCAATAAGTGAGATATACACACAAATATCCGTACCTTACATTAATGAACCACCAGAACTAAACATCTGAGGAAAATATATATATATATATATATATATATATATATATACCAACATAAGATTTAGACGTTGTTGGTCCAAAATTGACCACAAAAATCTTTAAAAAAAAAAAAAAAAAAAGCATTTTTTGGAAAGAATTTTTTTCTTCTAGATCGTGCGTAGTGGTATACTAACAGAAATTTTCAAGATTATAGCCCCAAAATATAACCTGGAATGTCTAAATACACACAGTCAAGCAAAGAAAAAACAATCTGGCTCGTTGGCCGGGCAGGCTATATGTGGGGCTACGGTGATTCACTATATGATAAATGTAATACATGCATAATAGTTTGCAAGAGGAAAAAATCAGTCACTATCTTAAGACGACTTATCACATCTGTGGCACAGGACTGACGAATTGCTAAAATGAGTCATTGAGTTGAACTGTTCACTGCGACAGATGAGGTAAAGAAGCTTTCATGCCTATGAGTATTCTTGGTCTGAATGGGTTGAGCCTTTTTTTAACAAGAATCAATTGTTCAAATGCCCTTACTGCCAGATCACATTTTTGGTAAGAAGCTTTTTATCAAGGAACAACTTTTAAGTTTCAAGTAAATCAGACTTAAGGTAAGTGGGAAAATTGATTTTAAAACAAGATTTAAACGCCATTATTGACAGATCATGCAACCAAATATGGAAGATTTTTCTCGTTAAGAAACATCTCATCAAGGGACACCTTTCTACCCGGTTTCAAGTATATCTGACCTAAAACAGCTGAGAAACAATTTAGGGACAAACCAACCAAATGACCGACAGACAGGCAACACCTCATAGAGAGAGGCGAGGATGCCTCTAAAAAGTGATTCCAATCTGCTGCCGCCACCAACATGACATATCCAAATATTTGAAATCTAAAAGTTCCTTGGGTAACGAATAATAATGTTGGGTTCTACACTTGGACAGAGGTACAAGTTTTGAAGTTTTTAGAGTGTTGCATGCAGGACTGGGCTGATTTAGTGCAAAAGTAACAACTATCAAGAAGTTATGCACACTGATTTGCTCTTTTGCTGGTGTGATTTTTGAAGCAATCTTTGTGAGTTCCATCACAGGGTAAGATGGTACAGAAATATTCACAGGTTCTGTTGAGAGGCAAATAGTCATCATAGAAAAGAAATTTTGGTGACAAGATCGGAAATTCCCGAGGAAAAAATGATAGGCATAGGAATGAGAACAATACAGTTTACCTCACTATACAAAAGCTTTGAATCAAGTTTCTGAATATTTGTCATTCATTTTCATTTATTCTGTGTGTCTGTCAGATAGATGTATCCCTAGGCATTGGAAAAGCTCAACAGATCTTGCAAGGGTGTTATGCTTACAATAAAAGTGCAGATATTTCTTTTAATTTTTTCTTAAGTGATTTTTTGGAGTCCGGGAATACTCAAAATTTTTGGGGGGTATGAATAAATGGTAATTATTTCTTTGCTTTATGCTATTTCCATTAATGAAAGTCTCAATAGGAACGCATCTTTTCTTTCTGGATGAAGGGGACTTGTATTCTTTAAGGGAGGGATCACTGCTATTTGACATTAATTCATTCGGTACCGTTTCCTCATCTTAGTAGTTCCAATCAGAATGTTTTAGTCACAGTAGTTCCCTGCCTTCTGAGGTGTCTGCTGCATTCAATAATCTTCTGAGAATGTTGCAAAGAAAAGAGTGGGGCATATATATATATATATATATATATATATATATATATATATATATATAATCTCAAAGGGTATGCATGCATAAGCACTGAGTAGACATTAAAAGCACTAAGATTTCTCTAATATTGTGCAAAATATGGCACTGGTAACTTTGGCATCAATATGATTGGAAGAGAATATTTGGTTTATTCATTTTCCTAGTTGAATCTCCATTCTTCTATATTCTAGTGTTTACACTGTAGTATTCAACTTTGAACATCGTTTATGAAGTTTGTCGTGTGTCAGGTTTCATATCACACCAAAGAGAGCATAATTGTGTCCAGAGAAGAATCGAGGGACAGCAGAAACTGAGCACTGAAATTTGGTTATTTCATTACAAAATCACTAGAGATTTCCTCCAAGACTTGTTGAAGGCAATCACATTCCGAAGATGATACAAAATATCCTTTTCCAAGAGAAAATCTATATTAGGTATGCAAGTATGGTGCCTGCCTGGCATACCAAATCCCTCACAAGACAGAAAGCCAAAAATAAAGATGCTTCTTTCAGCATCTACTATAATAGATATTTTGCATAGAAAAGATGTTCAATATAGGTGTGTGAATATATAAAAATTACGTGTACACATATATGCCCATAACTTATACACACACACACCTACCCACATATATATATATATATATATATATATATCATACGTGTGTAAACATAAGCTTGTGAGCACATACAACAATAAATATACATACACATTTATATATCTACATTCATACACATCTGTCAATATATTTCAAACATGTTTCGTAAAACACGATAGATAAAGTTTGTTGATTCAACTTTTTAGATAGTATTTCTTGTTTGCAAAAGAAATGTTTTATCACAAGATCACAAGCGTAAAGTAACTGTCCCTTGTTTATTGAGTTGGCCAAATGTTTTCATCCATCTCTGGTCATTTTCAAGATTAGATTTCGAAGTCTGACAATTCTAGTTATAGTAGCAAAAAGTTTATTTTATATATATGTGTGTGTGTGTGTGTGTTCATGCATGCATAAGGTTGATCAATAAGTCCACAGCTTGAAGTTATTTGCTGAACTTTTTATCTGAAATTTACAGAACTATATTCAATCAATATAAATATGAATAAGAAGTGTTGTTAGGTCAAGTGCATTGACAAGGAAGGAGCTTAAGTTTGGAAAGAAAAAAGAAAAACAAAAACCCCGAGTAAAATAAATGCTTTTTCATCATAGGGATATGAACTTATGCCTGTAAATATATAAAGGTACAGATATCCATCTGTGCCAGACATATTTATACTAGAGTATTTTTGTGAAGAGGATTGAGATGACACTTGAATTTTCTCTGCCCTTTCCTCTGTCCCCAGATGGTTACTCACCCAGAACTTTGACATTTTCCAGTCCAAGAAATGCCTACAAGAAACAATGTTTGTTTCGCTGTATTCATCCCAGACAGTCTCTTCCTATACAAGAGAGAGGAATTCTTTTTTTTTTTAAATACAAATAAAAGATATCATTTTAAGTAATTACTCTGTACAAGCAAGGTCATCCGACTTTGTCTTGCTTTAAACTGTCTCAAGTTCAATACAGGAGTCCCAATATAGCAGGGTTTGTGATATCAGGCAGTTGATTGGTGAACACAAACATTTTTTATCATCATTAGCCGTTCAGTGTCCCTCATTAAGCATGGACCTCATCAAGATTCACCAGCTCTCACCGTCTTACTGAACTTGTTTAGTTTGTCATGACATCTTATATTTTGCCGGCCATAGTTTTGCATATGATCACTGGGGATCCAGGTTGTGAGTTGTGTTGTCCATTTGTCATCTGTAACATGACCAGCCCATTGCCATTAGAGTTTTCTAATGACTTTTATGATAATTTCTTTTTTTCCCCCTCCAATATACCGTGCTTTTTTATGGTCTATGTGATGTTGAGTTTGATTCTCTCTTGAGCATGTTGCATGGTTTTCAGTTTGACCAAATTTCATGAAAAGACTCAGTACAACTAAAACATTACAACCTCACGTGGGGAGATCACAAGACAGCACAATATATCTGAGGAATCAGGAGTCCAAGACATCATAGAATCCATTAGAAGACTCAAATGGCAATGGGTTGGTCATGTTGCAAGAATAGCAGACAACCAATGGACATCACGACTCACAATATGGATCCCCAGAGATCACATGCTTAAACGATACTGGCAGAATACAAGATGGAAAGATGAACTAGATAAGTTCAGAAAGTATTGGCTCCACAATGCCAGTGGTAAAGGTCTTGCGAACCCTAGGGAAGGTCTATATCCATCAACAGACAATAAAAAAAACTGATAATGACCATAATTAAATGATGTTTTACATATAATTTTATCGATTATGTTAAAAACAACACCTTCATTTACTGGTGAACTAATATGACTTTTGATTATCAACAGTTCAGTTATAACACAGCTGTCTTTCATGGACCCCTACATTTACATTATACAGAAGAACTTCTGTACCAGAGAGAATAAGTCTCAAGGACATTGGTAACATTCACAAAAGCATATATCAATGCAAGATAAGCATAAAAGAAACCTGTTTGAGATACATCTCTTGCCACTGCAATGAAATATCCACACATTTTTCTCCATCCATCAACCTTGATTTAAGAGTCATAAATTCACTGACCTGAAGAAAAAAAAAAAAAAGAAAATATGTAAAACTAGCACAGAAATATCATTTGCACATGGAGAAATTATACAAATATATATATTTTAGTATAAACATATCTATTGCAAACAAGAAATCACAAAAAAAAAAAAAAAATTACATGCCTCAAACAAATTCATTTTTTTTAGTTGATTTTCAGCTATATTTTTTTTTAATAATTAATTTCAAAATAGAGAAACAGAATTGTGTAAAAAGGAATAATTTCTCTCTCAATCAGGAAAACATCAGAAGCTGAAGTATTAGTAGAAGTAATGTAGATGCGAAAATAGTCACAGAAGGGCCTTGTTTTACGCCTTTCCTCTCCTTATGCTTGCTTCAGCCTACATGAACACAGATTCAGTAGAGCTTTGATTTATCCACTTTTCTATTGGTTTTCTTTAGCAAGACAGACATCAATGAAAAGGCAAAAAGTGACATGGGCTTTTATACTACAAGTTTTTCACGACTGTTTCTTTGGCATCACGATGATTTGTAAAATTTAACATTTTTCCTCAAGTCTCCAACAAAGGTTCATCACAAATATAATAGCCATAGTTTGGTCAAAGCAGAAAAAGAGATCATGAACTTAAAACACCAATATGAAAAAAAAACAAAAAAACATTATTCTTAGTTTTATATATATATATATATATATATATATATATATATATATATATATATATATATATATTCACATAGTTGGTCAAACAATTGAACATATTCTTTTTGTTGCTTACGTTATTACCATGTTTCAGCTGATCTATTCTATAGCTTTTTGGGGGTGTAAAATCTCTGAGGAAAGAGGTCTCATAACAGATCAGACGGCAAACAGAAAATGGTAGCTTATACACCAACTGGTTCTGTTAATAGCCAGCAAGACAAGTCACACAGACATTACTATTCACAGCCACCTGAAAAACGCAGGTGATAATAATCTACACAAAATATCTGTACATAGGTTATTTACAAATTTCATTGAAAAAACATAGATGAATTAATTGATAGAATCTAACAAATGATACTGGTAATTTCTTTCATCTATTCTAGATACTGGTAATTTTTTCTTAATATATCCTGATTTATTCAAACTGTTGTCCTCATCTTGGTTGTTATAGTCACAATGTTGCAGCCAGTTCCTATGTATTCGGTAAACTTTTCAGAATTTCTAACTGAACTCTCCATTCAATCTATATGAATCGACTGTTCTTATTTGGCTGCCAATACTAAGGAATATTTCAATTTTGTTATTTCAGGCAACCAAAGAAGGCTGGGGCATACAGCAACCGTAATGTTTGAACAAATCAGTGTATGATAATTCCTCATCTCAGAAAATCAGACAGATTTTTTTTTTTTATAGTTTGCAACAAAAACTGGAATGCTTTAAACATTTTGAAAGAAAAAAAAAGAAACTTGACTGTGAAAAGTTCATTACTGTCATTTTTATCCATCTGAATATTCATAATTTTTTCTACATAACAGAAATCAGTGGGAGTGATTTACTATAATTGAATTGAAATCAGACATCAAAGTTAATTAAATCAGCTAATTAAATTGACATGGTTAATTGATTACATTAAGAGTGAATGAAAAGTGTTGAGCACATCCTCCTCAGGTTAAAAAAGAAAAAAACAAGGACTGAGTTTTTTTTTTTCTTCAGAAGACAGAAAAAAAAATGTACGAGTGTTGGAATGAGGAAAAGAGCATGTTAACGTAGAAAGAGACAAGAAAAAAGAAAAAAAAAAAAAAAAAGATACAAGATAGGAATTTGCATCAATCACAAAAAAATTGTCTTTTTTGTTTATCCTTCCCCCCACCTCCTTCCCGAGAGCTAACATCCATAATTTCAAAGTACAGAAGTCTAAGAAGCGCGAAGGAAAAAAAAAAAAAAAAAAGATAAAAGGACACTGTTTGCACAATTTTTGACAGCATTTGTCAACAATGGTTTATGTAATAAAACTATTTGCTTCTAACTGATTGCAGTACGGAAAAGGGAAAAAATAGAAACTGTCAGATGACCAACAGCCTCTGCGAGCATGACATGTTGGGGATGATCAATTAAAACATTGAAAGAAGGGGTAATCGATGATAAGGTCACTTCTCTCACCTTTTATCAGGCAGTAATCACTTGAGTCTGTATTCAAACAAACAAAACAGACAGGCATGAACTAGAGACCAATTTAGCATAAAATTACTTTGCAAACTGAACCCTACACTAAAAACCTAGTGGGGGGAGGATTTAAAAAAAATAAGTGTTTTCTATAGACATAAGGAGTAAATGTTTAAATTTTCGGCGCTCTGGCTCCGTTGGTGCAGCTTGTACATGTGATATATACATAGCCAGCCTGACTGACTTAAAAACTGAAGAAACTTATTGCAAGTGTTTTGGTTGACAGCTTCTAATAATATAAAGCTGTTAAGAGATCATAAGCAGACTCTCTGAATATAGACACCAGCTGCTTTTCTCGTGCCTGACTACGTTTCTGTTTGCATCCAAGAAAGGTGTATCTATTTATGTTTCCTAAAAGTTGTAAGTCATATCTCTATAACTCTAAGCTCACAATATGAGATGTTGAAAAAATGTTTTAGCTTCTCAAATTACAAATTCTCTTTTAATTTGAGAACTGATTAGGAAGAATAAAAAAAAAAAATTCTCTCCATTTGCCCACTCTCTCTATTCTTCCTTTAACATGAATGCTATGGACCTAATCAAATTTTGTCCAAACGAATAAGTTTCTGGCCTCCATAAACATGTTGACATTGATTGCAGGTAAGGGGGTGGATGTTTTTTTTTTTCAAAAATCAAATTGCATTCTTTTTCTCAAAGACTAGAAACTCAAATTGTGATATTAGTTTGGGGTTAAGTTTTACTGAAATAATTACAATTCATTTTTAAACAATTTCAAGTTTCCATAACGGCTATCAAATTAATCATTATTTTGGATAAAACTCATTTTCACACACACACACATATATATATATATATATATATATATATATATATATATATACACACACATATATATACACATATATATATATACACATATATATATATATACATACATACATACATACATACACACACAAAGCTTTACAGTTTAGAACACTAAACATGAAACTTATACAAAAGAAAATTTTTTTGCATCACTTAAGTCACTTATTTTCCCCAATATCTATTAATATATTTTGTTTGGTTTTTTTTGGGGTTTTTTAATGTTTTACATATACTTTTTTTTTTTATTATGGTAAAGTATGTAAATTTTCCCCTGCTTGAATCATCAGTTGTTTACCATGTAACTGTTTCAGGGATTTTGAAAACAAGTTATATTAATATGGTACCCTACCAGTGTTGGTCAAAATACCGCCTCCTTTTCAGCTACAATTTTAATATATAGCTAATGTCATACCTGCAGTTTACTTCATATAGAGTATAATCATAATGTATTGTATATTGATGTTATTATATACTACACATTTGATATTTTGAAATATGGCTTAACTACATAGGTTAATCCAAAAACACATTTGAGGAGGAGAGATCAGCAAGTACAACAGACCTGACTTGATGTCCGTGTCGCTTCTATTGAGTGTTCACTCATATGAATATCAAATCTGTTGAGTTGATTTTAATCTCAAACTGCATGAAAACCAACTTATATATTTAAGAATACTAGTAACACAGAGAAAAATTGTTTCCACTGA
Organism: Thysanoteuthis rhombus; assembly: GCA_963457665.1. Classification (NCBI taxonomy): domain Eukaryota; kingdom Metazoa; phylum Mollusca; class Cephalopoda; order Oegopsida; family Thysanoteuthidae; genus Thysanoteuthis; species Thysanoteuthis major. The sequence goes on along the minus strand of OY735213.1, from coordinate 33,215,009 downwards.
ATATATGGGTTGCTCTGATACTATACCAGTTTGATTTACACCAATTGTGAATAACACCAATTTGAAACATGCCCAAATTTCTTATAGAAAAAAAATTTAATTTTTGCGAATGTAACCATAGATCACATTTTCTCTGCTGGTAGTGTGACCGGTGCAATTTCAAACAATCAGCACAAAGCTAAGTCTATAAGAGTCACAATAAGTCGTAGTGTCAAGATAACCAGTGGATTGATTTTCCACCAATATCCGTTTAAGTTGCTTCCTTTAGGAATGCAGCCCTGGCATAAGAATCAGGGCAGGCTGCTTTACAAGTGTCTTCACTTCCCCAAACTCTTAATTCTATTTGAAAAAAAAAAAAAAAAAAAAAATAGGAGAGAAAGAGGCTTCTTTGGCTCAAGGGCAAAGCATTACAATTTAAAAGGTATCTTTGACAAGCTAATGTAGCAACACACATCAGCCAGGGGGTTTTGAACAACTAAATGACAAAGTTGTTTAGAGTACCTGTATGCGGTACAGATGAATATCTACTACTTCATTTGATTAAATCCCTTACCTGCCATGAGACACGTCTCTTTTATGCATTTAGCAATTTGAATGATTAATGGAAATTAAACCTCAGAAGGGGAAAGACAGTCGGAGAAACAATGGACGAAAAGAGAAAAGAATTGCTAGGTGAAGAGACAAGGGTAGAGAAAAGAATGGCAAGGTGAAGAGACAAAAGGTAGAAGAAAGAAGGGCAAGGTGGAGAGACAAAGGTAGAAGAAAGAAGGGCAAGGTGAAGAGACAAAAGGTAGAAGAAAGAAGGGCAAGGTGGAGAGACAAAAGGTAGAAGAAAGAAGGGCAAGGTGGAGAGACAAAGGTAGAAGAAAGAAGGGCAAGGTGGAGAGACAAAAGGTAGAAGAAAGAAGGGCAAGGTGGAGAGACAAAGGTAGAAGAAAGAAGGGCAAGGTGGAGAGACAAAAGGTAGAAGAAAGAAGGGCAAGGTGGAGAGACAAAGGTAGAAGAAAGAAGGGCAAGGTAGAGAGACAAAAGGTAGAAGAAAGAAGGGCAAGGTGGAGAGACAAAGGTAGAAGAAAGAAGGGCAAGGTGGAGAGACAAAAGGTAGAAGAAAGAAGGGCAAGGTAGAGAGACAAAGGTAGAAGAAAGAAGGGCAAGGTGGAGAGACAAAGGTAGAAGAAAGAAGGGCAAGGTGGAGAGACAAAGGTAGAAGAAAGAAGGGCAAGGTGGAGAGACAAAGGTAGAAGAAAGAAGGGCAAGGTAGAGAGACAAAAGGTAGAAGAAAGAAGGGCAAGGTGGAGAGACAAAGGTAGAAGAAAGAAGGGCAAGGTGGAGAGACAAAGGTAGAAGAAAGAAGGGCAAGGTGGAGAGACAAAGGTAGAAGAAAGAAGGGCAAGGTGGAGAGACAAAGGTAGAAGAAAGAAGGGCAAGGTGGAGAGACAAAAGGTAGAAGAAAGAAGGGCAAGGTGAAGAGACAAAAGGTAGAAGAAAGAAGGGCAAGGTGGAGAGACAAAAGGTAGAAGAAAGAAGGGCAAGGTAGAGAGACAAAAGGTAGAAGAAAGAAGGGCAAGGTGGAGAGACAAAAGGTAGAAGAAAGAAGGGCAAGGTGGAGAGACAAAGGTAGAAGAAAGAAGGGCAAGGTGGAGAGACAAAAGGTAGAAGAAAGAAGGGCAAGGTGGAGAGACAAAAGGTAGAAGAAAGAAGGGCAAGGTAGAGAGACAAAAGGTAGAAGAAAGAAGGGCAAGGTGGAGAGACAAAGGTAGAAGAAAGAAGGGCAAGGTGGAGAGACAAAAGGTAGAAGAAAGAAGGGCAAGGTGGAGAGACAAAGGTAGAAGAAAGAAGGGCAAGGTGGAGAGACAAAGGTAGAAGAAAGAAGGGCAAGGTGGAGAGACAAAGGTAGAAGAAAGAAGGGCAAGGTGGAGAGACAAAGGTAGAAGAAAGAAGGGCAAGGTGGAGAGACAAAAGGTAGAAGAAAGAAGGGCAAGGTAGAGAGACAAAAGGTAGAAGAAAGAAGGGCAAGGTGGAGAGACAAAGGTAGAAGAAAGAAGGGCAAGGTAGAGAGACAAAAGGTAGAAGAAAGAAGGGCAAGGTGGAGAGACAAAGGTAGAAGAAAGAAGGGCAAGGTGGAGAGACAAAAGGTAGAAGAAAGAAGGGCAAGGTGGAGAGACAAAGGTAGAAGAAAGAAGGGCAAGGTGGAGAGACAAAGGTAGAAGAAAGAAGGGCAAGGTGGAGAGACAAAGGTAGAAGAAAGAAGGGCAAGGTGGAGAGACAAAAGGTAGAAGAAAGAAGGGCAAGGTGGAGAGACAAAGGTAGAAGAAAGAAGGGCAAGGTAGACAAAAGAATGGCAAGGTGAAGAGACAAGGGTAGAGAAAAGAATGGCAAGGTGGAGAGACAAATGTAGACAAAAGAATGGCAAGGTGAAGAGACAAGGGTAGAGAAAAGAATGGCAAGGTGAAGAGACAAAGGTAGAAGAAAGAAGGGCAAGGTGGAGAGACAAAGGTAGAAGAAAGAAGGGCAAGGTGGAGAGACAAAGGTAGAAGAAAGAAGGGCAAGGTAGACAAAAGAATGGCAAGGTGAAGAGACAAGGGTAGAGAAAAGAATGGCAAGGTGGAGAGACAAATGTAGACAAAAGAATGGCAAGGTGAAGAGACAAGGGTAGAGAAAAGAATGGCAAGGTGAAGAGACAAAGGTAGAAGAAAGAAGGGCAAGGTGGAGAGACAAAGGTAGAAGAAAGAAGGGCAAGGTGGAGAGACAAAAGGTAGAAGAAAGAAGGGCAAGGTAGAGAGACAAAAGGTAGAAGAAAGAAGGGCAAGGTGGAGAGACAAAGGTAGAAGAAAGAAGGGCAAGGTAGAGAGACAAAAGGTAGAAGAAAGAAGGGCAAGGTGGAGAGACAAAGGTAGAAGAAAGAAGGGCAAGGTGGAGAGACAAAAGGTAGAAGAAAGAAGGGCAAGGTGGAGAGACAAAGGTAGAAGAAAGAAGGGCAAGGTGGAGAGACAAAGGTAGAAGAAAGAAGGGCAAGGTGGAGAGACAAAGGTAGAAGAAAGAAGGGCAAGGTGGAGAGACAAAAGGTAGAAGAAAGAAGGGCAAGGTGGAGAGACAAAAGGTAGAAGAAAGAAGGGCAAGGTGGAGAGACAAAGGTAGAAGAAAGAAGGGCAAGGTGGAGAGACAAAGGTAGAAGAAAGAAGGGCAAGGTGGAGAGACAAAGGTAGAAGAAAGAAGGGCAAGGTGGAGAGACAAAGGTAGACAAAAGAATGGCAAGGTGAAGAGACAAGGGTAGAGAAAAGAATGGCAAGGTGAAGAGACAAAAGGTAGAAGAAAGAAGGGCAAGGTGGAGAGACAAAGGTAGAAGAAAGAAGGGCAAGGTGGAGAGACAAAGGTAGAAGAAAGAAGGGCAAGGTGGAGAGACAAAAGGTAGAAGAAAGAAGGGCAAGGTGGAGAGACAAAGGTAGAAGAAAGAAGGGCAAGGTGGAGAGACAAGGGTAGAAGAAAGAAGGGCAAGGTGGAGAGACAAAGGTAGAAGAAAGAAGGGCAAGGTGGAGAGACAAATGTAGACAAAAGAATGGCAAGGTGAAGAGACAAAGGTAGAGGAAAGAAGGGCAAGGTGAAGAGACAAAAGGTAGAAGAAAGAATGGCAGGGCGAAGAGACAAAGGTAGAGAAAAGAAGGTGATGATACAGAGGTGAAGGCCAGGAGACAGAGGTAAAAAGCAAGAGACAGAGGTAAAAAGCAAGAGACAGAGGTAAAAAGCAAGAGACAGAGGTAAAAAGCAAGAGACAGAGGTAAAAAGCAAGAGACAGAGGTAAAAAGCAAGAGGTAGAGGTAGGTGATTAAACCCGACTCAAAACTTCCAAGTAAATATGACCAACAGTTCAAAAGTTATGTGCAAGATGATTTTGTCGTCAATTGTTGACCTCACAATTTTCAAATTATTATAACTTCTTTTTTGCAATTGTTGCTATAAAAAAGTTTCCATAATAGGAATTTGAAGGATTTTTTAGATTCCAACAATGTCATTTTTTTTTTTTATGCGAGATGAAAAATCAAAATTTCACTTATAAGTTAATATTTGTAGCAAGCGTTTGGATACTGGATTTCAGAGGAACTCATAGATGATAGAGAAATGATGGAAAAACATTTCTATTTTAATCAGCATTAGAAAGTTTGTTGTAGGCCATTATACACGTCAAATCAAAAAAAAAAAGAGATCAATCTAGCATAGATTAGATAGTAAATCAAACTGTGGGGAATTTTCAAAAACTAACTTGCTAAAAACCTGCACCAGGCTCCCATTAATAACAAGAGAAAATTTGGCGGTCATGGCTCAGGATGTTCTTGAGTTTTGCTAACACGGACAGACAAAATGGACATTTGGTTGATATAGTAAGATGAACTTGTGTTGGCTACCATATACCAATGGGGGGGAGACCCCTCACTTTTCTTTCTTTTTTTCCATATGGAGTGTAAACCTGAAGAAGGCCAGAGAATGGATCAGACAGGATTTTGAAGCAGCAGCAAAAGGAGGCGATTGATAATTCAAACAACTCTTGGAAGAATAAGAAATCCTCTCAAAATAATAGATTTCTTTAAAACAGAAGATAAACAGACATTTGGAATATTGCAATAGCCACTTAAGATCAGTTGATATTTTTGGGTGACTATCATATTGGTGGAATACTTCTTCAGTTACTCCAGGACAACTACTTCTTTCATTGCTTCCATCATCCTGAATGGATTGTTTCATATCTACCGGATTCACTATCACAATAAGAACATCCAGAATAAGAAAAATTCTAAGAGATATGAAGTTAGCTAGTTCAAGGACAAATGAATATCTCAGGAGATATCTCACTCCCTGCTCCTAAATGATTTATGTATGAAAACTAGAGAAAACAATTTGTTCTTATTGTGTTCAAATGTTTGCATAATATCTAAATGGTCAAAAAAAAGAAATGTTAAAAACTTATTTTTCTGAATGATGTACAGGATATGAACTTGTGATATCAGGTCAGATACCAAATTATCTGATACAAAACTATCAGTTAAGTTTACATCAGATGATATCTATTTATGATATACATGTTATTGATTTGCATAACAGAAACAGATCTATACATAATGAGACGATAACAACAAAGATTCCAGAACTACGCAACATATGCTGAGATATAGTTTTAAACAGTATATATTTTTCATTTTTAGCACTTTTAATACAAAAAAATGGAAAAGTAAACTATAGATTTTTGAGGAATGTATCTTCAAAAATTCTAGTAGAAAATTAGTAGAATTCCATGTTCTATTAAAAATTAAAATAACTGTCAATTATTGAAGAAATATACAAATAAAACCTGATATAAAGCTAAGATAGTCAATAAATTTGTCATATAAATTAATTCTGCCACCAACTGAAAAAGATAATTCTTGAAATATTTACGAATTCTCAAATATGTTTATATCAGTATCTTATATGATGAAGTGAAGTAATCCATTTGAAATTCTTCCGATTTCAAAAACTCGGTCAAAACTAATTTTTTCAAGTACAGTTCATTCTTAATCATCTAATTGGATGTACATATGATTTAAGTTTGACAGCGCCGTGCAAATACCGTTTTTTAGGAATTTGAAAAATAAGAAAGTAAAATCTTCCTTTTCTTCAAAACTATATGGAAAGCGCATCTGGTTTCATGGAAATCTTCAGGGAGTTGAAACTTGAAATAATGAGATGCTGTTTTTTTTTTATCCATTTATGAAATTATCAACTGCAACAATCAAAACAGAAATATCAAATATTGACTTGGCAAACAAATATTTAAGAGGGGATTCCATATCTATTGTAGGTATGTCACAGAGCAGCTGGATGTAAAAGAAGAGATACAAGGATCCCCTAAAAAGGAGCCTCAACTCTCATGTAATCGATTACTATATACATATATATATATATAAAAAGACTATGTCATCAAGTTTGTTGGTTTATTCATCTGTTTAGTTTAAAATGTCAGTGGAAACTCAAGGTTGATTAAAGACAGGAAGAGAGAGAGAGACTTATGTGACTGAGTTGTGGGCAGCAGCTAAAGTGTGAATGACTGCTCTATCTCTGTGGCTGGGCGTAAATTTATATGCCTGGAGGTGAGTAATATAGAATGCAGACAGCAATGGAGATTGTTTCATAAAAAAAGTCCATTGATAAAATTTAAAAAAAAAAATTTTTTTTAAATAAATTTTTTAAATCAAAAAGAGAAAAAAAATCATACCACTGATTGGCTTATTTTGAGCTTTATCTAAAAATTTTCTTTCTTTCAAGCACCAAGCTAAAAAGTTGTTTGAGAGAGATGAAAATCTTATAAGCCTAGGAGAATATACATATTCATTAAAACAATGTTTAAAATAGAAACATTCTGAAATATTAATCTATCCATGACAATATGGAAAATCCTGTGTAATATATATATATATATATATATATATATATATATATATATATATATATATATATATATATATATATATATATATATATACATGAATAATGAAATGGATGTATGATCCAACAGAATGATCATAAATTGCATTATATTATATTGAAACTTATTTGAAATGATGTCCGATCATTACATGGTTGATATATCACTTGACTAAAACAATGTAAATAGTATAAACAACTAAAAAAAATGGGATTGCTGCAGAAATTGAACCTGTTTATTCCTTTTATGCAATTTATTATATATATATATATATATATATATATATATATATATATATATATATATGTGTGTGTGTGTGTGCGCAAATAAGGTTTGCAATATAGCATAATATAATATAAAGCTATGTCTGATATGCGATGGATTTATTTCATAGAGTAGAGTACTCGATATATTCAACTTTCAGCTCCAAGCGTTGAGTTGGTTCAGAGTAGAGCTGGAAATATAGTAGAGAATCTTGATTAGATGTTTTTTTTTTGGATGATGGGTTACGTTATGTTTGTTAATAAGAATTTTGAGAGATGCTGGCCTTTTATATTCATTTCATTTTTCCTGTTCAATAAATCTACTTAAGGTTTTTTTAGTGTTTTTAGCAGAATTTAGTATTTCAAATTTCTTGTACTCCCTCACATCTCTAAATAAATTAAGAATACAATACAATCCACTACGGTCATAAAAGACAGTAACATAGGCAATAAATTTAATGCAAAAATCAGAGTCAAAACATCCCTTAGAACGCAATGCAGCATCCATTTATAGATAACTGCCACACCTAGATCACACCCATTGACACGCAACACAACAAAAAAAAAAAAAAAAAGAAGAATTCCTCCCACTCATAGAGACACTCAGCAAATTCCCCAAGCAAGAAACTAAAACACACTATCATTTGCCTGAAGAGGTCAAAAGAGGGCAGAAAGATAAACATGTTTGTGAAGTGAATCTACATTCAAATATATATATATATATATATGAGAGAGAGAGATAATAATTAATCATTAATAATTGTGTCATTCAAAGACAGCAGTTTCATTGTATTACAACTCTTCAGTGTGGCTATAGACTATCCAATATCTCTTCCAGTACCACAAGATAGGACCAAAATTTTCACTCCAGACCCATAGGCTGGCATTTTACCCCTACCCTATGCAGAACTGGACGGTCAGTAGGACCGAATTTTAGCGATATATTTACTTATGCGCAATTCCCCTTCCACCAGAGTGCTCCATTCCAGGGCTGGAAGTGCATTGCTCTAGTAGCTTAGATGCCAGAGTGGCAATACAAGCATTTAGATTCAAAGGGAAGAGGAGAAAAAAAGAGAGAGGCGGAAGGGGAGAAAAAAAAGAGAGAGAGGTGGAAGGAGAGAAAAAAAAGAGAGAGAGGCGGAAGGGGAGAAAAAAAAGAGAGAGAGGCGGAAGGGGAGAAAAAAAAGAGAGAGAGGCGGAAGGGGAGAAAAAAAAGAGAGAGAGGCGGAAGGGGAGAAAAAAAAGAGAGAGAGGCGGAAGGGGAGAAAAAAAAGAGAGAGAGGCGGAAGGGGAGAAAAAAAAAGAGAGAGAGGCGGAAGGGGAGAAAAAAAAGAGAGAGAGGCGGAAGGGGAGAAAAAAAAGAGAGAGAGGCGGAAGGGGAGAAAAAAAAGAGAGAGAGGCGGAAGGGGAGAAAAAAAAGAGAGAGAGGCGGAAGGGGAGAAAAAAAAGAGAGAGAAGCGGAAGGGGAGAAAAAAAAGAGAGAGAGGCGGAAGGGGAGAAAAAAAAGAGAGAGAGGCGGAAGGGGAGAAAAAAAAGAGAGAGAGGCGGAAGGGGAGAAAAAAAGAGAGAGAGGCGGAAGGGGAGAAAAAAAGAGAGAGAGGCGGAAGGGGAGAAAAAAAAGAGAGAGAGGCGGAAGGGGAGAAAAAAAAGAGAGAGAGGCGGAAGGGGAGAAAAAAAAGAGAGAGAGGCAGAAGGGGAGAAAAAAAAGAGAGAGAGGCAGAAGGGGAGAAAAAAAAGAGAGAGAGGCAGAAGGGGAGAAAAAAAAGAGAGAGAGGCGGAAGAGGAGAAAAAAAAGAGAGAGAGGCGGAAGAGGAGAAAAAAAAGAGAGAGAGGCGGAAGAGGAGAAAAAAAAGAGAGAGAGGCGGAAAAGGAGAAAAAACAAAGACGGGGAAGAGTAAAGAAAGAGGGGAAGAGTAAAGAAAGAGGGGAAGAGTAAAGAAAGAGGGGAAGAGTAAAGAAAGAGGGGAAGAGTAAAGAAAGAGGGGAAGAGTAAAGAAAGAGGGGAAGAGTAAAGAAAGAGGGGAAGAGTAAAGAAAGAGGGGAAGAGTAAAGAAAGAGGGGAAGAGTAAAGAAAGAGGGGAAGAGTAAAGAAAGAGGGGAAGAGTAAAGAAAGAGGGGAAGAGTAAAGAAAGAGGGGAAGAGTAAAGAAAGAGGGGAAGAGTAAAGAAAGAGGGGAAGAGTAAAGAAAGAGGGGAAGAGTAAAGAAAGAGCGGAAGAAAGTGAAGCGGGGAAAGAAAAGAATAGGGAAAGGGAGAAAAAGGGAAGACAAAGAAAAAAGAAAGAATAGAAAAATTTTTTCAATTTTAAAAAGCAGTGAGAAAAGGGAGAATAAAGAAAAGTTTAAAACCAGGAGAGCCATGTCATGAACACCATTTGTCTACTCAATTGGCAGAGATTGAATTTTATCATTAGGAGTTTACTTGCAGATTAGAAAATTGAAAACTTAATTTATCCATTAATATATCAAAAGCATCTCATAAAAATATGAAAATTCAATTCAGCCGTTACCATATCAAAGGCATTTATAAGTGCAAATTAAGCACAAAATGAAATTATTTTTTCATAATTAAATTATACGTCCGACGTTTTAGAAATTGTAAAACGACCATGCCTTACAGTGTCATCATTTTACAAATCTGACAAATATTCTCCAATCTTCATGCTTTGAATTGGTCTCTTGTTCATATTCTTAATCATATTCCTTATACAACTACTTAGGACTTTATATATGCAGTTTTTGGTCATGTTTGCCTCATGCATACTTTTGTGTTGGAAAATGGACAGCAACAAAAAGCTAAAATCCATGGTAATACAATGAAATCAGGCATGGCAGTACAAAATAGTGATAAAACAACCAAAATGAGAAATAGGTTTGAGTAATGTTAGACTGAGAAGCATACAATGGGCACATGAGAGAATCATGCTCAACCTCACATGGAGAGATCACAAGACAACACAATATATCTGGAAGAAAATGGGAGTCCGAGACATCATAGAATCTATTAGAAAATCTTAAATGGCAATAGGCAGGCCATGTTGCAATAATGGCAGACAACCAATGGACATCATGATTCATAACATGGATCACCAGAGATCACATACGAAACTGAGGCCGACAGAATAGAAGATGGAGAGATGAACTCGATTAATTCAGAAAATACTGGCTTCGCGACATCCATGATAGAGAATTGTGGCAGATCCAGGGGAAGGTCTATGTCCAACGACGGACGATAAAAGACTGATGATGATGACGAATTCAAGTTATCTTTGACCTCAAAATTTTACAGATAAAATAACACAAGAATCCAAATAGACCAATCATGTTGAGGATCATCATCATCATCTGTCTCTTGGTTAGGTTCCATGTTTCAGCTCCATAAATGACTATCGGGAGGATGCATTGGTTGTATACTCTTCAATGTTGAGGTTGCCATTTGTTAATAATGTTGAAAATACCATCATTTAACACTGACAATCACCACATGTAATCTGATAGTATTTGGAATACTCTTGAGAATTTAATGTATTAAGACATACCAATACAAGTCTTCCAATAAAATGGACAACCAAATCATCTATAATTACTACCAAACATCAGTAGAGAAGATTACTTGCAGTATATTTTTTACAAAGTAAACTTGGCTGATAACAGTTTTTTTATTTTCAAATTATCAACATACAAAACTTTTTATAATTGAAAATTATAGATGTTGAGCTTTTCATTCAAATGAGTAATCTCTCTTACACAGGGGAATTTGTTTTACAATTACTGGTTTGATGGGATGAAGAAAAAAAAAACCCACACACGGTGGCTGATGTGATTACCAGAATAAAGAATTGTAAGTAATCTTGTGTTTTAAATTCTGTCAAGCATGTCATTTTTTTTACATAATACTAGTCATTAGTCATAGAGAGTACTTGAAAGAAGGAAGACAATATGACAGATATATTTGATGATATGCCAACCTTTTCCTTCTGGAGAATTATTGTAAATGGTGAGAAGCAATGACTATATATATATATATATATATATATATATATATATATATATATATATATATAATGACACCTAATGCATTTTTCAGATTGACTGGAAACTAAAATTGAAGAAAGTTATGAACGAATATGAAAAAATAATTACCAGATAAAATTTGAGGATTTTATACCCAAAATACATTGGGAAAATTGAGAAATTCTAAACACTCTGATAGATCTGGTTTATAAGCACACAGAATGTTAAAATGTCCTAAAAAAAGAAGGATAATCACAAAAAAATAAGCAGGACGTAGGAGAAATATGATGAATTTTTCAAAACTGGCAGGATCTGATGACAATATATGTCGCTGTTGTCGATATGTCATATGATTTCTGAGTGCAAAAATTATGAGGTTAGAACCCCGAAAATTAATAGGCGAGCAAACCACTCAATTTGCTTGATTGCTACTCTTCAAATGTCTACTATAACAGGTGCAGGAAGATTGTCCATACGGCGCTTTACTGTTATGCAGTGATGAAATGCTGTTACATATGCAGCCAGCATGGTCATATTGCTCATCACTGTGACAAGGAAATCAGGAAAAGAGCTCATTTTAATGGAAGAAACTTTGGGCAAATCTGGCGAGATTGCCTTTCCAAGGATACCAAGGATTGTTGCTGGTTTGGAAGATTCAGTTAGATAACAAAAGGTTGTCCGGAACCAAACAAAAAAAAATTCATTGATACAACGGAAGTTATACCACTGTCAGTGGGCCCAGAGCAGATGAAATGATCTGGAGCCAGCACTGGATTTTGATGAGGTCTCTGAGAAAATAAGATCAAGTGTTACACACTACAAAAATAAAAGGCAGAATACAAGAGGAAGAATGGTCCTGAAAGGACTATTATTGATTTGAGGAGCACAGACAATAGGAGATTAGAGTATAAACATATGGTCGAGAAAGCATGACTTGCAGTTCCAGAAGAAAGCCACAAATACTAGGAAGTAATCAATCATTTCCTATATGATCTTCCTCCACAATGACCATGGATATCAATAGAGTTAAAGTTACCAAGTGATAATCAGAGGACACTAGACGATGGATCCGAAGTAGTGAGATAACAGAAACCTATAGAGAGACCAAGAAACGGCTTAGCAACTAAAGCTGTGGTCTGTTATGTCTTATAGAGTATCCAAACTAAAGTTATTTACCTAAATTGATGAACTTGACTGTCATCTCAAATGAGACCCAGAAGTCATTGAACAATTCAATTCCGATATAACTAAGGATGTTGTCAACAGATGGACACAATGTGTTTGTGACTAATTCCTGGATCAAAGGGAAGTTATTTTTTTTAGGAAGAATGATAGGCAATCAGTTGGAAGTTCCACAAGATTTTGATTACACTTCTCAGAAGGTTGGAGGCCCCATGTTGTCGAAGGACTGAATGAACAATCTGCAGAAATTTTTTTTCTTCCCAATTGATTTTATCTACTTAGAAGTAAATTTTTTCTGATCAAAATGTACAAGAATCGAGAATATTCATTGCTGATATTTATAAATTTCTGTATCAATGCTTTATGAACAATTTTTGTTTGATATTGATCATAATGCGGTTATGTGTTGATATTATAATTTTTTTTCTCCATATAACAGCATTAAAGACCTTAACAACTACAGACCAATACACCTACTCAAATGTATTCACAAACTCTTCAAAGTTATCATCAACCAAATCGCCTATACGCTAGATAGAAATCAACCACAGGAACAAACTGGCTTTAGAAAAAGCTACTCAACCATTGACTATCTCCATTCAATAAATCAACTGAAAGAGAAATGCCACTTGCTGTAACAGTTATCGACTTCAAGAAGGCCTTTGACTCAGTTGAAATCCTCAAGGTCATTGATGCTATCACTCTATAGGGTATAACCCCCCCCCTATATGTCAGAGTATTGCAAGATATATACATCACAGCAGCTCTCCTATGAGGCCACATAAAGACTTAGAGCCCTTTCAGCTCCAGAAACGGGTAAGACAAGTTAATACCAGCTTACCCAAACTCTTCAGAGACTGCTTCTAGATGATCTTCCAAAACCTAAACTGGGAAAATAAAGGGATTGGAAGAGACAGAAAATTTGCAGATGACATCATCCTTTTAGCAGAGGACCAACACAATCTCCGAATAATGCTAGATGGACTGAAAAAAGCAAAGAGATTGGCCTTCACATTGGCTCCAGCAAGACAAAGATCACTTACAACAAACATGTTGAAGACAAAAACAACAATCAAACCTAGGACAACAAATCTCCATGAAATCCTCAAAAGAAATCAGAGAATCACTAAGATGACAAGCCTTTGATAGAGCAACCTTTAAAAACAGGAAAATTCCATTAATTCTAAAAAGAAGAGTGTACAACCAAGGCATCCTTTCAATCGTCAATTATAGAGCTGAAACATGGAACCTTACCCAGAGACATACCCTCAAACTGAGAACCATACAATGTGCACATGAAAAAAAAATAATGCTCAACATCACATGGACAGATCTTAAGACAGCACAATATATTACAAGAGACATCATAGAATTTATTAGAAAACTCTAATAGCAATGGGCTGGTCATGTTGCAAGAACAGTTGACAACTGATGGACATCATGACTGGAAACATGAATCCCTAGTGATTACATGCAAAATTGTGGCTGGCAGAAAATAAGATGGTGAGACAAACTAGACAAATTCAGAAAGTATTGGCTCCGCAACTCCCATGGTAGAGGGGTCTGGCAAATCCTGGGGAAGGTTTATGATCAACGACAGATGATAAAAGGCTGATGATGATAGTCACTTTTTGTTTCAGTAACAGCAGCCTCCAGAATATTGTTCAGAAATTACAGAAGGACAATTATATCAATTCTGGATTAGGTTCCAGACGATACTTTTCAATAATTCTCTTCAATTCCCCAGAAAAGTTTTTTTTAATTCTGCAAGAGGATCAGACATAAGGAAATTAAAAAAAATTTATTGTTGGTTTTCAAGAATTTGTACTCATTCGGTTTTTTTATGAACAAATTTATTTTCAGTATTTCCTGCAGATGCCATCGTCAGGGCAAGTAATTATGCAAAGATCCATCCCAAAATTTGATTACTTCTACCCTAGCCAATTGACTCTTTCAAAAATTTTCAGAGAAATTCATTGATAACTTTTAAAGATATTGTGTAGACAGACATGTGCATATATATAAATGTAAATCAGAAAAAAAAATTACTTCTTTATTCCGATGCCCACCCTTCCATAAAATTATTGAAATCCATAGAGACCTTGCAGAGATATTGTGTAGATGGAAAAAGAGACAGAGACCGAATACATAAACCCTTCCCACTTCATTGTCAGAGGTAACAAGGAGACTAGTTTGAATTAGTGGACTTCATTTAGTTTTTTTCCCCAAGTGTTCGGTTATTCCCAACTGAATGTGATAGCCATCTACTAATGTTTAGCCGTTAAATTGTCATCAGTCAAAAACTGCCATCATGAGACACTGTCCAATGACCATGATCTCTTGATTACCAAACACGGTGAGACAATTTTGTTTTATCAGAGTATAATCAAAGTTTTATTTAATGCTCTCTCTCTCTCTCCAGCAACACACACTTGAAGATACCGTGTCTTGCTCTAAAATGCAAAGAATAAACTCAAAGAGAATTTCACAGACATTAAAAAAAAGAAGTCAATTTCAACAGCTAGAATTGCTAATTTTCTGTACAGATCGAGTAGTTCTTAATTGTTACATGTTTATAATTTCTTAGAGAGAGAACAGTCCAAAGTATTCACTTAGATAATGTTCAGATTGGTTAAATGCAAAAAAATCCGATTTTACCATTTTTTTTTTTTTAACTTGTAAGTCAACAGTTCTAAGAATGGCAAAAACTCATGTTAAAACCAGATTTGAATAGGTTAACAGCATTTAGTAAGAAATTATTTGACACGAAAAGAGAGTGGTTAAGGAGAGACTGTAACAAAGAAAGGAAGTTGTTATCTTAATAAAAGGAGGTGGATAATAAGAGAGAGAAAGAAACAGAAATTATTTCCTTTACATCACACAACTTTTAGAAAAAAAAATCAAATTGAATACAAAGCAGCTGAAACAGTGTTTATAACTGATATATACACACCATGTATATATATTTATAACTTTTTCTTTTGCCAATGAATTATTGAATTTCGGATTATATTTTTCCTTTTACTTTTGAAATAATGATTATTTTTGTTTTAGACATTTTAATGGCGGATTAACTTGAAAAATCAATTGCAAACATTTCTTTAATATCAATAATACTTTCATTACATGAACAAATGTTAGGTTTCTTTTGATTTTTTCTTTAAATAAGCTATTCTTTAAATCGTACGTAAAGAAACAGAAAAATAATCCAAAAATCGCTAAGATTAATATTCTCATCTTTGTTGATTCTATTGGTGTAGTCTTCTGCCTTTTCCAAATGATGTTGTGGCGATACCAGGAAAAATGAGAACTATTCTGACCAATCTGCATGTTAATGATGAATTAACTAAGGTCAGCTTTGATTCAATGGTAAGCAAGCTGACTTTACAGACTACATACAAAGTTCAATTCAATTAATTTATATAAACAGAAGAGACTGAGTATCAGGTTAGAAAGAATGCCACAATGATAGGTTCTGGGAATGCTCATGAGTTATAACCAATTCAAATTTAGTTGAAGAAAAAAGAGAGGAAAAACAAAGTTATTAAAGCAATTTCTTCATTCACTTGAAAATAAGGCATACATACACACAAAATTTATATTATATATATATATATATATATATATATATATATATATATATATATATATATATATATATATATATATATATATATATATGATAATTAATAATTGTGTCATCCACAGACAGCTGTTTTGTGGTATTACAGCTCTTCAGTGTGGCTATAGACTATCCAACATCCAGTACCACAAGGTAGGATCGAAACCTTCGCTTCAGACCCAGAGGCAGAATTTCTACCCCTACCCTGCATGGAACTGGATAGTCAGTAGGGCCAAACTAAGCAATGTATATTTACTTACGCATAATTCCCCATCTACCAAAGTGCTCTATGTATATACTGTGAATATGATTTATAAATAGAATGCTAGGAAGATCCTTCCATCCGGAAAAATAGACCCAACCCACCCCCAAAGAAAAATGTCTTAAATAGGAATGTAAAATAAACTGAATCATTCGCCTAAAGAAGCCCAAACAGGGCAGAAACAAACGTGTTCGTATAGCGAATCCTTACTATATTTTAAGCTCTACTCTAAATCAACTTAATGTTCAATGTGTTGAGTACTTTATGAAATAAACCAATCACATATCACATATAGTATTATATTACTGATTTGTCTTTTATATAAATACGCGTACCCATTTATACAAAAATGGAACTGCAATAATTTCCACTTCATAAAGATACTAATGAGATAAAGATTGGAAAAGAAGTAAGGCAAAGACATACAATGTTGCCTTGACCATTTACAGCGAGCCTTGTAAAACTGATCGAGGAAAAAAGGGATAAATATAGATGGGAGGGGGGGGGTTACTAGAACAATTTACGACTTGCTGATGACTATACAATATCAGAAACGTGAAGAAAAATAGCAAAACATGGTAAGTGATCTAAGTGGGGAAAGCCTCAAAATAGGATTAAAGATGAACAGAACAAAGACAAAAGTAATGTTCAACAATAACATTCCGAAAAAAAGGCCATAAAAATAGAGGGTGAAGATATAAATGAGGTTTAGGAATACATTTATTAAGGTCCACTGATGAAGTAAGAGAAAGACCTGTGATGTATTTGCAATTGGATATCAGTTAGTCTGAAATAAGTTGATGTGTATATATACACACATATTAATTTAGACGTATGCACAAGATATACATATATATATATATATATATATATGTTGATCAACACTGCTAAGGTGCCATGTTGATATGACCGTTTTGTTTTTAAAATCCCAATAACAGTTACATGGTAAACAACCGATAATCCCAACAAAATGAAATTTATACATAGTATCATAATAATGAAGTATGTGCAAAACGGGGAAAAAAAAAGCAGGGAAGAAAAAACTGCTTAGAAAATTATATAAATTACATTTACAGATATTGAGAAATAAGTGACTGAAATGACAATTATTTCAATAAAGTTTTTTAATGTTCAGTGTTTAAAGCTGTAAAGCTTTCTAGATCTTATACAAGTGTTGTATTAGAATCTCACTGAAATGCAGATACTTACATGAGTAAATATGCCATACACTCACTCACACATATTCAAAAACATCTACAATTCAACCAAACATGTCAGCTACAATAGATTTTACGAACAGTGATAAGTTCGGTTTCTGATATTGAGTCATCTTTTTTTTTATGCCCTTCAAGTTTTTATCACAATCTGTAGTTGCTATAAATAAGATGCCCCCAAATTCTCCTATACCACAGATTATGGAAGGAAGAGATCCAATATTATTTATTCTCATCATAAGATTGCAAGATTTGTAGATATAACCAATAGTATTTCTGACGATACTCAGTCCACACCAAAATTACATTATGGGGAAAGGGGAATGTGGTAAATAACGTTTTCTCATCACAACTGATATGAATTGCTTATATGCCAGAGAGTCATTGTTATGTCTTCACTCTCAAGGCTGGAGTATTGTTGAATGTTAAGGTTTCTGATATTGAGAAATGGGATATCAGATATTAGAGTATCTGGAACGTCCGCGTAAAAACTCAGAGTAAAAATACAACCTGCAGCGGAATACAACAAGAACGGTCAAAGACAGCAATGGACTTACATACAAGTATACAACAGTCAGCAAGCAGTACCGATTGGGGAAAAAAAAAAAAAAAAAAAAAAAAAAAAAAGAAGAAGGATTATCTCTTAGCGAGATTCAAACTTGCATCTCTCCTTCCTTGGGAAGACTGCCCGTCTGGGGCAGCTGCACTACGGAAATCTGATCCGAACTTCTGTGAACAGCTGGTCTTTCTGGCCTGATTGATAAGTCACAACATGTAGATCGAGTGCAGAAAATTGCTAGAACAGATTTTGGCTTAACATTTGGAAAATCTAGGGTTCAGTCATTTATCTATATGATCAACGGAGAGGTGTTGGGTCGTGTATTGACAAGGAAGGAGAATATGCTGAAAAAGGCATTCATTTTTAATCATTAGGCTATGGATTTATTGATTTATTTACATATAATCAAGGTCTACCTATAAAGGAACCGAACTCTCAAAACAGCGTGCCAGTGAAATGTTTTAGCTTACTCCGACCAAAGTGTTATGTAGCAGTGACTTTGCCACTTTGTAAAAAAACAAACAGAAAAGAAAAAAAAAAAGCATCAATCAACGCCAGTTTTTGAGCAACATATGCAAGGATGAACGTACGTGTAGAGCGCTTGGTCATCCCCACCACCTAAAATTGAACAATGAAGGTTTTAGAAGGGTGGCATGTTTGTGTTAAATTCTTCCAAATTAGAAATAGTATCCCAAAAGTTTTCTTTTGTTTTTTCATTCTAATGTTGCCATATGCAATGCCACGAGTAGTACAAGGAGGAGGGGGACTCACATTGGGAAAGCGTGTGACGTGATACGTGGAAATTGTTGTCAGTCTAGAGTTTCCGAAGAGGTAAAAATTTGTAAAGAGCTCCTGCAACATGATTTTAAAAAGGAAAAAAAAAAAAAAAAGCAGCTGATAAATGAATAACACCAAGCATCATTAGTCGTCTTTAATACGTCGCACAGACTTTTACAGATTCTTACCTCTGCAGAAGCTTCACAGACAGCAAGGTAACAATTTCCACAATCAAAGGACTTCAAAATCCTTCATTGTTCAACTTTGAAGTGGTGGGGGGAAAAAGGCCCAGTACACTTGACGTAAATTCACTCATACACATGTAGTTATATAAACTAAACAATGTAGATTGATGCAGTTTTTTTTCTATACAAAAAGGTCATGGTCATTTCTCAATAATATCAGACGGAGCACTCTAAGAATATCTCATTGGAGTGCTGCTTCAAAAGTTTGGTTTCTTTCTGGACAGAACTTATATTTATACCGATTCATTTATGGATCAATTAATTAATAAACAAAATCTCCATATGCTCTTACTCTTGAGTCAGTCACATTATATATATATATATATATGTATATACACACACATAAATATGTATCATACATATATATATATATATATACACACACACACACGAATATGAATCATATATATATATATATACACACACAAATATGTATCATATATATATACACACACACAAATATGTATAATATATATATATATACACACACAAATATGTATAATATATATATATATACACACACACACAAATATGTATAATATATATATATATATACACACACACAAATATGTATAATATATATATATATATATATACACACACAAATATGTATAATATATATATATATATACACACACACACACAAATATGTATAATATATATACACACACACACAAATATGTATAATATATATATATATATATATACACACACACACACACAAATATGTATAATATATATATATATATATATATATACACACACACACAAATATGTATAATATATATATACACACACACACACAAATATGTATAATATATATATATATATATATATATACACACACACACACAAATATGTATAATATATATATATATATACACACACACACACAAATATGTATAATATATATATATATACATACATACACACACACAAATATGTATAATATATATATATATATACACACACACACAAATATGTATAATATATATATATATATATACACACACACAAATATGTATAATATATATATATACACACACACACACACAAATATGTATCATATATGTATATATA
Source organism: Thysanoteuthis rhombus (assembly GCA_963457665.1). Lineage (NCBI taxonomy): Eukaryota > Metazoa > Mollusca > Cephalopoda > Oegopsida > Thysanoteuthidae > Thysanoteuthis > Thysanoteuthis major. The sequence goes on along the minus strand of OY735213.1, from coordinate 33,195,339 downwards.
TATTATAATGTACACTGAGATGAATGTATTTTCAGATACATGTTATTCTGCATAAGCTATTTTAATTATAACCTATGAAAACCCAAACTCAGGTACAATAGACTGAGAAAAGAAAAGTTTTAAATACATATTTCCAAGTGTTACATGCTTGTTGTCTTATACGTTCAATGGCAAAATAAATATAAGCACAATCTGAATATAGAAAGAAACAAAAATTAGCCTCAACATTGGACTAAATCAGTCCCATAAGTATTTTATATCATCTTGTAAATACCATACTTATTTGTGTATATATATATAAATGTGATCACGTAAAATGCAACTGCCAACAACTCAGTCATTTCTAGGCCTGATCTGAATTCTTCCTCATGATAGTCTGATTTTCTTATAGTCTTTCTTTTATTAGAAACAAATGAGTTTGCATAAACAGTAATTAATTTTTTTTTTCATTGTACCACTGCCAAGAACAGATTCATTGAAAGTACATACAAAACTTAACAAGCAAGAACAATGTTTTTAGCGAATGTTCGAATTCTACCCAAATCAATAATGCTAAGGAAATGGAACAAAGAGTTGTTTTTGATAGTCCAAATTTGTATTTACTACGAGCCAGGAGTCTGGATATCATGTATGTACAATGATTAAGAGCTTTGTGGATGCACAAGAAAGAATAGGATGGGAACAACACATCCCTGTAGACAAAAATGGAAAAAAAATACCAGGTATGATATACATAAGAAAGCTAGATAGTGCATCATCTGATGTCTTGGAATTAAAATTGTAGCACCCACCTTTTCCAGCAAAAGAAAATTAAACATATATGGAGTTATCTACCCTTAGCAGGGATCTACTTGCTATCCCCTAAATCTCTGTAGAAATGGTAAATTCCTTGTCACTTCCTCTTTGACGTCACACAAAATAATGAGGATGCTAACTCCTCGGCCACCACCAACACAGAAATAGAGGAAAAAAAAAAAGTATCGGTTAGCATCACCTCATCTCAAGAATTTAGACAGAAATTGTGTTTGTTACCAGAAAACCAATAATACTATTTCACTTGCTAGTACTCTACTATTTATTGGTAGCAATGCAGGAGATCAATTCCACAACCAACAGGACACGTGTGATTTTTACAAGCAGTTATAACAAACGCTGAAATATAAATGGGGAAAGTGTCTTAAAAGGAAGATATAAGAAACTAGGGTTGATGGTAAAGTTTTCGAATTCCACATCCCCCGTTTAAAGCTAATCAGCACCCGGCTAAAAACCTTGTACCACAAAACTTGCAAAAAACACATTTAACAGAGAAATTCAGTTGAATGAAGAAGCAGAGATTAGGATAAAGAATTCAGAAAGGCAGCAAGAAAGTAGTTGTAGAGGGTAATTACAGTATATAATAGACTATAGAACAAATGGTTTACTGAGATATTTGGAAGATTACATTCACTGCAACTCATCTAAGCCCCATAACTTGACATTTCAACAAGTTTTATCACTTGTAAGTCAAAATGACTTATTGCATTTTTTTTTTTTTACTCTTCATTTTCAACATGTCAAATTTTAGTGTTTCAAACTTTAACAAGTTCAACATCAATAAGCTATTTTAAAATATTTTCACTGGTCCTAATCTTGGAGCAAAAATAATTCCCTTTTCTCTCTTTGATGTGAAAAGTGGCTGGAGGGCCTTGCTTAGGGTGGCAAATGTAAACAAAAACAAAACTGTCCAATTCGAACTTCAATCGACAGCCCCTACCCATCACACAAGCACATTGCACACAGTGTAATATTTGCATAACAAATAATGTTATCAAACCGGTTATTATTATCTCACTCAGTTGGTCCTAAACACTTTTTTTGAACTAGCTGGGTTACCCAGTGTTGTACAAGGAAAAATTAATCTAAATCTAAAAGCAAATGATATTTTCGAGATTTCAGGCCAGCCCTACCAGGTTGATCAACACATGTTGGCAGGCAACCTAAGGCAGGCCTACTTCCTAAAAGCTTGAAAATTGATTTTTCTCCAAAACAGAATTCATGTGCTCACTTGAGGTAGTTAGCAAGTCAAAGCAGACAATTAGATTTAAATTGTGCTCATGTTTTATTGTGTTTGGGTTGGATTAGGTTTAGAGATAGGTTAGGGTTTTTGTTTGCTGTCCAAGGGTAATTCTTTGAAAAAAAAAAAAAAATGAAGCAAATCACCCTAGGATAGCAAGCCTTTAGCAGAGCAAGCTCAACCTTTAAAAACAAGATGATCCCAATAATCCTAAGAAGAAGAGTATACAATCAATGCGTCTTCCCAACAGAATGGTGATGAAACATGGAACCTAACCAAGAGACAGACTCGCAAACTGAGAACCATACAATCTGCACATGAGAGAATAATGTTCAACTTCACATGGAGAGATCACAATATATCTGGAAGAAAATGGGAGTCCAAGACATCATAGAATCTATTAGAAAACTTAAATGGCAATGAGTAGGCCATGTTGTAAGAATGACAGACAGCTGATGGACATCACGACTCACAACATGGATCCCCAGAGGCCGACAGAATACAAGACGGAGAGATGAACTAGATAAATTTAGAAAATACTGGCTCTGCAAGCCCCATGATAGAGAAATGTGTCGGATCTTGGTGGAAGGTCTATGTCCAACGACAGACGTTAAAAGACTGATGATGAGAGTTTTTGCTCTGAGAAAAACAAGTTTCATTGTCTGGTTAGGGCTACATTCCTCAAAAGTATTCTGTCAAACTGTCATAAGCACTGATAGAAAGAGAAATATACATCTATGGTTATCAATGAAAAATGGGAAGAGAGGTTACAATATAGCTATAATGCTAAACTGTAAGTAGAACCACCTCTCATAAAATCTTTTGATACTTTCTTTCTCAAAACCGATGAAATTCCAAGTGGTCAAATAGATTGAAAGCAGGTCAAATTGAAAGATCATTTTAGTCTTTTTAGAGAGCATGAACAAAACATCCATAGAAATCAACAATTGAGGGGGAGGCAAAATTCAAACTAAAGATATGCGCTTCAGGTAAATGGAGACCTGGTGATTTGATATGCCTTTATTTTTCCTCCGTGATGCGAGATATTTCCCTTTTGTCTGTCTCGCTCTAGCCAAAATCAGTTTAGTCTACAGTACTTTCATCTAATCTCACAAACATTTAATTGATCTTTCATCAAAACTGACTTTTGTCTGTGGTTTTGTACATAGCAAGTTAGTTGAAAAAAGCGTTCGTATGAAAGTAATCTTCTAGGGGCCTCCTTGACCACTTCTTTGTGGGGGAAGGGTTCATGTCTTCAATTAGTCAACGATTTTTATTGAGTAGGGGATACAGGCTTCAAATATGCCGATAAAATTTTTAGATAAGCTGGCAGGCTGACCGACTGGTAAATAAGGGAGTAATTTATTATTTGGCAACCAGTTAAAAAAAAAAGAAAAAAATTACCATTTGAACGATTCAATTTCGTATTTACCCAAGTTTTTGTTTTGTTTCACTTTTACAAAATATTTTGAAATTTTTTGTTCAAGAAGATTAACCAATTGTTTAAACTTACTTTTGTATTTTTTGTGAAATATCAAAAATTAGTGTTTTCTTTTTAATTTTGCGATATTGTTCAAATAAGTTTATCAACAGGGTATTTTTTATTGGGAAAGCTCTGAAGAGTATTGTTGGACTCTTGTTTTGTGTTCAATTTTGGAAACAACATTCAAACATAATATTTTTTTGTCTGGAAAAGTAACAAAGACCTTCACAGATTTGACAAAACATGACATGGGTAGCTGTCGAACACCTGAAACTTGAAATCAATTAATTTTATCGGGGAAAAAAAAAATTTTTTGGATTATTATTAGATTCTATTGAATAGAAGAAGGGTAACAGAATATTATCAACTGGAAATTATTTCAGTGGACATAGATTCGTAAACAATCTTGCTCAGACTTGTTTACATTCCACAATTCCTTATATCTGAATGCAACAAAAACATCAAAATTTAGGTATAAAGTAGTAAGGGGTTAATAATAAATATATAAAATCTATCAAATCTATCAAATCAATTTAAATGCATTTCCTTTTTTCCTTTGCAAATAAGAATATGCATTTTTAATTTGATCGAAACTAAGTATTTGCTTATATTCAGTTGGAAAAAAAAAAAGTTTGATTCTGCATTAGCTTTTAATGTCACTTTTGAATATATAAATATGAATATTTTTACATATCCATATATTTATTCTTTAAATTTACAAAAAAAAAAACAAAAAAAAACTTGCTCATATAATTTTTTCCTTTTAAATCATGCTTCTTCCTACTCATGATATATTTCTCATTCATTTTCTTCACAAAAGTATGTTTATTGAATATATTAAACTTGTTTATTCTAACAACATTTACATGAAAAAAAAAAGAAAAAAAAAATTAATGGTCATTTGAACAGTTTTGTCTATATCATCACATTAAAGCCAATCTCTTCCAATGTTACCTTTTAGTGGAGGTAATAACACAAACATGGTACTCCCATGCACAGCACTCCACATATGTGAGCAGTAAGATATAGAGGTGCATTCACATATGCATAATACAGGTATATTGGTGTCTTTTCTTGCTACTTTTCCAATAAAGTTATATTAGCAATCTTTGCTTCTTTTCGATTACTAATGTTAAACAAATGAAAAGAAATATTCTAGCGCTTTTCAAAACATCCAAAAATACACCAAGATCATTCAAATCAGCTAACTATACACATTGCTATAAAAAGATTCAACTCTAGAAGGTTGATTAGGTGGCCATGTTGGATTTTCACGTGGCCAATTGGGTATACTTGGTCTGAACAATATAAAGAACAAACACACCATATATCATGCTTGTATCAATGTCCACTATTTCAACCAAATATCATTTTCAACTGCTATAATATTACTTTTATTATGTGTGTTTCTTTTGATTATGTTAACTACAATGCCTGCTATAGTTGCTTTTCTTTTCCCACTCTCAATTACTGCAATCTTATTCTTAAATATGGTGAAAGAATTCAATGTCCCCTTCACTTGAGATCCCAGGATTCAGACAAGTAACGGGCTCAGAAATCAAGCTTGAAAGTCATTTGAGTTCTCTCCCCCGACACATGAACAGGTTAGTGTGTTCACCACATATTTCCCTACATAGATATAATTGTTATAGTTTAACCATGTAAAATCAGAACTTTCATTAAACAAAAACGCATTAAGAGATACCTGAACAGACCTACAAGGGAGCAAACGTAAAGGTAAATATTATTATACAAGGATGCATCCATTCATAAACAAGCCAATAGTGTTGCATAGTGTTGAGATATGTATAAGCAATGATAATTCAAGTTAATGTGCTTATATATGAAGTGTGTGTGCGTGTGTGGTAAGTAGTGAAGTTGTACATCCATAGTAGGTGGCTACATACTTCATTAAAGAGACAGAGAGAAAAGGGGAGATAAGTGCTTGGGACAGGAAAGAAGAAGAAAAAGATTTAAAAAAAAAAAAAAAGGAAACAATACCTCTTGTAGAAAATGTCCATCAGACACACAGATTAAAAAACAAAAACTGAGATTTATTTGTTTTGTGGAGACTTTTGCAAATATCAGCAAAGTGAGCGGAAAATGAAAGAATTAAAAGAGTGGAAAAAAAAGAAAAAAGTGGAGAGACAAATATATATATATATATATATATATATATATATATATATTGTTCCTTTACCTACTCTTCCAGAGTGTCTCCAGTGAATATCATATCAATTCTGCTAAACAAGCTGAAGAGACGATGGAGAGGCTTCTTTCTTGAGAGAGAGAGAGAGAGAGAAAGAAAGAAAGAAACAGGAGAGAGAGAAAGAGAGAGAGAAAAGGAATAGAAGGAATAAAAGTATTGAAGTTTTGTTGATTCTGTTTCAGATTCAAGATGTGACGAGATCCAATAATCAAGCACAAGGAAAATTATGTGTGAGAAAGTGCTAGAAAAAAAAAAAAGAAAAAGTGATCCAGAGTATTAACATGGGAGTTGCATATAAGGCATTGAATGCAAAAGAAACAAATCCAATTTGCATTTGTGCAGTTTCTCCTTCTGCCAGCAAAATTTTTCTGGTCTTCTGAGAAAGGGGAACCGTTGTTTCCTGCCTATATTCTATCAAGTTGCAAATAGCACGTGCAGTTCTTGCTATTTCCAAGGGCAAAGCTCCTGGAAGAGTGTGTCTATACAAGTGTGTGTAATCATATATATATATATGTATAGTTCATAATGTATTTTCAATTTGTAAGAATACAAGAAATAGAAAACAGATTTTATTTGTTGTTGATTTTTAATCACAGTGCTCAATATTCAACACAGTAAATAAAGTTATTAATATATAAAGAATTACAAGGATATATAACTGGCAAATGTTAACATTTTGAGCCTAAGACACACATTATCAACCGGCAATAAGTACAAAATATTGCTGGTTGCTGATGAGAGCATTAAGTATGAAATATTGATCTTCACCAGGTATATGTTCTAGTAATTTATACATATACACATACATATATGTAGGAATCATGTAAAGTTTTCATATTTAACCACTGAAAAGGAAAGTTTATAGTTAACATCTACATAATCCCAAAATATCCATGATTATAGGTCATGCAAATAATCTTTTTACCGTTATATCAACATGTCATTTATAACTATATTAACTTTGGTATAATTGAGGCACATGTAATTATTTCATTTTCATTCCTGTTAGTAATTCTATTTCATACGTATCAGTTTTGGGTTCATCAGCTGTTTCATTATAGCCCCGTTTCCATTATTGTAATTGTTTTCATGTGTAACACTTCTCAAGGATAGTGCAGAAGTGCTGAGGAACTACACTTTGATCCTAGACAGGACACACAGATACTGCACTCTGATCTTAGGCGGTGGCCCAAGGAGAGACACTTTGATGCTAGAGCATAGTGATACTTTGATCCTTGGTAGAAATGATGATCAAGTCATTCTTGACAGGTACTACACTAAATGGGGTGCCTGGCATCCAGAGGTAGGAAGAAATCAATCCTGAAAGGTTATATAGTGAGTTCTAACACAGACCTTCTCAAAGTTGGGGTGGCAACCCTCCAGTCAAAAATGCAAAGATAGATCTGATCTTAAATTCATCTTTAGAAATGACTAGCCGTTACTCTATTTATTCACTCTTCCACCAGAGCAAAATGTGACACAAGCTCAGGGCTTCACATGGGGAAAATAGGAGATACTCATCCAAAAATAGCTCCAGTTGACGCGACTCTGGTTGCTAAGCAACCGCAGTTACAAAAGCATCAGTACAAGCCTGACCTGTCCCTTTCAGTACAATGGGACACTGCTGCCCCGGGGCAATGGATTCCCCTGCAGCTGGGCCGAGTAATAACAGGAGAGCCCAAAGACAGATCCAAAGGCTCCCGATGCGCGTAGCAATGTGCAGCCTCAGTATAACCTCATTGGCCGACTCAGCGCACCTGCGCACTCGGCCTTTGACCAGAAATCAGAGTAAAGACAAGCCGTTACTGCTCCCTATTCTATGATCCTGATTATGATCCTTATACACAAATTTGCAGCTTGTAGGTTGCAGCTATATCTCTAAATAAATATCTATTTGAAAGCCTAAATTTAAGGTTTCCAGGTCATTGTCACATATCCTACGTTCCTGGGGTCAGCCTTAGACAAATTTTCAGCTCCTAGGATGCAACTGTACAGTAATCTATAAAACAAAGTCAGAAATAAACAACGACACATTTTCACCTTTAAAGAATTAGATATATGTCCACGAGTCTTGAAATTAGTTAACTAGGAAATAAAGAACCTCAATTTCTTTGAGGAAGCCATTTTGTGCCTTAAGTTCCCTGAACTATTGAATAGCACCTTGTATACATCCACATCCAAATGATAACTTGTCATCACTGTAAATAATTGAATAACTGTAGCGTCAAATTTTGGAGTCATGTATAAAAATAAAAAAAAATCAATCAAAGAAGGAATTTAGAATATCACTGGTGTTTTCCACTGGAAAACATCAGAAGTAGAAGAAGAACCCCCCATCCAAAAAAAAAAAAAAAAACACCTTGAAATATCTAGATTCTGAAGAATCAACATGGTATTTAAAACCCGCAAAAAATAAGGGGGATCTTTTTTAAAAAAAAAAAAAAAGGCACTCAGAAGGGGTCTAGAGGAGTACTGATGCCAATTTTCAAACCCGTGGAAAAAATGGAATGGCCAGAGATGCTGGAACACACAAAAACATAAAAGAAACAAAAACACACACACACAAAAAAAGGATAGAACCTTTTGCCATCTATGATGGCTACAGTTGTTCAGTGTGTGAGTGTGTGTGTGGGGGGGCAAACGTTCAGACAATACTATTGCATTTGCAAAAGAAGAATATACAAATCGGTACAAATGTGATCAGGATAAATCTTAATTTAAATCAATGACATAACTGCAGTAGGAGATGCAGATGACCCAACATTTAATAGCATGTAAAATGGATTTGGCGAACAGAGTTCAGATTCTGGCGGAGACAGTTGGCGTTCACTTTATAATCGATGCAGTTGGGAATGGTATGAATCCTCTCCTACCTTCAGCAATGGGTAAAATAGCATGGAAGATTAGGCTTTCTAGCCTTAGTCTCCTGCCAGCTATGGGTGAATAGTAGTGTAGACTGGGCTCTACAGCCTTGGTGAACAACTGGTCTAGGAGAGGAATGGAGCCCAAAAGGCAGACAGACTGGTTCTACTAAGTCAGGACAGGGATTACTCCTTGTTGTTGATATTACATAACCCAGTAAAACCTGTTACTTGGAGAGGTGGTTGGTACAGTTAAGTAACTTCCATCACCCTGAGAAATGTCATGAAAGCGTAGTACTCATATTCTAGTTCCTGTGCCAAGCTAAGTTTTTTTTTCTTTTCCCAGCAGATACAATTCTGGGTTATTTTATAAAAAGGAAAAGAGACCTGAAATGGCATCATTATTTCTCAATGTCCAGGCATTTAGAAAATGTTTTAGTGTTCAAAATAAATGGTAATTTGGAGAGGGATACATCTGTTCCGATGTCTGTGTATAGTTGAACACGACGTAATCTTCTTTTTGGCTAAATCTCTTGTTTTGCTGAGGATCTGCTTCCAAAAGATCATTATCCAATGTGATTGGTCTTCCAGCACGCAAGGGTCACTAGCAGGAACATGGTCACTTTTCAACTTGCTAAACCATTGCAGGCATTTCTGCAAAGACACTGCATCTGGGGTTGACAGCATAACTATTCATCCATGTTGATTTGCCACCTAAATAAAATTCATGCCGTTTGCAATGATAAACAAGAAACCCATTGAAGTCAGTATCCTATACAGTTAAATGTTCGATGAAGTATAAAGAACACAAGTTGAACCAATTTTAGGTGTTTACTATTTTATTTAACCTTGATTGGTTTCTGGTTGTATATTTTAAATACGATATAACCTTCTGGACGGCTGTATATATGTTCACACACTTCAAAGCAAAACCAATAAATGCAACATGCTGACATGAGTCAATTGAATCTACATATAATATTTCGCCAGATAAGGTGACCTTCAGATAAAACAGGCACTCCATTTCAGTCTGAATTTTTTTTTTTACACCCCTATGGTCAACCTACAAGGAATTATTTTTCTTTTACTATGATTAGCATTTTAAAACTAATTATGAATGCAGGAAAATATACATGATTTTCAAATAGATTCTATCAATTCAATCTATAGGGAAGGGCTATGTGAATCTCTCCCTCTCTCTCTCAGTCACTCGCACATGCATGCACGCACACAAAAACTAATACACAGGAATGCACACAAACACATGCTCGTACACACCCACACAAGCACGCTCACATACACACTGATAAGAACATACAAGAATACCAGGGGGTGTATTATGCATTCTGTATCATCATACAATCATGCGATCAATATTCACCACTAAATTAGGTGCATTGACAAAGATGGAGATGATGTTGGAAAATTTTTTTTTTTTTAAATGTAAAATACTTCGATTGGCTTTTGCTTGCCACTGCATATATATATATATATATATAAAATATATATGATATCAATATATTCTACAAAAAATATCAAGACACTAGCAGAAGTACTCAGCCTTGTCCTGGTTTCTAAATATCTACAATTAAGACGATGGCATAAGTTCACTTTGTATAAGTTTACTTTGTATAAATTTCTTTAGAAAGATGCAGACAATTTTCATTTGGTCTGGGAATGTTGACTATCAGAAGCCTTGATTCCAAGCAATCAAGAAAATAGGCCTATTTTGCCCTTATCAAAATCTGCAAAAACTTATAAAACTCATAAAGGAATTCTATACTTACATTTTTTTTTTTTTTAAATTTTCTTATAAAACTTTTTTTCTTCTAAATTCTTAACTATTTCACATAATCATTGTAATCAAATTCTTTTAAAATCAAAAGCAGTTAGATAATTTACTCCTATCTATGCCTTTCCCAAGAGCATTGATCTGAAGTGAACACAGATTATCTCAGTCAAAATTGGAACTCAGCTGATTTCACTTTCTATACTATTAACCACTAGGCCATTGGCACTTCCATTAATACTTTTTTCTTTTAAAGAAATGAATAAATGTGTCCTTTCAAGCAATTTTGGCTGGCAATGAATTGACCTATGGCAACCCCAACTGACCTTGAAGATCAGCACCACCTATTCCATGTCCATCATTGAGTTCCTCTTAGATTAATTCTCAGCTCCCATGGTCCAGCAATTTAGGTGGCCATCAGTCAAGCAAGCAAGCAAGCAATTGCCAGCATTGAATTAATAGATCAATCCATATCAAGATTTCCAGTCACTAAATAGCCCAAGCATGGGGTCCCAAACCCTAATTCATCAACTCCATCTTCACCCTAACCGTGATGTACGGGTGCCAAATATGGACGCTGACCAAACCACTGGAGCCCAAAATGAACATTTGCAGAAGGAGATGCTTGACAGGGGCTGTAAACAAAACCCAGTGTGACATGGTGGGGAACATCAGGATCAAGAAGATGATGCTGTAATACTGGTTATCCGACACAGCTGTTTAGACACCTGACGTGCATGCCAAATGATTGCCCTACCCACAGATCATACAACAAGGGAATGTCAAGGTTCATGGAAAACCATTGAAGGTCCTGATTGAAGTGTGTGGAGACGACCTTGGAAGCACACATGCAACCTCTCAAGCCTCCTGGTTCACAATTAATCAAAAGCTCTTCCTCAGCGCAACACCCTCGATGGTAAAAGCAGATGGATGAAGATGGAATTACGTCTTATATTCATTTATTTCTCCTAAGCTTATGCACTATCAAAGTCTATAATAGAAAAAATATGATTAACATTTTCAGCAAAAAAAAAAGAAAAAAAAGAGAAAAAAATAGAGAAAGAAAAAAGAAAAAAAATCTTTTTTTAAATTAAAAGATTTTGAAATTAAGCCTTTTCAACCATTGTCAATTTTTGACAAGTCTTTCTTTCATCTCATTTCTGCTGCTTTTTACCACAACTCTTGGAAAATTGGTCAACTGTTTTCAGCAAATAGTGCAGGTTTGGAAATAAAGAATAAGCCTACAGCAGGATTCAAACTCAAATCCCTTTACCTTAGAACAGTTGCCTTACTTATTAGACTACTACAAATCTCTCCAAGGAAACATCTCCAATGACTTCCCATTCAGAACCTTTGAAGTACCCCCAGACTACTGACAAAGCAACTTGGTTCCATAAATAAATAACACCACAGAAAATGCAGTACACTAATTTTTTTTCCTAAATACATTTTTAAATAGATATATGTAGATATATATATATATATATATATATATATATATATATGTATATAAAATATCCTGTGGTACGATTTAGTTTCGTATAAAAATAATAAAAAACATGGAATGGAGACTATTTATTATCATAATTTTATTTTTTATGAGAGCAACTCAACAGAAGTTACATCATAAAACCTATTTGGTGGGAAAGTGGTTAAGGAAAGAGAATCTGTCAAGTGATTTCTGATAAAATCAAGATCAATATACGAAAAAGAAAAAAAATCTTAACATAAAGAAAAAATAACTAACAAAATTTAAAAAAAAAAAAACAAAAAAAAAAAAAAACAAATTAATTCAGGCCTGAGCATTTAAGCTTCCCAAGTGGGTTTTGCCAGCAGGTAGTGGGTGTAAAATAATTGGCCACCAGTGTCAAGATTCTCCTTTCCACTTTTTAACTTTTCTTAAACATTTTTCTCATTAACAACGAAAGAGTTCACGGTGTCAGAAAAAGATAAATTACACTTCAAATTTCAGACCTTATCATGGCCCCTCAAGAGTAATTTATCTGATGAAGTCTGATAAACATGAATGGATGGAGTTATTTAAGTTTCCATCACCAGAAATAGCACCATAAAGATCATACATTGTTCAGCTTTTGTGAAAGTCAACTTTAATTTTCATTTTCTGCAATTGCAAATATAAAATTTATTATCTCAATTTTAATTAGGAAAAAAATTGTGCAGAATATTTCATTGTTCTTACTCTATTCCAAATTAGAGAAATACAAGTCTGTCTAGAATGTATCTTGTATTTTGAATATCTTGAAAACTGGTTGCCTGGCCTTGATGTAACTTTGAAACCAACCGATGGGTGGGACCTCACGACACATACATGAATGCTCTACTATTGTATAGAGGGGACACACAAATATATATAAATGTATACACACATACAGAGAGACAATTCAAAATGAAAAAATTAAAAAAAGAAAAGTTTTTTCATTTGTTTCCAACCTACAGCTAGAAAGGTCCTGCTCAGGGTTGCCAGGTTGATCTTTTAAACCTAATTTCACGAATTTGGCTTCTTTTTTCTCCTTTTTTTTCAATCATGTTAGCTTCATAATTTCAGTTTTGCTTTTTGGCCTTTTCCTGGCTTCTTTTTCACTTGAATAGCTTTGAAATACTAGTGTTTGTTCTATTGGTAAATCATAAAATACATAAATACAGAAAATCATAGAAAGATACTAAAATTAGCTTCACCTCAACATTTTTATTGCCCATCTGATTCCCATTGAATAAATCTTCTATTGCATCTAATTCATAATATAATATTCAAATTTATAATTATATAAATTTCTAGTCATGGGTTCAACTTTCTGAGAAATTGTTTTCAGGTAGTTTTTTCTTGTTTTTGCCAGAAATGAATCCTCAGGATTCACCAGACCTATCATGGGTATTGTGGAGCCAATACTTTCTGAATTTGTCTGGCTCATCTTGTCATCTTATACTCTGCTGGCCACAATTTCAAATGTGATCTCTGGGGATCCATGTTGTAAGCTGTGATGTCCAGCAGTTGTCACCCATTCTTGCAACATGACCAACCAATTACCATTTGAGTTTTCTAACGGATTCAGTTATATCTCGGACACCTGTCTTTTACCTAATATATTTTGTTAACTGGTGATCTCAACATGTGATGTTGAACAATATTCTCTCTTGTACATGTTGCATAGTTCTCAGACTTCTGGTAAGGTTCCATGTTTCAGCTCCATAGGTGACTACGGCGAGGAGGCATTGGTTGCATACCCTTCTTTTTAGGACTAATGGTATTTTTTTGGTTCTTGAAGGTCGAACTTGCTTCCCCAAAGCTTGTCATCCCACATTGATTTTTTTTGTTTGATTTCTTCCTTCCTCTTTTGAGGATTTCCTGGAGATTCGTTGACCTAGGCAGATGTAGCGGTCTACTTTCTCAAGTTCTGCATCTTCGATTTTGATCGTTGTTTGTCTTCAACAAGTTTGTTGTACATGACCTTTGTTACGTGCAAGCCAATTTTCTTACTTTCCATGTTCACTTCATCTGACTGGAAGTCACAATACAGTATATTAAATAATTTGATGTACAGGGAGTCCTTATGTTACAAACAGCCCACGGCTACAGAAAACTCGAACTTACAACTGGACTGCCAAAAGGCAGGGTTGCTCTAGACATAAAAAGACGAATTACATGTATGACATCAGCTACATAGTAAGAGTGGGTGGTGGTGTTTGATCAACATTGTTGGGGTACCGTGTTAATATAACAGTTTTTTGGGGGGAGAAGGGGGTTTAATCCCAGAAAGTTACATGGTGAACAACAGACGATCCCGGTTAAAAATTCTAACATTGTTCCATAATGATAAAGTATTTATGAAACAAAGAGAAAAAAGCACTGAAGAAAATAAATCACAGATATTAGGGAGATAAGTGACTGAAGGGATAAAAATTTTTGTTTAAATCTATACATATGAGAACAGTAATAGAATATACAACAAACATGTGCACATGTGTAAATGTATTGAGTAGATCTTAGTCAAAAAAAAAAAAAAAAGAAGAAAAAAGATCAATACTATCAGTACAATGGCTATAAAATGAGTCAAGTTCTTTTTAATCATTCATTACAGATTGTACACTGTTTTGAAAAAAGTTTATTATGATGTGTTCAAAGCTGTGAAGCTTTATATATATATATATATATATATATATATATATAAAGAAAATTACATTATTAAATTAAATAAAGTTTTAGGATGGTAATAAAATTAAATGTTACAGACAGGGACACCATTGGATGTACTTATATATATATATATATATATATATATATACACACACACACTATTAATCAACGACTTCCACCAAAAAATAGCAAAGATTTTTTTTCACTGTGGTATCAATAAATAACTTGTCACTTTTTCTTGTCACTTTTTCTAAATTCAAATCTAACAATATTTCCACAAAAGCAAAGAGCAAGTATATAAGGAATCCAGAAATGTAAATATAAATAACTGACAGAATAATGTTATTTAATTACCTCCAATAAGTTAATCAAAGAAAAACATTAGATTCAAATGCAAAGAGACCAATAATTCATTTTTGAAATTTTTTGTAAAATTAATATAAACAAATATAACAAATCCGGTCTTTAATATCTAATTTAATCCTTAATATGAAGGCATATTTAGGCAAACGTTTTCAATCACTTCCGCCCTACCATACCCGATTTTATAAATCAGCTGGCAACGACTGGTGAACAATTGCCAATTTTTTTTCTCTTTTTTAAATTTTGGACCTGAAAATGTTTACAGTCTATCAAAGACAGTTCATAGGTATAAGATTCCATTATTTTGCCAAATTTTCACCTTAAATGATAACTAGATTCTTTTGATTTTTTCCAACTACTCATTCTTCACTTTATCAATAACCTGATCCAAAAGAACCAATACTAAACAAAATACCTAGTAATTTCATACATAATAATTTATTCTCAATATTTACGAAGTTTAGTCTGGCCCAAGATCAAATGTGAGGGAATGCACAAATATTTGTCTTTTTCTCTCTTACCATTCTTTGCATACATGCCAAAAAAACACAGAGAATACATTAAGATGATGCAAAGGTTCCAACCATCATTTTTCCATGGGGAGGGGAAATGGTTAGCAAAATTTAGCCTAAGAAGATTTTGAGCTCAAGGACAGAGAACACCCTGGAAATGTATGATTAGGTTCACACAGAAGTTCCAAATGTTGGCTTTTGCACCATGTTGGGAAAATCTGAGAAATGTTTTTGAACTTTGCTTAGCTGTTTATTATAAGTATGCACATACTCTTCAAGAATTGTGTATGGAAAAGTGAAATTTTAGTTCATTTCGGAGAAAAACACGACTGAATACAAAATGCACTACTTATTTAGATAAAAGATTAATCTGGGGAGAAGTGTGGAGGAAACTTGGCAATAGATTACAGAAACTCTTGGCCATGTTGCAGTAGGTGCAAACATGTGTTGAGAATGGTTTTGAAAAGTTTTTAGAAAAAAAAAAAAAAAAGAAAAGGATATTTCAAGCTCAAGGACAAAGAATGCTGTGGAGGTTTATGGTTAGTTTGATGCAAAAGTCCCTACAAAAATCTCAGAAAAGTCTTTGAAGCTTGCTCAACTCTTTTTGCTTGTGCAATTAGTCCACTATGGTATACCATACATAAGCCTTTAGTAAAATTTAGATACAAAGAAAATTTGCAGAAACAAGCATAAATCAGCATTTAGACAGATCCGCCAGTTGAGAACTAGGCAACGTGCAGATAAGAAAATTACACTAGGCTTCACATTGAGAAACCACAAGATAGCAGAGTACATCCGGGAAAAGACAAGAGTCAGGGACATCATAGAATCCATTAAAAAACTCAAATGGCAGTGGGCTGGCCATGTTGCAAGAATGGCAGACAACCGATGGACATCGCAATTCACGACATGGATCCCCCCAGATCACATGCGGAACCGAGGCTAGCAGAATATTAGATGGAGAGACAAGCGAGACAAATTCAGAAAGTACTGGCTCCGTGACGCCCATGATAGAGAAGTGTGGCGAATCCTAGGGAAGGTCTATGTCCAACAACTGACGTAAAAAGACTGATTATAATGATGATGATGATGATTTTTTGCACAAAACAGCAAAAGTCATTTTTAAACAAGATAGTCACTAGCAATGGGAAATAGATTTAGCATGAGAATCCAAGACGAAGAAAATCGAGTTAGATCTAGGATAGCTTTCAACAACCCAGCCTGATCTGGGGTCAAACAGATATTATTAAAATCAGTCGGTCACAAACACTTTATTGAAAATGAATTAAAAATTTTATTGAAAAATCAATTTCATATCAATTCTTCATAACGTCAAGTTGTTCATAAAAATGAAACAATGAATTTAAACTTTTAGCAATGAATATAAATTGTTCCAATTTTCGTATCCTTTGATTAATGCTTTCAGTCTAGCGTTATCTAAAAGAACCTGTCCGAAAGTGATCACAATAAGCAAACTCCTCCATATTTTGCGACAAGGGGGATCAATAAGTCCATCACTAGACTAATTTATTAACTGCAGTGGATAATGTTTTGACTACTTGATTCTTATTCACCACTGAATTAAGTGCATTAACAAGGAAAGATTATATTGAAAAATGAATATTTATGTTAAACAAATGTTTCTTTTTTCATCATTGAGTTACATATCTATCTATTGATGTACCTACATATCAAGTCAAAACATGTACACATTGCATAATTAATACGAGTGTACAAAAGTCAGAGTATGGACTCATTCATTTTTTATCTTGTACATAGGATAGATCTTCGGGAGTCATTACAATATTATAAAGGAAAGAATAAAAAATCTGTTGGCTATAAAATTATCAACTAATATTTTTCTCATGGATTTCAATTTTAGCTTAAAGTACATTAGAGTCAGAAGTTATACATAGCAACTCAAAGATAAAACGTAACTACAGTTTTATATCTACTAGAATAACAAATATACATCGCGAAGAGTAATAAATTATATCAGGCAGAAAAATAGATACTAATCTTCTCGATGTCTGGCACCAGCCCAAAATAATGGGATATCCAGTAATGATCAAACTCAATACACCGAAGTAATGATCTGTAAACATGATCCAGAAGCGAGGCACCCTAGTAAGAGAGTTTGTGTTTATTTGAATCGAGGAATTAAATGGTATTTGTAGAGACATGCTGGCACCGGGGTCAAAAGAGACTTTCTATAGATGATACCGATATCGGTAAATAACCTAAAATTTATTCCTATTCAAATTGAATCTACGAATCGGAAAACAATATTTGTCAACTCAATGTCAACATTGTTTTATCAATTGGTATTCTTAAAAACTTACACTCGTAAGCTACAATAGTGACTGGCACTCTTCTTCATGTGTTTCACTGATCTTTGCTTGGTATGGCATAAGGCCAAATGGGAGGGGAGATTGCATTCTGCCATTCTTCTAAATAGAAGAAATTCTGCTTTCTTTGAAAACCAGCATTCCAACAGAATTTTTTTTTTCTTTTTACATAAAGTAAATTTGTTTTATTGCTAAAAAATTGATTATAAATGATCAACAATGTTCCAGTGAAGAAAAAAAAATGAATGAGAAAAATATAATCAAGATAATAATAATACTACTACTAATAGTGCACATAAAAACAAATGGAGAAAATGAAAGGTAATTTTTCTGGTAAGATTTGATCTCTTGCCAGTTGTAGGATTTTTGTAGCCAGAGACAGAGTTGAGGATGTAAATAATAAGATTTCCAAGGCAAAAGAGGGAGGAATTCAAATCAAAATTCATTTCCAATCTAAACTCTGTGAGAAACATGAATCTGAATCTTCCAGTGTTTCCTCTCATCACCAGATACCTTGACCAAATGTATCAACACTGGCAAGGCGCAATAGTTGTGATTGTGAGAAAAAAAGTGAGCAAATAGATATGTACTGTTCAGCTTCGTCAGCCTTCCCCCCCCATCTCAAAAGAAAAGAAAAAAAAAAGTGAATAAGAAATAATAATTAAGATAAATGAAAATTTTTCCAAATTATTTCTCATTGTGTTTTTTCTATGTTCAATATCTTGATTTTTGCATTTGTTATAATACCATCGAGCTTTGGTCCAAATTCTGTATATTTCAAAGCTGTAAAAGTTTCAACTTTTAAGAATAAGAAAATCCTGGTAGTCCTAAGAAGTACAGTATACAACCAATGGTCACATGAGGAGCTGAAACATAGAATTATAACCGAAAAATTGACCCTCAAAGTGAGAACCATGTAGCTTGCAAGAATCATGTTCAACCTCACATGGAGAGATCACATAACTGCACAGTATATCAGAGAAAAGATAGGAGTCCAAGGTATGATAGAAATTATAAGAAAATTTAAACGGCAATGGGCTGGACATGTTGCAAGAATGGCAGAGAAACCACTGGACATCAGGACTCACAATGTGGATCCTCAGAGATCAGGTGCAAGGCTGCATCCGACAGAAAGTGAGATGGCATGACGAGCTAGATGCATTCAGAAAGTACTGGCTCCCCAAAACCCATGATAGAGAAGTCTGGCAAATCTTAGGGAAGGTCTATGTCCAACGACAGATGCTAACAGACTGATGATAAGTATTTTTAAATAAACCTTTTGCAATGTTTCAGATTCTTTTCATATCCACTGTATGTTGATACAGCAAATTCTGGGGGAGAGAAGGAACAGAATGGAATGATAATCATGGTTTTATTTTAACACTGACTGAATTTGAACTCGATGACTGTAAACAAGGGTTTGGGATTTTATCATTGCCCACTGATATTACTAATACTTCACCACTCCCATATTTAGCTTCAAGCATTTTCTAAATATTTCTGGTGGGATGGAAAACGATTCGATGACACAACAGTCTATAATTTTGTGATGATTCATGGATCAGCTAAGACATTGTAGTAATAACAAAAGCAATGAAAAGAAGGAGTTGAATATTCCAAACGAATGCTGGAATGACTCTTCTCAGAATTATAAACAGTATCAAGATTATTCAGCTTTTTCTTTTGTTTTAATTAACCGAGAAGAATAGATTGTAATTAGCAAGTTTTGAATCTTGATAATCCTGATGCAAAACAAACAGGTCTATCACTATCAAAGACATTTCTTTTTATTCAAGTAAGTGTTGGTTTTTTATCATTCACAAAGTGAATTAACCACAAAGCATTTTGTATCAACAGTAAGAAAAAAAAACAAACAAAAAACAACCAAACAGAAAAAAACAAAACATCTGGAGCTGCCGAATGAGTCAGTTGAAACAAAAGCAACAGAAAGAAAGAGTTTGATAGTTCAAACCATTCTTGGAATGATAATGACTTATAATTAGTTGGATATTAGTACTTATATTATCTGCCATTGATTTAAAGTGGAGAAAAAAAACCAAAAAAAAAAACAAAAAAAAAAAACACAATCTATGCAGGTTTGTAGATACCATGACAATCAAATTTTGGGAGTCAACAAAATTATCTACCCAAGAGCTCTAACTATATGAATCATTTGTTATATCGAGTATAAACATTAAACTATATATTTTCAATACAAAGCCAACTACATGAAGTGAATCAACTGAATGCTCCTTCAGTCTGATCAAAAAGATTTTAACCATTCTTACACAACACTTATGAAAATGAATACACCAAATGTAATGATTTATGACAAGCAGGACAGGTATCTGCAAATGTCAGCTTTAGTATATGACTAAAATTATACATCAAGTTAAATCTAATGAAGGAAAATTAACTAAAGACATTTTTGAGCTAGATTACATGAAAACAATTTGCCAATAGGCTCAGTGTATTTCATTGAACATGAATATGTTATAGTGGCTTTTGGATATTAGTAAGCTGGATTTATTTTTATATCATCTTATTAAATTCTTTACTAAAAAGACAAAAATTTCAACAAGTTGCTTTGCCAGTCTTTAAATGTAATATTTCCTGCTAGAACATGTATGTCAGTTGAATAGGACTTGAATTGTTCAAGAAAGCTGTTATCAGCAATGGTGTTTCAAAAAGCTTTTTCTTCTCTTTTGTTTTTCAGAGGAAATACCTGATAACCTTGCGAGTGAAAGAATTAATTACAGACAAGATAGCATTACATTACAGGTCAGTAATAGATGCAGTATTATGTCTCTCTCAACATAACCTAATTTGGAGTGATGGTAACTAACAACATTCTGACCTGGATTACTTCATAGTCATCATGTCTCTTAATGTCTGTCATTGGACATAGACCTTCTCCAGGATTTGCTATACTTTTCTATTGTGGGTGTTGTGAAGTTAGTATTTTCTGAATTGGTCTAGTTTATCTCTCCTAGTACTCTGCTGGTCTTGGTAGCGCATGCGATCTCTGGGGATCAATGTTCTGAGTTGTGATATCAGTGGTTGTCTGCCATTTTTGCAACATAGCCAGCCCATCATCATGAGTTTTTTTAATGGTTTATATAATGTCCCGGACTCCTGTCTTCTCCCTGATATACTGTGCTGTCTTGTGGTCTCTCCATGTGAGGCCCAGCATAATTTGTTCATGCGCATGTTGCATGGTTCTCAATTTGCAGAGCTGTCTCTTGGTTAGTCTCCATGTTTCAGCTCCATAAGTGACTATTGAGAGGATGCATTGGTTATACACCCTTCTTTTTAGGATTAATGGGATCTTATTTTTGAAGGTTGGGATTGCTCTGCCAAAGGCTTACCGTCCTAGAGTGATTCTTCACTTGTTTTCTTCTTCTTTAGAGGGTCTCATGGAGATTCGTTGTCCTAGGTAGATGTAGTGATCTACTTTCTCCAGTTCTGTGTCTTCGATTTTGATCTTCGTGTTATTTCTGACTCGATTGTTGCACATGACCTTTGTCTTGCAGAAATCCATGTGTAGGTAGACTTTCTTGCTTTCTTCACTCAGTTCAGCTAGCATTATTTAGGGGTCGTTTAGGGTCTCTGCAGAAACGGCAATGTCATCCGCAAATCAGAGCTTGTTCAGATATTCACAGTCTATTTTGATTCCATTATTCTCCCAGTCTAGGTTTCTGAAAATTATCTCGAGGCAGGTTGTAAAGAGTTTGGGTGAGCTGGTACCACCTTGTCTTACCCCCTTTTTGGAGCTGAAAGGGCTCCAAGAGATTTGTTGATTTGCATAGATTTTCATAGATTTTCATTCAAAGAAAAATGATCACTAAAGAACTAAGACGACAGCATAATCAAGTTTGGTCAGGTAAACCAGGTAGGAAAATGAGTGAGCAAACAAAGACATCCTTAAAAAAAAGTTAGTATTAGTTTATACAAATAAGTTTAAATCTCATCAGTCTACTTCAGCACAAATTTTTATTTCCAGATTAAGCCTAAAAGCAAAAGAAAATAAAAAAAATAAGTAAACTTTGAGAAATGAAATAAAGCAGGAATGAATAACCCTGTTATTTCTTTTAAATTTTCACACAAAGAATTACTGTAAACTTAAATTCAAGTTATAGATTTATATGACATTTTTTAGACATCAGGTAATCACAAAGAACTCAGAGAGAGTGGGGGGAGATGAGAAGTAGGAGCTTAGACCAGCCTTTCTCTGCCTTTTTAGATTGAAAGAACCCTTTAAATAAATTTCATATCTTGGGAAACCCCTGCATAAAAATATTCAATGTACAATAAACAACTATATGAAAAAAAAAACTATATGCATTATAATCTAAAAGTAATAATCAGAATACAGAATTCTTTTCAATGTAAACTGACCAGTAAAAGAGGAAAAAATTTTTTTTCAATTATTAATGATATATTAATGAATTGATGAAAATTGATACCGAATATATCTAGTACACAGAATTATAAGTATTCTATTATCAGAGACAGTTGCTTTTTAGAAATTTTTCATTGAAAAAAAAAATTAAAAAAAAATAGAATGAAATAAAATAAAAATAAAATAAAATAAAAAAATAAATAGAAGTGTTGTTTGTGATAATTCTAAAAAATGACAGCCACTGACATTTTCCGGCAGGTAAAAATGTTGCTGCATAGAGTGTCAAATGTCATCGAGACAGGGACTACTTCTTGTATAAAAAAAAAAAAAACTCATATGAAACAAAAGTCGGGTTCTTTTTCATGCATGTACAAAATCTTTACGGAACTCTTACCAGCCACTCGTAGAACCCTGGTTGCGTAAAGCTTGTTTAGAAGGATAGCATGTGAAATTATTTAACAGCATGATCAAACAGAGGCTTACATATAGTTATGAATAACAGAAATCAAGTTTAGCATTACTAAAGAACCAGGAACCTAAACTAAGTTCAGCCAAATATACCAATAAATAAATTAAAAACAAGGAGAAAATCCTACATTGTCCAAGCTATAGATTTCATACACAAATTCAACATCCGCTCTCAGTCTAAAATGGCAGAAATTTAACAAAACTTGGCAATCAAAACTGTACTTGTCCACGAGTGTGGTCAAGTGTTGATGTCATCAGCTGACCTCTGGTTCCAAACAAAAAGTTAGCACTAATGAATTCATATTAAAAAACAAAGAAACCAAACGGATTTACTATGTGTTTTTGGTCATTTTGACTGATTTCACAATTTATCATTATAGAACAGCCAGTTCATACTGAAAAAGAAATTTCGATAAGTTTTAGTCATTTTATCAATTTTTGAAACTTAGATTACAGGCAATAGTGACCCAAATGGACTTCTGACAACAAAACGGCATATGTCAATAAAAATGCCTGAAACTAGTAACCTATTCTATTGTAATAATCTTTGTTATTCTAGAAAATTTACATCTAATATTTTTTGTGTAAACAATATAAACTCAGAGAGGTGTTGGAAAATTTGTGTTAACACTTAAACAAAAAAAACAGTACAATGCAATAGTTTGCACGAGAATAATTAAACCAAGAACATAGATTTTTTTTTGATTTTTAATTTTTACCATCAGTTTGAAAAATTTACAGTATGCGATTAAATTAGTAAATTATCTTTCACATAATAGCATTAACTAATAATCAATCTTTAACAGTCATCAACGTCTCCCTCAAATGTACTAATGAATTGGATGCCACCAATTGAAAGAGCAGGAAGAAAAGCATCTTTAGAAGAATATTGTCGAAACATTTTCTCATTATAGATTTCTTTGTAGATAGAAATGGATAAATTTTCTATTTTTCTGTGCATGGTTAAGAAATGTTGCTATTGAAAAAAAACTGTTTTGATGATCGATAATGAAAAGTTCAACAAAATACAATGAACTGGAGATTTTCAACAAGGTTTCCACGTGTGTAGTATATATAAGGTGCTAGCTTAAAGTTTAGGGAACTAAAGGTATGAAATGGCCGACTTGGAGGGAAAAAAAAAAAATGTCAAGTGAGATTCTTCACTTTCTGGTGGAAAAACTTTGAGAGATGTATGAAATGTTCTGCGAGACACGGGAAACTCCGAATAACTAGACAAATGAGCATATTGATCAATCTGTGCGAATTATACATATTTTTGAGTGGTACCTCTTACGTACACATTTTGAGAACACTTCATATACATATAAAGTTTTCTTTTGTTAAACATTCAATTGACAGGAGCAACATAAATTGCAAATTTAAAAAGAAAAAAAAAAAGTACAAAAACATACAGCTTTTGAAATTGCCTGCAGAAGGTAACAGCCTTCAGACTAAAAACTGAATATTCTATGCATAAGTAAATAGGGAAACAAGTTAAGAGCAGAAAATTCGGACATCTCAAACATAGCTCTACCACAAGCTTCCACTAAGTTAACAGATTGTCCACTGTGATGTGGATTATCTTGAACGTCAGAAACTGCTTGCATTTATTCCAGCCTGATAGCCATTAATACGGCCAGAGCCTCGGAAAAGTACACTTCAGTTTTCACCTGAAATGACCATGGGCCAATATAATTTTTCTGAGAAACTTGATTTCTAATGTGGCATGAAGGACCAGCAAAGTAAAGACAGCCAAGTCAGTTCTGTAGAATAGATATGCACACTACTGTCCCTGGGCTGATTGGGAAGCACACTGACACATCTGCCATCTTACAAGGGGGAATATTTAAATTTCCCATCTTGTACGAAGACAGCTTTCTGATAACTCGGGTTGACTGGAATAAAATGTAGTGGTTCCCTCTCCTTCTTTGAATTTTTTAATCACTCGTTTCACAGCTGAATGTAAAATTATTTGTTCCAAATTCTATACTACACAAGCTCATTCCAGCACAGGATTGATCGACAGCACACCCTCTTTCAATACTGGAGTGCGAAGTATTGTGGATAGATTTTTTTGTAATTTCTCGAGTATTCATAGCAAACCAATTATTGTATTTCGTTTTTTTTTTTACACAACATTTAACCCCCTCTGTCCATTCCTACCCGCCAAAATTTCTCAAAAGGTAAACATTGCCTTTGTTATTCGGTCCTACATTGGCCAGAACTTGAGTTGAAGAAAAAATTTTTAAAAAATAAAAGTGGGTAATTGATAAATGTAACCATGATCCCCAACCCCCATATATAATCTGCACTTTCACATTTCTGGAAATTCCGAGCTAAAAAGTTCAGGTGCCCATTATCTACGGAAACATAATTGCAGGAAATTTTTTCCAACAGACAGAAATTGCCTGGCCCCAAATCAAAGAATGGCATGTTCAACTAAGGATTGTCATTCTCTCGCAGACTCTACCAGGGTTAGAATTATTTTCCATGCACACATACAGGCACTGAATTTTTATTCACGCATATACCTTTGCATTTACGAGCCTATTCTCATGTAAAAGTGGTTGCGGACTAAATTTGGGAAATGCAGTTTTTCATTCAAAATAGATGCTTAATCGAAAGGGGCAGATCTACAGCAGTAAATTATACAAAGGGAATTATGGCTATCTATTTCCTACAAAAATAATGGGAAGTATTCAACATCAGTCTTTTATTGTCCGTCGTTGAACATAGACCTTCCCTAGGATTCACCACACCTCTCCATCATAGGTATCACCGAGCCAATACTTTCTGAACTTGTCAAGTTAAGATCTCCAACTTATATTCTGCTGGCCTCAGTTACACATGCAATCTCTGGGAATCCATGTAGTGAGTCATGATGTCCAGCGGTTGTCTGCCATTCAAGTTCCCTAATAGATTCTATGATGTCTCAGACTTCTGTTTTCTCCCTGATATATTGTGCTGTCTTGTGATCTCTCTATGTGAGGTTGAGTATAATTCTCTTATGTGTGCATTGCATGGTTCTCAGTTTATGGGTCAGTCTCTTGGTTAGGTTCCATGTTACAGCTTCTTAGGTGACTATCCGGAGGATATGTTAAATACGAACATGTACTCTTTTTCGGACTATGTCATCAAGTATGGTTATTGCAAATGAGTATTTTTTCTCTACATGTTAAAACTTTATGACATATCTCTGAGATATATATATATATATATATATATATATATATGATGCTCTTCCAACTCTGGAATGGAGCACTCTGGTGGATGGGGAATTGTGTAAGCAAATATATTGCTTAAATTCAGTCCTACTGACTGTCCAGTTCTGTGTAGAGCAGGGGTAAAATGCCAACTTCTGGGTTTGAAGTGAAGGTTTTGATCCTACCTAGTGGTACTGGATGGGACATTGGACAGTCTATAGCCACACTGATGAGTTGTAATACAACGAAAAAACTGTCTGTGGATGACACTTATATGTATATATATATATATATATATACATATATATAAGACTTTTTCTTCTTCATTCAGTTTCCTTATTTGATTCACAAGGGAACATCCTTTCCTAAGTGAGTACATGTTTATGAAACTATATATGGAAGATAAAACAATCATACAAAACCACAAGTAATGATGTACAATTGATGATTTTTTTCAACAGATTTGCATAAAATGGACAAAATATTAAATATATTTCTTTCTGTTCTTGCAGCATTGTTTCTGCTAAGCAGCTATGCCTTGTATCAAATGTTCCATTCAACTAGAAGCCACAGCATTTTTTTTTCCCCACTTTCTCCTGGCAAGATTAATGTACGCAATGTACCCCAGAAGTAGACTTAGTACGATTGCTATCACACATCTATCTATATGATCCGTGTCTGATTCACACCTTTTATAAATATAAGAGAATTACATAGAATTGTATGGTGGGTTAAGTCCATAGTCCAATACAGTTATTAATTGGATTTTCAACTGAAATTTTCCCTGTTCGATATACACGATTAATATTTGACATGAAGCGCATTGAAAAGCAAGGAGATTACGTTGAAGAATAAATATTAGTTGTGTATAATGAATACTTTTCTTCATTATAAAGCTGATAATGAATTGATGTAACTATGTACATTCATATTGCTATCTCGGCTAGGGTAGGGCAGCAATGATATTGTCAGTGGTATTTTTTTGGTCAATAGTTTGGGTGTGGTTGATAAAAAATTTTATTAAAAAGACGAAGTAGGAAAAGGCAGTCCACGTCAGAGAGAGTCAAAGTCAACATGTGATCTTGGTGAAGCAGCAGCAGAAGCAGCAAGGGGAGAGAAATGTCCTTCGCCAATTTAGAGATTGGGGATGGGGTTCAGTCTACTGAGAGAACATCCTTGAGTCAAGTTGTGGTTGGATTACCTACAGAGAAAAAGGGCTGACAGATCGAAGACAGGTGAAAGAAAGAAAGAAGGACTTTTGGTGAGAAAGAGAAAGATCTGATAAGTCACTCAATATAAACTGACTTTTGGCAGCATGCCCTCTATTAGGGTGATCAACAAATAAGTTACATGTTCTGCAGGAACTTTCATTGCAAATTGAACCCAAAAGCAATAACAGGAATTTCAAGTTGAAACCAGAAACATTTTTTCTAGACATACTAACGAGTGAATGTTTAAATTTTCAGTCCTCTAGCTCCATTGGCGCACATAATACAAAAGTAGCCAGCAAGACCAACTTAAAAAAAGAAGAAACCTATGCTGACTGTTTGGGGTTGACAGTTTAGAAAAAGCAGAGAGAGAGAGAGAGAAGAAGACAAAAAGCAGAGAGAGAGACAGAGAGAAGAAGACAAAAAGTAGAGAGAGAGACAGAGAGAAGAAGACAAAAAGTAGAGAGAGAGACAGAGAGAAGAAGACAAAAAGCAGAGAGAGAGACAGAGAGAAGAAGACAAAAAGCAGAGAGAGAGACAGAGAGAAGAAGACAAAAAGCAGAGAGAGAGACAGAGAGAAGAAGACAAAAAGGAGAGAGAGAGACAGAGAGAAAAGAAGACAAAAAGGAGAGAGAGAGAAAAGAAGACAAAAAGGAGAGAGAGAGAAAAGAAGACAAAAAGGAGAGAGAGAGAAAAGAAGACAAAAAGGAGAGAGAGAGAAAAGAAGACAAAAAGGAGAGAGAGAGAAAAGAAGACAAAAAGGAGAGAGAGAGAAAAGAAGACAAAAAGGAGAGAGAGAGAAAAGAAGACAAAAAGGAGAGAGAGAGAAAAGAAGACAAAAAGGAGAGAGAGAGAAAAGAAGAGAAAAAGGAGAGAGAGAGAAAAGAAGAGAAAAAGGAGAGAGAGAGAAAAGAAGAGAAAAAGGAGAGAGAGAGAAGAGGACAAAAACGAGAGAGAGAGAAGAGGACAAAAACGAGAGAGAGAAGAGTTGTGAATTTGTGAACAGACTCAAAGGCCAACCTCACTCAATCGATGCTCTCTGTAGGAATATTTCTCCTTTTTTTGAGGCAAAAAGGAAACTTCAATTCATTTTCCATCTATACTTTTGTATTTGTCATTTATTTTCATTATCACAGCAAACCCCTACTACTGTTCATTTAAACCTTAAGCAAGAATAAATCATGAATAAACATGGTGTAAGAATGTATTTTTTTTATTAAATAGGATTTAAGATCAACATACACTAAAGCTAAGCCTCGTTCATTCCATTCTCGTATTCAGTGGGGATACAGCTTTGTGAGTTGTGTTCAAAATGGATTAGTATCAGTAATATTGAAGATCAGGAAAGTTTATACGTGAAAGAACTGAAGAGAAATCGAGAAATAATTTTAAAAAAACAAAACAAAAAAAAAACGTGGATTCAAATATTTTTTAGAAAAGCCTTAAAAGGTTTGGCATCAATCAGTAAAATCTCAGTTGTATGGTGAAAACAGAAAAAAAGCAGAACAACCCATAAGGGAAGAGAGAAATGCAAAGTTATGGAAATCTTTACAGGTGAGCAGACTAAAAAATAAAATGGGGGTGGGTGACTAAGTGCTTTTCTAAAAATAAAGTGGGGTAAGAAGATGGAGAGGTTGGAAGAAAAATACAAAGGGACGAAGGAAAAAAAAAAGAAAGAGAAAAAGACAAGGAGATGACGGAAAAAAAGAAAGAGAAAAAGACAAGGGGAGGAAGGAAAAAAGGAAAAGAGAAAAAGACAAGGGGAGGAAGGAAAAAAAGAAAGAGAAAAAGACAAGGGGAGGAAGGGAAAAAAAAAGGAAGAGAAAAAGACAAGGGGAGGAAGGAAAACAGAAAAGAAAGGGGAGAGGAGAGGAGGAAAGAAAAACAAAGGGAGGAGGAGAGGAGGAAAGAAAAACAAAGGGAGGAGGAGAGGAGGAAAGAAAAACAAAGGGAGGAGGAGAGGAGGAAAGAAAAACAAAGGGAGGAGGAGAGGAGGAAAGAAAAACAAAGGGAGGAGGAGAGGAGGAAAGAAAAACAAAGGGAGGAGGAGAGGAGGAAAGAAAAACAAAGGGAGGAGGAGAGGAGGAAAGAAAAACAAAGGGAGGAGGAGAGGAGGAAAGAAAAACAAAGGGAGGAGGAGAGGAGGAAAGAAAAACAAAGGGAGGAGGAGAGGAGGAAAGAAAAACAAAGGGAGGAGGAGAGGAGGAAAGAAAAACAAAGGGAGGAGGAGAGGAGGAAAGAAAAACAAAGGGAAGAGGAGAGGAGGAAAGAAAAACAAAGGGAGGAGGAGAGGAGGAAAGAAAAACAAAGGGAGGAGGAGAGGAGGAAAGAAAAACAAAGGGAGGAGGAGAGGAGGAAAGAAAAACAAAGGGAGGAGGAGAGAAAATCAAATCAAAATCTTATCTACTGATTAAAAGTTAAGACAAGACGCTCGATGCAGGGGTTTAATAAAAAAAATATTTTCCATGTTCAACACATACAGAGTATGTACGTATGTACATGGATTAGACTTACATACAGATTTTTTACTTTCAATTTTTGCAGATAAGATCTTACATTTTCAGAAGGTTCCATTACAAATAGGTGACTAATTTCCCAGCAACAGATGCTACATCTTCCCAACTTCATAAAATTTGAAAGAGTGCACTTGAATTCTCCCATATCTGTACAGCAGCAAATAACATTTTGAATGGAAAACACTCAATTAGTTCTTGAATCCTAGTCACTCAGAAACCGATGATTTTCTACATACCAAATTATCATAAATTAAGTTATCAGTTAGACTCACCTATACTAATTCATATTGCCAGTGCATTGCAGTAAATACTTCCAAGTTCTCCGAACGTCTCAGACAAACCATTTTTTATTATTATAGGTATAGATACCTTAAAAGATATGCAGAAAGTAAATTTTGTCGGAAATCTGAAATTGTTTTATTATATGCTCCTCCCAAGTGAAATTTCTTCCAAGGTGGTTTAAACATTATAAGACAAGAAATCATACTTTTAGTAATAGTCTTTTTTTTTCTCTTCTATTCAATATGTACCTCAAGAAATTCATAGACATAATTCCCCATAGTTTTCAAACTATTACTCGTAGAGCCCTAATGTTTTTGCTCTTCACTGTATTAAATTGTCAAACACTAAATGAAATGCAAACTTATATTGAAGCTTTCTTATCCACTGCAATACAAAACGAGCACTACACAAATCTCCATACAGGCATTGAGAAATTGGAGATACGACACATGAACTGGTGAAAAACAAGGTATTGTATGACAGAGCCTCAAGTCCTTGACCCCAGATGAACAGAGAGTTGGTAAATGGTATGGAGAAGTGTACGCAGGGAAAAGTCAACTCTTTTGTATGTTGCCACGGTCCTCAGGAGATTCGCGGTCGATACGAATAGCCGTGTGGACAGTATCTTAATGGGGTCCTTGAAGGCAAAGGACCTGACCACAAGCTACACCTGAACATCTACCAGATTATGCCCTCTTCAAATTGGGAGATATAGCAGGCCCCTCTTGAGGGGATACCAAAGGGCAGAGGCTCAGTGGACTGAAGTAACCCCAGTATCAGATTTTACAATAACTGCTGACGTCACACTGGGCTGTTGGTTATTTCTTGTATGATATATCTGTTGTGAATATATTTTTGTTCCTGTTAACAATAAAGAGTTTGTTTTTTTTAGTTAGTACAGATAATTGAAAGTTATAATTTCACTAAGACAAGTTTTCTGCATATCTCAGAAGACACTAAGACAACACTTGGGGGGGGGGGTCAGAATCGGAGTAGGGGAACTTATTTCACTTTAAGAAGTCAAGGTGAAAATTTTTTTCAATTTTAAGATCCAAATCTATAATGACTTTTTCACTTTTAGAAGTCCAAATCCAAAGTTCAAGGGTCAAAATCATTGCACCACCTTTTTCACAGTTGAGTGTCAAAATTGGGAGTGGAGGAATTTTCTTCTAATTCAGGGATCAAGATCAAGGGAGAACTGTTTTTCCCCATTTTCTGGGGTCATATTCGAGGAAGGACAGGTTTTCCATTCCTAGGTGTCAAAAGCAAGTTAGAGCTTCTTCACCTTTTCGGGGATCAAACACGTGGGGCAACTTTTTATTACATTCATATATATATATATATATATATATATATATATATATATATATATATATATATATAAAATTTTTTTTTTTTAGGGGTCTAAAGCAATACTAAAATAATTGGTATACTTGTATAAAAAAAAAAAAAAAAAAAAAAAAAAAAATTCAAATTCCATTTCATCCTGACCAGATATGGCAGCATTCCTAGGTTTAAAAAGTTGGACAGGTTCCAATTGTCTATGGTTTATTTTTATCCATACTTCGACCAAGACATCAATGGACATTTAATGATCGGTTCTCTTTTCTTCAGCCCTGGGTAAAGTATCAAGATGTGGAGGGCAGGAGACAGTGAATTTGGAAAGTCCTAAAAATCACTAACATGTTTCTAGTCAGAGCATAGGTCAACAATGACATAAGTGTTGATAGCAGCTTAGTCGAGATTGAGAGAGAATAAATATGGATTCCAATGTTATAGAGCATTAAGTTATTTCATCTGATTTTTTTTTTTTTTTTGTTGACGATCGCAGTTAATTGAATATGGCTTGAAAATGACATGAAACAATTAAAAAAATAAGAAACCTTGAATGTCACTTTCATGCAAGTGCAGGCTAGTGCTTATATATTTGGAAGATATTCACAAACACACACAATATATATATATATATATATATATATATATATTATAGAAAGCATCCACATCTTTAGAAGAGACTCCTATAGGATCAACATAGTGATAAATTCCTCAATCGAAAGTAAACGCCAATCTCCAAATTTAAAAGATCTACTAACAAAAGCCACATAAAAAGAAAACAGAACCAGAGGAAAAGATATTCAAATTTGATAGACCAAATTGTGGCTTAAGTACTCATTTAATAGGAGATAAATATACTTTCAAAAGTGGTCCAACCTTTACGATGAAATCCAACATCTCTTGAGGCATTAAAAACGATCTACGACATTATTTGTCACGGTGGCAACAAGGAATGCATAAGGAGAAAGGTTTCCCCTTAGGAATAAGATCACAGTACACAGCGAATGAGAGATCCCTTGATGAGGATTCTCTAAGTCGGTTCACACATTTGTTAATGTTCATCACGAGAACCAAAATTTTCAATTTTCCATTTCTACGAAATTAACTGGGACAATGTTGCACAAAAAAGAAAGAAAACCAATTTCATCAATATTTTTTAATTTGGAGTAAGGGTCTCAGCCTCTGATTTTCTCTGAACACATTGCTCCCTCTCCTTTTTTCGAAATCCCCAAGTTGATCAACTAAAATCCCATGGGCCCCTGAACAAACCTTTCTTCCCCACTACATTCATCAACGCTTCCCATCCCCTATACATATTACCACCGACTACATAAATCAGCAATCATACCTAAAAAAAAATAACAATTCAACTATACTGTGTACACACCTTGATACTTCACCCCACTTTACTTCTTTCCTTACAGGGAGTTCCAGCATTGACCCCTTCCTTCTCAAGAAACCCACCTAAAACTGGAATCTAATAACACCCGAGGAATCACCGCAACTCCTTTATCAGGCTTCAGAAAGACTGAATCCCTCCAACTCCAAAAAGGAGTCAGACAGGGTGATACAAGCTCATCCAAATTATTCATAGCCTGCCGCAAGATGATCTTCAGAAACCTAGACTGGGAGAATAGAGGAATCAAAATAGACGGCAAATATCTGAGCAACCTCAGATTTGCTGACAACAGGGTCCTTTTCACAGAGAACCTATACAACCAACTAATGCTACATGAACTAAACAAAGAAAGAAACAGAGTCGGCCTTCACATGAACTTCAGTAAAACAAAAGTCATGTGCAACAATCACATTGAGAATAAGGACATAACTGTCAAAATTGAGGATGCAAAACTGGGGAAAGTAGACCACTACATCTACCTAGGACAACAAATCTATGAAACCCGCAATAAAAGAAATCAAGCAAAGAATTACCCTAGGATGGCAAGCCTTTGGCAGAGCAAGCTCAACCTTCAAAAACAAGACGATCCTAATGATCCTAAAAAGAAGAGTGCACAACCAATGCATTCTTTCGAAAGTCACTTATGGAGCTGAAACATGGAACCTAACCAAGAGACAGACCCACAAACTGAGATGCATGCCACATGCACATGAGAGAATCATGCTCAACATCACATGGAGAGATCACAAGACAGCACAGTATATAAGGAAGAAAACAGGAGTCTTAGACATCATAGAATCTATTAGGAAACTCAAGTGGCAGTGGGCTGGTCATGTTGCAAGAATGGCAGACAACCAATGGAAATCACGATTCACAACATGGATCCCTAGAGACCATATGTGAAACCAAGGCCAACAGAATACAAAATGGAGAGATGAACTATACAAATTCAGAAAATAGTGGCTCTGCAAGGCCCATGTCAGAGAATTGTGGCGAATCCTGGGGAAGGTCTACATCCAACAATGGATGTTAAAAGACTGATGATAACGATGAAAGGCCAATGTACGAATGGCCGAGATTTAACTCTCTCAACTGGACACTGGGAAGTAATGACCAGAAACAATCACATCAGCTTTCTGAAGACTTATATCAAATCAGTTAAGGCTCATTAAAAATTATTATACTTTAAAATCCATAACTAAAAAGGATGATTTTCCTTTGTTCACAAAGTTATACAACACTAATTGCTGAATTTATCTACACATATATATATATATATATATATATATATATATATATATATATATATATATAATTGCATGCACCCAGATGCATCAAGACACAGGGCACACTCAAAGAAATATAGATCAGAAATTATATTAAAGTTACAAAAGACAAGTAGTTAGGAGAAGACGTTTAATGAGTTAATCATTCTTTTCACATATGACAATCACATAGCTAATTTTGAAAATATAAAGAATTAAAAAAAAAACAAAAAAAAACTAAAATGTATTTCTCTAATTTCACCTGCCAAGATAATGAAGAAACTGATTAGATGAGCACAAATACAAAATAAAAATAAATGAATCAATGAAAATAAATAGAAATAAATAGAAATAAATAAAACTAAGTGGATGGGGGGGGGGGAAGATATTTTCTAAAGTCTAATTACTTCCAGACATTTACTCTCCAAACTTCTTTGTAAAGTTTAGACAAGACCTGTCAAACTAATAATTGATTAGTTTGCAGATGTGAACATTATATATATATATATATATATATATATATATATATATATATATATATATATATAGCCTGGATTGATCGCAATACCCTGTCTTTGCAATGCTATGCTAGATCATAGGATAATTAGGTTGCATAGCTGGGATGGAATTCAATCCATTACTGTTATCTTTTTTTTTTTTTAACTTTAATTCTATTCTACCGTTAGCCACATCACTCCCACATCATTTACCTGCAATCTAATTACCTACCAGACACTTGTGGTACAGACTTATTGGCTAAACCATCAGGCTGGTGGCCGAGTGGCTAGCGATCATTTTAAGTACCTGGTAGGAAAAATTTAGCTGCCACACATTGTTATGCATGAAAGACACGGAATTTATGTGACAAACATTTATCCGACATACTTTTGGGGCGTCTAATTCAAATCTGGACATTGATCAAGCTCATGGAGGGATATTTCAAAGATGGGGGAATGGGGGGATGGGGGGTCTAAGTGGACTAATTTATGGAAAGTGACCAACACTACCGTCACAGGTTCTATTTGGTCTGAAATAAAGTCCTGTAAATTTTTAGCCAAATATCTTTATCATTCAGTCATTAAGGATCAAATAACAAAGACTACTTTGTAGTACCAACTACAGTGGTCAGATTATTTCTTCCATTTTCAACTAGACACCACTCAATTGCTCAGTATGTATCATTTCTACAATTCTGGTTTTGGTACTGTCGTTTCTCTTGGTTTTTTAAAAATAATTTTGTGAATATATACCTGCTTTGCCATTGAAATTTCATCTTATGACATCAAGGTCATCAAACAAAAAAAAAACAAAAAAAAAGTTTTAATGAATCCTATAGGTAAGCCCATCTAAGAGAAGGTCACTCACACATAAAACCTACAGCTTGGCACTTGCCATTACAGGTCCAAGCCCAGGTAAGTAGGAGGGTTGAGTACAGGGTAAACAATGGTTGTAGCCCTACGCTTTATAAAAGGAGTCTACAAGAATAGACAGAAAAAAAGAAAAAAAAAAGATCATTTAAACAATTCTTTTAACAGGAAAAATATCAATTTTTTCCAAATGAGAAATGAAATAGCAGCTGTAATTGTGTAGTTTCATCTTTCAAGCCATTAAGAGCAAGATTGATCTTTGCAAATATGGCCTCGCGCTGAAATTGGACCAGTTGATGATACCTCAGATGAGAAGCGTGATTCATTCGGTCCAATGATCTACGTGTCAAGCTCCAACAGAGTAGTGAATTGGAAGTCTGATAACCACCAAGTTATTAAGGTGAGCAACAGAGAGATATGAAACCTCCAGTTCAATGCTTTTACCACTGATCTCTCTTTTGAATGAACGTTGGGAAAAAGAGTAAACCTTTGAACTTATTTGGAATTCAAAATATATGCAAGAATTTCTAAATAAGCAAAGAAAAGACGTGCCAGTTTGCAGAGAACATTTTTTTTTTTTTATGGAAATGAAAACAAAAACAAAAACAAAACATTCATTTCCTGTAAATGGCATTGTGCCAAGCAGATTGCAATTTAAAAAAAAAAAAAATAATAGAAATAAGATAAAAAATATTTCAATGGGTTTCCAATTTTTTTTTTTCTCTTCCAAATAACAAATCACTAAAATGTGATAGAGCATGCACTTTTTGTGCAGCTCAACGGTTAGAGCAAAAGACCGAATACCGAGTGATCATTTTCCCCGTTTTCTTGTACTAGGCTCAGGACTTCATAACCGAAATATGTTCCCGGCTAAGTATGATCTGCACCTCATTAATGCAAATTGAGAACCCTGCAATGCGTGCATGAGAGAATCATGTTCAATCTCCCATAGAGAGATCACAAAACTGCAGAGTATATCAGGAAGAAAATAGGAGTTTGAGACATTGTAGAATCTATAAAAAAAACTTAAATGGCAATGGGCAGGCCATGTTGCAAGAATGACAGACAACCGATGGACATCACGACTCATAACATGGATCCACGGAGATCACATGCAAGACCGAGGCCGACAGAATACAAGATGGAGAGATGAACCAAACAAATTCAGAAAGTATTGGCTCCATGACGCCCGTGATAGAGAATTGTTGTGGATCCTGGGGAAAGTCTATGTCCAACGACGGACGATAAAAGACTGATGATGATGATGAACAACATTACTGTATTCCAGTTTCGATGCTAACATGAAACCGGCTTTCCTTGTTGTCATAATAAAATTGAGATAAACTTTGGACATTTTCATGCTGGATATAAACGTGCACGATATCCATTAATTGAATTTGCAGAATTAGGTTCGCCAAAAAGTTTGTTCTGTTTAGTTTTAACAGACTCCATTCGAAAAGATTGCATTTGATTGTAGTGTGTCAGCTGTCATATTAGTATGCATTTGAGGGGAAAAAAAAAAAGTCAAAAGCAAGGCTGGCCCTAGATACAGGCAACACAGAGCACCAAGTATTGGGAGAAGGGGGGGCATCTGTCATGTGTCAGGACTTTCCAATTACAAATGAAAAAATGAATCAAACAATAAAAGTAAGATAAATATGAAAATTTCCTTATGTGAAATCAGATTTTTCTGGAATATCTGACAGTTAAATACTTTCTGTCTTAGTGAAACTGAGAAAAACAATTGGCAAAGAAAAGTTAGAGGATTATTGTGATAAACTAAATTCCTATTCATATATATTTTCACACAGTAAAATGTGAATGAATGGAGCAATAATATTGATATGATAGATACGACTATACTTTGATGGCTGCCAAAATTCAACTTACCCAGAGAACAAGAAACCCTAGAGCCAGCCCTGGCCAAAAGTGATGTATATTTGTTTACTGAATCCATCTTGTAGAGGGAAGAAAATAAACAACATTTTCAACCGGTTTTTCATTTTAAGAGAAGGTAAACAATTGTAATGCTCTTTATCTAGACACAAACTTTGGAATTTTGTCAGAACTTGGTGAATTTGAAATTTAGGCAGAATTTGCTACAAAGATTAAAAAAAAAAAAAAAAAAAAAAAAAAAAGAATCAAAAACAAACAAACAAAAATAGAACTTTCACTTGACAACTTATTTGCATCGGACAAAACAGAGCTCATCTCCGCATAATCCATTTTAATAATATCAACTCAAGTTAGAGTCAGGCACAGAGATATAAAAAATGAGAAAAATAGAATATTAGTCTAAGGGGAAAAAAAAAAAAAAAAAAAAAAAAAAAATCTTCCTTGTGCTTACAGGGTATACAGGAGAGGTTATTAAAGATACATTAAAAAATAATATATATATATATATATATATATATATATATATATATATATATATATATATATAAGTAGCAACTGAGATATGACAAACTGCAAAGAAATATCAAATAAGCAGATTTACTCAGTATCATTCAGGTGAAAACAGCTTTCAGCAATGATTTTTTTTTTCGTGAATATTTATTAAAACTTAACAATACATTTTTGGCAATTTCTATAATGGCAAAAAAATTGAATGTCAGCATTTTGAATAGACCATACCTGACATAGTGTAAAAGGATAAGCTCAATATTGTTAACAGCTATGACGATAGTAAAAAGTCTGTTTTCTTCAGGAATAGTTACAAACAAAAGAATAATGGCAAATATACTGATTGGATCAGTCAATTCCCCGTAACATACACAATAGGTCTGGATTGTGGATTTCTTAGCTTAGCAGGAAAATAATTAGAGAGCATTCTCACGTATAAAATACCGATCCACATGAGTTATACATGTTGCCAAGATTGGAATTGCCCATTGGGTTCAGTTGCAAATTCCTCCTTGGAGAGGGTCAACTTTAGAAATGTATACCGGGATGATTCAATAAGCGGAAAACGAAAAAGCTTTTTTTTTTTCCTACTGTAAGTGCTCATGACTTGATTATGCCTATCAACAGTGTTTTTAATAATCGGTTATCAGTTAAAAAAATATATATACCAGGATGATTCAATAAGTGAAAAACAAAAAGGTTTTTTTTCTACTGGAAGTGCTCATGATTTGATAATGCCTATTAGCAGGGTTTCTAATCTGTTATCTTTAGTGTATCCTTTGAATTGAAAAAATATATAAACAGGTATTTTCAATTTACCGAGAGTTTACTTTAAGCCAATCAGCTTTTTACAAAGATCTTGAGCTGCCATAGTTTGAACTGTGTTGATGAGTGTTCGTGCTTCATCTCAGTTCATTTTGTGCATGCATCACCAAGATGTGTCCTAAGTAATTAGAAAAGCTCCTAAGGAGGATATATTTAGTGCAGAACTCCTACACATAAAGAGTTACTTTTGGGTCTGATCACATTAATCCTAAAGAGAAGGGTGTATAACCAATGCATCCTCCCAATAGTCACTTATGGAGCTGAAACATGGAACTTAACCAAGAGACAGACCCGTAAATTAAGAAGCATGCAACGTGCACATGAAAGAATAATGCTGGGCCTCACATGGAGAGACTACAAAACAGCACAGTACATCCGAGAAAAGACAAGACTTAGGGACATCATAGAATCCATTAAAAATCTTAAATGGCGGTGGGCTGGCCATGTTGCAAGAATGGCAGACAATCGATGGACATCACGACTCACAACATGGATCCTCAGAGACCACATGCGCAACCGAGGCCGGCAAAATGTTAGATGGAGAGACGAGCTAGACAAGTTCAGGAAGTACTGGCTCCGTGACGCCCATGATAGGGAAGTGTGGCAAATCCTGGGGAAGGTCTATGTCCAACGAGGGATGCTAAAAGACTGATGATGATGAGTCCAGCTTATGAAAGCTTTCACCGAATCGCTCAACGTTCAGACGGAAAGGTAAACCTGTATGATTTTAACAGGTGAATGATTAAAAAACTTCCAGGAAGACAAATCACTCAAACTGTCTCCATCCATTCCTTTTCCAAAGTTTACAATTTAAACTGGCAAAGATTATAAAAAATAAAGATGAAATCTCTATCATGTGTACAGACACACATCAAGAAACATAAAATATTTTATAACAATTATTTTTTCGAAATCATACTTAGAATTCTGGGAGAAATGTCAATGCCATCAAATGATGTTACCAGTTCTTGAAATAAGGAGAAAAGGCATAAAAAAAAATGCTCAAACAGGAGAAAAATACATATAAGAACACTACAGAAAAATAAATTTAAAGAAAGCTATACTTAATGTGTATGTTCTTGTGAAATAATTACACATTTACACCCACACAAATACCTATGTAAACATAACTGGACTCCTTAACATGAAATAGTAGTAGGCAAGCAAGCTCATCTCACAGACCATTACAACTGTAGTGAGTGATCCTTAGTATGTACCCCCAACCCGCCAGCCTTGTGCAGTACCAAATTAAGTAAATATTCAGGATACCTTGCTGGGGGGCAATGATTAGTGATTTAATTTTGCAGACCCCAAAAAAACAGCAATGACATCATGGGTGTAATACATAAACTTAGATGAAGTTGGGTACTTCTGCTAATGTGTATGTGTATGTGTATATCATCAGTCTTTTAACGTCAGTCGTTGGACATAGACCTTCCCTAGGATCTGCCACATTTCACTATCATGGGCGTCACTGAGCTGGTATTTTCTAAATTTGTCTGGTTCATCTCTCCATCTTGTATTTTGTCGGCTTCTGTTTCACATATGATCTTTGGGGATCCATGTTGTGAGTTGTGATGTCCATCGGTTGTCATTCTCACAACATGACCAGCCCATTAGTGAATATATGTGTGTTCCATGTTGTAGACCAGTTTTGCACCTAGGAAACTGAAATTTGGTACGAGTACAGCTTTTTAAGGCTGAGATCATAGGCTATTGACATAGGAGTGGATCAAAACTTTTTTTTTTTTTTTAAATAAATTCTACACATTTTATACTTGGTGAGTATATTGGGTATGAGAGAAGCCACTGAGGTAAGTAGCACTTCTTACTCTCACTAAGTTAATAAGTGAGTTTGTATGTTGGACTATTGTAACAGACACTGATAAGATTAGATAGAACAACCGTTATGCTTTCCTATCTAGAATCAAAGTGTAGTATCTGTCCAATCACTGGCCCTTCTGAGCGGGGATTGGATAGGATTTCTGATCAAGAAACGTACATAATATTAAAATCGGAAGGAATCTGGAAAAGCCAGGGAGGAGAGGAGGAAAAAATAAGAGTTTAAAAGAAGAGAGCGCAGACACTCAACTTTGAATCATTTACGACTTCTGACCGAAAAGAAAAAAAAAACAAAAAAAAACAAACATTAAACAGGAAAAAATTGGAGAAAATCAAGGAAGAGGAAGAGGTAGGGAATGAGGGTGAGAAGGAGGAATAGAAAAAGTAAGAAAGCTAAAAAAGACAAAGAAAAAAACCTGGTGAAAGATAAAAAATTTCTTTTCAAATATTGAGATTTTTTAAGAAAAATTTTTTTACTTTAGAATAATGTTTATATTTCTGGTAATTTTTAATCTATCACTTCTTCAAGAAAAAGGAAACACCGCTATAGCAAAAGAAAATACGCAGAATGCATACTGAGTATTAATTTCTTTTAGAGAATAGGAAGAAATACCGCAATTGACACTGAAGAAAGTTCTCGATCAGAAAGGATTCACATACAATAATAATGTAAATGATGCAGTATTTCTAAAATAGAATTCATTTCAGGTTATATATTTGTTTATTCATTTTTATGTTTTTGCATAATATTTAAAAAAAACAAAACAAAAAAAAAAACTATTTCCTTAATTGCTTGGAAGCACCAATTCCGATATAAATCAACATTCATGGACCAAGTGACGATAGTATCTTTTTTAGACGCATTGATACCAACTAAGTAGAAAATTTATGTGATTGTATTTATCTTGGGTACTCATCTACTGTCTTGCCATTATATATATAACAATGTAAGTAATTAAAAGATATAACAAACATGTGTATGTGTATGTACTAATGTATTAAGCAGATCTCCGTTTAAAAAAAGGGCTCGATATCATTAGTAGAGCGGTTATAAAACAAGTAAAGATTTTTTCCGGTGGCTCATTACAGATTGTACATTCTGTTTCATTTGAAAATCTTTTTCAAGAGAAACAGAACGTATACTCTGTAATGAGCCTCTGAAAGAAAAATCTTTACTCTCTCTCACACACACACATGTATTTCCACATACACACAATTATGAAACCAATACTACTGGAGCGAGTTGGATTTTCACTTGGGTGCCCCGACATTTAGAAAAATTAGATCAATATCTGAACAACTCCTAGAATGATAATGAATTATCTCAAAATTATAGATGTTATCTCAACAACTACAATAGTAACAGATGAACTAACAATAGAACTTCTGTCTGCAAAAATGTTGTCCAAATAG
This sequence comes from Thysanoteuthis rhombus, assembly GCA_963457665.1. NCBI lineage: Eukaryota > Metazoa > Mollusca > Cephalopoda > Oegopsida > Thysanoteuthidae > Thysanoteuthis > Thysanoteuthis major. The sequence continues at coordinate 33,153,640 of OY735213.1, read as the reverse complement.
TACTCAGGTAGGAGTCACTTAACGTCCAAGTTATGTTCAAGCCACCTGGATGTTAAGTATCATACTATATACTGTGCAAGCATTCTGCACCATAGCTACTCCCCCTGCACTGTCTAAATAGCCAAAACTATGCCATATATTACAGGTAGTCCCACATTTTTAAATAGGATAAATATATATTACGTACCTCATTATGTTAGCTACAAAGTTTATGCCAACCCAAGCCTACATTCGTACTAACATCAGCCGTCTACAATTGCCAATCTGCAATCTGTATTTTAAACAGAAAACTCTGTAGGAATAATACTTCTGATATAAAATAGAGAAATATTATACAATTACTGTCTGTATCACAGTATAGTCATGTATGTAGAGCAATCGATATGCATTTGTAAGCATAAATTTCAGTGTTTAGGTAAGGTTTACTGTGTGTCTTGCAATTCTAAATGCAATTATTTTCATATCTTGAAGATACAGTCAAAACTGTTTTTATTTTACGAAATGAAACAACTGGTAGATAAGTCTGTATCTGAGAATTGATAAAGGAATTCATTAGGAGAAGAACATGTAAGAAAGCCACTCTATTCTTACAAAAACATTAATTGATTAAAGTAAGTGAACAGTAGGAAATACCAAACTGTAACAAAAGATAACATAAGATAATATAAGTAAAATTGTATAGATGTTGTCAAAATAGAAACCCATCAAAGCATTGGCCTATTGTAGGTTAGATTTTCATGGCATAACGATGCTCTTTCAGGGTTGTACAAAATCAATCTTAAGAAATTTGTGCTCGGAACTTTTCTGCCAAATATAAATTTTTCAAATTTCTTCAATCCAAAATATAATCTATTTTCACTATATTTTCTTTTGCTTTTTATACTTGGAATCTTGACACTTTTATATACAAATTACCCCCACTCATACACAAGACTAGGATCAATGACATCTACAGGGATTCCCACTTTTTCCCCACTACAAACTCCTCAGATTTAATAACTGGCGTTCAGTAATTATTGGCAAAATGATAACAATGCATTCTCCAACGCCTGAAGGACCTTACCAATTCTCTTTGAGGAGCGATTTCTCTTAAGGAATATGTTCAATATGGTTAGCTTATCATTATTAATAATATGACAGAATGAAGTATCTTGATATAAAAAACTAAAAATTAAATTCTTTGCCTTCCTTCAAAAATTTGCTTAGCAAAAACAGTATGTGTATCTCTTTATTTATAGCAAAAAACAGAAAAATTTAGGAAGACATTTTTTTTTTAAATTTTTAATCATGTTTTAAAATAGGGTACCAAAGATTACAAGAATGGCTGTCAATCCTATGCAGCAACATAGGATACAAACCTACCATAGACTTTTTATTAGTAAGAAAGGAGAATTTACATTAAAATGACGATAAAAATACCATAGAGTAAATACATAAGCCAGTAACAGACGTCTCTTATATTGAAATCAAGTATTATGTACAGTATACATTGTGTATGTGTACTGTGTCATACGTTTGGCTGCACAATTGTTTTGTTTATGTTTAAAAAGAAGCTTATGTCCATAATGTCTTGTTTGCCGATCAAGGTTTTTCAACTCTATAAAAACCTTATGGAACGTTAAGTGGTAGAACATTAAGCTATTGATACTAGTATATAAAAATTTGTCTGAAAACTCTAAAATAGATAATACAAAGAAAAAAACCGAAGATATACATATTTGAATACACACTTTAAACAGGAATAAATCATACAGAGAAAGAAATGGAAGAAATAGACGAAAAGGAGAATGGACGGTGAGAGTAAACAAGCAGGTGGGTTAAAGGTGGCTGATGGTGATGGGATCTAAATCCAAATCTTAATCCTTTTGTTGATTATTGGCCAAAGCTTAAGAGCAGAGGTTTTAGCATGGTTACACAGAGGATTATTACAGTTGTCAAAAATAGGACGCTTGGTGGCTTAATTCTCTTGCTGAAACTTCAAGTCCATCTGACACAGACAAATTCATTTATTTGCACAATAAGAGTAAGTGAGAAGACTTGGACACAAAGAGCAACAATAATGAAAAAGAAAATCAAATAACATAACCATATCCAATAAGTAAGACTTGCATTCTTTCATGACTAAAATCAATCCCTCTCTTGATAACGATTGCATAGTCTGATAGTCACCTATGGTGCTGAAACATGGGACTAAACCAAAAGATTGACCCCCGAATTGAGAACCATGCAACGTGCACAAGAGAGGATCATAAGACAGCACAGTATATTAGAATAAAACAAGAGTAAGAGATATCATAGAATCTATAAGAAAAACTCAAATGGCAATGGGCTGGTCATGTAGCAAGAATGTCATGACTTCTGGACATCACAACTCACAACATGGTTCCTTAGAGATCATATACAGCCACGAAAATACAACATGGTGTGACAAACTAGACGAGTTCAGAAAGTACTGACTCTGTGACGCCTATGATAGTGACCCCTCAAACTGAGAACCATGCAATGTGCACATGAGAGAATCATGCTAAACATCACATAGAGATATCACAGTATATGAGGAAAAAAACAGAAGTCAGGGATATCATAGAATCCATTAGAAAACTCAAATGGCAATGGGCTGGTCATGTTGCAAGAATGGCAGACAACTGCTGAACATCACGACTCAGAACGTGGATCCAAAGAGATCATATGCAAAACTGTAGTTGGCAAAATATAAGATGGGAAGACAAACTAGACAAGTTCAAAATGTATTGGCTCTGTGACGCCCATGATGGAAATGTCTGGCAAATTTTAGGGGAAGGTCCATGTCCAACGATGGATGCTAAAAGACTGATGAGGAGGATAGAAATATGGTCAATGCATTTACATTTTGCATATAATAGCCCTATATCGCCAGTACAGTTTGGTGGCATAATTTCCCAATCGGACAATCTTTTTCTTGACTTGCAATTCATTTCTATAGTATGAAAGGTTCAAATGCAGTACTTTTGGTACTAAAATACACCCATAATTATCATTTCATATTATCTCCCTACAGCCTGAATCTATTGTGTTACTCTATATGTAATCAGCAGAGTGAAAGAAGGTTTTGATGTCTTTGTTCACTAAATCTTTCCCAGGATATCACCATTTGTTAGTGCAGAAAATGATTAAAACCCGAGTTGGGAAGTTACGGTAAAGCTGTTAGATACTGATAAGAAAAACCAAAGTACCTCGCCTGGGTATACTGGTTTCATAGGTAACTGGTACCGATATAGTGATTATCATTTTATTTGCCACCACCAGAGTTTGCCAAGTCACTATATATGTAATCGTCAGAATGAATGAAATATTGATGTTTACGTTTATCAAATCCTATTTAAGATATCACAGACTATATAAACAGTATTTTGATATTACAGAAAACAAGTTTATATAGTTTTTTTTGTTTATTGCGACTTAACTATATAGAAATCGTGATTGAAATACACCATTATTCTCAATTTTCAAGATGTTCCTTATGAAAAATACTAGAATAGTACCCATCCACAATGGATTATTTACATATGAATAGGCACTTCAGCAAAGGATGAGAGAATTGTATTAAAAAGTATATATATATATATTTCAGCAGGAGGCCTCCAGCAGCCCTGACAACAAAACTTACCCACAATGCATAGGTCCTGGCAGTAGACTCTGGTTCCACATGAGACATTTAATTCACACAGCACACATCACTGATGATGGGAAGAATCCCGAAACATGTATAGACATTTTACTTATAAGGATTTGTAAACCTTACCCCCAAACACCTTACTCCCGACTGTCTCACTCTCTACAGTACACATTATATATATATATATATATATATATATATATATATATATATATAAAGATAGAGTAAGAATCCTTACTCCATTATATATTAAGCTCTACTCTAAACAACTTAGTGTTTAATGTATCAAGCACTTCATAAATATATATATAGATACTCCTATCATGCTATTCTTACTTGATAAACTTACCTTTTATTTTAGATAGGCAACAAGGAAATTAGTCTCCAAGTCCTATCAGTAGTAATTATATTGCAGCCTTATCAACCTGGAGCCTCCTACGCATATTTCCTAACCTTAGTATGACACAAAACCACAAATTTGGGGCACACACTAAAGTAGCAGTTTTCCGCCAAGTTCACTTGCTAATAGGTGCCAAAGCGAAATCATCATATCTAATAAGCAGTAGAGAAATCATTTTCCACAATGGTCAGTCTAACGTACTCTCGGTGGGTCTTAGAATGAGATAATAGCAAGTCTATTTTCTTAAAGCCAGATTTTGTTCCTCTCATGTTCAATACCAACTATGGCTTACAACTACTGACACTTTTCTATACTGCTGCATTCTTTACTCATCAATATTGGGTTCGGTTTTTTTTTTTTTCAAAAAATTTGGCAACAATACCACTTTTGAGCAGAAAGTGCAAATAGATTTTGGCCAGCAAGTTCACCCTGACCTTAAATTTACCAAAATATATTGGACAAAGTTCAACACCAAAAAATATTTGAAATAAGAAAGGGGGGGAAGGAAGAAGAAAAAAAAGAGCAGTAGATAAATATTATAAAATGATAGGAAATCTATTTGCATTGCTTTTGGAGCTAACTACAATATTTGATGGCACAAAAAAGCCATTTATTTATTTATTTTTTTTTTTTTAAATGACTCAACAAAAAAAAAATAAATAAATAAATAGATAGATAAATGGATAAATTGAAAAAATAAAAAATATCCCCAAAGTTTTTATATGTTAGGTAGATATATCTGGTAGGCTAATGTTGAAATGTTGTAAATTACAGAATTATTTCAAAAGTTTTTTTTTCCAATAGTGCTAATCCAGAGATGGCAAACCTTTTTAAGCCCGGCAGGTGGAAATTCTAATTAAATTTTTTCTTCCTGTTATCTGAGTATCTCTTAAATGTATTTCAGTTTTAATTAAATGTATAGGTGGGAGGACTATCAATATATATCTAATATATTTTTTTAAGAGTAGTTCAATAAAATATATCTTAAAATTCATAAAACTAGGATGATAAAATGAAATTAAAAAGTTTATCTGCCTTATAAAGCCTATTGTTGGACATGGACCTTCCTAAAGATTCACCAGACCTCTTTATCTTGGGCATCAGTCTAGAATGTCAAGCCATCTTATTTTATGTCAGATAGTTTTGCCTATGATCTCTGGGGGTCCATGAAGTAAATCATGTTGCCAAGCAGTTTTCTGAGATTCTTACATCATATTCAGTCACCGGTTAGAGTTTTCTCATATTTTCTATATCTTTAAACCCTGTAACTTCAATGACATTTTTGTTCCTAAATTGTAGATGTCAGTTGCTTTATTTGAAGGGATATGGACCGTACATTGTAATGCTATGCAGGCAGCACTCAAGCCATCAGCCCTTTTTCCCTTTGTTCAACTCTAAATCATTTAGTACTGGAAACAAGTTTCATAATAATACGTTGATGAGAAAATGGTAAGGACTGCTTTTGCAGTAATTCATGACACTGTTTTTGCAGTAATTCCAAGAGCCCCCAAATCTCCAGGAATGCAATTCCACACTCTCAGGAGTTCGGTCTGAATGTTTATTCATGACCTCTTTTACATGTTAGCATTCAATTTCTTCTAAATCAGCTCTAAGTGTAATTGATTTTTTTCACAAGTGGCCGATAATGAGTTGCTAATTTGTTAATTTGTAAGCGACTTTTGATTTATGGGTTGTAATACAAAGTGCTGTATCTTTAGATATCACTGAAAAATACAATTTCTTTCAGACTAATGTGTTAAACTTTCGAAATTCTTTGTCAAGTTTAGTGAGCTTTTTATAACAAGATGATATTACAAAGAGATTTTTTTTCTTCAAAGTCCATCACGTGCTATCATTGTCCTCGTTGCAGGTTCTGTACAGCCATACTGTTCTTACAGATTTCAATAATATTGAATGCTTACCCCATGAATAGTGTGATTTTTTCCTCTTTATATTCACTGCTTGAATGAGAGTGGGGGAGTCTCATGTCTATAGGTCTCCATCATCAGTTTTTTTATCGTCAGTCGGTGGACATAGACCTTCCCCAGGATTCGCCACATTTCTCTATCATGGGTATCACGGAGCCAGTATTTTTCTGAATTTGTCAAGTTCAACTCTCCATCTTGTATTCTGTCGGACTCGGTTGCGCATGTGATCTCTGGGGATCCATGTCATGAGTCGTGATGTCTAGCAGCTGTCTGCCATTCTTGTAACATGGCCTGCCCATTGCCATTTAAGTTCTTTTAATAGATTCTTTGGATTTATCAGATTCCTGTTTTCTTCCTTTGTTTTTCCCTGATATACTTTGCTGTCATGTAAGGTTGAGCATGATTCTCTTTTGCCTGTATTGCATGCTTCTCAGTTTGCAAGTCTGTCTCTTGGTTATGTTCCATGTTTTAGCTCCATAAGTGACTATAGGGAGGATGCATTGGTTGTATACTCATCTTTTAAGGATTATTGGGATCATCTGGAGGTCCAACATGCCATCTAATACAGTACTTTTTCATAAGTACATACTCGAATTTGCAAATTGAGAACCATACAACATGCACATGAAAGAATTATGCAAACTCTCACATGGAGAGACTACAAGACAGCACAATATATCCGGAAGAAGACAGGTGTTGGGGATATCATAGAATCTATTTAAAATCTCAAAAGGCAATGGGCAGGCTATGTTGCAAGAATGGCAGACAACTGAAAGACATCACGAATCACAACATGGATCCCCAAAGATCACATGCACAACTAAAGCTGGCAGAGTACTAGATGGAGAGATGAACCAGACAGTTCAGAAAGTACAGGCTCTGCAACACCTATGATAGAGAAATGTGGTGGATCCTGGGGTAGGTCTATATCCAACAACGGACGTTGACAGACTGATGATTTTCATCATCATCATTCGTAAATATCATCATCATCAACAGGAAGTTTTAATATATGTCATATAATAAGTGATTCAGTTTTCAGATTTTGATAATTAAGGATGAGGAGTAGAATTTATTTGTCCATCTTTCTGATTTTCAATATTTTTTGTCCATGAACCTCTTTCACCATATTTCAAAATGTTACAGAATGTCATTTCTACCAAGACTGAGATTCAAAAGGAGCATCCCAAATAATAGGCATTATCGAAAATCTTACATTATCTATATTAGCACGTATACGTTCACTTAAATTACTCATCTGTTTTAAAAACAGTCCAACGATATTAGTTCAGACAGAGAAAGAGAAAGAAAAAAAAAAAAAAAAAAAATCACTATTCAGTCTTAACCGACCAAACCGAACATGATTCAGCCCAACCCAAAACCTTAGAATTCCTTCCGGGGTGGGGGACCTCCACTCCCAGAGTTGAGGAACACTATTCTATCTGATCCCTCGGTCATAGAAGGGTAGCTAGGTATGCAAGGATATGAAGTATCAGTGTCTGTTTTGCATATGGTTTAGTACTTTTGAGAAGCTAGATCACAAGCTAATGGAGTACAATGATTTTGAGCTATGAAAAATTTGTTAAGTGTTAATAATCCACTTGACTGGTTTGATACAGAAAAAAATCATATGTAAAACTATAAGACGTTAAAACTCAGGCTCATTCCAGAAGAATAGAGTTTCAAATTACTTAAATTCTGAGATGAAGTACATTACATTATAGATTTGAGGCTAATTTTTCCCCGAAACTGTTTTATTTTTTCAAGTTGGTCGGACTGGCTATTTCTTGGTGTCCGCACAAATGGAACTAGAAGGCAGAAAATTAAAATTTTTACTCCTTGTAATGTCTAAGAAAAAAAAAAAAAAATTTCCAAAGTTCACCGCCAAAATAAGTTTTTAGTTAGTGGGGGTCAATTTACAATATAAGTTTATACTAAATTGGTCCATTAGTTGGTGTCTGGCAGCATTCACTTCAGCTTTTTTTCAAGATACAAAATTTTCTCAGTGATCACTGCCCAACAAAAGGTCGGATAAGTGATTTATTCATTGATCACAACTTATATCAATTTTTTTATTGATCACCCTAACACTGCATGCAGCTAAAAGATGTTCATCACATGACAGTTCCTATTGACCAGATCTGTCATCTTAATGTTGATTTTTTTTTCATACATCAAATATTTCTAAATACCTCAATCTCCAATATTTTCCATTTAGCCTTGTGTCGTACTGTTTAGTGTCTTGAAGTTACTAGAATGAAAAGCTTCGTGTGTAAGTATGTGTGTATATAATAGCTAGCTTAATATAAACCAAGTCAAGTGAGGAAGTAAAGCTAGGTAAATAAATTGCTAATTTTAATTAAAATATCTTCATTCTCCTCTAAAAAATAAATAAGTTTGCAAAATGAATATTTTTGGCATTTCCTTAAGTCAGCTGAAAACATGGATTCAAATTAGATAAAAAGGGAAAAAACCGTCCACATAAGAAGTGAAAAACAAGAAATAAAAACGAGCAAAAAATGTTGTTAGAGTGACGAATTGATTCAAACAGAAACTCATTATAATTCAGGTCTTGTTGAACAAACAAACAAGAAAATTGCCCAAGGCGCCACAAACAAATAAACACTTCCAATTCACAACTAAGACGGCCAAAATCATTTGGAAATTGAGAAAAATGATTTTGACTTGCTTCTAGTGTGGGAAAAGATATTCAAACAAGTATTGTGGATATAATAAGTTCAGAGAAGCTGCTTATTGTGATCGCTTTGAGAGGAGGTATTTTAGATAACAATAAGTTCTGGAACAATAAAAATTGGAACAGTTTACATACATTGTTAGAAACTAATTATGTTATCAAATACATTGTTATAAACATCTTTGGATTTGTAAAAAAAACTAATATGAAATTTACTCTTTGCTTTCTTCCATATTTTAAATAAAGTGTTTAGGACCGACTGATTTTGATAACAATAACAATTTGATAAGAATCTATGATGATAATAAAGGCTTCCTTAAGTATGTTCAGAGAGTATGCAAGGTGGAAAAAGAATGAACTATCCTTTATATGCATGAACTTCCTCTCAAAAAGGTTAACAAACTGGAAAGATAATTTGCTAAAGAACTAACATCATTATATAATCCAGGTTACTGTCCGAATTCTCTATCTGCCCACCGGGACAAAGCAGCTGACCCAAATCAACTATGACAATATCATCAACTTTAACATCCATCATTGGACATGAACTTTCCCCAAGATTCACTACATCTCTATCATGGGTATCGTGGAGTCAATACTTTCTGAACTTGTCTTTTCTTACGCCATCTTCTATTTTGCCAGCCACAATTTAGCATATCATTTGGGAATCCACGTTGAGTCAGGATGTTCATTGGTTGTCTGAAATTCTTGCAACATGATCAGCCCATCGCCATTTGAGTTTTTTAATGGTTTCTATAATATCCCTAACTCCTGTTTTTTCTCTAATATACTGTGCAATCCAGTGATCTCTCCATGTGAGGTTGAACACGATTCACTCCAGTGCAAATTGCATGGTTCTCACTTTGAGGGTCAATCTTTTGGTTTGGTTCCATGCTTCAGCTCCATAGGTGACTATCAGGAGGATGCAATAGTTATAGATCCTTCTTTTTATAACTAATGGGATTTTTCTTGTTCTACCATCCTAGAATGATTCTTTGGTTGAGTTCTTCTTTCGAGGTCTTCAAGGGAGATACATTGATCTTGGTAGATATGAGGACATACGAGTTTTCTATGAGGACATACGATTTCTGAAAATTTCAATTATCAGGATTGCCATTGTTATATAATCACAATTTTGCAGAAATATTACAAGACTGGAGAACACCTTTTTGAGATATTTTCATTTTTATTTCATTTATTTACTTTTCGCAAGGTAGATTACAAGGTAAAGATAATAGGGAAAACATAGAAGACTACGAAGGAAAGAAAAAAACAGAAACTAGATAAGCAGAAAAAAGGGAGACAGGGGAGGTCAAACGAATGATTGGTCACCCCCGAAAAAACATCATATCTTCTTGGGGCATGCTATGTTAGGGGTGATCAATTGAAAAAAATTAAAAAGTATGATCAATGAATAAGTTATCTCTCTTGCCTAGTTGGGCAGTTATCACTAAAAAAGGTCTGAATTTGAGAAGAGAAAAAAAAAAATCAATTGTGAATGATGCACAAACTAAAAGATCAATTTAGTAAGAACTTAGATTGCAAATTGAACCACTCCACTAAAAAACCTAATTGAAGGAGAAATTTTCAAACAAAAAAAAAAAAAAAAAATTTTTTTTTTTTTTCAGATATAAGGTATAAATGTTGAAATTTCCAGCCCACTTTTATTATTGGTACATCTCTACATGTCACATATACATATATAGCCAGCAAGACCAACTTGAAACCTGAAGAAACCTATGCTGAGTGTTTTGGTGGATGGTGTCTCATAGAGGAAGGTAATCTACCTCTATCTTTTTATTAATCCAAGTGTTCATCGGAGCTGATCAGTCCTGCACTCAAATTCTGAATGCATAACAAATTAATACAACTGGTTTAACCGAGTGGATGCACAAACAAGAGAGACAACTTGTTTCTCAACCTTTTTACATTCACCAGCACACAAGTCTATTTTAAGCACCAACCCTCCAATCTTTTTTTGTTTATATGTACACCAGCACGCCAGTCTGTGAGCACAGTTCTTTTTTTTTGTTTTGTTCTGTTTTTTTTCTTTATTGAAGGCATTTGAAGATGGATATTCAATACCAATGGGATTTTTTTAAATATTCCGAAAATGTTATCTTCATATTTTTTTCAAAAGAATATTTTGTAAGTATATTTTACTGTGATTTTAATAATGCATTTTTCTTGTCAAAAACAAAAAAAAAAAAACCAAGAGAATTGATGCAAAGAAAGCAAGAAAGTCGGCTTTTACATGAACTTCAGCAAAATAAAGATCGTGAGCAACAATCATGTTGGAAACAAGAACACAAAGATCAGAATTGAGGACTCAGAACTGAATAAAGTAGACCACTACATCTACCTAGGACAATGAATATCCGTAAGACCCTTAAAAGAAATCAACCATTAATCACTCTAGGATGGCAAGCCTTTGGCCGAGCAATCCTAACCTTCAAAAGCAAGAAGATCCTATTGATCCTAAAAAGAAGAGTATACAACCAATGCATTATCCCGATAGTCACTTATGGGGCTGAAACATGGAATCTAACCAAGAGACATACCTGCAATCTGAGAGCCATGCAATGTGCACATGAAAGAATTATGCTCGACCTCACATGGAGAGACCACAAGAGAGCCTAGTACACCTGGGAGAAGACAGGAGTCCGAGACATGATAGAATCCATTAAAAAAACTCAAATAGCAATGGGTTGGCCACGTTGCAAAAATGGCAGACAACCACTGGACATCACAACTTACAACATAGATCCCCAAAGGTCACATTTGCAACTGAGGTTGGCCGAGTACTAGATGGAGAGACGAGCGAGACAAATTCAGAAAGTACTGGTTCTGTCGCGGTGAAATGTGGCAAATCCTGGGATGGTCTCTGTCCAACTAAGGATGTCAAGAGACTGATGATGATGATGATGATGATTGTATAGAAGGAAAAAAAAAAAAAAAAAAAAAAATCAATATATTGGTTGCATTTCAGATAGGCATCCCTTAGCAGTGACGTCATTGGGTTACGCTGTTATATAGAAAAGGCATGACCCTATTTTGCTTATGCACCATTTCCACCATATTTCAGAAAGTCATTCATCCTATCCAAGATTGTCTGACTCGGAAGGTGCATTGCAGAATTGTAGGTTATGCAAAAGATCAATAATCGAACAGTTTGAATTTGCCTATCTATGATCCAGATTCCCCTCTGAATGCCTGAAATTCCTGTGGTTGAGAGAGAGAAAGAAAGAAATTTATGAAATAGTGAAGGTTTCACTCTATTCGAAAGTAGTTTCATTAACCTTAGAAAAAAAGAATATTTTTAAGGCACCATTTCTTGAGTTGAAAAATAAAACAATCGAGAAAAATGTCCTCAGTAATGCATATACTTTCACAATAAATAAATCTAAGAACGATTCAACCAGGTGAGAGGATTACTTTTTACTAGGGCTCAAACTTTAAATATTTCACCTCTCATGCAGGTCTCTTCAGGTGTTTTGAAAAAATGTGATTTTGTTTTGAGTTAACGTATTTCTAAAACATTGATTTCTCGCAATGAACATTGTCATGGGAAATGTTGTTGTCATGGGAAATAACGTAGTGAAAGGAAATGATTCTTCTCTAAAGCAGAAACAGAGTTACTGTGGATTACACAATCCTTTTCAAGCAATTGTGCTCCGAATTGAATGCTTGCATCCATTTCAATTTTCTGGCAACTCTCATGGTCTCAATATTGAAGCAAACATGTTTTATTATCTGAACATCAATCTAAGACGTGTTGTGGTTCTTTTCAGCTAAATGCTTTCCTGTTAGTGTTTCAGCTATGAAAAATATTTAAGTTATTTGAAAAGCCAATATTTCTCTCTTCTCTGACACATGATTTTCAGCTATAGATCCATACTTCAGGATGTAATATAATCAACAAAAAGGAAGGGAAAAAAAAACAACAACGAAAAAAACATATACAAAAAACAAAACAAAAAAAAAACAAAAACAAAGAAAAAAAGACTAGCTGAAGTACCCATCTACACTGGGTAATATATTTAAGGAGTGGAGAAAGGAGAGAAAAAAAGAAAAGAAAAAAGGGGGACAAATAGTCTCCATTCACTTTTGACCACTTAGAGGGATGAAAGTTCTTTCCACTTTCACTAGTAAAAGGGTTAAAAAGCAAACAAAATAAAATGCATACATATTTACATGTATATTGAGCGGAGAGTAAGGCTCTAATTAAGCATTGAAGTTGAATCCAAAATAGAACATAACCTCTAAAACCTACATTTTTTTTTTCTTTCTCTCTCTCTCTTTCCAACCTTCCCCTTGATCCGTCGAGTATGCATGGCTAATTGGGTTGGACTGTGTTCATGTTAAAGTGGTTTCTGCAGGGTGACAGACAGGTGTGAATCCTCACACTTATATACAGATATTAAAAAAAGGAGAGATGCTTTTTTTCACCACTCCCTCAAATCCAATTTTTCACTCTGCAAGATAAGTGTCTTTCAGTAAAGTAATATTATATAGATTTTGTACATAATTCATATGAAGTAATAGTTGTGTGTACGAAAAGGTCATACATAAATTTAAACCTATTGCATAATCATCCAGTCAGAGGTAGTCATTTTTTTTTTCAGATTGTAACATTTGATACATTACATCTGTTTTTAGAAAGGATGTCTGCAGAGGCCTGTAATTGAATTTTTCTTTGGTGTGTGCAGAGTATTGGTGGAAGTTTCTAGATACATAATTCCCCAGGGAGAATAGTATGAAATTATCTTGGCAGTTGGAATCAAACTTGAAACCCTTGCATCAACTCGAAAATCCAATTTCTCTAGACCACCAAACCATATAATTGGTTAATAAATGATAGATCTCATATCTTAGTTTCTTAATATTATCCATATTTAAAGCAATACAGGAATCATAATTCATTTATCTTAAGTGGAAGCTTAGCTTGAGATAACTATGTGATCCATGATGTACATTTGATAAGCCAGTTCAGTATAAAGCAGAGAAAAATATTGAATATATAGTATCATAACATGCCCTGATGATGGTTAGAAGCCTAATTGAAACCATTTTATATTTATATATATATATATATATATATATATATACATATATATATATAAAATGTGTACTGTAGAGAGTGAGACAGACTCGGGAGTAAGGTGTTTAGAGGTAAGGTTTATTAATCCTTAGATGTAAATTGTCCAGACATGTTTCGGGATTCTTCCCATCTTTGGTGGTGAGTGCTGTGTGTTCATATATATATATATATATATATATATATATATATATATATGTGCAGCACTTGGTTACAAGTAAGGTAATAAAACTCTTTCACAAGTTTTCCGGTGGGTTTTGTCAACCCAATAAAACATGAAAGACCAATTATCCTTGTAGATTTAATAGAGGGTTCAGTTCGAAATTCCAAGAATGTTAAATAAAAACAGACATTTAAAGAAGACTGCTGGATACAACATCTGAAACATTGTCATAGATCTTATAATTAAAAGATCTCAGCACAAGATTTAAGTATTGTTGGTCCCCAACAACCATAGAAACCAAAATTTTCAAATTCGTAGCCCCAAAAATATGACCATAAGCACCTCAAGACAGACAGACATATACAAAAAGAGAAGAATTCATAGCCCACTTGGCTGATTGCATGACTACAATGATTTGAATGCTGGGCCTCTAATGGAGAGACCACAAGACAGCACAGTGCATCTGAAAAAAGACAAGAGTCAGGGACATCATAGAATCCATTAAAAAGCTCAAATGACGGTGGGTTGGCCATGTTGTAAGAATGGCAGACCACCGATGGACATCACGACTCACGACATGGATCCCCCAAGATCACATGCGCAACCGAGGCTGGTAGAATATTAGATGGCGAGACGAGCTAGACAAGTTCAGGAAGTACTGGCTCCGCGACGCCCATGATAGAGAAGTGTGGCAAATCCTAGGGAAGGTCTATGTCCAACAACGGACATTAAAAGACTGATGATGATGATAAAACAGCAACAGTCAGCATTTTCAGCAACATGAAGCCTATGCTTATTATTCATTACCAGATGTTCTTCAGAAGAGTATACCTAGGATAGTAATGAGTGAATTTAACATAGCAGTCCAGAATTTGATTGAGTTGGTCAAGAGTAAAAATTCAAACTTAGAACAAAAACAGTAGACATAGCTCATAGAGCATGTGGAGCGTTAGGTGGAGGTGAAGTGAGTGAAAACTCCAAAAAAAAAAAAAAAAAAAAAGTTCAGAGGGTTTTTCACCTGGAAAGGAGTCACTCAATGCACTTCCTGAAAGTCAGCTAGTACATAATGAAATTGGGATCCATTGTAGAATCTAATCCACTCCGAACACGGTAGATACTTGCATTAGGATTCAACATGAGCAATAAACTATATAACTATAACTGCACCTGCATCACATGAGGAAAAAAAAATGAATGTTAGGTTCTAATTGAATGGGGGGGGGATGAGATAAAATTCAAAAAAAAAAAAAAAATCATGAGATTTTGACTTTTTTCATGTGTATGTACATACATATGCAGAGTGAAAAAGACACACATGCATTATATATATATATATATATATATATATATATATATATATATATATATATATACACATACACACACACACTAGCTGAAGTACCTGTCTATGCTGGGTAATACATTTGAGGAGAAAGCTTTGGATTTGATGGGGGGGAGGGTCCCTTCCTAGAAAAAAAACAACAAAAGCCTTCAGAATTTTAAAATGTTTCCCTTTATTTTTAACACTTCAAAGGGAGTAGAAAGTCTCCATTCTGTTTTGATCCCCTTAAAGGAGTTAAATTTTCCCTTCATTTTGACCCCTCAAAGAATTCAAAGAATTATATATAAACATATGGACATGATATGGACTTGCATGTGTGTGTACATGCATTGAGTAGAAAGTAAGGTTCCACTTCAGCATTATACTAACATAGTAAATGGTACTCCCTTTAAAAAATAAGAATAAAAAATAAAAACTGAACAATTTTTTTTCTCTTTAAAATCCTTAAGTATGCATACCAATTTTAGTGCAAGTGGTTTCTATAGCATGACAGACAAATAACTGAACACACATATATATACATACATACATAGGTGGTTTGACCCCTCACTTATGTATAAAAGATACATATGTTTATTAGACACTGTCGTGTGTAGTTGTGTGTGTTTGGGATACATACATCAATTTCTATGTATGCCTATACAAATTTAGATATGTTACCATGAAGGGGATAAATATATGTGAGTAGACACTTATATGGTTATATATTTGCTTGTACATCCAAGCACTTTTTTGTAAGTATATGCACAGGAGTAGATACAACAATTTGCTCCGTTTTGCATAAGTTCATGCAAATGTGCTCCTATTAGAATGTATATTAATGTATGAGCACTTCGCCCCTGTACGTCAAGAAACTCTCATGACCTCACACGTCATAAGTAAAAGAATCAGTACAATAGTGAATATTTAATATAAAATGATATAAAACATTATTTTATCTGAACAAGTTTTGAGAAGCCTAAAAACAAACAATCTATCAGTTTTGGAGAGAAAAAAAAAACTCCAAAACAGTCGAGTTTCACTAAATATGAAAATGTGTATATATGGCCAAGAGATATCTTTGCAGAATATGTAAAAACAAAAAACCTTTCTGTATTATATGAGAGGGAGGGAGGAAGGAAGAGTGGGTGGGTGAGTGAGAGACATTGTGCGAGTGTGTGTATACGCAAACGCACACATTCATGCATTCTGAATATATAAGCAGAAACCCACGCACGACTTACATTTACAAGTGTGATCATAAACATATAGGCTAAGATATGGGTGGTTAAACACCAAAAAAATCTCAAGAGGGATTTTTTTTTTTTAACCTACGGCATCAGTTTCAGCCTTTTTTTTCTTCTAATAAATGTTCAATCAAAAAACTTGGTCTGCAATTCAAAACACAAGGAAATGGAACCATTTTCCAGTCCGATCTCCCATCCTCATACTTCCACCTCCTCTTGTTTAAGAGCAAATCTCATTTCACTCAAACCAACAAATAGAAAATAATCCATCAGTTCAGACTAGTTTATATTATTTTTTTTTTCCTTTCTTTGAGATCCATTGTTATTTAAGATTCTAAAAAGGTCCACCTGTAACAATTATAAAACAAAAATAGAAATGGCAACAAGCCATTATAGTTAAAGATTTCTGAGATTGGTTCCATGATTTGAGATTACTCAGATGATGTAATCAAGTGACATGATAAAAATCAAAATTTCAATAAATCATCATGGTCTCAGCCGATGCAAATCCCCAACAAAAGCTTTGCAATAAGTTATAAAGGGTCTACCATTGATTCAGGTCTTTGCAATGGAAGATTATGATAAAAATTATAAACGAAATATATGATTGAAAATAATGTGGGAAAAGTTTTCAGCCATTTATCTTAATGCAGATTTGTTTCATGACAGGTTCCAAAAGGAAATCCGAGTTGAATTACCAAATACCGCTGAGAGGAAGCAAGAACTAAATCTATCAAATCTTGTAATTGGTCACTTAGGTCAAAGAAGCATATATAGCTACTATATCAATGGTCAGTCTTGGCAAAGGGAATGCATTCACAGAGGTCAACTGATTCTAATGGACAGATTCTGGAGACTAATAGTAAGAATTATATCTAAGAGTAGAATTGCTGTCATATCACGTGGCGAGCTCATCTCTCCTAATACCAATGCAGGTTTTTCACCGTTATCCAGAAGTAGAGCATTCCTATAGAAACCTTTCATGAATTGAAACGACATAAAAGGAACTCATTAATTCTTATGAGAAATATTTTTTCAGCTCTCCGAGACTAAGAAAATGGTGATGATGATATTTTAGACTGAATTGTTGTTGGAGTAGAGAGAGGTATAGGAGACCAGGGTGTACGAGAGAGAGAGAGAGAGAGAGAGAGAGAAGAGAGAGAAGAGAGTGCACACTGCCTCTATACCAGCTCGTTGAAAAATAAAACGCTGGACATTATTTTTACTCTTTGCTTTTTTTGTAAGAGGGAAAAAAAATGGTGTGAAATAAACTTCTGAATAGTGGAGGGAGATTACCTGTATGGGACTTTACATTGGAAAAAAGATTTATTTTCAAATGAGCAACACACTTCTGACACAAGTATCTGATTTATATAATCAGAATGATAAAAAAAAAAGTACAAAAATAATATAGATATGATATAATGAAAATATAATATAAACGCAACATTTTACTTTAATACAGAAGTTTTCTCCAAAGAATATGTATTGACGTTGGATATATTTTCTATTTCGTCTGAATAATGAGATGGGAATTTTTCCTAAGTAGGTAAGGATAAAAACTATTAAATACTAATTGTTATGCCACGGGTAGATATAAATGATTAGTCTTCAAGAAGAATTTCAATAGATGGGAGAAAAAAAACCTTGGAGTGATAAGAATTGAAAATTGGAAGAAAGTGGTTCCGACAGAGCAAAAATATTAATTCATACAAGCGTCTTATTTGCATCACAAAAGTATCATAAAACACCATTTTTCCTTAATGGCTCTTTCCTCTTCTCTTCTAAAATTCACTTATCTTTTTCTTTCCTTTCTGGTTAACACTCAATCTACATTTCTTTTCATTTTATTTAATATTATTATCCCTTTGGTCTTTGCCATTCACATTTTCTCCTGTTTTCACTCCTTTGAATTCTTCATTTGTTTCTTTGTATTCTGCAATCATTTTCTACTTCCATTTTCTTTGACTTAATTCCCCTACCATCCCTCCTCTCTTGGCTTCACTTCTTCACTTTCATTCCCTTCCCAGCCCCGCTCTCTTGGCTTCACTTGACATTCATTCCCTTTTCATCTCCTCTCTTTGCTTCTTCATTCCTTTTCTCTTTCATCTCCTCTCACGACTTTCTAATTCCTTTTCCTGCACCACTCTCGTCTTCGCTTCTTTACTAATTCTTGTCTTCTTCATTCCTTTCCCAGTTTTCTTCCCTCTATTCTCTATCTTCCAGTGAATATTTCTCCATATTTTTAAAATGAAAAAAGTTTTTTTTCTTCGATAGTCGCAACTGTCATTCAGTGGGAACAAAGCAAAACAAAAAACCTATAAGTGAGTCCTATAATTCCTTTTGCATAAACAAAGATCCAAAAAGTTTTTAAAAAAAAAGAAATAAAAAAAATTCAAAAAACAAACAAATACAAAAAAAAAAAATCTATGAACAAAAAACTTGCTTAATGTCATAGGAGAGATTACATATTTCTCCAAATTGAAAAAGGAAAAATGATACTAACAAAGAAAAGCAAAAAACAAATTGACTATGTTCTATCAGCTAAACCTAAAAGTCAGCTGTCTTTCAATGATATCAAAATCTTAAGTATTTCCTGTGACCATTTTAATTTTTCTAATTCCTGCATTTGTGAAAAAGAGAAAAAGTGAATACAGAAAAGAACACCAAAAGAAAGAAGTTGAAGGCAAGAAAGAAAAATTTCGGTTTTATTGTTGGAAAAACAAAGTTTTGAAATGCTTTGTATCTGGTATTGAAGACTATCTATTCAACTTATTTAGACCTCAGGTGTTCGATATTTATTCCATGCATCTTCCATCATATCTTTGAAAAAGCAAAATATAAGTAATACCGATAGTAATAGTAACAATAACAACAGCATTATTTCAGTAAATTTCTGGAACAGAATGCACCACACAAACATACATACATACATACACTCACAAAAAGAAATAATAGATAATCAGGAAAGCAGGAAGAAAATTAGTAAAGAACAATTTTTGTTTTTTTTTGGTTTTTTTTTTAAGTAAGAAAAATAAAACAATAGCTTATCTTATCCGATAAAATCAAGTCCCAGTGGAGCCAGCAGGCTATGAAGATGTCTTTGTTATCAAGACATTACAGCTAAGTTATTCATCATGAAATGTAACTAGGGACTTTTATCAGCAGGAAGTGAACACATCAGAATGAATGAACATATAAAAGAAAATGGAGAACATTTGATCAAATGTAGTAGAAAAGAACTCCAAGGCAATTGGAGCATCTTCAATGACTGGTCAAAAGTAATTATTATTCATTGTGAGTGAAATGTTTTCAAACTATTAAGTGGTGAGCATAAACTGGCTTACTTAAATTGCAATATCTTGCGTTATAAGAATCACAGCAACTCCATCCTCCAGCTATGCTATGGCGTAGGATTTATCCTTAGTTGTAAGTTTAGGCTATCATATGACGGCACTCAGAGGCAGAATTATAGCACTCCAAAAGCAGATAAAAATGGCAAAAATTTGAAAGTCAAGTGGTCGACAAAATGTGATCTCAGATGGACAGTTCTTGATACAATGACCTCGCCCTAAACTCTGCCTTAGTACGAAGCCTACAGGGATGAGTGACAGTGAGAGGTAAGACACCCCCTTCAGCCTTTTGATTAGCAGGAAATCAAGACCAACCAGATATTTGCTGGTTTAGTTTCATTTTGCTTTGCGTTTTTGATGTATAAGGTTCCCTACTAATTAATCGTGACTCCAAAGATCAAATACAATTTAACAGTCTCTAGCCCAAAACTAAAAATTGAATTGTCTGAGACTTTCTTTTTTTTTTTTTCTTAAAAAAAAAAAAAAAAGAAGCAAAAATCTTAATTGTAAACCTAAAAACAATATATCATTCAAATCAAGAAAGGATAATATTTCAAGAAAAAGAAAGAGCTCTGTTCATATCCAATACCTGTACTTGAATGATGTGAAATTCAATGTATAAAACTCAATGAAGAGGCATTAAAATTATGTATGTCACCCAGAAGTACACCAGGGAAGGAGGAAAAAAATTTATTAAGGATCACTGCCCCCAAAATTTGGTAAACACTGTTTTAAAGGAACATAATTGGCATTCAGAAGAGAGAAAGGTTATTGGCAGGGGATAAAGAAAAATTGGAAATGATAGGAGTAGCTCTATCATATGTATATACTTAGTCAAGATGTTAATGGGACAGTGGAGAGAGAAGTGGATTCATGCATTTCCAAAGGGTATTAGTGCAAAGAGAACATAAACTGTCTAACAATCTGGACTTTTCACTCATTGTTATATAGCTAGCTGGAATTCTTGACATAGCCCAAGGAAAAAAATAAAAAATTCACTCCATATTTGACAACACAGTAAAAATATTCTTCAATATATTTTTCCTCACACAACACAAACCATTTGTCACAAAAGGTGCCATGTCTATTTTATTTCCATTCCACATGCAATCAAATACTTCATACCTTCCACTCGAAGTCGTACCAGCCAAAACATAGAATAAGGAAGCTAACCCGATTCTCGATGTCTTGTTATCATGACAACACCTAAATCTAACCAGACAGACACAAAGTAAAGGTGTAGTTTAGCATTATACAAACATTGTAAATCAAACCCCTCGCTAAAGAACTGTGAACTGGCAAAATTCAACCCAGGGAAAGTGTGCTGAAGGTAAATCGAGACATGCAGATTCAGAATATGCCTTGGTCTGGAATTATAAGGGTACGAAGACAGACAAACACAACTTGGGATATATAGATAAATATACCATGTAGACCTTTTTTCTTTTTTTTTTTTTTTCCAATTACAATAACCGAAGTACACGGAAAGGTTTATACTTTGAAGAAAGGTAATTGGCATTCAGAAGAGAAGAAGGTTGCTGGCAAGGAATGACAAAGAGAAACTGAGGGGGGGGGGAATGAAGATGGATCTATTTTTAAAACACCGAACACCAAGTTTTCATGTCCACTTCATCTCCAGTAAATCTCTTCCCCACCCCCAACAGGGGAAAATTTATAGGTTCTAGAACCAAAGTACAGGTATCCCTGCTATCCAAAAGTAGAATGTTCCTATATAAAACCTTTCGCAAGTTGAAATGGTGTGAACAAAATAAGCAATTACCATCAATTTGTATCAGGAAAAAAAAAATTTTGAGTACTCCCACATCAAAAAAATGTGATGATTGTGTATTAAGCCGAGAGACCAGGAGTTGGGGGTGGTGTTAGGCGCAGGAGACTGGGGCATGGGAAAGAGAGAGAGATGGAGGGCAGCACCCACTAAAACAAATGCTGAATGTTATTTTCACTTTTCACCTTTTTTTTGTGGGAGCAAAAAAAAAAAGTGGCATCGAGTGAACTTCCACAAAGTGAAGGATGTCTATAATATTACAGTACATTGTAGAGGCTATATTAGAAATGATAAATAACAGAGCTGAAGAAAGTACACCACTACATCTACTTTGGACAACGGATCTCCATGAAATCCTCAAAAGAGGAAATCAAGCAAAGAATCACTCCAGGTTGGCAAGCTTTCGTTAGAGCAAGCTTGACTTTCAAAAACAAGAAAATTCCATCAATCTAAAAATAAAGGATATAAAACCAATGCATCCTCCCAATAGTCACCTATGGAGCTGAAACATAGAGCCTAACCAAAAGATTGTATGGTTCTCAGTTTGAGGATTGATGTGCACAGAAGAGAATCATGCTCAACATTAAGTGGAGAGATCACACAACAGCACAGTATATGAGAGGAAAAAAGAGTTTGAGGTATCATAGGAACCATAAAAGTCAAATGGCGATGGGTTTGTCATGTAACCAGAATGCCAGAGAATTGCTGGACATCACAACTCAATGTGGATCCCAGCAGAAAATAAGATGGCATGACCAACTAGACAAATTCAGAAAGTGCAGGTTTCATGATGACCACAATAGAGAGCTATGTTAGTCATGGGGAAGGTCTATGTTTAATGATGGACACTAAAAGGCTGATGATAATGATGAAGCCATATTTATTGTTCACAAAATTATTTCGAAAACTGGGTCTAAGTCATGGGACAAAATTTTATATTTCATTTTCTCTAATCAGATTTTATTAATTTTATAGTTGATATGAGCAAACTCCAGCCCAAGGTGTTGTAAAGACAGGCAATTGCACTTGCATAGGGCACCAATCAGGTGTCTGAGATAGGACTTTCCAAACTCCAATGGAACCCGTGGCCGTTGCCAAAAAAGTGAATCATGATAGTGGTTAACTATAACCTTGGAAATCAATTTTTTTTTCTTCTTTATTCTTTAAAAGGCTTGCCAGATTAAAGAGGCTACAAGATTGACTAGATTTAATGCCTATGGGACCCCAAAACTAGAGTTAATGCCAACAGGACTATGATTGTCTGAAGGCTTAAATAAACCAACATAAAAACAGAATGAAAGCTTTCATTACATAATTTTCTCTTCTGTAACATAGGATTTAGGTAAAGAAAGTTATATGGTAGAAGGGTTGTGGGGGAAAAAAAAAAAGGAAAAATACCTCCATGTAGTAATTCACAAAAATGGATTAATTCAACAGAGCAAAAAATAAAAACTAGAAAATTTTCTGATACAAAGTAAGATTTTTCTGGCAATTAACTTTTTTGTCATACTCCAGTCCACACCTGAAGTTGACCATGTTTTCTACTGTAACAAGAACAATCCTGAACAAATTTAGAGCAATAAAAATTAACACTCCCCTACCATGATCTGAAATCATGACCAACTGATTGGTAGTTGTGTCTCTTATTGACTGAGCTGAATTGACAAGTTAGAAATACACAGGAACTTATATCATTCTAACAAGTAAATACATCTATGAAATTTTCCTACCATAATAGCTAGGATGGTATGTTACCAACAGAGCCAAACTAATAAGACTTAAATATCAACAAAATGTATCTTATAGATAACCAAGGGCTTATTTCATTCCAATATGTATGTATATATATATATATATATATATATATATATATATATATATATATATATATATATATATGTATAAGAAAATGGATGTATGATCAGACAGAATGATTATCAATTGTGTCGTATTATATTGATACTCTTATTTGAAACGATCTCCAGTCATTACATAGTTAATGTATCACTCACCCTAGACAATGTAATTATAATGAACAATTAGAGAAAATGGGGCTGCTGCAGGAATTGAACCTACCAACAATAGGATAGCCACTTCAACATAGCGTTGCTCTTACCATTGAGCTAAACAGCCACTAGTAATGCAAAGGTTGATCCAACAAAATGATAATAAATTGTGTTATAGTTGTTTCTTCAATCTGTTGTCTAGGTCAAGTAATACATTAACCATGTAATGACAGTAGACCATTTCAAATAAGAGTTTCAATATCATATTGCTATATATATATATATATATATTTATTTATTTATTTCAACATTTTTTTTTAAGCAAAGACATAGCTTGCGTTTGAGCTGCATAAAAGTATTTTCATACATTCAGTAAATGTATGCCAAAATGTGGTTCTTTTTAGGGAAAAAAGCTTCTTTTTTTTTTTTTTCCTCCTGGAAGTGTTCTCAACTTGAAACATCCTGGTTGTTCGGTAACACAAGTGCATCAAGTGGTGTCTGTAGCTGCATCAGACTGCCACAAAAGATTCGAGCTGGGTTTTTGGCAGCAGCAATGAATTTGGTATTTTTAGCTCTCTTTCTTAAAAGATGGAAAGTTTAGCACAAGAGTATATCTTATGTTCCCTAGTTCTTCCTCTTGGGTCACTCCTGATAACTTGTGCTCAATTCTTTAGACAACTGACTAAGCCGATCTTAACACAGAATGTGTAGTTTGAATCGAAATTCAGATATTTACCTGTATGTGTTGGTTTCAGCATTCAGAAATGATTTGAGCTGGCTATTCTGATATCCAGTCAAAAGAAAATCGCTAAAACAATATTCAAGATATGAAGCCAAGAAGGTGAGGAGAAAAATCTAATTCCATGCTGAGAACACAAACATAATTAATTTTTCTCCACAGACCAGAGGTTCTCGACCAAGGAAGAATGTTGGTCAGTGATTTGATAACTCTGGTCTTACGACGTATCACTTCATTGATTTGCATATAATGTTGAAATGAAATATATCAAATGCATATACCCAGTGGCAGACTAACATTTAGGGGGCTCTAAAGCTTGAACTGTTATGGGGAGCTCCTTTGTACCCGGCAACTATAGGGTGACATCCAACAAGATCCAAAGGGCCTTGCTGCCTTTGCAAGCACCTTGAGACCCAAAGGGCACAGAGCAGGGATAATGAGATGAAGCTTTTTTTTTTAAAAATAGGGCCTTAGAGCAAGCCCATTCCCAATATCAACAAGATCTGGGTACCTACTTTTCTTCAATGGGGTTTCGGCGAATCCACTGCAATCAATTTATTTTTTTTGCTTTGAAATCGGGGAGGGGGGGTATTTCCAAAGCTTTTTTTTGATGTGTAGACCCCAATGATAGATTCACAAAACTGTATGCGTTTAGAGGTATTGTAGTCGTTAACATTCTTAACAAAGTGGATTTTTCTCATAATATTAGATCTATAGTATGGTGTCAAGACTCGGTCATAAAGAGTTGGGGAAGCGTAAGATACACATACCATGGAATGATGAAATAAAACCAAGTCCGCATTCAATATAATCTTATATTTTAGACACGTGAGAATACCTACTACATGGAGCTCATTTTACAAAATATTTTTTTATAAGCATCATTCACACAGAGTTTTCTTGTGTTCAGGGATTTCCTAAAATGCAAATAAATAGTCTTTCAACTGATGGTAGTCAGGTAAATAGTAATATGATAATTATCATACTGTCATCATCACTTTCAGAATTGTTCAACAATTCTGAGAGGAACCTGGACCTTTTTGCAATCTGTTCGTATAGGTCAATACGTAACTGGATTATCAAGTAGCAAGTTTGGTTACAGGAGTAGCCAGGAAGAAGAGTTAGCATCAAGCCACCTTAAGAGGGCTCCATTTGTCATTTTGATACTGGTTACCAACAATGGCTGGATACACTTGTCTGCCCTGCTAATCACCTACAGCTGGGGGTGGGGGATTCCCTTAGGATCTTAGTGTGGTGAACACAAAAAGTCAGAACAGAGTACATTCTCCGTGCTGCCAACCATTAGTCCTTCCGTATCTCAAATAATACACTGTGAACAAACTATGTGTATAGAAACATCAATAAGTCCACATTTATTTCATACAACAAATATCTGTTTTCAATGATATCCTTACTTGTATGAGGTTAGTATTAATCACATAGATTAAACAAGATGAAAATTTATCTATTATCTACATATCAGGATATTGATCCACCCTCAGTTTTGAGGAAAACGTGATTTATTCAGAATTTGCAAAATTTTTAAAAAATACATGTATTGTCTTTGTTGTTTTCAACACGATTCACTTGACATATTCTGAGGAACGCCTAAGATTGTATACAACTTGAGACGTAGTGTTGAAAAAAAAAAAAATTGAATAAAAATGAAAATAGAATAGATAACTGATTAAAAATTTTGTTTTAGAACTTTGGAAAATGGAAATAATCATACAGAGATACAGGTTGTAAGTTCATACCTGAACTCTGATCTAGAATCTACCGCCATTAGTTTGCAGATATACCACAAGAGTCCTTTGATTCAGTTTCAAACCAATTTAAACCATAATTTAGCAGTTTTGTAAACAGACCCATTAAAACAGAATACGTAAAAAAAAAACAAACTAACGGTTTGAAACCAAATCCAAGAACTCTGCATTCGACAGCTTTCAAAGTTCATTTCAACATAAAAATTAGAAGTTTATTATTTTTTTTCTGAATCTCAAATTATTTTTGATTATCATGATGTAATTTATATCACATGAACTGCATTGAAAAATTTATCTAAGTTCTCACACAATTAGAGGAATCATCAATAATCGATAAACCACTAAAA
The DNA here is from genome assembly GCA_963457665.1 of Thysanoteuthis rhombus. Classification (NCBI taxonomy): domain Eukaryota; kingdom Metazoa; phylum Mollusca; class Cephalopoda; order Oegopsida; family Thysanoteuthidae; genus Thysanoteuthis; species Thysanoteuthis major. The sequence goes on along the minus strand of OY735213.1, from coordinate 33,127,136 downwards.
TTTATGAGGTAATAGTGCGAAAAAGATAATTTCTCTTTTCCAGCATTTTCTGTAGTTTAGCAATGGCCAGATCCATAAGTCGCTGGATTAAAGACGGACAACTGTATTACAATTTTAAGAGACTTTTGGGATGTTTAAGTGATCTATCAATACAACTTAACAGCACTCATCTCTTCCTTTGGGTCTTATAGCAACTTTTATGGAGCCTTTGCCATACTTTAAACCAGTTTTAAAAGATTTTTTTTTGCCATATTCACCAGTAAATGTACGTATTTTTATTTAGACTGTAAAGACATGCCTTTTCCCCGGAATCATCAAATCTAAAAACTTTAAAGTTGACCAAATCTTAGATCTGAAACAGCTGTATCAACGGTTGAAAGCAAAAAAAAAAGTTGGACAGTGGTGGGGGAGGGGACAGTTAAAAAAGAAAAGAAAAAAAAATTCAAAGTAACAAAAATAGAAATAGACAGGTATAATAAGAATGAGAGCAAGTTTGAATTAAAAAACACACAAACAATAACAATTTGTGGATCCTTGTTGCGAATCTTGCAAAGGAACTCAGAATTAACACTCATAACAGAAAGCTCCCATCTAAATCTAACTTGATTACTTAAAAAGCTGTCGATCGTTTTACTAATCCAACCACAGAGATTTCCAATAACCATCATCAGTTATTCCATCCAGCCCCCTACCATCCCAGTTCTTCTACACACATCTAGAAGTTTCTCAAAGCAAGTATCATTAGCAACCAGCAGTCTCTCCTCAGCCTGGGATTCACTCACATCAAAAAGATCTTTTCACTCTGAACACCTCGTACGTAGTGCACCTTACATAAAATGTCTTCAAAAGAAACCACATGGGCTTATCACTGTTCCTTCTTTCTTCCTCTTCGATGAACAAATTTATTTATTTGAGTGCATCCTATCAGTATTCTGCTGGTTAGCTTTTCCTTTCTCAGTGCCTTCCTTTCAAGCAGCAATAGTGGTGGTGGTTTTCTGTCAAATTCCTTTTCTAAAGCCAACAAAATGAAAACATAGCTGTTATACACATGATTGGCTATACACTTGGTCAAAAGAGGAACACTGGCAATAAAATCCATGTACGTGCATGGAAAAATTCTAGATTTCTTCTTCATGTAAGGAAAGAGAATCAAACTGATTTTACAATGCTAATACTGACAATACATACATATACATATATATATATATATATATATATACATATATATATATATATATATATATATATATAAATAAACGAAATATTAGATAAACTGGCTATTGTTAAGAGGTGTATATGAAGCTTCCCAAAACTCTTGTCTAAAATATATACATTGAACGAAGATATATATGTCACCTCTTGCTTAAAAACCAGACAGTTCACCTCTATGAGAGACAGTAGGAGTATTATTAGCTTTCCATTGAAAAAAGAAAATCATTTGGTTTAAAAAAAAAAAAAAAAAGAAAAGAAAAAAAGTTAATTTAAAAAATAAAAATCCAATTAAAAATTTTCAATTTTTGTCAGGTGGTTATTTATTTTATTCATTTTATTTATTTATCTTTTTTATTTCATTTTCTTTTCGAGTGTTGAAATAAATATCTTCCTGTAATAAAAAACAAGTTTCTGTCTAAAGTCACCAAGCATGCCACACTTGTGGCCTTCTGCTGTACTAGACTAAGCTTATAATTAGGCCTAGTTGGTGGATTTGTTACCTATTTCCCAACCAAAGACATTGGTTGGTGTCCTCGCCCATATAAAAACCAGAATCTCAAATGTTGATTTTCAAGGCAGGCCCTACCACACTTGGAAGATTGGAAAAATCTCAAGGGAAATTAATGCATTCTTGACCAAGGTAGATTCAGCTGATAAACGCGTTTCATGATTTTCACTTGACTTTTTAAAATAACTGATTGTATTATATCATCTAGTTACCATATTTACCTTCCTTTTTTGGGGGGACAATTCTGGAAAATAAGTTCCATTCATCAAATATGCTTTGGTTTTTTTATGGATAATACTGTTTTCCATGTTTTTTCCCCCCTATCTTAGGAAGGTAGGCATTGTTTCGTATAAAACAAAGCCACAAGTGTGAGATACCTACTTTGGACTGAACTCAATACAGTAGCAAGGATTCGCAAGATTAGCTTGCCAAGCATTGCCTCATACTTCAAGGTCCTCAAATAAATGGTATTTAATTAGTAGAGCTTAGCGTCGCACAAGGCTAAAAGTGTAGGACATACAATGACAATCAAACTTATTGCAGTAGTAATTGTCTATGAAACCAGCCAACTAACCATTATTCAAAGGTGAAGTACTTTGGGGAGTCTTAAGAAACAAAATCTTGTTTTTTTTCATTGTTTTACATTATATGAGCTAATTTATAGATCCAAATATATACATGACACTTCATATTACACAGGGTTCAAACTGACACATACGTAGCTCATATGTACACAGTTTTATCTCGCTATCTGAAAGTAGAATGTTGCTTTTCGTAAACCAAAATAATGTCAAGTGAAGAAGCGATTACCATTTATTTACAAGGGAAACGATTCTGAACATTCGTAAACCAAAGAAATGATCCTCGTGAAATTTTTACTCCAATTGCCAGAGCTGCAATAATTGCAGAGAAACATGACTTCTATTTCAGAATGGAACAGATTTAGGGTAAGTTTGCAGGATGGTTTGAGTGCTCCCAAAGAATGGCACAATGAAAAAAAAAATGCATGTCGCCAAGCAGTAAAGCATAATGTAGTATTTCAAGTCAATCGAGGCAGGCGGACGGACATTAAAAGAAAGTAATTTTTGGTCTGGGGATTTTTCAAGAATGTTTCCTATATAGATGTTGGAAATTGCTTGTTGGCTCTGAGCCATTCCTGTATTAATGTACAGTCTTTTGTGAAAGCCAAATGGCGTAAAGTGAACTTCTGAAAGGAGTGGGATATATATATATATATATATATATATATATATATATATATCTTATATATACACACAAACATTTTTTGCTTGCAGCATAAAAGCAAAATGATACAAACAAGGTTAAATGAGGCACAGTTGTACCAAGAAATGAATCAGAGAGCAAGGAGAGAGAAAAAAAGAACTCGTCTTCATATGTAATTATCATTATCTGAATATTATTTAGGCTTCAGTAGATAAAATTGAAGTAAATTATCAAAATGAATAAGCCAAAGAAATGCAGGATAGCCATGTTGCTTGTCAGAGAAGCATTATATATATATATATATATATATATATATTATTATTATGTCATCCTCAGACAGCTGTTTCGATGTATTACATCTCTTCAGTATGGCTATAGACTTTCCATTATCCTATCCAGTACTGTGAGACAGAATTGAAACCTTCACTTCAGACCCACAGGCCGATATCCTACCTCTGGACTACAAAACTGGACAGTCAGGAAGGCTGAATTTAAGCCATATATTTATTTACACAGAAATCCCTCATCCATCAGAGTGCTCTATTCCTATGGAAGAGCATTGCATAAGCTTAGGTGGTGTGTTCAATACCATCACAGATACATTGGCCATTTTAGGATTTTATATCCAAAAATTTAGAATAGAATCTGGAGAAAAATATGGTCTTTGAGGATGCTGTCACCACCCATGAAAATTTATATATATAGTACACCACATGTTTATATCTTTTTTTTGTCAAGGTAGATAACTATTGAATGTTAATTATAGGGTAGTCTCCCTTATTTGTTTTCCCAGGTTATTTTTGCAAATACATAAAAAAATCCAGGTTCATTCTGGTTGAACAAAGAACAAACTACTGCAGAGCAACATAAGGTTTTGATATTTTACAAGTACAATGCTATTGCAAAATTATTCGAATAATGACGTCATTTTTTGATGGCATGTGTGAAGTACAAAGTAATAAAATTTCATTCTAGATTGTTTTTCAGGCTATTGAATCTCTATGTTCTTGATGGAGAGACAGGGTTTTATTCCCCCCCCCCTAATGTAAAGCAAAAAAGCAAAAAAAAAAAAAAAATCAAACTGAAATTTTAAAGCCATATAAATAGTAATGCTTGTACTATCAGTTATTCTATTTTTCAGGTATGTATGCAGCTTATTCCAGTTTTTAATGAGATTATCTCAGAAACCTTGTCAAATTCCCTAACACCTTCATTGAGTAAAGAAAACTATACAGTGTTAAAATCCACACTAAATAGACATGCACCTGTCCAAGCCAATACATCCCCTCTCCTTCAACTTCTACACTCTCCAACAATGCTTTCTGTCGATTATCTGTACCTCCCAGAGGAGGTAATCCATACTCTTTTTGCTCAAGATGGTCCGCCATACCAGATTTTTCTACCTCTCCTATGACTCTTATGTTCTGCAAGTCCAACTCCAAAGAGAAGGCCGATTTCCCCATTTTTATGTTTTTCAACATATGAAGATTTTTTTAGTTTTTTTTATTCTTGAGTTTGTCTTATATAGGACAAAATTTGCACGTAAATAAGCGTTGAGGCTGTTAAGATTTAAAGGTTGGCTCGCTTTGTGAAGAACTCTCTCTCTCTCTCTCATTTAGTTCCATTGCCATCAATTTCAGTCTATTATTATTTTGACCATCAGAATCAAGCGATGACTCAACAGTTGGAAGGCGAAAGATCAGATTTTATTTCAGAATACCACTAGGAAATGATTGTTTCTTTTTTGTTGCCATTCAACCTACAGTTATAACCATCAAAGACACCAACAGATTCAAATGTCAAAAATGAAAAATTTTTTTTTTCTTTTTTAAATAATTAAAATTTAACTTTTCTTTGTTATAAACTGAGAAAATCCAGTTTTATAAACTGAGAAAATCCAGTTTTATCACCTGGGAATTTTTTTTAAATTAGCTACTGAACTGCATCAATTTACATCATATAACTTTACAAGATATCATAGAGGTAAGCGAAAGCTATTCATGGCAGCTTTTTCCAAGTATTAGAAAAAAAAGAAAAAAAGAAAAAAAGAAAAAAAAAAAAAAAAGAAGACTTACTGATGAGGCCAAATGGTTGATGGCACTAAAAAATGGAATTGGTGAACCTAATTCAAACCCCCAGCTGAGACACTGAGTTTCTTTTGCATGAATGTCTATTGGGAAATGCATGGATCCATCTCTTCTCTCTCATCTATGGCTAAATGATACATTAGACTGAACTGTCTAGCCATGGTTGGCAACCAGTGTTGGAGAGGTACAACTGATTTGAATGCAACCAGCCTGAAGAAGGATAGTTTTAGCTAGACTATCTAGCTCTTGACACACCCATGATGAAACAATCTGCAAGTGTCTGTACTACACTGCATTGGCTTACGAGATATGTAACGGTAAGGTAAAAAAAAACATATATATAAGAAATGGATATACAATGTGATAGAAATATTCATAAATGCATTATATTACTTTGAAACTATTTGAAGTGATCTGTTATTACACAATGAATGTATCATTTGGCCTTGATAGCTAAAATAGAATGAACAATCAAAGAAAATGGGGCTGCTGCTGCTGGAATCGAACCTGTGAACGATAACGTAACTGTTTCAACGTATTGTTGCTCTTACCATTGAGCTAAACAGTCACCGGTCTCAATGGTAAGAGCAATGCTATGCTGAAATGCAATCAATTTTATCACATGAACACAAGACATACCTGCAGATTTGTCAGCTAAAATTTTCCTATTAATTTGGGGGAAAAAAAAAAATGTAAGTGAAACTCACCAGAGGATCATATTGATCAAAATGTAGATAAAAACAGCAAAGAGAATACTAGTTGGGATTATCTACTTTTACTTCTGCTTTCTTCCCCTTCAGAAGGAAAGATTCCAACATTTTATTTCTTTTCAGTAAAGAGCAGGACAGAGGAACATTTTCCAAATTATGATAAATACAATGATCAGGATACTACTGTAAATAATTGATAGAATAACACAGTTGTTTTGTTTCCATTCATTCACTATTTTTCATACTATCAAATTTCTTTTTTTTTCTATTTTTCATTCAATTCATGCTGCTTTGCTGGATTCAAGTTGAGATTAATTTTCTCTAAACGTCCCCCCTTTTCAATCATTCCTTATTTCTTCTTCAAATTTAGTCAAACTCAAGTCCAAGATGAAGGCTGCAGTTGACCGTCTTTCTTTATCTCCAGCCATTGGCATTTCTGCCTTCTTTTGATGTTTATACATATCTTTCTCTCCAAAATACATGCGAAGATTCAAAGTTGTTTTTATATATTGATCCTATTCAATTCAACACCATTTTCTCTTCCATTTTCTTTAACCAACAACCAGCAGCTATTTTGTCTTGTTCAATAAGACCAAAGAAAAAGATTTTACCACACGCAGCTACCTTTCCTTTAGCCTTCATCTCTACAAGCTTAGTGCCAATAAGAAGCCATTAGAGGTAGCCACACTGCCCACAGGCCCTTAAGACTGTTCACTATTGATTTCTAAGTCTTTAGTCAATACATCTGTATTCAGAAGACAACATGGGAGAAATGATGCAGAGAAGAGAAAAATGAACTTTTTTAAAGAAAAAAAAAGTGGAGAGGGGCAGTGAGAGATTTAGAGAATAGAGAAGGAATGGGAGGGGGGACTGTTACAGAGGTTGGAAAGTTTTCTGAAAGTGACATATCTGGAGAATGAAAGGGAGAAAGAGGGTTTAGGCAAACCAAACAGACAGGGAAACAGAGGGGGGGCGATAGGCATAAAAAAAAAGACGAGGGAGGGGGGCGATAGGCATAAAAAAAAAGACGAGGGAGGGGGGCGATAGGCATTAAAAAAGACGAGGGAGGGGGGCGATAGGCATAAAAAAAGACGAGGGAGGGGGGCGATAGGCATAAAAAAAGACGAGGGAGGGGGGCGATAGGCATAAAAAAAGACGAGGGAGGGGGGCGATAGGCATTAAAAAAGACGAGGGAGGGGGGCGATCGGCATTAAAAAAGACGAGGGAAGGGGGCGATAGGCATAAAAAAAGACGAGGGAGGGGGTGGGAGAAATCAAGTGAAAGCAATATGCAAATTTCATCGATTAAATTCATTCTCTGACAAACCACTAAAATATACTGATCAGCAAAATAAACTTATGTACATAGACAACTAAAAATAAATCTTTTGTTTAAGGGAGTAACAAAAGGGGGAAAAAAAAGAAAAAAAAAAAAAAAAAAGAAAAAAACTTTAGAGATCTTTTGCATTTTATACTGGTCTTTCCATTTTCCAGTCCTGATTAAATATTTACCCAAATAAACTGAAATGTTAATTGCACGTCCCAATGATTGGCTGCATTTTAAGTTGTAGAGTAGAATAGCAAACTTTAAGTCTACTTATAAAGCTACATTCTTCCTCGTCCATTTTTACTCCCATGCCATTTTGTCCATTTACACCCAGTAGTAATAGTAGAAACATAATAGTCTTAATCTGTCTGAATCTTATCAGAGAAGCAATGTCATCATCTTGTGTCACAATCTTATTTTTGTAGCTTTTTCTTGCAATGTTCAGGTTGTTTTTACATTTCATTTTTCCTTCACCATAATTTGCTGGAGGGGAAAAAAAAAAAAAGTTTACTTTTCTCGGATTAAACACCGGTCTAAAGTTGAATAGATCAGCTGAAACATCAGGGATGTGTAAAAGAGTTTAAATATAACAATATTTGGAAAAGCAATATCTGTATGAATAAGAAAGTGATGAGGGTATTTTCGGGGGGGAGGGGATGTGTTGAAATTCACTTCATGTGAGAAGTCCCGGAACCATCCAGTGTTATAAATCATACCCAAGCCCTATTGAACAAACTCAGACATCATAACTCAAAAGAAACAGTGTGGTAATGCTTTAGGTAAGTACATAAATCACCACACCTGATTCAACAAAGGAGATAATGACAAGACTATCTTAATACAGGTAAGAATGTTCAAATCCCTATAAGCTGAGAGTAGAGAATGTGAAGGTGTAGAGAATGAATTAGAAGAAAGCAGAAGGAGATCCTTACAGTGATTTATAATGTTTACCGTATTTTTTCTTTTTCCTCTCCAAACGGATTCATAAAGAAAACTCGTGGATATGTTTGAGAAAGTAATGCGTTTGATGGAAATGTCTGCCCACGCTCGTATGATGTTTGAGTGGTTTCTTCGCATTCTTTTTAAGATTCTATAGTTCACTATTTCAAAGCTGTTAATAATCAAATATTTATTTCTTATCAATTCCATCTAAGGTTTCATTGAAAAGCGACTGCAGTTGTTTAAGTGTTTGAGTCCATTGTTTCAAATGGTGGGTAGGAGATATTTTCATAAGCAAAAAGTAAATTTTATTAAACTATAGCCACCAAAGGTGTCAAACGGTTCTATCCCTCTGTGTGTGCGAGTATTCCAGTGCTTCTGGCAATACTGTTTTGTCTATAGACTTGAAAATTGGAATCGGTACTATACTAAACCCCCTTAAAAATTGTTCTTTTGATTTGGAGGGGGGGGATACAAAGTTGTTTTTTTTACCTTTTCTGGGCCTTATTTTAATGGATTTATTATAAACATCTAGATTCTGGAGAATCGCTTCCTTTACTCTATTTTATTATTTTCTACTGGAAAATACCAGCAATGTCATAAATAAAATTTATTCTTACAATATTTATTTCATCTATTTATTTTTTTCTACACACGACTTGAAATTTTGACGCTACAGTTATTTAATTATAGACTGATGGCGAGTTTTGTTTAACGGACAGAGAAACAAACAAAAAAGACTCACTCTTCATTACATAGAGATAATATTGTTGTATATATTCATAACTGTAAATCTTTGTTGGTACACTCTAGAAATGGAAAGCTGTAATAATTTACTTCAGACGTATTATCTGAAACTGATCTCGATCAATCCAACTCCAATCGATCGTAGCCATAGTTATTCATGACAGCCTGTCCCATTGGTAGTGAAAGGGGCCACAAATGCTATTTCCTAGCAAAAGCGTGAATATTTACAAACAAAGAACAAACAGGAAAAGGTCACACTGTTCATTACATAGAATAATGCTCTAACTTGTTTTGTTTTTTCCCCTCTCCGATTTATAAAGAAAATATCACCAGGATTTTCAAAAGTATTTATTCTTTTTTTTTTCTGTCATTCATTTTGGCTGCTCTTTGAATATTTCTCATTCGCTTAGATTTTTTTCCTAATTTTATCGGCTCTGTTTTTTCATATCCGACTTCTGTTTACTCTTCCTCTCATTTTATTCATTCCGTGAACTTTTTCGTTCCTTTCATTCACATATAAAGCATTCTCCATCATTCAAAATTTCATTCTTCTAACCATTGTCTTTCTTTTATTCTTTTCATTCACCGACCTCCTTCTCTGGGTCTTTCCATTCATTGATCCAATAAAAAATTATGAAATAATGATTTCCTGGGTACTGTCCCATGGTTCTCACAAGCAGAATCTTCTCTGACCATAAATCATAATAATAAAAATAATTTTATTAGTCTACTATAAATGTCTTCTCTGAAGCCAGGATTCCCTTTCATGACAAATAGTATCATAAAAAATAACTTCTTTCCAACTAGTCTCTCCATTCATTATTCTTCTGGAAAAGTTTTTTTTTTATGATCTAGTAGTTAAGGAGGAAATCAGTGAGCCCAGTTCAAACTCCAGTCAAAGCTGTTAATGTTCAATTCTCCCTAATGCCCTTGGGAAAGATATGAATTCATCTCTTCTCCCCCTCAGCTATGAGGAAATAGCAGGGCAGACTAGGGTCTCAAGCTTTTGGAAGGACAACAGATTCCAACCAAGGTAGTGGAGCCCCATTGAGGCAATAGGATGCCAACTCAGACATTTCTTCATCCAAGCCAATTTTTTTTTTGTTGCCATTCAATCTACAGTTATAACCATCAAAGACACCAACAGATTCAAGCCAATTGGACAAAATAGGGCCCCTTGCCTGGAGGTGGGGACACTTGGGTGTATTATAGTCTTGCCAAAATACACACAACACCATATTGCAGATGAGCAAGATGATTTACAGAGAACAACAACAATATTAATCCTCAGAATTCTCGAGGATTCATTGTGTTTACACTGTCTCTATTTTGAATTTTGTTTTTATTGCACCCTAGTTGCATGATGTTAATCACAGAAGAGTGTAAAAAATGATATCTGTAAAATTTTCACGCACTTATTTTGATTGCTTTCCACTGTACCATATAGATGCGTTCATTTCTATTTCCAAGATTCTACACTTGGTTACAATCGGGCCCCGCAACTCCTGAGGCCGTCTCCGTCACTTCCTGCAACCAAGTTAATATCAAAAATATTGCACTATTTCCCTTTTGACTACATAAGCAATGGGTGATTCTGACGACTGGGGATCCCAGGATGTGCATATGCTTTGCCCAAGAGGGCACCCTGGAAAGGTCACTTCAAGGTCATTCCGTTGTCTATCGAGATAAGAGTAGGCCATCTTGTTAGAATTACCATTTTTCTTCAAGAAACTAAGAGAATAAATAGAGATATTTAAAAGAATCTAGAAGACAAAAATAAGGATATCGTTGTTGGCTTCTTCCTTGCAAGGATAAGCAGTAGATGATCTATCTGCCGGCTTGAAACTGGCAGAGAAGCTAACTCTCGGCAACTCCAACTTTTCCACATCAAGAGAAGAATACAGTAAACCCTCAAAATAGTGGGTTTCAGCTTTTAGAAACGTGTCAATCCATCCAAACTGATTTCAGATTTACTACTCAAAGCTTGATGAATACAGCAAACCTATAAATGTCAGCCATAAAGATCTTTCTATTTACCAGGAGGGGTTCTATTTACGATGAAACTATAACACTATTTTTTTCCCAAACAATCTACATTAAATACAGCCAACTACCAAACTTAATTATTTACCAAATGATGGAGCAATCATCAGGTACAGCATACATTCAGCTTTAACGAGACACCCTTCCCCTAAATAATTTGTTATAGCGAGGGCTCACTGTATTTACAAATTATATACCCGAAGGTACACCATCTTTTCATCTGTTTTATTAGCCAACCAACAACAAATAAAAAAAACATTTTGAAGAGACAAAAACTCAAAATTCCTGCTGGCTACATGAAACTTAACACTGTCGAATCTCAAGATCTTAAAGATATCTTCCAATGAGAACATTTCAGATATTTGTCGAAATGAATAAAATTTTACAGAAGAACATTTTCTGAGCCCCCAGTGATGAGAATTCTAATTCTATATTTAGTTTATCAACATAAGCACAATTATAATATTTCAGACTTTAAATTGTTTTCTATCATAATTATGATGATAATGATGGTTCATTTTTGCAAAGCATCCAAATAAGATTTTTCAAAATATATACTTCACTAAAGGCAACAGTGATAACACATGCTGATACTTCAACGTAAATAAATGAAAATCTTTCTGCTAATATTGTAATACTATAAACCACTAGGATTTTACAAGTGGATAAGTGGTACCC
>OY735213.1:33065662-33110662 GCA_963457665.1 Thysanoteuthis rhombus | reverse complement strand
ATTAGAGGCAAGCACTGCAGAGAGAGTAGGATATCTTTGAGGGAGAGAAAGAATGAGTGAGAGAATGTATATAGGGAGGGCATCAAAGAGAAAGAAAGAACGTTTCAGGAGAGAGAGAGAGAAGGAGGGGATAAAAGGAAATAGAGAAGAGATAGGATAATCAGAAAGAGAAAGTTTAGAAACACTGGATAATATGAGAGAGAGAGAGAGAAAAAAAATATATACAGATAGAGAGAGACAGGAGAGGGAAGGAATAATAAGAGAGAAATAGAGGGCGAAAAAAAGAAAAAAAAAACAAAAAGAAAACTTAGGTCTCAGAGAGAATGGTTTGGAATTTTTTATTTTTTTTATTGCATTTAAATATTGTATTTTGCTTTTCTTTAGCACTAAATCTAAAAATTTCAGATAATGTAACAAGTAGTTTTAAGAAAAGAAAAGAAAAGAAAAGAAAATAGTCATTCCAATAGAACCACACACACAGGAAAAATTCCCAAGGAAATAAAATCATTCCAAAAAATGTTCGAGCTTACGTGAAAGTGGGACCTTATTTGCAGGAGCCATAAAAAATTAAATTGAATTTTAAAACATATATTTTTTTTTCTTTCAACAAGGGGGGAGGGGGGAACAAAAAACAACAAACAAATCGTAGCTCCGGGAGCTGCTTCTCTCAGAGAAGTCCAAGTAAATTAAACTTCTGCCTGGCTAGGAATGGAACCCCTAAAAACTACACACCATATTCATTAACAGTTCAAGTCAAAACTATCCCCAAAAAGAAAAAAAAAAAAATCACTTGGTACAGGAGAAAAGCAAATAACATGTGCTCAAAGCAAGTGTAGACTCAACAACAGATAGAGAATGAATTGTCAAATTCTACAAAAGCCTCTATTCTACCAAACAAAGGAAACAGAAATATGGACTGGACACACGAGTCGAGGGTAATCAGTTTGAAGATTTCCCAGAAGTTACTCGGCGGGGAGTGAAGCAAGCCATCAAACAAACAAACAAAAAATAAATGGAAAGGCCCCTGGACCAGATTTTAAATAAACTTGTCTATACTTGAGATCCATCATATTTCTCAGCGCACTTCAAGAAGTGGCCCTGGAATTCTATAGAGTCTGCAATACCACAGCATCTGGCGAAAAAAATGGACTTTTTTATAAATAATAATACCTCCCCTATCCCACCCGCAAGAACATGGACGTTTTTTTTCTTTGTGCAGAGATAAAAATAAGTATTGAAATAAGTTTCATATTCCAAAAAGATTTTCATTAGACTATGCCAGATAGAGTTAGTTCCCTTGGGTTTATCTTTACGTTACTAAAATCCCAATTTTGTTTATCTGTTATTGACCTCTAAGCAGCTGAAAAAGGGTATTGTAGCCAGTGGTATTAAATCAAGGTATCCTTAAGATATGTTAATCTGAATAATGCAAAAGCAAAAAAAATAAATCTGGGTGATTTGCAACTGATTAATAATAGTGTGGGGTCTCTGTGCATGCTCACTTCTGTATAGTAGAGATAGATTTGTCAAGGGAAATAACTATCAAATGCTAATTATAGAGTAGTTTCCTTCCATTTATTTTCGCAAATGTTTAACAAGCCCGGGTTCATTCTGGTCACCACAGATTGCACTTTTCTTTCAAAGGGTCACCCCAAACAGGTCACAGGGTCATCCAGTAAAGTTTTCATAACCCCTGTGTAACTAAATAGATGGAAATTTTATTAATGACCAAGTCAGATGTTTAAAAGGTTGGGGAATTTCACAAATGGACATGGGTCATTATTTTATAAGAACCGCAAAGAAAATTTGATTTCTAATTGGAGCATACCCACTTCCCCAGAAGTACTTTTAAAACTAATATTAACTATTGTAGTCCATTCTTATCCATGGTTTCAGTTACCTGTGATTAAACCTAGAAATGAACAATAAGTTTTGCTTCATCATCATCACTAACCTTCCCAAGATTTGACGGACCTCTTCATCATGGAGCCAGTACTTTCCGAACTTGTCTATCTTCTGCCAGCCACCATTTCACGTATGATCTCAGGGGATCCACGTAGTAAGTCACGATATCCAGCTATTGTCTGGATTCTTGCTACATGTCTAGCCCATTGCCATTTGATTTTTCCAATGGAATCTACGATATCAATGGCTCCTGTTTTTTCGAGAACAAACTGATGTTTTGTGATCTGTCCATGTGATGTTGAGCATGATTCTCACCAGTGCATCTTGCACAGGTCCCAGTTTGAATATCTACCTTTTGGTTAGTTTCCAACATAGAGCCTGTCAACCTGGAGTGATTCTTTGCCTGATTTCCTCTTTTGGGGGTGGGGATTTCATGGAGATTTGTTTTCCTAGATAGTGATCTACTTATTCCAGTTCAGCGTTTTCGATTCTAATCGTCGTGTCTTTGTCCCCAGCATGATCATTGTATATGACATTTGTTTTATTGAATTTCACATAGAAACCACCTTTCTTGCTTTCTTCATTCAGTTTGTCAGTCCCAAAGCAAGACCAGTGATGCTGATAATTTGGATAAGACAAAGAGAAGCCATCAAGTGCTTCTTTTAAGTGAAAAGTCAACTTGATGAAAATGTAAAAATAAAAAGAGATTAAAATGCATGCTGTGGCTGCTAAGAAAGAAAGAATCTTCAATCCATCATAAAACTTACTAAAGTAAGTTATAATTTTGCTATTAGTTATTGTCACTGGTGTACCAATGGGGGGGCATTGGGGGTGGTGACACCATGATGTTTTGGCAGTGCGAAAATTCAACATTTACCGCTATTTTTCAGTGATCTTAACCAATCTATTTTCTAGCCATTTTCAACTATTAAAACTTTTTTCTTCCAGCGTGTTTGGATATCTTTCTTAGGGTTGATTTAACATCAAAATTTTTTTGAGTTGGCAACACTGGGGGAGACGTACTGAATGATACCAACCCTAGGAACGCCACTGGTTATTGTTGCAAATCTCTGATAGCGCCTAACTTATAGATTAAACTTCACCACGGATATATTTGTAAAGAAAGAAAGATAGTATATCTAGAGTTAGGTACTATCCACGATATTGGCATCCACTGGGGGTCTTGGAACATACCTCACGGCTAAGGAAGGACGACTATTTATTTATTTTTGTATTTTTTTTCAAACTATTCAAAGCCCTGAATTTAGGTATATTCTTGTTGTATGAAGAGGAAAAAAAAATTACACCTTTTTCCCTGAAATAAGCCATGAATTTTTCCAGAAATAACAAATTGATGCTAGATTTAGTATCAACTTAGAACCAAGGAACTCTTTCAAAGAAAAAGATTTTTGATAGTCTGATCCAGTGTCCCCTCTTAATTCATCTCCCATCAGCCTTTTAACATCTGTTGTTGGACGTAGATTTTCCCCTAGATTTCCTAGACCTTTTCTATTCTGGGCATTGTGTAGCCAATACTTTCTGAATTTGTCTGGTTCATCTCACCATCTTATATTCTGTTGGCTGTGGTTTTGCAAGTGTTCTCTAAAGGATCTACATTGTGAGTCCTGATATCAAGTAGTTGTCCACCATTTTTGCAACATGCCCAGCCCATTGCCATTGGAGTTTTCTGATGGAATCCATGATGGATCAGACTCCTGTGTCTCATATTATATACTGTGCAGTCTTGCGACCTCTGAATATGATGTTGAGCATAATTCTTCTATGTGCACGTTGCAGGCGAAAATAAAAAGAATCAGAATGGCTGGCGAATACCTAAGCAACAACAGATTTGCAGATGACATCATCCTTGTTGCAGAGGATCTTCATGATTGCCAACTAATGCTAGATGGACTGAATGAAGAAAGCGAGAAAGTTGGCCTTCACATGAACTTCAATAAAATAAAAGGTCATATACAACAAACAATCAGAATCAAAAACAGAGTTGGAGAATATAGACCACTACATCTACCTGGGACAATGAATCTCAATGAAATCCTCAAAAGGAGACTTCAAGTGAAGAATCACACCAGGATGCCAAGCCTTCAGTAACGCAAGTTCAACCTTCAAGAACAAGAAAAATCCCATTAGTCCTAGAAAGAAAGGAATACAACCAATGCATCTTCCTGATAGTCATCTATGGGGCTGAAAAATGGAACTTAACCAAGCAACTGACCCTCAAACTTCATCTACCTACCATTACATGATTACCCCTGCCAACAAAGCTGGAAGAGATGTATATATTCTAAGGTCTGTCTGCTTGTCCATACAATATCTTGAAAAGATCTCAATGGATTTCAATTAAATTTTGTAGAAATATGAGCTATGGGCTATGAAAGAATTGGTTAAATCTTAAAAGATCCGAGTATCATTTTCTGATAGAGATATTTTTTCATAGATTCAAGTAATCACTAATGACTGTCTACATACCTCAAAGATCTAATATTTCATACAAAAGTGAACCATGTGTTAAAGGAGATTTAATTGAATTTGGGAGTGGATCTGGGAATTTGCTTTCAATTGAAAGATATTTTTTTCAAAATCAATAGTACAAATTATGGAGAATCAAAATGGTTACTTTTGCTTTATTGTAGGTATAAATGAACATATTTCAATTCAATTTTCATTTGGTAAGTGACTTTGAAAGAAGTATGCACTCTCAGGATATTTTCTTATTTGTGTTTGTCTCTTTACACCTTCAACTATATTGAAATATTACAAATAAATCGTTTAAGCTTGTGAAACATTTTAAAGTATCCTTTGCAAACAAACAAGTTTATATAAACCACAGAACTTCCATAGCCTTGCATTAGAACATGACAACTGTAATTCAGCTAAATTTCATGGATACGCCAAGAAAAATTTGATTAAAAAACAAACAAAAAAACAAACAAAAAAAACAAACAACAAGAGGGAGGAATTTTATATATATATATCATTCTAACAGAAATAAGAGATAGAAAAGGGGAACGCTAGAATTCATAAGCCAAAAACAACTTTCTTTTTTTGATACTTTTTTTAGGGGGCTGGGACACAACAATCTTTTGATTTTCCAAGAATAACAGATATTTTAGAAGATTTCTTCCATCATATTACCAAAAGATAGAAACATTTTTTTCTTTTCCTTGTACAGAGGAAGTAACTGTAAATGGTAAGCAGAGAAATAAATGGCTATTTAAATGGAAGAAATGGCTTGGAAAAAGGGAGGGTGCCTCCATATTCTGAACATTTTGCTTTGCCCTTGTGTTGTTACAATATGCACCGATTGCAGAAACTACACTGTAACAGCTAAGTGACTTTGAAAACTCATACTTAGTAAAGTTTTCTTGGTCCTATATATTTTGACAAACAAAGTCTGTTTTGTTTTTTTTTTTAATTTTTTTTATTTGGTTGATGAGATTAGGAGAAAGAGGAATGTCATATTGCTGTGTATCTCCCACAATGTTCATTCAGATTGTGGACTTATTAATGTACCTACATGTGTGTATAGTATAGTGTTAGAATAGATTTATATATAAATATATATCTCAACTCTGGAATAGAGCACTTTGGTAGATGGGAATTATTTGTAAGTAAATATATATTGCTTGGTTTTGGTCCCACTGACCATCAAGTTCCACGTAGGGCAGGGGTAAAATGTCTGCCTCTGGGTCTGAAGCGAAGGTTTCGATCCTACCTCGTGGTACTGGATGTTGGATTATCTATAGCCACACTGAAGAGTTGTAATACAACAAAACAGCTGTCTGTGGATGACACAATTATTAATCATTATCATATTATATATATATATATATATATATATATATATATATATATATATGTGTGTGTGTATTCAATAATTGTATCATCCACAGACAGCTGTTTTATTGTATTACAACTCTTCAGTATGGCTATAGATGATCTAATATCCCTTCCATGTATATATATATTATACATACACGATCCGTAGAAAACACAATTCAAAGTTGTCTGTGGCTATGTATTTCCTGTATAAAGTATACTCTAAATATATCAAAGGTTTGGCCCCAGGTTTCATTGTCACTGAAAATGTTAGATACATTATTAATGGATCCATGAGTAGTATAGTAACATTACAGGAGAGTTAGTTGGGTCTGGTCAAGTGCATAAAACGTTATCTGCATTGGCATGAGGTAAGTAGGTATGGGAAAGAATGTAAAAGATTTTTAAAAAATTATAGATTTCATTTTGAAAAGGTTTTATTCTGGGAGAAAAAGGATAAATGACGATCTAACGTATTCCGAGAGGAATTGCAAAACAATTGAAAAGCATCAATTTTGATTAGGCTTTGTACAAGAGAACATTTCAGATTGCTCTCAATTAATGAAAGGTTGCTGCGTCTCTGACACAAACTCAATGCATAATAAAATCAGATGTCATTATATAAAACTTTTATAGAAGACGTATGGAGGAACAGAGTGGTATAGAATTACTAGTTTGGAAAATAGAATCAGCTAGAGTTTGGGCTGAGAGTGTTTACGTTCACGTTCCCTTCACACTAATGCCTTTGAAAGAGGCATCAATCCACTCTCCCAAGAGACGGGCAAATAGTGGGGCAGATTGAGCCCTTTAGTTCTGAGAGGCAGTTCATCTTGGGTATGAGGTTAGCAATTCCACCCTGTAAAAATCTATTAGCTATGGAAATGGCAACGTGGCTATGCTCCACAAGAAGTTTTCAGGAAAAAATAGGAAAAAAAATAATGGTGTTTAGGTTAGAAATAAGTGTCAGGGAAGCAAACCAAAAAAATTTGACCAATCTGATAGAGTTTGGATATATTCGGTCAATGATTTTGGTGGTATTGTGTATATCATATGTAGGGTATTGTATGATATCTGAAGGTGTTAGAATGTTTCACATGAAATAGCTATCCTGTAATTCCTGACCATTATATAAAGTAACTATTTCTAATATAGAAGTCTTTGCACTGATCTGGAAAGAAAGAAAATCCCAAGTTCTAACAATAGAAGTGAAGATCAGAAACCCAACTTGTTATTTTCATGAAAGGCTACTGGCTTCTTCAAACTACCTGTCAATATGTCATCTTCACAAATACAAATACCAGAATCTGAATTAGATCGGCGTAAGTAAAGTCTCTGAAAGAGGAAACAACTTTTCTTGGAGAATGAGTAGTAGGTTAACTACACTAAAGTGTTGCCAATCATACGACAGTGTTTCAATGTTAGGTATATACTTTTGCCAATTTGGGTGATATCTGGATTTTGTCACTTTTGGTCATCTCCACTCAAGTTGTTCCATGGGATGCTAGTAAATTAAAGCGGGCTTTCATCATTTCTAGGTGAGGAAAGCCGACTCAAAATCCACAACCTTTGAACCAGGTTGACAAGTCACAGAAACCCGCTGAAATCAAATGGATTTTTCACTACATTTTTTTTAAAAAAGAAACAAACGTTTTCAGAATCAGCTTAAGTAACCATTAAATTAACAAATTTTCATTGAATCCTATATATTTCTATAATGGGTCACAAACAATGTAACATGTTTCGTGAATTACACAGTAACAAACACTAGCTTTTGTACAAGTAATCAAAAATATTTGCCAGGTCTACATTTACCTATTCAATACTTTCTGTTTCCAACCAGCCAAACATCAATATTTACTGTTTGGTACAAGGCCAACACTTTGGGAGAAATGAAGACAGAAAGATTGTGTTGCACCAATCTTTTGAATTGAGATTCCTGCCCATCTCGTAATTTCAAAATGCTATCTTTTGCCTGGATTTAAACGCCAAACCACTGATATACCCAACTATCTCAGCCATTAAACAGACCCTTGATGTAATAGACATATCTGCGTAAACATCAATAGACTTCTTTTAATTTTGCAGGGTTTAAAATTCTCTCAACAATCTCTTTAAAATATCATTAAAACGTCTTATGTTACTACCTGAAGTATTAGTTTTATTCCAGAGGATAATGCTAAAAATGAAAGATTTACTTATGTAATTGCAGCTTTTTTTTTTTTTTTTTTTTTTTTTTTTTTTTTTTAAATTTCAATATGAATAGGAGATATGATTCCTTATTATTGGGGGTTTGAGCCTTTAACAACAAAGGTGTCTACCAAAAAAGTTGAACTTATTTTCAACATGAATTCAAATCTAGGATATAATGCTTCTCAAAGTGCTGATGATCTCAACAAAGGATTTGGAATGAACTGTACAAATTGTTCAGTATTGGGTCAATAGGTCTCTGCTTGGAAATATGGATACCAGTAATAAACCTCATTTGAGGCCCAAATCTGTTCTTAATAATGAAGAATTATAAACAGCAGTGGCCAATGACCAATGTTTCGAGCACTTTCTGGAGACTTCAGGACTTCCGTAGCAACCATATCATGCTGTTTCAAGCCAAAGGAAAAATGGATCCCAAATGAACAGAATGGAATTTCTCTATGATAGAACTAAAACCCACACCTCTCAATTGACTGTGTCCAAGCTCAGAGAATTGGCATACGAGGTCTCGTAGCATCCCATACATTCACCAGGCATTTCTCTGTAGTCCTCTATCTACAGACAACAATAAAAATTTGGGGGAGGGGGGTAGAAGTAACAAAAATTTCAGCAAACAAGACTGTCCTTTTGCCTTATTTTTGTATCAATGTGGACAAAATGGGAGGAAGTATTTTTCCACATATCATTTCAGTAGTTAGGATATTGATCGCAAACACGAGACATTTCAGGTTATTGATTGGGAGAAGAAGAAAAAAAAAAAAAGAATTCTGATCAAAGCAAACTTTATTGACTCATCTTCCTTGAAGCTTTTTTATTGTTTGTATGTTTAAGAAAAGAAATTCTCATATTTCTCTACGTTTTGTACACACTATTGCCAACTCTCGATCACCCCATCACGTCCGAGGTCAACAGTGTATCAAGAAAATAAGTGAAAGACAAAATGAATTTTTTTTTTTGAAAAAAAAAAAAAAAAAAAAAAAAAAATTCTAACTAGATTTTTCAAGAAAAAAAAAAAGAAAAGAAAATGAAAAAAAAAGATGAAAAATGAAAAAAAAAAAAAAAAGAAAAAGAAAAGCTAGACAAAAAAGCTGACAATGGCTTCCAAAACTGGAAGATTAATTGCCAATAATGTTTAAGGATAGAGTGATGATTTTTAGAAAGTCTGAGTGTTGAGAATGGTAAATTTGGATCTTAAGATATCATTGTTACCCTTACCCTCAATAATACCACCTCTTTTGACCCAACATAAAAAAAGAGAATAAGGAAGAGGGGGTAAGATAAGATAGAGAGTAGGGGGTAGGAGAAATTAGTGAGAAGTGGGTAGGAGAGGTAGAAGAAGATCAGAAGGGGTGGTGAAAGGGAAGAGAAAAAGAAAGGGGAAGAGAGAAGGAAATTTTTTTTTTTTTTTTCAAGAAAAGACAAGTAAGACAGCTTGCATTATTGACCAATTCTTCATGAAAGTTGTTGATATGAATGATGGTATTAAAAAATAAAAAGGTTAGAAAAAAACAAAAACATGACAAACAGTGGCCTGTGTTGTGGTGGGTGGTTTTGAGTGTTCATTATTTCTATAAATGACTAATATTGATCGTCACTGACAAATCAACTTGTTTCTAATGAGACAAAGGGAGAAAAGTACAAAAATAAATAATCACAGAATCATTAATTTTTAATGAGAAAGAAGCCATGTAAAAAAAAAAAAAAAAAAAAAAAAGGTATAGATTTTCAGTAAAAACGGTCAGAAAAGACAAAAAGAAGTGATAAACGTACATACAGTGAAGCTCATAAATATTTGAACAAACAAATTCTGCATGCACGGCCTGGTTGTAAGAATTAAAAAAAAAAAATCACTAATTTTTGCAAGAACATCAAAATCTTATTGCAATCAGCAGAACAAAATGTGTTTAGGTATGTTTTTGTCATTCTCAATGCTAAATTTTAAGCAATATTTTTGAAAAAAAAAAAAAATTGAATTCTATTGTTAAATTGAATAAATTAAGTATTTTTTCTATTCAATTAAATTTTGTTCAGAATCAATCAGCAAGGAGATCGGAAAGGCAGGCTAGCATTGTTATTTGGAAGAGTTGCCGAACTAGTCAAATAGTTTTAAACTAAAATTCATAAAAAATGCAATTTTGTCACAAGCAAGTCAACCATTGGAAACTTAAGTACTTAAGCTAACTCCGCCAAAAAATATAATGAAAGTGATTTCAAGCGTTTCAAGAAAGGTCCAAGAATAGTCTGGAGGTCTTGCAAACCACTACATATATGAAAAGAATGCAAGCATAGGCAAGAAACACAATTTGTGTTTGATCAAAAACTAAAGAGGAGTATTGTGTATATCTGCAGGTGTATTTATTTCAAAAATTACTCAATACGAGATGCTAATAAGAAAATGGTAATTCTGAATGATATGCTTCAATTTTCAATCTATACCATAATGTCACAATTCTTTCATTTACTTCACAAGATTGTCCGTAAGAGAATAAATGCTGGTATAAACTGGGGGTGGGATGTTTGCCTTAAATTTTGGTAAATAAAAAGGAAAACTGAATAACCAAATGGCAATTAACAAATTTTTTTTAGGAGTGGCCATACTTTTTCTAATTTCAGGAAGGGCCATTTTTAAGGAATTCTAACTGTAAAATTTTTGCTGGAAGCTAATTACTAATCACTAAGAAAAAAAAATCCTCTACACTAAAGCAAATTAAGGAATTGCCATTAAGATTTGTAATAATTATAGATTTATGAGATTTTATTTGATAGAAAGGATTAGCTTGCATATTGGTAACACACACACACACACACATATAGAGAAACAGGTTTACAATTATAATCTATTTGTTATTATTCAAACATGTCCTCATCTTGGTTGTTATAATTACATTTCAGCCCTTGTATTCTCCAGGACACATGGCTTCAAAGACAGAGTTGAATAAGAATATTTGTCAACATAAGTACATTGTCAACCTTACTCTCTTGTACCAGGTTCAGCTGCAAGATATAGGACAGCTACTGATAAATAGGCCCACAGCAGTTAACCAAGGAGCTCTGCATGTCATGCTGTGGTCTTTGCACCCCACAAGGAATTGCTGGCCTTCACGAAGTGAAAGTAAATAGAGTTTGAACTCAGTTTGCCTATTTCATTCTCCACGCAGACCTTTAAACCTAACTATGTAAATAAATGGTAGGAGCACAAACCAGAGAATGTCCTAACAAAATAGAAAAGTCTATAAGCCTAAGCCTGAACCACAAGGTTCCAGAGTAATCAACTCGAGAAGAAGAACAACTGGTCGGTACAAAAATCATCCAGATCAGCAGACCATAGAATGAAGATAAAACGAAAAAAAACATTACTAGAACCTCTTTCAATTCTTGAAAGAGCTAGAGAATATAGAAGTTGAGGTCATACCCATAATAATTAGCATTCTTGGATCTGTGCCAAAATATTCTAGTGATGTGAGAATTGGGACTGTCCTAACCAAAGCAAAGCTGGAGTCTTCGAGAATACCAAGGAAGGTTCCAGATATTTGAGGAGTCTTTCGGAAGATAGAAGATGATGATGATGATGATACCACCACCACTGCATTTGTAGCTTGCTAGAGAACTGAAGAAAATATGTATATATATGATGATGACATTTGTGCCAATCATTATTAAAGAGTTTGGTATAATACCAAAAAAGGCTGGGGGAAGTGGAAATCTAGAGAGGAATAGAGACCATCCAGACAATGGCCATATTGAACAGCTAGAATACTGAGTAGAGTGCTGGGGTATTGTGGAGACCTGCTATCACTATCTCCTGTGTAAACCATCCATTCCTATTAGAGAGAAAACTCACGGGGTGAATAATAATCATAAAAACACTGGTGTGCCAGTTATAGAACAATGGTTGACAAACCAATCTCACGCCAGGATAGTGAATTTGATCTTCACTGGATACTCCAATGTTATGGATTTGTGCCCAACTATTGGATCTCCATGGAATCCTCAAGAGAAGAAATTAAGAAAAGAACGACTCTAGGATGGCAATCCATTGGTAGAGCAAGGAAACCCCATCAATCCTAAAAATAAGAGTATGTATCCTCCCAGTTGTCACTTATAGAACTGAAACAGGGAACCTAACCAAGAGACAGCAGACCCGCAAACTGAGAACAATGCAACGTGCAAATGAGAGAATCATGCTCAATCTCACATAGAGAGATCACAAGACAACACAGTATATCAGGAGAAAAACAGGAGTCCGAGACATCATAGAATCCATTAGAAAACTCAAATGGCAATGGGCTGGTCATGTTGCCAGAATGGCTAACAACTGATGGACATCACAACTCATAACATGGATCCTGCAGAGATCACATACACAACTGAGGCCAGCAGAATACAAGATGAAGGGACAAACTATACACGTTCAAAAGGTATATGTCCAATGACTGGTGATAAAAGACCAATGATATTGAAGCCAAATGGATATCTACATCAGTCACTTGATGTCTCATGATAAATTAAACGCTAAAATTTCAGAATTCAATAATTTTTCTCCAAAATATATATGCACTTCTACTCACATAAATATCAGGTCTATAATAAAAATAATATTTTGCATATTTGAAAAATTTCAATAAAAATTCTAATGATATGTCCAGAGAGAATATAACTATTCAATTTTGAAGCACATAGCAGACATGTTATCTTTGTCATCTTTTATAAAAGAAAATCTTATAGACCAGTCTTCTAACCAGAGTCTATTAATCAGTCAACCAATTTTGCATTTAAGGATACATTTTTTTTTTCTTTCTTTCTTTCTTTTCTTCAAAATTTATGAGAAAATAATCTGGTTTATAATGTCATATTTAATTTTGTCTTTCACAAAGTGAAAAGATTTAAAACCTATCCAGTAATTGCATTTGATTCTCTCTTCATCCATGAAAAAGGTTTTTCTTTAAATAATTCCACTATTGATAAGTTTACTAAAGATCTGAGTAAAATTGGACACTGAAATTATTTTCAATCATGAGAGAGAAAGAGAAAAAGGAGGGAAAACAGAAAGAAATAGGGATAAAGAAACAAAAAGAGAGACGAGAAGAGGGACAAAGAAAAGAGAGACGAGAAGAGGGACAAAGAAAAGAGAGACGAGAAGAGGGACAAAGAAAAGAGAGACGAGAAGAGGGACAAAGAAAAGAGAGACGAGAAGAGGGACAAAGAAAAGAGAGACGAGAAGAGGGACAAAGAAAAGAGAGACGAGAAGAGGGACAAAGAAAAGAGAGACGAGAAGAGGGACAAAGAAAAGAGAGACGAGAAGAGGGACAAAGAAAAGAGAGACGAGAAGAGGGACAAAGAAAAGAGAGACGAGAAGAGGGACAAAGAAAAGAGAGACGAGAAGAGGGACAAAGAAAAGAGAGACGAGAAGAGGGACAAAGAAAAGAGAGACGAGAAGAGGGACAAAGAAAAGAGAGACGAGAAGAGGGACAAAGAAAAGAGAGACGAGAAGAGGGACAAAGAAAAGAGAGACGAGAAGAGGGACAAAGAAAAGAGAGACGAGAAGAGGGACAAAGAAAAGAGAGACGAGAAGAGGGACAAAGAAAAGAGAGACGAGAAGAGGGACAAAGAAAAGAGAGACGAGAAGAGGGACAAAGAAAAGAGAGACGAGAACAGAATAGAGAGAGAAACAAAAGTAGAAAAATAGATGCATAGAGAAAGTGATACAGTTATAAGAGAGGGGGAAATTGGAAGTAAAAAGAAGACAAGGCAAATTGGATGAAAGAAAAAAAATGAGACTAAGAGAAACAGGGAGAAAGAGAGAGAGAGAGAGCAAAATTAAAAGATAAAAGCAGAAGAAAAGGTAAAATATGTGAAACAAGGAGGAGGAACAATACGGGCATCCGGAATATATAAGATATGATTAATTATAAAAGATGTGTCCTTAGGAGGGAAGGAAAAAAAAATAAAAATAAAAAAAATCAAGAGTTGAGAGGTGGTACAGAAGCAACCAGGTTAGTTAAAAAAAATTGCTAGTGATCAGATGCAAGCATGGAGTAGACAATCCAAGAGACCGACAGAGACACACACACAGAAAGAGAGGGCAAGACCAAAAGAAAAAGTTGTAAAAAAAAAAATAAATAAATAAATAGATAAATTACAAAAGTCAAAAATTCACCACCATTTCCAAGTCTTAAAACCAACCGAAGATAATTGAAGGTCAAGAACTAATTAGGCATCATTGGAACCTGAGGAGTACCGAATTAGTGAAAATGCGAAATCACGGATGGATTACCTCCAAACAATAGCTAACCACCTCATCATACCTTCAAGATATTATGTAAAGTAGTAAAAAAATTAATTGATAAGAGAACAAAACATAAGGACTAATTCTAGTTCTTCAATTTATTCTTTTTCTATATCTCAAGCCAGTCGAACAACTTGACTTACACAAAACCATTTTATTAGCACTATTTAGTTCCAAACTTCTTCCATTTTTCATTCTTTCTCTTACATTTATTTCTCCAAGTCACTATGAGGAGAAAAAAGTACCATTTTTTTTCCGTTACTTTACATCATACACTGAGCAATTGTTGTAAAACTCGCACAAGCTTTTCTCGGATACAACACATCTGTTTTTGTTTTTTTCAACTTTATCTTTAATCGATAATGTGCAATGTTTTAGCTTCCCAATACGGGATGCAGTTCCTTTATTTACTGGAGCCATAACCAGGGCTAAACAGCAGCCAAAGATAGATGTAGGGACACAAATGAGGGAAGGTTGACGGATCTAGAGCAACTAAAACAATTCATAGCAGGTTAATGTTCCAACCAAGGAAATTTGAAATTAAAGTGACCCAGAATATATATATATATATAAATCAGTGCCAATTAGTGAAGGAGCTGGATTACAGGTAGCCTGGTTAGTGTGATGTATTTCCCAAGCAGCACCGCCTTATTGTACTAATGGCAAGGTGGGAGTGGGGAAATCAAGGGCACACATTGAAGCTCGACAGTGGTGCCCAGCTGATTTTTGCAAAAAGTCAACATAAAAAAAAAAATTCTT
Source organism: Thysanoteuthis rhombus (assembly GCA_963457665.1). Classification (NCBI taxonomy): domain Eukaryota; kingdom Metazoa; phylum Mollusca; class Cephalopoda; order Oegopsida; family Thysanoteuthidae; genus Thysanoteuthis; species Thysanoteuthis major. The sequence continues at coordinate 33,095,667 of OY735213.1, read as the reverse complement.
TAAATTAAAAAAATTTTTAAAAAATTATGATGATCTTGTGTCACACTTCACGCCAAGTGGAGAAACAGAGTAAATATACCAGACACTCATGCTACAAGTGTTCAAGAGAAAGAAAGAAGAGAAGAGGGAATCTAATTTCTAAAAGTCAAACCACTTCCACAGGTAATTAAGTGTTGAATATATCTTAGAGGAGACATCTGTGTAAATGTCTCCGTAGAATCACGAAAATCAAAAAACTAATCATAAGCCTCTTTAATGAGAATGGATTATATTGTTAAAGGAATATTAAAAAACCAGAACTATGTATTTATTCCGGCACATAAAATACCAAAATAGCATGCAACGTCTACGAGTCTTGACACTTGTATTCTTATTGGCCTTTGATAAAATTTACAAACAAAAGAAAAAATACCACCAGGAGGTTCGAGAAATAATTAGATATATATTTTTCAAGAACACACTGGATGATATTATATTCGACTGATGAGGATATGAACTGTCAAGGGGAAAATAGAATGTTGACCATCATATAACACTGGGAATATACTTTTGCCATTGTGGGTAATATCAGGTTTTGTCATTTTGAATCATCCTCAGCTCAGCTGTTCCAGGAGATACTTGTATATTTAAGTGGGCTTTCATCATCATTTTTTACTATTAACTTGATGCTATTTTCTTTCAATTAAATTTGGACTTCAAAGAAAACATTTGCAATACGTTTTATAGTTTCTATGTATAAAAAGCAATTTTTTAAATGTTTTTTCTATAAAACAAATACGAAACCAATCCTCACATGTACAGAGACTCTGAAAATAGTCTAAAGCTTGATTTAGATACACTAAATTGTTAATTTTATTTAGACATGTTTTAGGATTAGGTAAGCAAAGAAATATGGAATGTTTATGCATCTAGTCTACCCGCTTTGATAAGCACAAAAATGTACCTTGACATGTTTGGACTCTGGCAGATGTATTTACAGATATCTTGTACCCAGGCTTGGAACCAGCCGTGGCAACTTCCCAAACTATAAGCTCTTTCTGTCAAGAGTTATCTTCTCAGAAAACTGCCTGCCTTGCAAAGAACTCCAATTGCTCAGTCATTTCCCCGTAGCTATGGGATAGAAGTTGATTTAAGCCTTTTCGAAAAGCATTAGTGTAACATGAATGTAAACAGCCCTTGAGGAAACTCTAATTCAGCTGCAAATTCAGTTTTTTTGATGGTGGTAACCATTAAACAATTCTGTATCTCTATCAACCATTGTAGCAGTCTAATGATATTTTTGTCAAGATACTGGGCAGATAGGGAAAAATTGATTCATGACTTTCCCCATGGACAATTGTGTGAAGTGAACACAATCAATTCCAGTCAAAGTTTGAATTAGGTTTGCCAATCCCGTTGGGTTGGAAATATTTAATGGAAAACTGAAGTTGCTCAAATTCATTCAATATTTATCAATGAAATATCAAGTCGCTGGCATGTCATCGTGGTTGACAAGAGAATAATTGAGTGAGTAATAGGGTAAACCACTCTCCCATAATTACCTCACATGCCCAGGTAGTAGTAGCAGCAGCAGCAAAAGGCTGTTACTCCCAATTTTAACCATGACAGAGTTTCTCCAGAAGTATTTCAGAAAAAGCAATATCTTTAGTTTGAAAGACGAAAAAACAAACAAAAAAACAGAGAGAAAAAAAAAGAAGAAAACCAACACAATGCAGAAAGAAACAGAGACACAAACAGAGAGAGAGGAAGAGAGAGAGAGGGGACTACTTTCCACCACTTATCCTATAATTCAGCGACTGTAAGAGGACACTATTGACAGATTTAATGGCTACAATGGATTTAGATACTAAGCATACCCTCTTCTCAAGCCTAAACCTTTCACTGACTATCTCAAGGTTGAAACTGATCTGGGCAGTACAATCTATAATAGATTCTATTACTATTAAATACATGATAACCATATCCTGTCAGAATTGGTTGCATTCATTCCTAATCACACACTACCTTTTGTCCTGATAATTTCAGGCAGTAAAAATTCTCAAGACAAATCCTAAGCAAGTAGGATTTGCAAATTTCAGTGCTTAAAATCATTCCCTTTACCACCAGAAATATTCACCATATTTGATGGAATGTAAAACCCACAATATCCCTCCCCACAAAAATATGGGCAGAAAAAAAATGAAATAAATAAATACCAGCCTCCGAGGTTAAGGTTTCAATCCTGCCTCGCGGTAAAAAATAATTCCCTCTCCTAGGTCTTATATACAAAGTTGAGGTATCAGGTAGGCAAAGCTTAACCCAAATGCCATAGACTAACATTTATACCTAGCATAACCTCATAACACTGAGATATCTATTCAAATATCACCACTATTGCTATCTCTACTACTTCAATTAAAAAGGAGAAAAAAAAGTATTACTATAATAATTAAAGTAGGATGTTATGAGACAATATCTTCTTTAGCACCTAACTCAAGTTAACTGCAGGCGGGAAGTCCTTAAACTATACTCCTAAGCCGTTCAGTGTCTTTCCAACCATAGGAACAGGCTGGCTTCAGAAGAAGTTACTTGGCCAGTGACCATCTTCATTTGCTAGATCAACGAGAAAAGGAAACAGTAGAATACAAAATGCTACTCACTATAGCATTTGACTTTTAAAAAAAGGCCTTCAACTCAGTGGAAATTCCCAAAGTCATCGATGTTATCATATAGCAAGGCATAGAAACTATATATATGTAAGAGTCTTGTAACATATCCACCATCACAGCAGTTCCTTTATCGTATTACATAAAGACCGAGTCTTTTCAGTTTGAAGGGGTAAGAGATGGTGTTACTAGCTCACCCAAGAACATCTTCACAGCCTACCGCAAGACGATAACTAGATTGGGAAAATAGAGTCACTAGAATAGACAGAAATTACCTAAGTAACCTCAGTTTTCCTGATGACAGGACAGGTTCTCAGCAAAAAGACTATGGTCTCTAAATAATACTAAACAAACTGAATGAGGAAAAACAAGAAAGTCTCCGCATGTACCCCATTCAGTAAAACAAATGTTGAAACGTAAACTATTGGATCTACCTAGAACAAGAAATCTCCAAATGAAAAAACAAAGAATAACTCAATGTTGGCAAGCTTTTGGTATGTCAAGTATCTAGTCAAGTATATAAAAACGCAACCCATAACATTTCAATTGTCAAGCTCAAATTCCAACCTGGAATTGGAGATTTAAAAATCAAATTAGTTTATTCTAATTTATTGATACCAGATAAGGATATCATCACTCAAAGTGAGAATATTATGCTCTCTGGCTTATATAATGTAAACAAAAATTCTTCACTTACATAATTGAGTTTTAAAAAAAAAAAAATCTTCATTCCTGAATTATTAAATGCAGAAGACGGATTAGATTGGGTTGGGTCAAAACTATTCAGGGGTATCATTGTGATTGCGTGCTGATTATCATTTTTACTCATTTTTTGATGGTCTATCATTTAGGGAATCCATATTTGAAATTCTTTATCCACTCCCTAGGACCTGCTTAAAAAAAACATTTTTGAGAAAAAAAAAAACAACAAAAAACACCATAATTCCAAACTAAAAACTATTGAATCTTCAAAAAGCAGGAGGAACAGGATGGACTGATTTTTTGGGGTTTTTTTTCAAATGTAAATGAATCTTCAAAACATGTTATCAAATGGTAAAAACCACATGCTTCGATCTAGCAGTTCTGTGACCCATACATTTGATGATTAACGAACAGTGTTATTTTTCCTATTTGTTGCTATCTTCTGGACTCTACCACTTGAAAGTAACAATTTTGCTGATAAAAGTATCTCCTACACACCAATCGGAACAATGGACTCTTCCACTAAAACATGTTCAGTCAATTTTCAATGAGCCCCAGGTGAAACTGATAAGACAAACACTTATTTATACTATCAACAACTTTGAATTAGTGAACTACTGTCTCAAATACCACACATACTCAAGGCCATAATGCATTCGGTAAAAATAACAGCCAATGATTCTGTAGAGTTAGAGTAGTTTCTTCGATTTTATGTGTGTGTATATATATATATATATATATATATATATATATATATATATATATATATATATATATATATATGTTTCTTTTCTATGGTAAAGAGCTGAAAAGTTGTTATCTTAAAAGTCAAATATATCCATTGAATTTTTTCATAGGCAATAATTAGTTATAAGAATAAACAGTCACATGAAGTTACAAAGGACTCCATCCCCACCTCCACTTTGATATTTTGAGAGTACTTGAGCCTGATAATAGCTGATAAGGGTAGACAGGTCAATAAGACTATGAAAAACACCCTGCCGGTGATCATTATACGAGGAAGAGGCAGAGTAGCGCCCAAAGAAGGCCACTAACATGATTTCGAAAATGAACAAATGGTATCTACATTTGAGGAGGAGATAAGTCACTTCAGTGACACATAAAGATAGTCCAAGGATGTTTAATGTTTGTAGAGTTATTAACACCAAGAAGAATTAGAAATACATCTGAGGAGAAAGATTATCACTTAGAAAAAAAAAAAAAGACTTGACATTACACAATGACAGGGTTATCAGACTTGAAGTTGAGTGTGTCAGAAAGCCAGTCGCATGAACACATAGTCCCTAGCAAGGCTCAACTACCTACACAAACATATGGTAAGTAGACAAGCTCACTAACCATCACACTGGAACAAAGCACCCAGATAGTTCCCTACTCAGCTCAGTCCATTTAAAGACCAAATTGAGGAAGGAAGTTTGTGCCAACCTTCCAAGAGAAGAAAGGTTGCCGTCCTTGAAAAATCAGAACTTGGAATCCTGGCTTTTATCGAGGCTCAAACTGTGATCACAAATGCCATTGCAAAATACACTACTAACTCAACCACTAAATTTAGTCTGGTCAGAGGCCATAAGTGTGGAGCATCAAAGAGTCAAAACTCTCTACTATAGTGCGAAGCTAGCTTGTTAACCATTACACCATGGTGAAAGGCCTAAGATTTTAGCCAAATTTAGCTCAGGGGCACGAAAGTGGGGCATCCAGAAAGAATCAAACTCAGTACACTAGTGAACAGTCTGTAAGTCTGGTAAGCTGACCACTGTACCGAAGTAAACACACAGATGCTGACTTATCTTAGTTTTACAACAGTTCACGAGGCTTGAACTCACTACATCACGGAATGGTCTAGCAAGACTTACTTGCTAAACATCAGCATATCAAACACACAATCCTCACCATTATTTACTAAGCTTAGCTTCGCATGCAGTAAGTGTGACGCACTCAGTGAGGATTATATTCACTACATTAGTAATCATCATTCGGACTATTTCGCCAATTACTGTGCAACAGTGAAGAATCCAAAGGTTATTCAAAGTCTAGGTTAGTCAACTATGAAGCACCCAGTGAAGACCCAATTCTCAATGATAACAAATTGGTCTGCTCATTACCCATCATGCTGCAGTAAGTAATAATCTCGAGTTACATTTCACCTTCAGAAGGCTAAGAAAAGTTCCCAGGGCCATCTTTCACTCAGTGTCAAGGAAGTCATACTAATGTTTGGAGTTTACTTAGCTCTTCATAGCTTATGCACAGATACTTTTAAAGAATTGTTGGTGCAAAAATAATTTTTTTAAATAGATAAATAAATAAATGAAGATGATTTTATTTAATTCCAGTCAAAATCATGACTGACTAGAAAATGCTTTTCAGATATAGTTTGCTCTCAATGTTTAATCTGGGGAAAGTGCAGTGGATGCAAGGCAATTGATCGCTGTTGGTGCAAACATGCAGAGAGATGATTTGCCAAGTTGAATAAAAAAAAAAAAAAAAAGAAAAAAAAAAGGAGATACGGAGCTCAAGGACCGAGAACACTCTGGAAAAAACCACAGAACTTGAAAACTGATGAAGTGAAGGAGTTAGAGTGAAGATGCCGCACGATCTTGAATTTGCAAAGGAAAATGAGATGAATCCGACAACTGTCGTACGCAGTTTACAAGCCTTAGAAAGAAGAAAAAAAAAAAGAAAAAATTCAGATGCGAGGAAATTGGGTTCCACAGGAACTCACAAAAAAAGAACACGTATCAAAGTTATGTCTTTCTCTTCCTACTGGATATAGAAGTCTTTTAGAGACAAAATAGTCACTGGCAACAAAAAACTGGATTAATTACAGAGATCCGAAATGAAGACAATAGTAATTAAATCTAGGAGAACCCCCAAAATTTAAACTTGAATGGAATCTACAGGAGAAGAAAGAAAAGTTCTTTTCTGGTGGGATTCAAAGGAAGCTGTCGCTTCGCAATGGTACATTAGGCAATTGGCTCGTTTCAATGACATTAAAAAAGCAAAGAACTTTTTCTTGGTTAGGAAGCTGACCAAGGATTTTGCTGCATGACAATGCACATGTTGCAAGTGTAATGCAATAATTGATTACAAGTTGAGATGAGAGTTCTTCCACATCGAACATCACTTATTCGGCACCATTCAACACTTCATGTCTAGTCTGCAGCTCAAACAAATTCAAGATCTCAAAGATATCAATTCGAAACCAAAATTCTTCCATGATAGATTGCACAATTTGGCTGAGAGGTGGTATAAGGTCAGAGAAAGTGAGGGAAAGTATTCTGATGACAGGAAAATGATGCAATGAATTTATAAGAATAACAGATTTTGTGAAGAAAAAAAAAAAAATGGTGAGGATATTTTCATTATCCTCCCCCCTATATGTACTTTGGATAAGAAAAGAAAAAAAAAAAAAGATGAACTAACTTGGGCACTTTATTTCACTGATCAATGAAAATTCATCCACATCCTTTCATTCATATCAAGAAGATCCAAATAAATGAACATGAACTTTCAAGTACACTTTTTCATTAATCAAACATTAATTATATCTGAGCATGTTGTTTTTAGCATTGTGGTCAAGTGTGTAAGCGTGCATATATTTCCAAATTGATCCTCATAATACGGTAAAGAATAATGCAAACTACACAAACGATATTTATTCCAAAGTCAGCAATCATTCCACGTACATAAGAAACCATCATTAAATTTCCCACAAACCCAAAAGTACATCATTGATGGGTAAACTATTATGATTATGGGCACCCAGCTATGGTGTAATATTAAGCCAGCTGGTCTATCAGACCATTAATAGAGTGCAGTGAGTTTGATACTCACCAGGAGCCTCATATTTGTGGAAGCACTGAATTGAGCTAAGCTAAATACCTGTATCATGATAACCAGTGGTAGCCTATGAAGATTGAAAATGGACAGTCACAGTCATCAGCCTGGCCATTGCTGTCAAGTGTCAAGCATTTTCCTAATATACCAGTTTCCACTGGGCTCTGTTGATTGCCAGATCTTTCAGAGCTGTCAGCCAAATGATGGTTCTTTTTCTCTCATATACTGAACAGGAAAAGCACTGCAGGCCAACAATCACAAGGGAACACAGGGTCCTTGTGGCATTTTGGCCGCTGTATCCTCTGACCTCACTCAGGTGTCTATCACATTTGGTAATCTTCACTGGAATGTTGAAATAGCTCTTTATCTTATCTCTACAGGAGTTATGATGTTCTCATTCCTATACCTGTCACAAGAATAAGGGATTCAATTAAATATGTACAAGGGCTAGAAGGTACTGTATCAGAAACGAAATACAGGTACACAATCACTCATTTGAAATGTTGAGAGGGGGTACACTTTTTTTTGGGGGGGGGGGCTCAGAATTTCAAAATGGCAGAGATATTCTAATTGAAAATAACAGATGCTTTCTTTTCGGATTTTCAATGTTCTGTTTTTGGAGTTTTTCAGTTTTCCAAATTTGCGATGAGAGATTGTACCAGAATGAAAGACAAAGATGAGAAAATTGGTTCAAATGAATCAATGTATAATAGCATATTTCCTCCTTTTAAATGGCTACTTTCAAATAATTTAACAAGGACACACAAATATTGTGGCCATGTCAACTCAAATCTTGCACCAAATCTAGTTCGTGGCAAGCTATAGTCCAACAGAGATCAGTGGTATACAGTGAAAATCAACACTGACCAAACTAAATGGATTTTTAGCAGTAACAACCACTAAAAGAAAATACTTACAAAAGCTCAGGCTTGACTGGTTAGAAAAAAAAGAAAAAGAAAAAAAAAGGGCCCAGGATAGGGGTCAAGAGAAATTAGAACTAAAAGGTGCTGTGTAGCTTCAACTCCAAAATTCATGAACCACTAGAAACAACCCGTAAACACATGGAAATTCTCCAATGAATAGAAGTTAAAATGGAACTATAACAAATTGAATTTTCTTTAACCCCCAACCCCAATATCTTTGATCAGAAATTATTCCCCTTGATTTGAATTTTTTTTTTTCAAATATGAATCTAAGAGTTAAATTAGAGTCAATAATAAAACTCAACCTTTCATCCCGAGATGAAGATTTTATTGCTTTCTCCGTATTCTTGATATATGGTAGGAAAGTTTGGAGGTAGGAAAAAAAGTTTTAAAAGGGAGGGGGAGGAACTTGCTAAAATAAAATAAAAAATATCTATAATTGCCAATATTTTTGATAGCGACAAAAATTGAAGAAGTAAAAATGATTTTTTTTTTTTCAAAGAAAAGTAGAGGGAACGACAAATTAAGTCAACAGAGTGAAAAGTATTTTTAGCTCAAGATGGGATAAGAAGAAGACTGATTAGTGATTAACGATTACTATTGAGCAGTAAATTAAGTGTGAATGTGTACTTTAGGCGGGTTTTTTTTTTCAACTCCAGTTAGTTCTCCCAATGACTAAAAGACAATATTGTGGTTCGAGATATAGCATTATGTGGGTAAAATAGTCTGTACACAGAAAAACTGCCAGAAACTGACTTCAATGAATTGACAAAAGCACACAAATTTTTAAACAAAAAAAAAAAGAAAATAAAGCAAAGCACACACAAGACAAATAGTTAATTAAATTCTAAGATTGAAAAATCCAGACCCTACCTCCCACCAAAAACAAATGATTAGACAGGGTATCAATAGTATAAGCTTAACCTAGTGTGGCTCAAGGCCACAATAATGAGGCATTCAGTAAGGAATGAGGATCGAACACAACATGTACCAGAATGGAATTGGTCTTTGAAATAGGCTTGCCTAATGCTAATCGGTAAGTAGTAAATGACGTGAAGAGAATTCACTACCAATGGTCTGCAAGATTAGCTTGGTAGTAGTTGCTCTTACAGCAATAAGCGAAAACAATCAGTTTTAATACAAAAAAATAAATAAAATAAAATTATTTCACAATAAAGAGAAATGTTTTTTTTCTGTAGTCATAAAATGTAAAAACAGTTATTAAACAGTTGAACCAGTGGTCACTAAGCATTTTGACCAAGCCCATAGCAAATATTCGGATACTATGCTGACTTAGTATGTCTTAAAGATTCTTTGTGGCTTTTTGATAGATTGAAAAGATGCCCAATTGAAATAAATTGCGACTTCATTTAATTTTTTCATTACCAACCGGCATCGTAGTTTCAGCACAAATGATTTTCTAATAAGCGTTATTAATGGATGCAAGTCAAAATATACTTGAATCAATAATTATCATAGTTCAAGGTTTCTTTGGTTTTGGGGTTTTTTTTTTATAGGGCTCATCTGGCCCACCATTCACTCATTAATACACAATCCAACTTACAGAGGATAAAAGGTTGATCACCAAGTCGAACACTTTTCCCAAAAATGGGTTGCTGGTGTTAAGCATTCACATTAGTTATTGAACAACAAAATTTGGGGTATGTACTCAACACGGTCAGTTAAACATGAAAATTTATTATGAATTACTTGACTGCAATAAAAATCCTCAATAGCTTTCCTTAATAGTTAGTGGAAATGGCACAGGTGGATGGTTGGATACAAAGGCTACGTATACCTACTTCTCAAATTCCAGGTTTTTTGTATGTTCAATATCTACTCACATTACCGCAAATAGTAAGCTAAAACAAAGCCTTATCTTATACCTAGTTTCCAAAACCCATTTCCATCACTGGAGATATTTGTGAACGATTGGAATAGACACGTGGAATAGCCAATTTCAGATATTTTTCCTTTGAAAATCTTGTAATAAATACATACAAAACCTTCAAAATCTCCTGAAAACCATGATCTAGAATATTATTTTAACAATAAGATTATGAATTCCAAGATAATTTATGAACCAACAGCCTGCCAGTGTTCAGTTGGGAAAATTGAATAACTAAAAAAAAAAAATAATAAAGTAAAGAATTTAGTATGTATTGCTTTAATAACCACTTGTATGACAATATATGCCTCTTTTAATTTCAGAGTACTACCACAAAAGAGAAAAAAAAAAACACAAACAACAACAACGCTCTTAATTGACAAAACTTAATATCCTCCGTTTTGGGTAAATCAGAAATAGCCAGCCTCCCTCCCTCCCTCATGTTTTGTGGACACCAGGTTGTGGACCCTGGGCTAGGATGTCCTTTAAGGAAGTTAGGATTTGGCCATCTTAGCACCACCACCCCAACCCTGTGCCAAGTCCAGATAGATAAACAATCCTGAATTCTGGTGGACACCAACCAACAGTTCAATTTAGGATAACCTTACATAGCAGATTGAACCCACACTAAAAACTTATCCAGGGGGAATAAAAAACAAAAAACAAAACGATAAACAACAAAAAGACCCATTTTCTCTTGACACCCAAGAAGAGGAGTAGGTATATAAAATTTCCAGTTTCTGCAAAGAGCAGTTTGATCTGTGCCAAGGGCAGAAACATATCATCTAGCGAATATGAAGATACCCTAGACCTAATAACATCATTGAAACTTGCCGTCTCTAGACTGGTAGTGATTAATAAATCATTAGCTTGTTTAACTTTCCATTCATTTTCTTTTAAATGATTAAATCTATCCTTAAATACCAATGGTGTGTCTCGACGATTCAAATGCCTCGTTCACTTCACCAGGAGAAGAAAAAAAGTAGGGAAAAAATAATGAAGAGGATAATCACTGGTTTAGAGCTTCATGTTCTCAGTAATAACTCAACCCAACCCTAAAAATTTAAAAACTAGTAGGCATTAAAAGGGTCGTACGCTAAGTCAAGCTCGTCGAACGGTGAGAGAGAGAGAGAGAGAGAGAGACCTAAATGAATATATCTGTTAATTTTTTAATGCAAGAGCACGTTCCAACGTTTCTTGAAGAAGATTCATGTTATTTGGTGGCCAAAAGGTGTTTCAATTTAGATGTGACAGAGCAAGTTCGGTAGGAGTGCCCGTAATTAAAGCAGATGAAAATCATCGCGTGGGGAAATCTTTAAGGATATTTTTCACTTGAACCCCATACATAGTAGTATTTCAAATGATAAAGCTTATGGAAACTTTGGAGCACTTCAAAGTTGTGGAAAAACTAACTAGTTTGTAGCACAATGATAACTGAAGGAAGATGGAGAGAAAAACAAAACTTGGATTTGTTCATTTTTTCCTGAAATTTAACACGGTCAAGGGTTTTAGAAAAATGTCTCAGTTTCTGGGAATTATCACGACCACTACCAGTAATGTCAAGTAATCACTTTTCGCGCTAAATTTAGCACGTTTCTTTTGCTGGCAGTGTGAAAAATTCAACAGTAGGCGCTATTTTAAGCAATTTCAGCCCATTTTTAGCAATTTCTGAGACATTTCAATTGTTGTGAGGACCATAGATTGGTTAAGAGTTCTTTTTTCAGCGCGTTTTGGCTTTTTTGACTCAACTTCGAGGGGAAAAAAATCGAGTTTTCACCGATCACGATCCTGTAGTGGGCGTACTGACTGATATTCGTAAGCGGGTCGTGAAAGAAAATAATGACAAGAAGTAAATTCTTCTCAAAATGACCGTTTAATCAGCTCTGAGTAAGTGTAGACTTTTTGATACTCGACTTTTTATCATGACTCATATTGAGAAGAAAGATAAAAAGACAACCCGAGAGAAAATATAGAAAACTATTCACCAACTAAAGAAAGAACACACGAAGGTACAGCTACAGTGTCACAGCGCAGGGCTGTAATGATAAATACATGTGTTATACATGTTACGAATGAAGTCACTTCGGAAACAAAACAATACGTCGATTGAACAACGACATTGTCAATATATGCATTACGAGAGCAGCAAACTTAACTTTAGGGCGTGTTTGAATGTTTCATTGATCGTAAATCGTTATGTAAGCAAGTTCAGGATGAATAGCCACATTCGATCAATTTTCGAATTTTTTTTCCTTACTATAATGTTGAAAGATTTTCAGAGCATGAATTTAATTTTACGAATTAATTATACTCTTCAAGTGTGGAGATCTGGTTTTAAAAAGACAAAACAAAACAGCGACCGTGTATTATTTACTCGATGCCCAATCGCATAGCCTTAGCAAAGGGCCACCATTAATGGAGGTAGGGTAGGACAGATTCGTGCAAATGTTTCAGGTGGGGAGAGCCTGCCCTCCTTGATTAAAAACCAGCATTCAAATTTCTGGCTTTAAACCTTGGCACAAACAGCAACCACTGACGCCGGTGGTTATACAAGTATCTACCTAAGCCACCGAACACCCCATCCGACCCCAAATAAATGTGTTGATCACAACGTTCCAACTTCTTTCAGACAAAAGGAAATCAATGTTTAAGAAAAGAAGAAAAAAGAAAAAAAAAAAAAAAACATTGTTCGCGAACGTTCAGGAAATAAAATAATTCTTTCATCCGGCGTGGACGAAGAATATGATGAAATTAACGCTAAAACATCCTTAAAGAGGCGGCGAGCTAAAAGCGACCAAAGGAAACTAATGAATGAGTAGTATTAACAGGTTGTTTCGGAGAAAGCCTGGATGGATGTCACATGTAAATGGACAGGAAAGATGATGAAGAGAAGAAAGATATTGTTGTTCACCACACGGGGATTTTATTGATTCAAATCAAAGTAGTTCACTCCTTAAAAGTAACCCGAACCGTTTTAGAGACAATTTAAGATTCAGGGATTAAAATGTCTGAGAAGTCTCTTATACTTTCATTTAATTCTGTTGGAAACTTTTTGATTGGAAATCACCGAGTACGTTGACGTGAGACTTTAAATCCAGTCACAAGAGACGGAAATTGTCTTATCACGAAAGACTCTCGTGAGAGTGCCGTGGTTAATGTTTCTGTCACGCAAGTCATTGACAAAGAGTTCGAACCATACTGGTGGTAGCACTAGCATTGTAAAGTCAGTGTGTTGTTTTCTGGGGGGAGGGTCAGACTTGGCTTTAAAAAATTCTTTTTTTTTTCTACGGAGAAAGTAACGATATCTAGTTTTTGCTTTAGACATTTTAAAAGCTTGATTGGGGGGGGGGGATTCTATGCTTACCAACACGAAATAAGTTCATGGTATGAAATGTGTTGAAAGAAATTGTAAACATTTTCAATACCTCAATATTGCTTACGCCAGATCCTCATTTGAATGTGTTTAATGGCACCAGATAAAAAAAAAATTTGGAATTATAAAAAGAAAGAGTCAATGTAAACTAGCCAAACAATCATGATAAATTTTACAAGTTAAGTTTGGTAAAAGGACATGTTTTGTAGAGCTCACTTCGTGGATCGAATTTCAATGTCCTTTACACTCCATTGAGGATAATAAACTAACCACTTGGGAAGCAAGCAAGTTTGATCAGGTGACAACCTTGTCGTAAAAACCACATCGACTAGGACAATATTGTCAGTGCTTTTTTCCATGGGCGTGGCTGGAGATTGGGGGAGGCGGTAGGTATTACTTGACCACCACCTTACTTCCAAATATTAGTGCATTGGTTCCCGACCCAAGGGTCAACAAAAGTAATACTGATGGTCTGTGGGTTGACTTTTGAAAATCCAAGGGTTCTTGGGCTTGTTAATGTTTAGTGGACACTCAAATCTGTAGCTAACATTGATGGGATTTGTAATTGCATGTTAGTTCACGTACTGCATTTAAACTAACTATTAATTCATAAGGCTTGGGTCCCCTTTATTTGGGGCCCGGAGAGATATAAAATCGTGTACCCCTCCCTCGGCTATGGCCCGGCTTTTTTTTCCCTCCTGTATTAGTGAAGGTTTTCTTTTTACCATTTTTTTTAATGACGTTTTTTCAGCGCTTAATAATTTACACTAGTAAATTACATTAACTTACACTAGTAACACTACTGTCCTCAAATAAGTTGAAACTCGCAATTTGTTTTTATTATTTGGTTCTATAAATAGTAAAAAATGTAAGAGGATTGTTCGTACAGCAGTGAAAGGAAGAAAGACGGCAATGTCAAGAAGTTCGATTTTCTCCGTCCGATTGTAAAAAAAAAAAAAAAAAAAAGAAGCCTTTTTTGCTGAGCTCAATTCAGTCGATATTGTTGGGGAATGTTTGTTGATAAAACAGAATCAATTTATTTTTTATAGCTAGTTTCAATTCAAAGTGATGAGTTAATCGGTATGAATAATTGCCACTGGGTGGGGGGCTCCCCCGTCAAAGGAGATCGTGAATATATTTCAACTGTTTGGAAAAGAGTACATTCTAACCCCTAGGAAGATTTTATTGACAATCAAATCAGGCAGGAATTGAATACTAAAACTAACCTTCAAAAACAACGCTAAAACACAGACATGAAATTCAAGTTCAACCCTGATTAATCAATTCTTTTTTTCAACCCTTGCTTAGTGATCTCGGAGGTGAAAAGTTTAAACTCAACCCATCTCTGAATTTCATCATTTTTCACTTAACTTCAAATTTATTTTCCCGACAATAGAACAAACACAATACAGACTTACAAACAAAGGAGAAAAAAAAATCAAAACGTTTACATTAACAACATTGTTAAAAAAAAAAAACTCTGAAGAGTTACACCCAGGTTTTTCACACAAAAAAATTACAGCTTAGAATATACTCATTCGCGAAGTTGGATTTTTTCATAAATAAATGTAGATCTTTAACTTCATTTGCATAGTAGGTAAAGGAGATGGTCCCAATCGTGAAGTTTCACACCCTCGATGTTAAAAAGGGCGCACAAATAATTCAGATCGTTCGAAAGCAATAACACAAATTCTCATCAGTTTTTCTTATAGGAAATCATTTATTTTGTGCGCCATATTCAATAATGTATGCGAGGGTGTGAAACTTTACAATCGGGACCACCTTCCTTACGCTCTACCCTTTATTCTAGCACTGACTCAGATGGCGATAATCACCGCTATTCGTTTTAAATGCCCTTATGATTGGACGAAGAATTTACAACAATCGTTTTTTTTTTCTAACATCAGGACAAGACTTACAATTGAGAGAGGAAAAGAATGTGTAACGCTTGAGCAATTTCAGTCGACCGTTGCCCCCGACAACTAAAAAAGGCATACATTTCTTACAGGTCTCCTCTGGGCACACCTATCAGCAACATAAAGATACCTAAATCTAATTAACCACGATTTTTTTCTTTTGTTGTGTTCCCAACCAACCCCAAGTTGGGAAACATTAAAACAGTCTCTAGGCGATGAAAAAGCAATTTCAGCAGGAAATCGACTGGAGGGAGAAACTTGTAAAAGTGAATGTATCGCCCAAGATCGTTGTACCATAATATATTGGGGGGAAAAAACCCGATCTAAAATCATTTGTGTACACTACGAAAAACTGAAGATTCTTTTTTTTTTTTCGGGGGGATAGCGGCAACCAGAAATAGAACCACAATTAAAAGCATTAATTTCTGGAAAATTTTACTAGTGTTTGGTTTGACCACTGCCCTCTCCAGTTGTATAGTGTTAGAGGAGAAAAAAAAAAGTAATGAGTAAACGCAGGATTGTCTTCAGTCGGGGAGGGGGTACTTAGACCACTAGACCACAACCCTTCTCCCGTCCATCGAAACTGAATCATCGGAAAAATTACCCAAGAAAAATACTGTCACAGATACAACACACACACACACACCATCCTAAGATCATCTCACCAGTGCGCTTTACAATCTTCTCACACACCGAAAATAAAAAAATAAATGCGTGCACACACGCCCGCGTGCGTGACTTCACGTAAACAGCAGTGAACGTAGTTGTGTTTCACAACAAGCCTCTGTTCACTTACGCACATTAGTACCCAGGAAATAGGTGACCTTAATCAAAATTGAAAAAAAAAAATCAAAATAAATAAATGACACTATTTACAACTAGTTTAGTGACACCTGTATCGTGTTTTCTGTTTGAAATGTTCTTAAGTGATTGTTCAAAACTCTGAACCACGTACTCAATTTTTTTCTATAGGGTAACACAGTGACCGCAATCATAACCATACCTTTACCCCCACCCTTTTAAAAAACTGGGTTAGGGCCAGGTTTGTCATTTTGTGGCCGATTTTGACAAATCTGGCCTTTTTAAGAATTCATTTGGCTAAGATTTTTTTTTTTTGTTTGGTTTGGCCATATTTATAATTTTGGCCACTTTGACTTTGTCGCTACAGTATTTTTGATAAAGCTTTCCATACTTGTGGAGCGTACAACAGTATTGAAATATCTTTAAAATAATCAATTTTTTTTCCACTTGGTTTATTATACCTTCAGTTGTTTTTTGTTGCAACTTTACCTAGGCCCTCATCGTAAAGTTGCGATAAACAAGTGAAAATTAAAGATGGAGGTAAATGATAAAAAAATGAATAAATAGATAAATAATTAATGATGATTACACTATTTGATCCTAATTGCTTTTATAAACAATTTTGGCATTTAGCTATTTTTGCGTGTTTTTTTTTTTAGCCAGAAACGTCTCTAGCTATCTGGCAACCCCGGTTAGAACAACACAAGTGACTGAGAAGACAAATTAAACTAGCAAAAAAAATTTACAAAAAGAATGTTGGAGAAATTACGCCCCCCCTGTACAGAAGGACGAAAACTGAAAAATGAAGACGACAAAGGCAAACTTTAATTCTTTCATAGTGTGATTCATGTTTACCTGCAGAATGTTGGCTTGATTGTATCCGAATAAGAGTTCCGTCGTGTTGTTTGAGTGCTAACCATATTAGAATGACCATGAGCATGGTGGCTGAGAGGATGGCAGCCGCGATGGACAATCGAAGAGAGCGCGACTTGCGGACACGAACAAAAGCGATCTTGATGAAGTTTTCCTGTCTAGGCCGAGCGAACTTTAGGTCGTCCACATTGTTAGCCATGTCCTGATATTCATATTCCACCTGTTTGGCCAGGTGTACTTCTTCGGGATGATACATGATGAGACTAAGCTGAGCACCGTTCTCTTATTTTTTTTTTCTTTGTTTTCAGGCTCAAAAGTTACTTTTTTTTCACCTGCCTTGATCCAAACCTGAGATTTTTCTTTCTTTCTTACTAGTTTGTAGATCTCGTCAACTTTTTTTTTTTTCGAGAACTGTGGCTTGACAGTAGTTTCCTTCTTTTCTCTTCTAATTAAAGTATTCCAATAACAACGTACGGTGTAGATATTTGGTGGACAACTAAAAGAGACCGGAACGCTCACCTTTCTCTACCTTGACATACACGGCTGACAGTGGGGACACCTAGCGGACAGGTAACACACTATATCAGTGCTTCAGGTGTTCAGTAGCAAGTAATAGTCAAAAGAAAAAAAAACAGTGTTTTCTCTTTTCCTTCTATGGAGGAAAAAAAATTAAAACAGCTTTTGTTGTGAATTTGATTTTTTTAACTTCAACCAACTAACCACGTATTTTCTTTGCTTTTAAAAAATAATTCAATTATTTAGCCCAACTTCGTTTTAAACTTTTTACATTTTTTTCCGTAATTTTTTTCCCCCGAAGTTCATACCTGGAGGGCGGGAGACCAATTTTCAACTTTAATTTAGTAGTATGTTTGGATTGTATATCTTGTAGGTAATGTAAGTACTAGAGTTTTTAATTAAATTTCGTCTACGCGATTTCGTTGTCTTTTAACCCCCACTTAGAGGGTTGAAATTATTTTTCATTACTACAACAAATCAACAGATAGCGTTGAATAATAATTCGGACCCGACATTTCTTCGACTCATGATGGTAGAATTTATAATCAACGGTTGTTATTTGATAGACTTTTAAAAAAAATCTAATTAATTTTCATATATAGGTGGGTATCTTGAATTTCTTTCAAGTCCGATTTTTTTTAAAAATCTTACAGCTGGAAATGACAAAGCATCTCAAGATGAAATTAAATCCAAAACAGAACAACTTGAATTTTGAATTTACTTGTGAAATGAATCTTTATTATTAATAGGGGGTTCTGGTAAAAACCTAATATCGTTATAGCTTGACTGTTGTATGAACGCTTTCAAGCAAAACTTGATATTTGATTTTCAAATCATAAAGAAAATGTTTGAAATGAATTTTATTGAATAGAATAATAAGTAAATATTGAAATAAGTTGAAGTAGTAAACACTTATTTAATCAAGTGGTCTTTCAAAAGAGTGTAAAGAAATTTTTATCTTAGTGCTCGGAATTGGAAGTAAAGAAAGATAAAACTTCAAATGACTAGTGATGTTTTCCTATCAAGAAACTGAAGTGAAATTATTATTTTCAAGTAACTTGAAATGTCGATTCATTCGGGTTACTTATTACATAAAGCATGTACCCGTAATTATTTTTGTTTTATTTTTTGTCTCATTTGTGGTAGTTGCTTGATCAATGTTCAGAGTAACATTCATTGGGGCTTCTTTTGTTAGTTTTTAAATAAAACAATCATTTAGAAAAAAATGGTTTCTTTTTTTTGTTTTTCAGTGTGTGTAAGTAGTAATAACAGTTGTTGGGAAAATCATAAACAAAAAGAGAAAAAGTATCAATGAATAAATAGATGCCTTTATCTTAATGAATGAATTGAATGAGAGAAACCACTCTGGTGTAAATAGAGATCACGGATCGTGGTTGAATTTGAACTTTTCAGAGATGTTTTAGTTTTAAACTGAGAATGAAAATTTATTCCTCTCGAGCTATGACCAGAAACAAAGTTATATTTTTTTTGCATTTAAAACATTTTCGTGCCGGCTTCGAGTTTAGGATTATTAGAAACGAAAAGTTTAGTTTCCACACGATTTGAATAGACACTAAACTTGAGTTTGTTTTTTTTTTTTTCTTTTCCTCTGTTTTTTGATGATTGATATTTTGAATTTTCCGAGTTTTTTTTTTCTCCAAGAAAAAAGATCCTAATGTTCGTGTCAGAGTTCTGTATTATTGCACAAATCGCACTCTTCTCCTTATTTTCTTTCCCGGGTTTTAGATTTAAATTATTTCCTTTTCTTAAAAAAAAAAAAGCAAACTTTTTTTCTTTGAAGTATTCCTTTTCTTCGTTTATTCCCCAGCTGATTGACGGGCAGTTGTCTTACAATATTGCATTAAATAATAAAATGAACTTTTCCTGTGTTCCTTGTTAATTCTTTTTTTTTTTTTTTTTTTTTTGTTACTCCTCTTCTCCAGACTCACATTTGCCAGGAAAGAAGCAATAACTAAGAAAAAGAAGAGGCTCTTCCGTATTTTTTTCTTTTCTTTTTTTTCTTTTTCCACATACAATCGCACAGAAGAAGAATCCACGTCCAAATTCGA
The DNA here is from genome assembly GCA_963457665.1 of Thysanoteuthis rhombus. NCBI lineage: Eukaryota > Metazoa > Mollusca > Cephalopoda > Oegopsida > Thysanoteuthidae > Thysanoteuthis > Thysanoteuthis major. The sequence continues at coordinate 33,076,106 of OY735213.1, read as the reverse complement.
TGAACTACCGACCACCAAGTGGAATTAGATGAGAAGAGATCTCTCTCTTCCAAGCCCTGTCTCTTCTCTCTCTTTTCCAATATAACATTTGTCACTAAACACTAAAACCTTCAAACCGTGTGAGCGCCTGTGTGTATGTGTGCGCGTGAATTGTGAGTACCAGTAATAGTAGTACCAATTCTATCACAAATACTTTGTGAGTGAATGAATGAATGAATGAGTGTGTGTGTGTATGTGTGTGTGTGTGTGTGTGTGTATGTGTATGTGAGTGTGTGTGTGTGTTGGAATCTCAAAGATGAGCAGTTCTACTAGTGATGCTCTTCGGGTTGTGTCTTAGAATATTCTTCGTCAGTTCTTCAATCCTACCGGTTCGAGGTAACCACACATCACTTGGGAAAGGGTGTGCGCGAATAATGAAGAACGAGTAAGGACACTACTGGTTTTGCAGCAGGAATAGGTGGGAAGAGACGATATTTTGAACCTTGGTTCGAATCGAGCTCAGGGAGTTGTTTGTTTTTTGTTGTTGTTTTTTTCCTTCTTCTTTCTCTATTGATTTCGAGATACAATTTTCATTTTATCCGGCGTTATGAAACTGGCTATAAAAGGATCATTTAGGAAAAAAAATTGCATTTGTCAAGTTGCTAAACATTGAAACATTCGAACTTGACTACACACAGCAACCATTTGGTTCAAAGTTCTGTTCAATTAAAAAGAAACATTTTCGATTAAAATCAAAATCAATTTTTCGTTTTTGATTCCTTCCTTCTTTCTTTCAACATTAATTTCCTTTCTTCTCCTCTTTCTCCACTTATTCCTCCTTTCTTTCTCTTCTCTTTCTTCTTTCTCTCCCTCATTCATCCATTGCCGTTCTTGACCACTTTCTTCTTCTTCTTCTTCTTCTTCTTCTTCTTCTTCTTTCTTTTTTTCTTTCTTTCTTTCATTTCTTTCTTCCCCTTCTATTATTTCTTTTTCTATTTCTTCAGTTTCTAATTGTTTCCTCTTTTCTTTTCTTTCTTTATTTAAACATCTTTTACTGCTTCCACCTAATTCCTCCTTTCTTTATTTATTCCATTAGAAATCATCAGACAAAACTGTCAACATAGGTTTCGTTCAGTTTTGTAGTTGATCTTGCTGGCTAGTGGCTGCTGGCTATGTATTTATGTTTGTATCACGCACGCCGACCGCACCAACAGAACTAGAGGGCTGAAAATTCAAATAGATATACGGAGCTGGAACACGGAACCGAACCAAGAGACAGACCCGCAAACTGAGAAGCATGCAACGTGCACATAAGAGAATCATGCTCAACCTCACATGGAGAGATCAGAAGACAGCACAGTATATCAGGGAGAAAATGGCAGTCTGAGACATCATGAAATCCATTAAAAAAAAATTCAAATAGCAATGGGCTGGTCATGTTGCAAGAATGACAGACATCAAGACTGACAACATGAATCCCCAGAGATCACATGCGCAACCGAGGCCAGCAGAATACTAGATGGAAAGACAAACTAGACATATTCAGAAAGTACAAGCTCCACGACGCCCACGATAGAGAGGTGTGGCAAATCCTGGAGATGGGCTATGTCCAATGACAGACGATTAAAGAATGATGATGATGTATGAAAAGACGTTTTTTCAATTTCCCTCAGTACTTACCGGGAGTTCAGTTTGCAATGTAAATTTATGCTAAATGTATCCCTTAGTTTTCGTTTTTTGGAGAATTCAAACTTCTTTTAGGGATCACTGCCCGGCAAAAGACGTGAGAAATAACTGACTGATCACCCACTTCACAATTTTTTTGATTGATTACCCCAAACTCAGCATGCTGCAAAAAGACGTTGGCTGCGTGACAGTTTCTATTATTGGGTGGACTAACCAGACCTATGTATTTGTTACTTTTTAATCGGCCGAATTTTCTTACTTACTTCTTCGAATGTAGCTGAAAACTTCGACCATGCCAGGCCAACGAATCATTTTATTTGTTTGAATATAAGTATCATTATCAATTCAATTGACTCCAGTTTTAACTGGTACACGGCCACAATTTGAGGAGCACAAGATTGATGGCAATTTCGTCCAAATTCTTTACAACAAACTGTCTCGTTGCGCGCTTTACTCAGTGTGAGCGTAAGTGCGCATTTGAACCCGTTTCTGCTTTTCTCCCATACGTGTATTTTGATCTGAGTGTAATTGCTTGAAGGACGTGCTTTCATGCATTAGAGAACTACTTTAGTTTTATACCTCTGTATAACTGTTTGAATGTGCACTGAATTGAGTAAAGTATCTTCGTTTAAGTTGTGTATTTTTACATGGCAAATGGGTGGGGGTGTTATAAAGGCATGCATGTGTAATACAAGCATTAGGTCTCTAATTGAATTGTACACGTCAGTTACAATTAGGCATGACCACAGACGTTTCACTAAAAATTCTAAAACACATCACAATAATCTAAATGTCTTCTTTGAAGTTTTAATTTTGGTTTTAGGTTTTAACTGCAACAAGAATATAGCATAAAATTACTCGTAAAAAAAAACATTTTAAAAATCGTATTCAGAGCAGGTTTTGCAGTTTTAGACTGGTTTTAATTCATTTTATTTCCTCCAAAATTAATTCGATTCCCTCTGAACGCACTATCTTCCTTTGGCCTTGCGCCAAAGATGACTGAGTACAATATCCCCACACGCATGCGCGCACACGCATGCTTACTTTCCGATATTTTTTATCAAGAAATATCCACTCGATTATTTTCAAATAAAAAAGTTATCTGCTTTTTTTGAAATTCTGCAGCTAAAGTGATCAAACATAAGTTATATCGGCATTTTTTTTTGTGTGTGTGTGTGTGATAATGAAAAAAATCCAAGATTGATCTCCACTCTCCTAAGTCGCCATTATATCATAACCCCAACTGCTGAGTTTTGGCATTTAAACATCACCCACCCCTAAAACAATATAAGAAGGAGAAATACTTATTGACAAAGCTGAGGATTCAAGGAAGTATCGTTTTTATGGAGCCTGTGTTCCTTGGGGCAAATGCTATACAATTTTTGTTTGGACGTTCCCAAGTATATCCGTCGGGACTCATCACATATAGAGTTCAATTCAGTTTCATCACTTAGCTTCCTACTTTCATCTGCCGTTTTGTTATAACCAGCGAGTAGCTGGCAACGGGTCTTCCACAAGCAGAGGACGAATAACGGCTTGGAACATGTTGTCAGCCATGGGTTCTCTACCACCCACCCCAACCTCTGCTCTCAGTTTTTGGCAATCAAACATCTTTCCCCCCAAAACCAGTCAAGGAGAGGAAGGAGGTTAAAGTGATCATAAAGATTTCTTTGATAAAGTCAACATAAAGTTGTGTAACGTGGTTGGTCGGGGTATGAAATTAACAGTGTTGATTTTTTAGATCAGAACTTCGATCTGTCTTCTTCGGTCTTTGGTCGTTGGTCTGAATTGATGAAGCTTTCAGTTGTTGCATGCACGGTTCAAAATTAAAATAATCACAGACGCATAAAAACATTAACTTTTTATCACTCAAAAAATACTGGGATTTGTTTTTTTTAGTCGTCTCCCTTGAATAACGTTGCAATAGTAAAGAGACAAGACAAAAGACGTCTTCTATGCTTTTTTTAACGACTCTTCCTAGAGAATCCGTGATGGCAGTGGGCCCGAGTCCGCCCGTCGGCAATTTCTTTTAAAGATTTTTCCTCTAGATTATTATCATTTTGATTTTTGTTGTTTTTTTTGTTGTTTTTTTTTTCAGTTTTTCCAGGGTTCCTCACATATATCGCACCCCCAACAGCTCCGACGCCCAAAGCAGTTGCGAGGGTCTAAGTGTCTGTCGAGGTTCTATCGCGATCTTAAAACACCAGATAGGCTCAACAGACAACACCGCGTGTTTGGGTAGGTATTGCCTTCATCTTTATCACTCCTAAGTTGTCATCCAATTTCTCAAAAATTAAGTCATTAGCGACGGGAAGAGATTATCTATGTTTCTCTGCGCCATGGTTAAATGAGGGGGAAGATTTTTACTTTTCCCTGTCTTTCTATTTCTTTAGTTTTCCATCTTGTTTTCACTACTTCTCTTTCACTTTATTTCCTGCGACAATCTCTCTCTCTCTCTCTCTCTCTCTATCTATCTATCTATCTATATATATATATATATATATATATATATATATATATATATATATATATATATATATATATATATATTCTACATTCCGACGGCCCCGAGATAAGCTTGTCTCTTCTCTCTCTCTCTTTAGTTAGGATAGTTAGTATAGTTTTTGTACACACTTTGTTCCTACACACGTATCATCACATATTCATCTCAAGAACACATCCCATCCAAGTTAAGCACTCTCATCGTAGTTAGGTCGGACTTCCTAAGATAACTTCTTAGTGGCTACAACTAGGATGACCATACTGACGGACGTTCTATAGACTCTATCTTGCATTTACTTAGTGACATTCCTTCATTCTTATTATCTCTACATCTTTTATCCTGGTAGATCCCTCCACATATCCGTGTCGGCAGAAACTCCTGTCCTCGTTTATTTCAATTCACTCATGAATTAAATCTGGCACTTATGTTTACTTCTTTGTTTTTGTTCTTATTCTTATCTTATTGTTCTTGTAATACACCGAAACAGCAGTCTGTGGATTATATATATATATATATATATATATATATATATATATGTTTCACACGTGTATTTCCCCTCTTCCCTTTCTCTTTCTAAGTGTGATACCCCTTACCTGGTGTTTTTCTCTGGTTCGTATATTCTTAGCCTTGTCTCTTTTAGTTGACTGTCTTCCCCTGTCTTCTTTCAATTATAATATCTGGTAAGAAATAACGACTCTTTCTTTCTCTGTATAGTTGGATGAGACTAATCAATTCCATTTATATTTATCCAGGTTTTTCGTTTCCCCCAGCTGTCTCAGCGGGCAACGCCCGATTCAGCATTTCCTGTGCACTAAGGCCATGAGATATTGGAGTCCAGTGGTGGGGTTGGGGGTATGCAGACGGAGCATTTTCCTTACCCTGGATCAGGCCTTCTCACTAAGAGCGAAGAGTTTTTCAAGTTTATAGAGGCTTGGATCAATGGGTTACTAACTATAAACAGGGACAGCTTAGGTAGAGTCGCTTTCTAGTACTTTAACTGACAAAACAAACGACATCAGGGTAGATCTATTTGCCCACTGAGAGAGAGAGAGAGACAGAGACCGACTCACAGATCCATTTTTATAAGATTCGTGAACACAGGAAGATTCATTAATTTCCCTCGGTTTCTGTCTAGTATGTCCATAAGAATGGATTCCTGTTGATTGTTTGCCTTTAGGACATGCCTAATCACATCAATATTTGGTGGTGTTTCTCATGCATAATTAACCACTTCCAGATTTAGCAATGCAGAACGGACGTTATCCAAATTGGTTAGGAAATGTCTAACGTCTTTGGTAAGACGTCGATTCACGTCTGTTACCAATGCATCCTCCCAATAGTCACTTATGGAGCTGGAACATGGAACATAACCAAGAGACAGACCTGCAAATTGAGAACCATGCAACATGCACATGAAAGAATTATGCTCGACCTCACATGGAGAAATCACAAGACTATCGGGAGAATGCATTGGTTGTATACTTTTCTTTTCAGGATTATTGGGATTGTCTGGGTTTTGAAAGTTGGGCTTGCTCTGCTTACCATCCTAGAGTGATTCTTCGCTTGATTTCCTCCTCTTTTGCTGTATATAAATATATTTGTGTATATGCTGTGTATGAAGTTGTGTATATGTATGTGTGTGCATATTGGAATGGTGTAATGATAATCTACACAGAAAAGGAAATCAACAACCTGAGTTTGAATTTCAGCTAAGCCAATTTCTGTGCTCTGTAGATATTATCACACTGAATTTGTCTGGGATATAATTCCAGTTCAGTGCCTGTTTGACCAGTTTGTGGGACATTGACCCAAATGAGTTTATGAAGTCCAGCCACAGTACCACCAAATCCTCCTTGTTCTCCTAGACTTCCTTAATCAGCTAGGTCACCACACCTTTGTCCTCCAGACACCCCAACACTTTTCTGGACCAAAGCATTGATATTAGACTTCTGATAGAGATAAAGTGTCAGGCGCTTGGTAACAATGTGGAAACATCTCTTTCCCTCTACACTGATTCTAAACTGGTCAATGTTCTTTGACTCTTTCTCCCTAGCAATACTCACCCCTTCTTCATATCTCCACTGACGAGCCTCCTTGACCCTCCTCCTGATCACTTTGAGAATCATCCAGTGCCATGGACTATTCTTGTAGACCTTGTAGAGTTCCCAGGTCCCAGAGCTGAGCTGTGTTGCACCAAAGGTAGTCCCTTGGTCTTTTGACACTTGCTCCTTCTGCTGACGCTTCTTCTTGGCCTGTTGGATCATGTGGACATCCGGGTTCTTGAATACCTTACAACAACCGCATTCAATATTCATTATCCCAGTTACATTGCTTTGGGATCAGTAAATATTCATACTTATATTGGAAATATTATCGAAAATAAACACTTGAAAATATAACAACAAAAATAATTACTTGTCTCGCAGAAGTACCCAGCCATGCCCAGGTTTATGTATTTCACTCATGATATCATTAGTTTTTAAGTCTGTCAGTGTCTGATCCAGTGCTTCAAGGGCAAGTTTCTGTTCCATATGCATCTATACTACAAAAACTATTGACAGTTATATAAAAATGAATTTGAACCCTTTACACACAGACACTTTGTTGTAATTAGTAATAAGTAGGGAAAATAAACATACATCTATTTTTTGCAAAATATGCAAAAGAATGCAATAACATCTTGAAATATGCAACTATATTGCACTAAGAAACCTTGAAACATACAAATGTTTGCACTAACAAACCTTACAGCATTCAAATCTGCAGTAACAATAACATAATCTCCAATTTTATAAACGTGGAGGTAAATATCAAAATATTCTCAGGTAAACTAGAAATATCTTAAAGCATTAGATATTTATTTTGATAAAATAAGTGAAAATTTGCAATAGATTTGGAAATAAAGCAACACTTTGATTGACTGTCATGCAGTCAGAAAAGGTCACATAGCCTATGGCTTATGCCTTGAAGATGTATCACAATGTTAAATTTCAGCTTCCTAGATGCAAAACTGTGGCTTACCACCTGGAATATACAAACAGCACCAGTCCTGATCAGTGGTACCCTTGAATTTTTTGGGTAACCTTTACAATATCTTTAGAAATGAATAGGTATCTACCAATTTAACAAAGAAATCCTTATTTTTTTGAATTTCCAAGAAAGAATCAAAAATATGTCTTGGATAGTAACATTGGCATTGTTGCATAATATTTGGTTACACACACCATTTTGGCAGCAATGACTGCTCCCCAACATTTCATGAAGCCATTCATAAGCCTCTTGCACCTGTCATCTGGTTGTTTATCCCACACTTTTTTGTAATTTATTCAAGCTCTCGACTGTTTGTAGGATTCCTGCTGTGTATGGTATGCATTGAAAACATGACTCCAGATTTCTACTTCTTTCAAAGATTTTTAATGGAATAGAGATTAGGACTCATTGCAGGCAAGTTTGATACAGTCCAATTTTTCCCCCTTTTCAACCATTTTTGTCTTCTTCTGGATGTGTGCTTCAAGTTTTTGTCATGCTGTTACAAATGCATGATATTCCAACCGAACCTAGTTTTCTTATACTGGATGGCACATTTGGCTCTTGGTAATCCATTCATTTCATGATTTGATATAGTCAAGGCATTCAGTGCCCGGGACAGCAAAGCAGCTCCATAAGATTATGGATCCTACACAATTCCTAACTATACAGCATGCACTGCATTCCATGGGACTTTGTAGTTGTCACCTTACTAGGTTATCATAATTAACACCATGGTATCAGTTATCGGATCTGGGTCTGAGAACATCACAATGGGACTGTGAAAAATTGTCGCCTGGTCAAATAAGTCATGTTTTCAGCTTATTTTGGCAGATGATCAGGTTTGCAGATGAAGGAAACTGCATGATGTTATAGGTCCAGTCTGTTAGGAGGGCATTGTGCAAGCCTGTGGTTGCTCTGTAATGGTGTTGGGTGAATTCTTCAGGAGTTTATTAAGCGTTCTAAAAAAACTGGAGTCTGTCTTGACAGATGTTATATAAACAGATTTTCTGCAGACCCCTAGCATCCCTTTATGCAGGCCATGTTTCCTGATGGTGATGGTTTGTTATACACCACACCCCATCATGTGCAGGTGGCACAATACTGGTCCAAGGAACACTCAACTGCTTCCAGGTACTCCATTGGCCCCTGTACTCATCTTATTTAATTCATATTAAGCATATATGGGACATGGTGCAGACTTCACTAAATTCTCAGCCACCAAACCTAATGAATACAACTCAGTTTTGGACAGCCCAAGAACACACCTGGATATATATATATATATATATATATATATATATCCACCCAACTATTCTAGTACCTCATTGACTCCAAATCATGTCTTGTAGTCATTGTTATTCAGGCAAAGGTAGGAGCTGCAGGTTATCAGGTAGCTGTCTCTGATATTTGGGTCTTCAATTTGTCAATAGATAGATAGATAGTATGCATATGTATAGTTTATATGTATAAAAACCTATGTCTCATGTATGATTGTGTATGATACATACATATATGTATATATAATTACAATGATAAAAGCATTATTTTTATTTGAAAAACTTTTTTGACTGACATCCCATCATTACACATTGACTGTGTCAGTTACCCTAGAACATAAATGAAATAAACAATTAAAAAAACGAGCTGCCGCAGGAATCAAACATACGTCTAACAGGAAGCTCTCTTAATGCAACACCACACCTACCAATATGCAAAAAAGCCAGGTGGTAAGTCGGATGCCTAAATCTTGTCTTGTTCATTCAGTGTCCATATCTGTTCCATTGTTTCTCAGCATGGACAATTATATTATAAAGAAATGGATATGTTCACCGACAGAATAATTATAAATGTGTTAATCTTATTTGAAATTAATTTATTCAAATAGAGTTTTGAATAAAAATAAAACATTTATGATTATTCTGTCAGATTGAATATCCATTTCTTTATGATATATAAGTATATTCATGTTTATGTGAAAATGTTTCGGTATAAAAAGATAAGATAAGATAGATACATTCTACATGGAGTATATAATTTTTACATAGGCATTTATATCATGATATTATTCTTCTATGGATTTGGAACATTAAATTTGAACTGACTTCATTCAAAAACTTTGCTTCTGATCTATTGTGACAGCTGGCATATCAACATGCATTTTTAAAAAGATTTTGTCAAGATTTATGCTTTTTTGTTCATTGATTCTCACTTTTGAAAGAGGGAAGTAAATAAGCAATATTTTGGCATATTCTGCTTTTTTTATTTGAAAAAAGAATGAGTGAAATTATGAATCAAACACTAACAAAGAATTGTGCAGTTTATAAAGAAGGTACTGTGAATGATCAAACACATCAAAAGTGTTTTACAAAGTTTCTTGCTGCTCCCAGATTGAGTAGACCGTTTGAGATCAATTGTAAAATTCTACAACACAATCTTCAGCTTTGAACAGACGTGTCACTATGTTGAATTTCAGCTTCCTAGATGCAAAACTGTGGCTTACAGTTTGGAACATACGTACGGTACCGGTTAGGATTATTGATACCCATGAATTCTTTTGTGTAACCTGTACAATATCTTCAGACACAAATAAAAATCTACCAAATTTTCATCATTGGAATATCTTAATAGGATGTACAAAGTAATTTGACAAAAAAAAAATCCTTATCCCTGTTATCCAGCAACACAGGAAGGAGTTTATTGCTGGTTCTCTTCCTTTACATTTCCTGGATTAGTCAGATGTCAGTGATGTGTATTTTGCTACTCAATATTTATAACAGGAAAACATATTGGTTTTTATGAGACTGCTTGAATCAGCATCATCATCATCATCATCATCATCATCATCTTTTAATGTCTGACTCTACACATAAACCTACTCCAGGATTTGCCACACCTATTGTGGGCGTTGTACAGCCAATACTTTCTGAATTTGTCTAGTTCGTTTCTCCATATCTCTGGGGATCAATGTCATGAGTCATGATGTCCATCAATTGTCTGCCATTCTGGCAACATGACCAGCCCATTGCCATTTGAGTTTTCTGGTGGGTTCTATGATGTCTCAGACACCTGTTTTTCCTGTCTTGTGATCTCTCCATGTAAGGTTGAGCATGATTCGTTCATGTGCACATTGCTTAGTTCTCAGTTTGCGGGTCAGTCTCTTTGTTAGTTTCCATGTCTCAGCTCCCTTGGTGACTATCAGAAGAATGCATTGGTTGTATACTCTCTTTTTAGGACTAATGTTTCTGA
>OY735213.1:33030662-33058162 GCA_963457665.1 Thysanoteuthis rhombus | reverse complement strand
CAAACAACAAAACAAATAAATGAAAGAGTAATGACTGATTAGGAGAAATGGTTTGAGGGAACTTTTTCTGTATTTCTGTATACACGAAGGTTGCAAGAGGCAGTAGGTAGAAAGTGACCTTGTCACAAAAGAAATGAGAATGTGACATGCATTACAAGAATTAGTCTGAAGAAAGAGAAAAATCGCTGAAGAATGTATTGGAGGAAAAATTCAATGGGGAAATTTATTGGTGAAATCTATCAATATTGTGACATGAAGAAAATCTTAAGAGAAAATTGACTTGATCGGACTGTCAAAAGAGTAAGAGGAAATAAAGATGAGCTGAAAGAACGTGAGTACGAAGATTGGGGAAAAAAAAGAATTTGAAAAAAAAGGAAGGAAATAGGCAGTGATCAAAATGAGTTTGGGAACTAGGTAGATGGCAAGGCTTGGTTCTGGGAATTACATTTATGGCAAGGCTTGGTTTTGGGAACTAGGTAAATAACAAGGCTTGGATTTGGGTATTAAGTAGATGGCAAGGCTTGGTTCTGGGAACTAGGTAAATGGCAAGGCTTGGTTCTGGGAATTACATTTATGGCAAGGCTTGGTTTTGGGAACTAGGTAAATAGCAAGGCTTGGATTTGGGTATTAAGTAGATGGCAAGGCTTGGTTCTGGGAACTAGGTAAATGGCAAGGCTTGGTTCAGGGAATTACATTTATGGCAAGGCTTGGTTCAGGGAATTACATTTATGGCAAGGCTTGGTTCAGGGAATTATGCAGATGGGAAGGCTTGGTTCTGGGAACTAGATAAATAGCAAGGCTTATTTCTGGGAATTACATAGATGGCAGGGCTTGGTTTTAGAAATTTAGTAGATGGCAAGGCTTGGATCTGGGAACTAAGTAGATGGGAAAGCTTGGTTTTGGGAACTAGGTAGATAGTGTGGCTTGGTTCTGGGAACTTGGTCGATGGCAAAGCTTGGTTCTGGGAATTAAGTAGATGGCAAAGCTTGGTTTTGGGAACTATATAAATGGCAAGGCTTGGTTTTCAAAATTAGGTAAATGGCAGGGCTTGGTTTTGGAAATTAAATAGTTAGCAAGGCTTGGTTCTAGGATCTAGGTAGATGGGAAAGCTTGGTTTTGGGAAAAGGGTAAATGGTAAATGCCTCCATTATTAGTAATTGAACATATAAAAAAAGTTGATATTGAGAAAAAGTTTTATACAATCTCCTCCTCATCACACCATTTCCTTCCCTGGAAGTAAGGTTAAACAAACCATAGGTAAAGGAAGAGAGTGAGAGACTCAAAAATGAAATGTAAAATTAGAAAAAAAGATTAAAGAAGAGAAAAAGGCAACAGAGAAGGAAGGATGTAAAGAGGCGGAGGAGAATGATGAGAGAGTGCGAAAAAGGTTATAAAGGAATGAGAAGTGTGAAAGAAGAAGGAATGAAGAGAATGGGGTTATAATGAGGAAGTATAAGAAGGAGAAAGATAAGGAAAAAAAGACAGGAATAGAAGATTCCAGAGTTATGAAGTATTGATTATAAAGAAGTTTGGGAGACGATAGAAAAAGGCAATATAGAAAGACATTGAGCAAGAGAATGAAGACTGAAAAAAAATTTTTAAAGATAGGAGCAGATTGTGGAAAAGAATAAAAGGGAAAGGCTCTAGATGAAAAAAAAAATAGAAAAAGATTGGTAAGATCATGGAGTGAAAAAAATCGGCTAACAACTAAGAATGAAAAGAAAAATAACTATTGAAAGGGAAGAAAGAGGAAATTGAAGGTGGGAAAATAAAGAATGAAAAGTCAAGAGTTATGAATGATGGAGAGAGGAGAAAAAGGAAGAAGCTGTAAATCAAGAAGAAAAATTGAGACAAAGAAAAAATGAATAAAAAGCCACGAATAGAAGAAGAAAAGAATAAAGTTGAAGAAAAAAATGAAATTGAAGTTAGAAGAAGAAAGAATAAAAAAAGAAGTTATGAAAAATGGACTGAGAAAAAGGGAAAGGAGAGACTATGAATGAAGAAGAAACATAAAAGAGAGAAAAAAAAAATGAAAAGCTACGAATGAAAGAAGAAAAAAAATTTTTTTTGAAAGAGAGGACACTGAAGTTCAGGTAAAAAAGAATAAAAAAAAGACATTAGATTAGGATTAAATATTAGGAAAAAAATGGAGGGGCAGAAAATAAAGAACATATTGAATTAGAGAAAAATAAATACAAAGAAAGAAGAATTGAAATGGACAATTTAATTTGAAATTTGAAAAGAACTTTGTGAGATAACGTAGAGAAAAAAGAATTCTAGAAAGAAAATTATGTAGAAAAAAAGAATGAAAGACTTTTAAGGAATGAATATTAAGAATGATATCAAGTGAAAAACTTATATGAGAGGAAAAAATGTAAAAATTTAACTGTCCAAGAGGGAGAATGGATAGAAAAAGAGAAAAAAAAATCAAGTTGGCAGTAAAAAAAAACCCAGAAAGATTAAAATAAAATTTGAAAAATCATTTCAACATTCCGAGGAGGTTAGAATAGCCAGAATTTCTAGCAAACTAAAACTGCGAGAAAAAATTTATCGAGAATAAAGAAAGTCAGTCAGTTCTGATAGACAAGAAGATATCTGTGCACAATTTTAGGCAGGGCTATAAGGTGTACAATCTGAAACTGCATCAGTAATCTCAACAGGAACGGCATAAGCCTTTTGTTCTCTTGTTGATACCACTGGTTCTTAGTGAGATAGCAGAAAAATCCAATCGAAAGTAGAAGATGTAAATGTTATTTGGGTTCTTCTCAGGTTCCCTGTGAAAGGAAAATGAAAATATACGTGTTTTCGTATCTTCTGCTTTCAAGGACTTGTGATATTGAAACAGTTGATATTTATAGCCAATTCAAAATCTCTCTGTCTGTTTAAACAAGAGAATTAAATCATTTATGAGAAAGAGGGTTACTGAGATTAAAAGGTGAGAAACGGAATGGTTTTGTTTATTGTATATGCCAGTACATAAGACGGACATTTATTTAAAAAAAAAAAATGATTGATGAATTACATCATGTCCAGAGCGCTGGTATAATGAATAGGGGTCCACTCATAGAAGCTTGGTATGGACATGGTACTTGGATTAGTTGCAATGAGTGGTAGTCCATCAAATAACCTCACAAACTATTCATCTCGAAGTCCAGGATATACGGTAAGTAATTAGAGCCAATTAGGCTCATATGCATTTTACATCTCTGATACATTAAACTTCTGAATCAATTCCTCTTTTCTGATGATAGTAAAGTTTGTTTTGTTGTATTTTGATTAAAGCATATCTATAGGTATATATGTATGGTTAGTCTGGTACAAGGCCACAAGTATGGGGTGGCCAGAGAGGATTTAACTCACTGCACAGTTATAATAGTCTATTAGACTATCTTGTTAACCATTACCCCATTGTGGGGGATTCATGTAAGCATTTACTGAGCTAAACTGTCAAATAAAATGTCACAACTGTAGGGATCCGAGTGAGGCTTGAACTCGCTACACAATCAAAATAGTTTACAAGACTAGCTCAGAAGTCATTACCCTATAGTAAGGTACTTAGATAGGCATTTACTAATCTTAGCTTACTTTGAAACAAAGTCATGTGAGTAGGATGCCTAGTGTGGATCAAATTCACTACACAGAACTAATGGTCTAATTGACTGATTCAATAAACATTATCCTACATTCAGACACTCAAAGGAGATATCTATAGATATTTAATAAACTTAGTATGGCACAAGGTCAAGCACAATGATTAGTAGTATCAATGTGCTTATTTGAGGCAATACAGATAGCTGTGGCAACACACAAATCTCAGTGCCTTGTGGCACTGAGCAGAGGATGTGTTTATTTTGTTGCGTTGTATCTTGAACTATCCAAGTCAAAAGGTGAGAAAAATAATTGTCTTGTTTGAACAATCTGAACCATTTATGTTTCTCTCAAATGCCTTTGATATCTTTGAGTTTTCTGTCTGTCATACAATGTTGGTTTTGTAGATTTCTTTATGAATTTATTGAATTACATAATATAAATGGAGGTAGATAATCGAACAACTATAAGCATCAATGATGGTGAAGGATTTTTCTCATATGTGTATATGTTTGTTTGCTTTTTTGTTCTAGTGCTCTTGGCCATACTGTTTTATCTGCAGATTTAAGAATTGGTGTCTGTACTCCTCATGACCTCTTCGTCCCCAAAATCTTTGGTTTTCTGAAAAAAAGCTATTTTTCCTTCGGTGGGGCCTTATTTTAATAGGTTTATCAATATTTCTCGAGAATTTAGATATTTCTAGACGTATTTTAAAATCCTATTTTAGATGTTTTCCAATGGAAAACGCCAGTGATATTATTGATAGGATTTATTCTGACCATATTTAATCTTTGATAGAATTCCTTTTACACGACTTCAAAATTTGACTCCTCAAGTTTTCAATTATTGACATGTGATGGTGAGTTGATATTTATATGTTTGTTAGAATTTACAAGAAAACATTTCACATGAATTGAACCTTTAAGATGGAAAGAGTTTGTCCAAAACTTGAATAGAGAACAATTTTAATTCTGGTGTTCTGCAAAATATAGGTTTCAAAAATATACAAAAGAAAATATTTAATTTCCTTTCTCCCATTTTATATTATATTTTCTAGTTTGTTTTTTTTTTTTCTTTTCATTTGAAGACCAAATGATTGACTCTCAAAGTTATTGGGATAAAAATAGGCCCCCAAAGGACAAACTCTTTTTTGACAACACAACTGCAAATGGCAAAACATCAATAAAAACTAATTTCTGAAAAAGGTTACGTACATTTTGCTTTATATAGATAAAATATTTATAACCTTTTGTTTAATATGTAGGTATGATTATTCAGAAAACTCTATTCTTGTTTCAACTTAACATTTTTATTAGTTCTAAAAATATGAATAGAGAATATAATTCACAAACTTGAAAACCTATTTGAAACATTTTGGTTGAGATTTTATTTGGCCATCTTCTTGTTGCATCCGGGGATGTAGCTGGAGAGACGAAGTGAGAGAGGGTAATTTTGAATCCCCCCCGGGCCCCCAATGAAGGGGTCCCTGCAAAAGCTTTATGAATAGTAGTTCACCTACAGTATTTATACTCACATTATACAGTAATAAATCTTACTGAATATTGGAGGGGGCCTCTCAAGAAGCTAAATCCCCAGGGCCCGCAAATCTTAAGCTACCTTCCTGGTTACATTGAGTAATTTAGTTAAGTGTTATCAAAAAGGTACATTTTTGCGGGGATCCTGGTTGATTGTCAAGGTCTGTAGAATCTTGGAAATATGAATAAACTTTATACCTCTATGGTACAATGGAAAAAAATCAAGATGTGCATCTAGAACTTTAAAGAATAATTTATTCACTCTTTTCTTTAATCGATTGACATTATTTAATTCAAGTCCATAGTCCTAAAAAGGAGAGCATACAACCAATGCCTCCTCCCAAGAGTCACCCATAGAGCTGAAAGATAGAACCTAATCAAGAGACTGACCCACAGACTGAGAACCAAGCAATGTGTACATGAGAGAATCTTGCTCAATATCACATGGAGAAATCACAAGACAGCACAATATATTAGAGAAAAAACACGAGTCTGAAACATCAAAGAATCCATTAGAAAACACAGATGTCCATGGGCTGGTCGTGTTGTAAGAACGGCAGGTAGCTGCCGGATATCAAGACTCCCAACATGGATCCCCAGAGATCTCATGCGTAATCGAGGCTGGCAGAATACAAGATGGTGAGACGAACTAAACATGTCCAGAAAGTATTGTCTCCATGACAATGATAGGGAAATCTTGTAGAATCCTAGGGAAGGTATACGTCCAATGATGGACTATAAAAGAAGGAGAGGGAGGAGGAGGAGGAGGAGGAGGAAGAGGAGGAGGAGGAGGAAGAGGAGGAGGAGGAGGAAGAGGAGGAGGAGGAAGAGGAAGAGGAGGAGGATGATGATGATGATGATGATGATGATGATGATGATGATGATGATGATGATTTAATTCAAGTACAATAGAAAAAATTCAAAATATGAACTGTAAACAAACATTGTTGAATCTTTAAAAATTCAAAAGAAAATTAACATTGTTGCTGCTCTTTGTAAATCATCTCATTAATCTGCAATATAGTGTTGTGTGGGGCCTCACTAGGTGTGGGGCCCAATTGGGAGTCACTGATCCAATCAGCTCAAAACCAACTCTGTCTTGTCGATGAGTTGCAGGTTTCTTGTCAAAAAAAGGTCACATGCAATTTATCTACCAAACCTCGCTATAACTCAGAGTGTACATGTCATGTAGATGGCATAACATTATGTCATGTAAGTTATATTGCTCATATCTGTCTAAATTTCTTACCTACAGTTTGTAGACAAAAATGATGTACTTAGAATTATCAGTTTTCTAATAAGCTTATTTGAGTTCAGAAGGCTGTTTCAGTAAGAAATATAGATGCATTAGGTTGGAGTAAAAATTATCGTAGTTTTTCATAATCAACTTCAGATCAGTATATCTCAGCTCAGAATGAAAGTTAAAAATCAAAATAAGAATCTTCAGAATCAATGCATTTTTGCTAACCAGAAACGGGTGTTTTAGACTGCTGCTTGGTTTTTGAAGACCTTCCCTTGAAGAGAGTGATCAAAAATGTTTGAAAAGGTGGAGGTCGGTTGAAGAGAAGTCACGTGAATAAGCTGAGTGTGGTAGAGTTTTGTGGCCTAGTTCATTCAATTTCTGCCAGGTCATTCACGTGATATGCAAACTTTTTATCTTTTCATTCCAGGTCATTTGCACAACACATCCAGGTTTTCAAAATTTACGCTTTAAAATGCTATATTCCATGAATATTAGATAATACATCAAGGTTTAAAATAACCACAGTTATTTTTGTACCATTCAGCAAGCTTTTGGCAGTAGTAAGCTCAACCTTCAAGAATAAGAAAATCCTATCAGTCCTAAAAAGAAGAGTATACAACCAATGCATCCTCCCTCCTATAAAGCTGAAAGATAGAATCTAACCAAGAGACTGACCCTCACACTGAAAACCATGCAACAGACGTATGAAAGAATTATGCTCAACCGCACATGGAGAGATCACAAAATAACACAATATATCAGGGAAAATCAGGAGTTTGAGACATCATAAAATCTATTAGAAAACTCAAATGTCTATGGGCTGGTCACATTGCAAGAATATGAAGGGATAAGAAGCGAAACCTAGGCCGGCAGGATACAAAATGAAGAGACGAACTAGACAAGTTCGGAAAGTATTGGCTCTGCAATGCCATGATGGAGAGGTCTGGGGGAATACTGGGGAAGGTCAACGAAATAAGATTTTCCACTTGAAAACATCTGAAATAGAGTGAAAAAAAAAAACACGAAGAAACATCCACACCCTCCAGAATCTACATTTTTATAAATAAACCCTTCAGAATAAGGCCTCTCAAGAAGGTGAAAAAATCTTTTTTTCAAAAATCAGCACAA
Source organism: Thysanoteuthis rhombus (assembly GCA_963457665.1). NCBI lineage: Eukaryota > Metazoa > Mollusca > Cephalopoda > Oegopsida > Thysanoteuthidae > Thysanoteuthis > Thysanoteuthis major. The sequence goes on along the minus strand of OY735213.1, from coordinate 33,050,668 downwards.
CCTTTTTAGAAAGGATCTAATGAGGTATTGAAGCTAAATTTTGTGTCCGTAGACAAAACGGTATGGTCAGGAGCATTTGAACATACAAACAAACATATAAACACAAACATATGAAAAGAGAAAAGGATAGAATCCTTTGCCATCTTTGATGGCTATGGTTGTTCAGTAAAGACATAACATAAAAATGATTTTATTTCAAGAAGAAGCAACTCAAGATTAAATAATGCACAGAAATTGACTGGAGAGTTCAAATGTTGATTAAAAGTTTTGTTGTACCAACAGAAGAAACTGTTGTAAAGGCAAGACTAGACTAAACTAGATTTAACAATGCATGGGAAAAACAATTATCAACTAGCATTCCAAGGGAAATTATGAATCACAGCCACCCATGTATGCTTCTTTTTACTTCGTAAATTAAGCAGTGGTGGTGGTAAAATTAAGTTATCAATGAAATACTACTAGTATGGTTTGAACAAAAAATTCATGATTTAAAAAAAACATCAGTAGAAACTGTTGTGTGACCAACATGTGGTTTGGGGATGATCATTTAAAAGATTGGAAAAAAGGTTGATCAATGAATTAGTTACTTCACTTGCCTTTTGTTGGGCAGGTGATCACTTTCATCTCAAAACATCAGAAAATTAAGACAAATTTAGCATAGACACACATTGCAAATTGAACCTCCCTCAAGAACTTATTTTGGAGGGGAATTTTCAAAAGCAAAAAACTGTTTTTTTTTCAACATAATAGTAGATATTTAAATTTTCAGTCCTCTAGCTCCATGGTGTGGCTTTTATGTATGACCCATGAACACACACATACATTGCCAGTCAGTATCACTTGATACCTGAATGAAATCTATGCTGACCATTTTCAATGACAGTTTCTGATAATATAATAATAAACACAATGATTTTGTTGTGCTGGTCCCACAGTGGTTGGAGTAAGGACAAAGGGAGGTAACTTGTCAGAAAGTCAAAGGGTCTTAAATCATAGCACCCTTCAGATTCACACAAGATAGCTGGAAGTGGTGATATCCTAGAAGGCTCTTTCTGATTGAGATGGATGTAGTCAGTTTTGGTTAAAGATGACGGACGTAAAGTTGTCGGTTTGTTGTGTGGTCAAGAAGACCAGAGCTCAGAGACCATTGTTATGGAGTCGAGAAATTTGGCATTAGGAATGTTGTGGAGGACAGCTGCACTGTAAGAAGGACTGGGATTAGGAACTTGAAACAGCATCAGGTGGAGACTCCGATAGAATAGCTGAAAAAGGCAAGCTTTTGGTCTGTAGCAAATTAGAGGAGAAGAAGAAGGCTCAGTGAACTAGAACTTAATTCACAAACTAGGAAAATGAAGTGATAGTCAGTCAACCTAGCTTATGGACTATGCATACACAATATCATCAGATCTGTGGTGGAAATTCCTGATGCTGTAGAGATAATGTTCGTTCATTCCAGTAAATTGTGTTAAATATGTCTGAAAAGAGAAATTGATATGTATCTCTCTAACTTGTATATTCAATATTGAATTGAAGAGTAACTCTTTCTCTCTTGGGCATGTGTTTGCCCTCAATCCTACTTTCCTGTTCCTTTTCACCTCATTAGAATATCCTATCACCACTTTCTTTTGTCTCATCATTTATGGCTTTGTGCTGTTTCGGCTTTGCTATAAAACTGAAATTATGTAATTTTATGTGTGGGTCTTTCTCCCAACATATTATTGTGCGTCCATGCCTGCAAAAGGCAAACAAGTAAATCCAAGATGGCTGCTTGCCCACTTCTGCTCCGAGTGTAGTAGCTGTTAGCTTTTAGAGGTTAGCCCTTACGCTCATAAGAAGAAGATGGTAGGTAGAAGCTCGGAGTGTGCTGACTGCTTTTTGGTGGTATTAATGAGAGGACCTGTAGACATAACAATATGTGCATTATATCTATATGATAAATGTGAAAATTTTCTTTATTTTCTTGAAACAATGTCACTATTTCTGAACGAATCTTTACCAATTTTGGTATGGAGGTCCAGATGCAACCTAGAATAATGCATAAACAAAGAAAACCCAGGTTCAGGCTCTCTCTGGGGTCATATCCAATGTAATTTTCCTTTTTTTCAAAATTAAATACTTAGACCTGAAGTGCTAAAATCAAGGGAGATAATTTTATTCCAGTGTCCAGATATTTGTAGATGTTTTTCTGTTCAGATTTAATTGTTTTGGGTTGTGTCTACAGATTAGAAATTGCTATTTGGATTATTTTTCATAAGACATTTTAATTTGTTTTTTGACTCAATTTTTCATAACAATAAATTTAACATTAAACCTGATGATAAATTTGGTATTTTATTTTAATGATCTTTTGGAAGGGGTAAACTTTGGCACATACGTGATACTTCTTTTTATTACAGTTTTTCACTATTTTGGATTAGATAGAATTATCCTCTGTCCACGCCATAAAAAGTTTTCAGAGCCATTTTTCTGACAGTATCAACATTTGTTTATTGCAATCGTTGTTGTTGTTTGTGAGAGGGCACTCGGGATCAGTTAAAACAGAATACCAACCAAGTATTATTTAGATATAAATATATTTCAGAGTTATTTTTTGATAGTATCAACATTTTCTTTTTATTGCTATTTAAAATTTCTATACCGATCTTTCAGAAGTGCTGTAGGTAACTAACTCAGACATGAAACCTTTCTCTAAACTTGATTACAGAGGGATGGAAAGCATGAAATTTAGTTTTCTCTGGAAACTTTTGCATGACAATTTCATTGGAAAATTTTGCATGACGATTTCACTGGAAATTTTTGCATGACAATTTCACTGGAAACTTTTGCATGACAATTTCATTGGAAAATTTTGCATGACGATTTCACTGGAAACTTTTGCATGACAATTTCACTGGAAACTTTTGCATGACAATTTCATTGGAAAATTTTGCATGACAATTTCACTGCGAACTTTTGCATGACAATTTCACTGGAAACTTTTGCATGACAATTTTTCACTGGAAACTTTTGAAGACACGCAAATTTTTTCTTCCTTTTTAAATAGAAACCTTTTCACGCACCTGATATTTTCTCCTTATTACAGTTTCTCTCCGTAAATATTTGCAAACACCTGATACTTTATTGAAATATTGCAGTTTTCTGAAAGTTTCTTTTTTTGAGGAATATTCACTGATGATATTTTTATGAATTTAATTTTTTGAACCAGACATAATTATCCGTTATGACAATGATATGTAAATAATGTCAAATATTAAATGTCAGTAAATTTGCATGAATAATATTAATATGATATTAATGAACAAGCAGGGATTCCTGGAATTGCCTGGGGGAAATATAAATTCAAATTTGACAACACTGTAACACATATGTTCTTTATGTTCTTTAATATATTTTTTCTTACCCCCCCAAAAAACGGTGAAATGGGCTGTATGAACAAAGATGCTAAACTTGACATGGAAATGTGCATGCTCATTTCTTCTCACGGGCAATGCAGGGATACCCTGCTGATAATATATATATAATACATGTAAAACATACGTCATATGCATCTATCAAATACTTATATATTAGTAATAATAATTATGATAGTAGAACTGGAAGAAAGTGATAAGCTAGGAAAATATTTGGATTTCGCGAGAAAATTTCAAAAATTGCCGAATATCAAGGGGCTCTAGAGCTGAAAAATGGAACCTAACCAGAAGATTGACCCTCAAACTGAGAACCATACAACATCCACGGGGAAGAATCATCCTCAACATAATGTGGAGAGATCACAAAAAAAAGCACAGTATTTTAGAGAAAGAAATAGGAGTCAGGGAAATCATAGAACCCATTAGAAAACTTAGATGGCAATGGGCCAGTCAGAATGCTGGACCTCATGGCACTCAACATGGATCCCCAGAGATCATATGCAAAACTGTGGCTGGCAAAATATAAGATGGCGTGACGAATGAGATAAGATAAGGAAAGTATTAGCTCAGCGACGACCATGATAGAGACATCTGGTAAGTCGTTGGAAAGGTCTATGGGCACTAAAAGGCCGATCATGATAATGATGATGATGTTGATCATCATCATCATCATTATCATCATCACTACCACCACCACCACCACCACCATCATCATCACCACCACCAACACCACCATTATCATCATCACAATCACCACCATCATCATCATTATCATCATCACCATCACCTTCATCATCATCACCACCACCACCACCACCACCATCATCACCACCACCACCAACACCATCATTATCATCATCACCATCACCACCACCACCACCACCATCATCATCATCATCATCACCACCACCACCACCACCACCACAACCACCACCACCACCACCGCCATCATCATCATTATAATCATCAGTATTGGCAAACTTGGAATCGTTCTGAAAAGCCTTGCATTATCTTACAAAAAACCTGGAAGAATTGGAAATTAGAATCAAAATCATCCAAATGACCGCACTACTAAAATCAGATCAGAAAGGGTACGGAGACCTTTCGAGTCATTGAAAATATCCATCCATCCATTCCAATCTTTTGAAACCTATTACATTATTTTCGTATTTATCCCCAGCAATTTTTTTTTCAATCCCAGTTTGCTCTATGCATTCATCAGAACTGTTTTTCTATTTCAGTCTATTTATACCTAATTGCATAAATCAGATAGTGAATGTGTTCGATGTCCACTTTATTTATTCTGTTCATGTAGATGTTTCCATGCGCTTATCTATTTCTCTATCAATCTGAGCCGCTCTCGACAACTTATTCACATACTTCCCTCTCCGTCTCAGTCTGTTCATATCTACCGTTCGTCTGTATACGGAGATAGGAATGGGTTCTGGGAACCAGGTACATGGTAATGTCTCCATTAGTAGATGTGATCACGATGATGATCATCATCATCATCATCATATTATTCGTTGTTAGAGGTGGACTTTCCCTCAAGATTTGCCAGACCTCTCTATCATGGGCATTGCGGAGCCAGTGCTTTCTTAATCTGTCTAGCTCGTAACACCATCTTTTTTCCTGTTGGCCACAATTTTGCATATGATCCATGTTGCGAATTCGACATTGAACAAACAAAAAACCTGGAATTTGAGAAGTAAGTATACACGCAGTATTCCCACATACCCACTCCATTTCCACCACAGTCTCTACATACACATATAGATATAAATCAAACTGTGAACAACATATACTTTTTATTATTCTTTTTATATCTACTTCATAACTTAATGATCTATATATGTTTCAAGGTACATAAATCTACCCAGCTGTCTAAAATATCTTGAGTGAATGTCGTTGTCTATTGGTTGGCCATGTATCCAATGTCACTCGCTCCTGTGTCCTTGTGAAAGTCACCACGTAACCTCCCTGCAATGACTTCATTTCAAGAAACTCTATTCTACTTGCTTTTAGCTGCTGTCATTAATGGTGCACAGATTTTCTTCTACTTACTGCTCTCGACTGTGTAAAGTTAAGACATCTCAAAGAAGATCTTTAATTAGATCATACACGCATTTAGTCAAAATCTTAATTGTTTTCACTATCAAGAAATAAAGGAAAAGATCGTTTGAAGTCTTTTCAATGATTGGAATAATTTGAATTGATTTACTCCAGTGCATTGCAACTTTTGTGAATAACTATGAATTTTCTGTTTGCATGTCTGCTTCTTGATATGCATTTATCTCCCTTTAGCTTTATTTTTTCTTTCTTCCTTTCTTTCTTTCTTTCTTTCTTTATTTCTCTTTCTTTCTTTCATTCTTTCTTTCTTTCTTTCTTTCTCTTTCTTTCTCTCTCTCTCTCTCTCTCTCTCTCTCTCTCTCTCTCTCTCTCTCTCTCTCTCTTATCTTTCTTTTTCTTCAGTGTACACAATAGGTTCCCATTAGTTGGGACATAACAAATAGAAAGAAAACAGGTCTGGTTGCTCACTCAATAGAAAAACCATATGTTACCAACATCTTTTGGCTGCATGTCATGCCTGGGGGGATTAATTAAAAATGTATGTATTGTAGAGAATATGAAATCAATATTTTTTCCTGATTCATCAGTTAAAGAATAAAACTTTTAAATGAAAACTGAAGTTCACTAAATTTCTTCAACAAAATATCGTAGAAACTTAATAAAAAAAAAATATTTGATCATTATTATTGTTAGGAATCAAGTGACAGCAAGTCTCCTCATATCTGCAGCACCCTCCTGAGTATTCTTGCTGTAGTTTGGTCAGTCTCAACCCTACCACAAATCTCTTATTTCTTCTGTCTCATGCCTAGTTATTGGTATGCCGATTATAACAGACATAATTGGAACCATTCGAAGCTTTAATTTTTGGGCAAGGTTCAGGTATTATTTCTTTTATCCTCCCAGTAATAGTATTGTTATGACTAGTATTTTTCAGATGAGCATGTATTTTTTTGGATAATTTTAGATAAAAGATCTATTTCTTTTTGGATAATTTTTTTGATAATTAGTTCTGGCAAATGCCCAGGATACGGTGATTCATTTATGTGAGGTACGGATATCAATATTATTATTGGTTGCTTGGGCTTACCTCTCAGATTATCAAATAACACATTATCTTGGAAAGGTTTCACCTCTTGGAAGAAAATGATTAGATTTCAAATCCTTTCATAAGATAGCACTCAGAGGGTGGATACCTCTGCCAATACCATTAAGGGGAGTGATTGAACATGAATCTACTCCAAAATTTAATCAATCCTTTCATTATCCACCCAATGACAAAATTCCATAGAAATTCATTGAGAACTTCTGGAAATATTGCGTTGACAGACATGAATTTATGGCAGTATTATGTGGCATGGAAATATGACTATGACATAAGGGAAGTAATTGTTCATGTGTTCATCCCCAAATTAAATCACTTATATTGTAGTCTATTATCCACCCTACCAAAAAAATCTATAGTAATTCATTGAGAACTTCTGGGAATATTGTGTTGATAGACATGAATTTTTGGCAATATTATGTGGCATGGACATATAACTATGACATAGGGGAAGTAATTGTTTATGGATCCATCCAAATATTAAATCCCTTTTATCATAATCTATTATCCATCGTAAAACTTTTGGAGATATTTTGTCAAAACTCATAAGTATATACATAGATGTATGAAAAAGCAGAAAAATATCTCTTATTCAAAATAGAATATACCTGGATTCATCCTAATTCCAACCACCTTATGCTTATCGTATTGTCCAACATTTCTCATTGAAATCCGTTGAGTACTTTCAGAGATACCATGTGGGAAAATGGACAGACTTGACCAAGTATGTATACCTCTACAACTACACTGACAGTGGTAAATAAAATCAATGAAAATACTCTCTCAGTTTGATTCTTTTTAATCATTTTCCAAGTTTTCCAAAATATCAGACAATTCTTGAGTTGCCTTGGACAACTCACACACACACACACACACATACACACACACACACACACACACACACATGCACACACACAATATAATGCCCAGTGTTTGTAAAGTTAAGTCTGTGTTCAATGCAAAAGGGGAGAAAGTAATCCCAGTGATAAGGTCAGTTCCTGAATCAGTTTCGTCCAAGTTTTGGAATTGATGGATTCTGATCTTAGCCTTGCAATCCAGATTTCATGCTTAATAGTGTTTGCTATGTATGAAGAGGATCCGGTGTGGGGAATCGGAAAAGCTTTTGTATTACGGAAATCCAGGTTGGAACAATTGCCTCGGTTTGAATACTCAATCCGCTGTAATCCCTCGAATATATCATTCCTGATCCACTTCACTGTTGCTTCGGGTTCTGTTTTCGATCGTAAGAAAAACACGACAAACAGAATCATTTGTGATTTAAAGACTTATTCGTCTAAATAGACTTTTACTATAAAGGAATTTTTTTAAAAAGTGGGATGGCTTCATTTGAAATTAAAACATACATTTCTTACTTTTTATTATTAATCCATCTTTTTATACATATCACTGGTTATATTTTTTTTTTATTTCTTCAAGGAACTTCATTTTGACTTTTCAACTTTTGCGTTATTGTGTAGGACTTGATTTCAAATACACCTGAGTTGTCACTTTTGACAATAGTAAAGTAAAACTATTTCATTAATTTTGATAAGACTTCTGAATTTGAGTGAGCAGACTTATTTATATTCAGAAGAAACTAAAATCAGCTGGCATTCCAAGGGAGATTATGAATCACTGCCATCCATATATACTGTTTTTTACCTCGTAAATTAAGCTGTGATGGTGGCGGTAGAATTAAGTTACTTTGATGAAAATACTTCAAGTATGTTTTGAATTTTGAATCTATGATAGTAAAAAAATAAAAACATTGACATAAACTCAGGGATCATCTTGCCATAAACTCTCATTGTAAATTGAACACTCCAATAAAAACCTATGGGGGGGATTTCGAATAACAAAAAAAAGCATTTTCCCTACTCATTGTGGTGTGTGTGTGAGTGTGTGTGTGTGTGTGTGTGTGCATGTGCAAAATTTCAAGTTCTTACTACGAAACCATGAAAGTTTAGGGCTGGGCAAAGTCGGGATAGACAGATACACATAAATGTCAGGACACATCAATAACCTAAACCTAGCAACAGTGATTAAACTGGTCTGTTGTGGGTAGAAGAGATTAACATGTTTACGTTTCTCGTAACTTGTTTGAATATAGCAGTTCAAAAACAGGAAAATAATGATCTTATTTTCACTATCTGATAACAGAATACCTAACCCTGTTAATGTAGCATTGGAAACACAAACACTGTGAATACTGCAGTAGTATAAGCGTTAGAATACCTGAATCAATGAGGGTGTTATTTGAAAACATCAACCAGAACTGTCAGCATAGGTCAACATAAGTTTCTCCAGTATTTAAGAGATTCTGGCTGGCTGTGTATGAATCATGTGTGTAGACTGCACCAATGAAGCTAGAGGGGTGAAAATTCAATCATTCACTCTATATTATGTCTAGAAAAAACAGTTTTTTAATTTTAGAATCCATGTTTTTTTTTGTGGGAGTGGGGTCCATCTACAATGTAGGTTTGCGCTAAACTGATCCCTTATTTTGTGTCTGTCAGTGTCCATGCTTCTTTTTTTTTAAAATTTGAACTTTTTTAACGAAAGGTGAATGAAGAAACTTATTCATTGATCAACTCTTTTTTCAATTTTCAATTGATCACCACCAACATGGCATGTTGCAAAACAGATGGTCGAATGACGGTTTCTATTGAGTGAATAACCGGACCTGTTTCTATTGCACTTAGCGTCAAAACCTTTTACAGTTTTAGAAAATTTGTATCCAACTTTGTTTGTGAATTTCGGATCATTCACAATACTAATAAACAAAAACGGTTTCAAGAATCAGATAATCGAATTTTGTTCCAATCTTTTGTTGGATGGTGATCCCTAGAAATGTCTAAAGGTGAAAAAAACAAAAACAAGTGTGGACACTGGCAAATAGAAACTAAGAGACTATTTAGCAGGGAATCTTAAAAAAAACAACAAAAAAGAATTTTTTCAAAGATATAATGAAGACTAAATATTTAAATTTTCAGCCTTAAAGTTCCATCGTCACAGCCAACCAGTCCGCCAGACCCACTTTAAAACCTAAGAAACCTTTGGTAATTTTGGTTGATGGTTTATAATTGGTGCAGTTGATGGAGAAATTATTTTGAATGATAGAAGCAGCTTTATCACAAGTTACAGCTTAAAAATCTCATTGATGAATGTTCCATATTTGTAATACAAATTTGGAACAGGTATTAACACTTGATCTTGACAAAATACCTGAGACAAGAGGAGCTACAGGAAGACAATATTAAAGCCATTTGATGGAGTAGCATATTTATATTGTTATAGTGAACATGGTTGATTATAGAAGTCAGCATGTTTCTAAATTGATGTTTTAAAGGTCAGGTAGCTTCAAAGCCAAAATGTCAACCCTGATATTCCGAAAATCCAATTCAAGTGTGCCATAAAGAAAAAGCATATTTAAGATATTCCAATGCTAAGAAATGAATGATTTCTCTCCAATCATTCTCATACAGCCTAGCAAATAAACATGCACTCTCATCATTTCCCAGGTTTTCCGTATGTTAAATGTCTATGAATGAAGATATTACCATATACCTAATTCCCAAACCCAGCTTTACCGTATACCTAGTTCCCATGCCCATGTCTTTCTCTGGCTATGTCTCTGTTGAGTTGAGTCACACTTACATAATTTACTAAAAATTTTTATGACAAACTTTTAATAAGGTAGGTTACTGATTTTATCTCCAGATATGCATACGTAAACAGTTATCTGTACGCAAACTCACACATAATCTCATACAAATGCCTTTGAGGAAGGTATCAATGAAATAACTAGTCAGTAGCATGCAATAGTAATTATTGTAGTAAGTGAGTGAGAAAATGGGGAAACCACTCTCCCATAACTATCATAAATGCCCATGTAGTAGACAGTAAAATATGACTGGGTTCAGTTGAAACACATGTGAATGTATATATATATATATATATATATATATATATATATATATACACATACATATATATATCTGTGTGTGTGTATATTTCAAGTAAACCTAGTCTTGTACTCACAAAAACACATATATATATGTATATATATATATATATATGTATATATATATATATATATATATATATATATATGAAGGGCTCCATGACAAAATGCATTATACGCCAAATTTGATTTATACTCCCCTGTCGAATATCCAGAATGTGATCTACCGATATCTACCTTACTTACCCCGCAAAACACATTTAAGCCTTCCTATGGATTGAAAGAAAATGGTATTTTGAAGAATGCATTATAGAGTATCACCTTTTTCACTCTTTCTCATATCAAGAAATTTGGATATAAGGCGCTTTATCAAGGAATCTTATATATATATATATATATATATATATATATATATATATATATATATATATATATATATATATATATATATGTGTGTGTGTGTGTGTGTGTGTGTGTGTGTGTGTGTGTGCTGGGACCAGGAAAATTTAGTGATTTGAACAGATTGATAAATCTGTTCTAATGACTAGTTACCTTGCATTTTCCATGTCTTGTCGGACATTGCACAAATCTTTGAAAAATCACTCAAGCAAAAAATAAAGGACACTATTTTCTATCAATTTTGTCTTCCTTGGAGGATGCCATTTCGCGCCTCATGTTCCACAAACTTTTGGGTAGCATTTCACATATGTATAGTAATTTACTAAGTATAACTTAGTTTTGGCACAAGACCACAAGTATGAGGTACCCGGTGAAGACCAAAGCAACTATTTGGTAGTAATGATCTGCGATACAAGCTTTCTAACAATTATATCCTGATGAGGTGTCTCCATTAAATAGAAAGTTTTAGCATTAAACCATATATCAAGATAATATATACTTACATGTATATGCAGAAAGTCGTATTCATCAACATGCATACATATATATAGAAATAAAAATAGTCATATACAAACATGGATACATACATTTATATAAAAACATATATATATATATATATATATATATATATATATATATATATACATATAAATTATTTAGATATATTAGTTGGAAGATCTATGATTAGTTTAATGTATCTTATTTCCAATTATGCATTTCGTTGAAATGACATCTTTATCAGATTGGAATAATTTTCTATTTTCAAATTGGTGTTGTTTTCATCATTGTCATGGGGATCATACAATGTTATCATGTTCTGATGGTGTTATATGGTAGTTATTGATGATTATTTTGTGGATAATTTTAATTTTTAGTTTTGAATATCTGGAATCTTAGCCTGTGTGCTTTTTCTTATTGATCTTTATTGGTGTTCTTAATTGTTTCAATATCAGTTTTGCTAATACCAAAAACAAATGAATTTTTGCAGGTTGTCATTCTATTGTGTCACCTTCCAAGATTATTCTAACTCGTCATAATTTGTTTCTTTCTTTATTATTTGTGCACTTTTTAATTCAAAATTGAAGTCCTCATTGCTGTAATAGACCACAAGAGCAATCAGATTGTTTATTATCCGTAGAGCACTTTAATGTTCCCAAATTCTCTTGTTTGAAGTTCTTGAGGTTTCACCTATGTATTTCTTATTGCAGTTTTTACGTGCTATTACATATATACCAGCTTCAGGTATTGGTTCATTGTTTGCTTTCTTGTTGGTTATGTTTTTTGCAGTTTTAAATGTGCTGTTTATGATTTGGATTCAAATTCAAATAACTCACATCTTATTGGAAATCATTCCTCTAATAAAGAATATATATATATATATCATTCAATTTTATGCAAGGCCTATTGAAGGGTTTCACAGAGCCTAGCATAAGTGCCTATTCTTTCATTTGCCTGATTCTCCAAGATCGCTTGTCATCTATTTTCCGATATTTCTATAAATTATTCATGAGTGTTGCTCTCTATCTATTATAACAGATAAAGAACCACATGAAAACAAAAAATAGAGGATACAATAGTTGAAACTTGGTAACTATGAAAACCAAGATGAGGATAATAGTTTTATTAAATCAGTGCATAGTAATTACCACAAGGTTTTGAGTGATGTGGCTATCAAGCCTTTAGCTGCATCCGGCATTCAGTAAGTCCTGAGTATTGCCAAGAACTTTTTAACCTTTCAACAGGAAGAATCCAGGGATCTGAGTATCAAAGCCATGTTCTCACACAAGATACCCTCGATCCAAACTTGAATAAACAAGACCATATAAATTAAAAATTCTGAATGTCAACTAAATGTTTGATGTACAAGGCTTCAACTCATTCAGGCCTGTCTTTTTTAAGGACATAATGGATGGATTTGAGTTTTCTCATTTTCTAAGAAACCCTGGGAAGTCATATATCATTTTCAAGGTTATGTGACTTGATTACGTATTCAAAATGGCTGCAACATTTGAAGCAGACCTATGTGCACTTCCAACCTGAATAAGTCAATGGCCACCATTTAATTTTTCTAATTCTTTTGTATACTGGCTCCTGATAAACATTGGGTTCCGCACAGTGCATTCATTCTTTTCTGATCAATTCATATATACTTCTTCCTTCCTCTTACACCATTTTCCTTCTCATTCATTATCTCTTGTCTAGATCTCTTTCCAGACTGAATGATGAGCACCTCTTGCTTTTCCTACATAGTCTACTTGAACTGAGTCTGTCATCTTACCTCAGATTACACAACTTCCTCACAAAAGTCAAACAAATGTATAATACAAAAATGGTCTGTCTTGTGTCTGAAACAGATATTTCCCACTGATGCCTGAGGCAAAGTTTTGATTGCTGATCTTCTGGGTAGGTAGGCTGGTCCACTTGGCTTGGAGCGTAGGTATAAGACAATCTTCCTACCTCCATTTCACCTGCTTTTGTCATGCTTTATTACGTTTACTGTATTTCCAGCATTTGTTGTATAGACAAGAAACCATATCAGATTTAGATCTGCAGGTAGTTTTCAATAGTAAATTCATTATCATCAGCCTTTTGATGTCTGCTATTGGACGTAGACCTTTCCCAGGATTTGCTGAACCTCTCTATCATGGTTGTCGCAGATCCAATACTTTTCTGAACTTGTCTAATTCATTTCACCATCTTATATTTTGCCGGCTACAGTTTAGCATATGATCTCTGGGGATCCGCATTGTAAGTCCTGATGTCAAGTTGTTGTCTGCCATTCTTGCGAAATGACCGGCCCATTGCCATTTGAGTTTTCTAATGGATTCAATGATTTCCTTGACTCCTATTTTTTTACTCTAACATACTGTGCTTTTTTTGTGATCTTTCCATGTGAGGTTGAACATGATTCTCTCATGTCCAAGTTGCACAGTTCTCAATTTGAGGTACAATCTTTTTAGTTAAACATTTCGTAAAACTAACTTTCTCACAAAGACCAGATGTTGAGCTAATACGACCAAAACCAGCATGTACAGAATTCATGTAATTGTGGTAATGAAAGTGATGGAGAAAGGGCCTGGTCCCTGGAGAGTTGAACTTGAGAGCATAAAAAAAATGATGATTTGTAAAATGAAAAAAAAATGCTTCATCTCAGGCAACATTTAATAACTTTCTCACACATCAATGCAGGTGATCATTTTGCGATTCAAATGTATCACGATTACTATTCTTTTGAAGTTTATTTTTCTTGAGAGATCTGACTGAAATATAGAATATCAGTTACAAGCATTTGTGGAGGCTATCGGCAAAGAGATAATTTTAGTTTGAGTTGTTTACTTCAAATGATTAAAAATCTATTGGCACTTGATTAAATGATACAAACTGGGGAAAGAACTGGAAGCAGGAAATTGCCCAGCAGACCGTAAAGAAATATTTGAAGTTGATATAAGTAGTCAATTCTTTGACTTCAAAAGAATAACTTACAGCCATTAGAATTATCCATTGCCTCATTCATAACAGTGTGCCCTGATTCTTTCTCAACCTTTTATTTCATTTTATCACTCATCTTTTGTCTTATTCTCTCCCTCTTTTCACTCGCTTCTACTCTAATTTTTGGTATGATTTAAACCACACACACATACACAAACATACACTCATGTACACACATAAACATATATTGTGATAATTTTTGAGTCTTGAGTTAACTATGAGTGAAAAGTGATTCGTATCAGGGATAGGGCATATGTAGGAGGTATGTCCAGGAAGGAAAGTATCCAGGTATTTGATAGCGAATAAAATGGTCTATCTAGGGCAGCAGCACCTTAGTCCTTTTAAAGGTACTTCTCTTGGGAACTCAGACACTTATCCCAGCATTACTTCCACTTTTCAAAACAGTATACAATTTCCTCTCTAGGGATTGTTATCAGCCTCTTTCATGACATTCTCCTAAATCTTATCCATGGTCTGAAATCTTCAAAACAAAGCCAACTTTGGCCTTGGGAAAAGTCAGAAGGGGCAGAGAGCCAATTCTGAAATGTAAGAGGCAGGGGCTGATAAATCTGAGTGATGCGATGTTTTGCCAAAAACACCTGCACAGGAAGTGAAGAATAGGCACCAAGAATGAGATGATCTCATAGCATACAAGATCATTCAATGACATCTCGTTGTCCAATGAGTAACCTGAATGGAGAGTGTATATTCATGCATGTGAAGTAAAACACTCTACGATTGGTTGCCAATTTACGACTGTACAACCTGTTCTTGTGAAAAATCAAAATGGTTGGTTCTTTTCTGGATGGACTGAGAACAATGATAAAAAACATTCTTGAAAAAGCATTTAATATGAAAATTTCACCAACTGGTTTTGTTAGTGATGCGAACCTTTTTCCTCATCATAAATGTTATCAAGAAAAAACCTTACCAAAAGCCTGGTACACAGGAGAATATTTCGTAATGAATTTATTTTGTTTTTTTGTCTCGATTTTTAAAACACCATTTGTTTCAGTCAGAGAAAAAGTGCTATTGTATTATTCATTATTCAGTGGTTAGATATTGACCATTGAAATCATTTGGCCTAGTGAATGCAAACCTCACTCTATCATTATACCTTTGTAAATGACCAGGATCTTTTTGTATTTTTCAAGTTTCTTCATCTGATATAGGGTAGGGTGAGGGCATACATTCATAAGTAAAGCAAATGTTTATATGCTGTGACGGAAATAGGTTTTGAGAACTAGGTGTACAGTAATGATGGGTTTTGAGAACTAGGTATACGGTCATGCTGGGTTTTCGGAACTAGGGTTATCTTTCTATTAATGGACATTGAACATATAAAAAAGCTGGAAACTAAGAAGTAGTTATGTACTGTAGGGTGGGTTATTTGGCTAATATATTTGAAAAAAATGTTATGAATATTTTGTTTTTTCTATCTGAATTTCCAAAACAATGTTAGTTCTTGTCGCACAAGCAGTGTGCTTATATATTATTAAGTTTCAAGCTTGATGAAATTATGCTTAACAAAATTGTAACTTAAAACATATTGTTGACTCATACCAATACATCTAAACTGTTGTCATGAATTTATTTTATCTTGATTTTTAAAATATCATTTGTTTGAGCCAAACAAAATTACTTAGATTCTTTGATGATTCAACACAATGACAAAGGAAAATTCTTGAAAAGGATATTCACTAGAAAATTAGTGCGCTTGCACATGTGCAAGCACACTATTGTTCTTTTGTGTATTATCATTATTGTTATCATTTATTTATTCTGTTTCCACTCATTTTTGGTGCCACTTCTCCTTTTACAGTTCTTGGGGTATCAGCTCCATTCAAACGCTAATTGGTGTGTCTCAGTGCTTTGTAATGCACTTGCATGCAGTTTTGAAAAAAAGGTAATTTTTAAGGTTCTAGAGATAGGATTCTTTTCACAGTGTAACTAATGCTAAGCTAAACCGTTCGTACAGTTTTAAAGTATTCGCTAGTGAACGTTGTAAAGTTTTTTTTTGTGCTTTCAATTAGGTTTTGAGGGACTGCATTGCATCACAATCACACTTCTAGAAAATGCAGACTTTTGTTTCACTTTTTAGTTTTGTGTACGGATGTTTTTCCTCGTCAATTTGAATTCCTTGTCCTGTTTTATCTATTTACTCTGTGTCTCTGATTCTCTCTCTCTCTCTCTCTCTCTCTCTGAGGATATCTGTACCCTCACGAGTATGTTAATCTATTTACTCTGTCTCTTGTCTTTTTCTCTCTCCCTCTGATCCTCTCTCAGAGTATATCTGTACCCTCTTAAGTATCTATTTACTCTGTCTCTCAGATTCTTTCTCTACCTGTGATTCTCTCTCTCTCTAAGGATATCTGTACCCTCAAAAGTATGTTTATCTATTTACTCTCTCTCTCTCTCTTTGATTCTCTCTCTCTCAGAGGATATCTGTACACTCACAAGAATGTTTATCTATTTACTTTGTCATTGATTCTCTCTCTCTCTCTCTCTCTCTCTCTCTCAGAGGATATCTGTACACTCACAAGAATGTTTATCTATTTACTTTGTCATTGATTCTCTCTCTCTCTCTCTCTCTCTCAGAGGATATCTGTACAAAGTATGTTTATCTATTTACTCTCTCTCTCACTCTTTCTGATTCTCTCTCTCTCAGAGGATATCTGTACCCTCATAAGTATGTTTATCTATTCACTCTGTCTCCTCTCTTTCTCTCTCTCTTTCTCTCTCTCTCTCTCTCTCTCTCTCAGAGGATTTCTGTACAAAGTAGGTTTATCTATCTACTCTCTCTCTCTCTTTTTGATTCTTTCTCTCTCTGGGGATATCTGTATACTCACAAAAATGTTTATTTACTCTGTCTCCTCTCTTTCTCTCTCTCTCTCTGTCTGATTCTCTCTCTCTCTCTCTTGGAGGATATCTGTACCCTTATAAATACGTTTATCTTTTACTGTCTCCTCTCTTTCTCTCTCTCTCTCTGATTCTCTCCCTTTCTCTCTCTCTTTCTGATTCTCTCTCTATCAGAGGATATCTGTACACTCACAAGTATGTTTATCTATTCACTCTGTCTCAATGATTCTCTCTCTCACTCTCTGATTCTTCCTCCTTCATGCCTGTTAATGTTACACTTTTTCTTTCTTCTCTCTCTCCACTCTCTCTCTCTCTCTCTCAAAGGATACCTGTACCCACCTGAATATGTCTGCCAACGACACAAAGATCCACTCTCTATTAACGTCCAATGAATATGGAGGACCTCATCACGACACAACGGTGGGGACCAATCCATGTAGATGTAATTCTGTCCCAACGAATGCAAGGTCATGCGCCTTGGTAGAAACAAATCAAGAAGAAAATGTACCGTGATGAAAGATGATAGAACACTACATACACCGATGGTAACTACCGAAGAGAAAGATCTTGGCGTTCATGTAGACAACTCACTCACCTTCACTGAGCATATACCAAACAAAGTGAATACTGTGAATGAAACACTTGGCTACATACAACACTCATTTAAGGACATCGATAGGGAGAGACTTCTTCTACTTTATAGATCTCTGGTACACACCCAACTGGAGTTTACTTCTTGCATATGGTCTCCTCAGATGCCATAGAGAGAGTACAGACTAGAGCCATCAATATCATTCCCAGACTGAAAGATTAGGACAATTTAATCTTAAGACCCTGGAATACCGAAGAAAACATGCTGACCTATTGGAAATCTATAGAATCTGGAACAACGTACGCAGTGGATACTAATGTTCAGTGCAGAAAATGCTATTAGAAAATACTGACTCCATCTATCAACAGTAAGATTAGGAGACACAGCCATAGATTACGAACTCAGACCACCACTGGTGTTGAAAAAAAAAATTCTTCTTGTTCAGAATAGCAAATGTATGAAACTGCCTGAGTGAAAAGTCACGTCCGAGAATATCAATATTTTTGAAAAATAACCTTTATTCTGATATCAGTCATTCCAAATTTAACTACCAATTTTCTTATTAGTTTAATTTCACTCCAGCTAAACTGAAACTGGCTTAATGATGCAATTAACTGCTGTCAAAGGAAGCCTATTTCAAGAACATTCAAATACAATTAAATATCTTCCTTGAGAGTTTAATTTTGGCTATAATTACAAGAAATTAGCATGAAGTTGCATGTAAAAAAAAAAAAAAGAAAAAAATACTTTTGCACACTCACAGTGGGTTTAAGACCATTTAAGTGTAGTATTCATGTTTTCGACCACAAAAACACAGATACTGTCATGATTGACA
Source organism: Thysanoteuthis rhombus (assembly GCA_963457665.1). Classification (NCBI taxonomy): domain Eukaryota; kingdom Metazoa; phylum Mollusca; class Cephalopoda; order Oegopsida; family Thysanoteuthidae; genus Thysanoteuthis; species Thysanoteuthis major. The sequence continues at coordinate 33,031,948 of OY735213.1, read as the reverse complement.
GTGTGTCATCAGAATGATTTGAAGACAATTTTTAAAAAAACTGAGAATTGACCTCAAATAAATTTGATATGAAGAAAATCAATTCAGTGATTACTTGACAACATTTTGGAAAATATAGCTTACTTTTTACTGAAAATTCAGTGAAAAATATATTTATTTACCAGGGGTGTCATATATAGGTGAATACAGTTCAAAGCTGAAGTAACCCAGTTCCTGCCCTCTTTATAACATATCTATTGTAATTGTGAGTTTGTTTTAAATGCATTTTTTATTCATGGATGACAGGAAATGGCTAAAGGTAGTTAAATTTACGGTAGCTACTTTTTTTTCGGTAGATATTGATAAATCCAAGGTGTAATTCAAATAATACCTTGTAGTGTTCCTCTAGGTATGATATTCTATTGTCAGTATGCTAAAGAGAAATATAAGTTCTTAAAAAGAGAACATGATCATCGAATTTGGTGAAACTTTACATTTATCGATAATTAAAACACTGTTATTACTGAATAACAATGTTTCTGGTCATATAAACAATAATCTAATGAAAGCAAAAAAAAAAGTAATAAAATATTTCCAGCAGATATTTTTTTCGGTAAAACCTCTTGGTGTACACTATACTTTGATAGAAAAAAGCTACTAAAAACTTTCCAAGTACAGAATATTTTAGTTTTATTGCTGTTCTTATTTTCTGATTCAAGGCCAATTTAGGAAAAAACATTATGTGGCAGTTTCGATTAGAATTTCAATTGATTCAATATTGTTTTAGTGCAAAAGATATTTTTTCGAGATTTCATAAAGTGGCGTTGGAAAGGAAATTAAAAAAAAAGGTATTTCCACGTGTTTGTCTTACAAAATACCTTTCTCATAAAAAAAATTCCCTCATAAATGTCCAAGTACCAAACCATTGTCTGGTTTGTTGATTTTTGATAAAATTTTAAAATCTGTGTGTATTTCTGGCAAAAGTTTCCGAATGCAAATTATCGTGTTTGACTGGCTAACTCACTAGAAACAGGTTTTCAAACCTAAATATCTCAAGGGTTTATATTGCTTGCACAAATATTATTTTTAATGAAAATTTCTTTACAGTCATTTTTATCAATAACGCAAAGATTATTGTGATGAAACTGACAGGTCACAAGTTCCAGTATTTCTTTTGTCACAAATCGCATTATTGTTGAAAGTCTGTGAAGGTCACAGTTATAAGGATGCTGATTTATGGATGGTTATCTCCCCTTTCATCTGCCCTTCCATAATTTTTTCAATCACTTCCTTGCTATAAGCTACAA
>OY735213.1:33028408-33030462 GCA_963457665.1 Thysanoteuthis rhombus | reverse complement strand
AAAGAGAACCTCCCCCCAAATCAAAGCAAAAAAACACACCCAAATGGTATTGGAGGTGTGAACCGCAGCACTGGTGTGATAGGCAAGGGAGAGATGAGATGAGATGTGGGCTGGAGACCTGAGGAGACTTACTGTCACTCAGGCATTAGCGATGACCACCGGGTACTTGGTGTGAAACTGTAAATCCTGGCACTGCTGTGGACTATGAGAGTGCAGAGAGGAGGGCCGGAGACTTGGAGAGACTTGCTGTCACTCAACCTCTTGTGGCAGCCACTAGGCAACTGGTGTGAAACTACAAATAGCAATAAAAAAAAAAAAATAGGAAGTCTAGTTAGTCAATCAATAGACACCATTACGTGACCAACAACTTTTGACAGCATGCTATTTTGGGAGTGATAAATTAAAAAATTGGAAAATGTATTGATTAATGAAAAAAAATCACTTCTCTTGCCATTCAGTGGGTGGTGATCACTAGAAACATCTGAAAACAAAATGTTTAATTTCCAGCCCTCTAGCTCCATTGCCACGGGTTAGCAAATGAGTCTTATAAAACATTACTACCGAAGTGAGTTTGTCCCTCATTGAGTGCTCTAAACTTGTTACCTTGTGCCATACTAAGCTCAGCTTAATAAATGACAATATCATCAATTGATAATGTACCTCACCATGGAGTAGTGGTTAAAAAATGGACCATTATTCCTTAAATGAGTTTGATCCTCATTAGGTGCTGACCATGCAAAGCCTTAGGTTGTTTTAAATTGAGCTTAATAAATATAAAATGTAAATCAATGTTTTCTATATGATTCTCTTTTAAAGTGTTGAGCCAAGTGAGCTCGACTTATTCAAAAGCTATCTTGAATTTAGTTTCTCAACAGACAGGAAAGATCTTTAACTAATTTTTGTATCAGAAAGCATACAGCTGGAGATGATGATGATGTTGATGATGGTAATAAACTTCTGGTCTTATCATCTAAGAAACAATAAAAATTCTGGCTTTATCAACTAAGAAATTTGAAAAATTCTTGTTTTATCTAGGAAACTTCAAAAACATTGTTCTCCATTCTCAACTTATCTTTTTAAATCATTAAAGTTTCTATATGAATGATCAGACCCAAAAGTTTTCTTCACACTCTCGAAAGCTAATTACTATGTATACTTCAAGTTTCAACCAACATATTTTTCTATAAAACATTATAATTTTTATGAATGATAAGACACTTCTGTATCAAAAAAAAGTAGTTTTCCTTTTACATGGCTCCATATGATGAAAAACCCTCAAATTGTCTGGAATGAAAATCACAAAAGGTTCTTTAATTCAATATAAAATTTGAAAAAAAAAACATTGGCATAGGAAAAAGCATAAGCCATAAATTTTGAATTCAATTCACACATATGTCCTTCCTATGCATACACACACAAAATATATATATATATATATATATATATATATATATATATATATTCAGGGTTGAGCAATCTTTAAGTGAGGCAACTCATTCATTGTAAAGCATTATGCAATGCTCTTCCATAGGAATATAGTATTCTGGTTAATGGGGAATTTCAGCTGAAAAATAAATATATCGCTTGAATTCAACCATACTGACCGTCTACTTCCATGGCTCAGTGGTAGGATACCGGCCTCCAGGTCTGAAGCGAATGTGTCAATCCTGCCTTGTGGTACTGGATGGGATAATGGATTGTCTATAGCCACACTGAAGAGTTGTGATACAATGAAACGGCTCTCTGTGGATGACTCAATAATATATATATATATATATATATATAAATATATATATATATATATGAATGATTATAAATTGCATTGTATTATGTAAAAAGTCTTATTTGAAATGATCTCCAGCCATTACATGATCAATGTGTCATTTTGCCTCGACAACATAAATAGAATAAACAATTGAAGGAAGTGGAGCTGTTGTAGGAATCGAACCTGTGGCCAATAAGGTGGCCGCTTCAGCAGTGCGTTGCTCTTACCATTGAGCTAAACAGTCACCGGTTAAGCAAAGGCCCAAATAACTGTTTTCACTCCAAATTAC
>OY735213.1:32963408-33025908 GCA_963457665.1 Thysanoteuthis rhombus | reverse complement strand
AGCACCTTCGGAAAACAGACTTTGAAAACGTAGGAGTAAATATAGATGGAGAATGTCAGGACCAGGGATTGCTGATGATATTGCCATGATATCAGAAACATTAGATGTGGCTAAAAATGTCATGTGGTCTTACGGGGGTAAGCTTCAGAATAGGGTTGAAGATGGACAAGATTGAAGCATTAGTAACTTTCAACTATAACGTCCTGGAAAAAAGACCATGAGAATATAACGTGAATACTTGGAAGAGGTTGAGGAATGCATTCACTTAGGTCAGCTGATAAAAGTCAGAGAAGGATCACGAAAACAAAATAAATCGTATAATGATTTGCTGGAAAGCATTTAGTGAAAAAAAAGAGACGCATTGGAAAGCACCATGTTAATATGCTTAAAACGTTGAGTGAATGATCGAGGCTTGATACTAGCTCTGATGAACGAATGTGAATCAACAAAATCACCTGAAAACGTATCACACAGAGAGCAATGGAAACCGTAACACCAGGAATGATTCTAAGGGGTAAAGGAAGATCCATAAGGATCCGAGAATGGATTATCTAGTCGTACCAATTACACTTTATCAATATCTATTAATGTCAATTGATCTATTTTGATGTCTCTTCCACACATACTCGCATACTTTCTCTCATTACCTTTCTCTATCTCTATCTATCTATCCCCACCTCTCTCTCTGTCTCACTCTCTCTCTCACTCTCTCTCTCTATATACATATATATATGTATATATATATTCAAAGCAATAAGAATTACAAGGACATTGTTTTATATTTTAATAGATCTATTTACTGAGTTGAATATTGAGTATTGTGATTAAACATCTACAATGGATAAAATCTGTTTTCATTCGTTTTCTCTTCATATTTTCACAAATTGAGAAAATATATCATAAAAAGAAATATATATATATATATGACGCCAACATTTGCAGTAATTTCTCGTATTCATTATATAGTCAGGAGCTTTTATAAAAAAACATACTTTACACCCAAAAACAGGTTTTCCAACAGTTTTCTGTGATATTGGTTTTACTCAATAACAAAGTAAAATTATACCACGGTCTGACCGATAGAAAGGTATCATTTCCAAGATGGTGGCAAAATTTTTAAAATGCCCATTACTCGTACTTTGATCACAATTTGTCGAAATTGAGAGCTTATCTACTGTACCAACAAACAATATATAGAGTGTAGTCTTGATAAAATTTGTTCAAAAGAAAGTACGAAAAATTAAATCACAAAATAAGGCTATTTACTTCAAACCTTGGGAAAAGCTATGGATAAATAGCAGATCACTTGGCGCTCTTTAATCCTTTAAGGTTGTCCAACAAATATGTCCAACAAATAGTAGGTTACTCTGATAGGAAAACAAAGCTAAGAATGAAGACCCTAAAGTAGACCGGTGGTAAAGCCAACTTCCATTGGAAAACAACTTTCAGAGATAAAAGAATAGGGATTGAACCCCTAACTTTGAAAATATTCATGCACAAAAGGATGATGATGATGATGATGATGATGAAGAAGAAGAAGAAGAAGAAGAAGAAGAAGAAGAAGAAGAAGAAGAAGAAGAAGAAGAAGAAGAAGAAGAATGGCAAGCCCCTTCTGCAAAATTGCCAGGCATGAAAATGATTTAAAATTCGGGCAAGTGGAAAATAATAATAACAATTCATGTCTTTCAAAAGATACTTCTTGAAAGTCAGATTCCTGTTACTTTTAGTATCAAAGAGTTCAGAATGTTCATTCAATTCAAAAGTAACATGAGTGAGAACATGGTTTGCTGCTAAGGGTTAAGCTTCCTTGTTTCATTAACATCCAAAAGGTAAACAAAACAGAATTAATTTCTCCATACGATATTCTTCCAAAACTACGCATCCCGTTTCAACTCTTTTATTAGTAGTTCCTGTCATAAAACAAGTCAACCAGTGTGAATTTGTCATCGGTTCTTTGCCTACGTAACACTTATTAGAGTCGTCATGATTTCACCGGTTTTTGGTGAGGTCATCGTCATTATGACAAACAAGAAAGAATAAAAACACTATACGACAATATTCAATATTCAGAAATTCAATGTTTTTGAAAAATACTGAGAACTTGCAAATGTGAATTGACAGGAGATGACTTCAAAGCATCAGTCTTTCTTTTCCCTTCTTCTTTTATTCATGTCTTGAAATTCAGAAGTCTTGAATTCGAATGTCGGACAAGTTCTCTGGGAGTTTGACAATGTTGCTCCACTCTTGTGATGGTATGTGTTCTTTGTGTGCATAGAAATATAATAAGTTTAGACGTTTGAGTACATGAGAATATATTCATTGATATATGTACTCCAAAGAGCCTTGCTTAATCCATAAATGCTTGCACACGAACACACAAATGCACATACACACACACACATGCAGCACACATGTGTATGTATGTCTGCATGTGTTCATTTGCGTGTGTGTGTGTGATAGTGAGTGCAAGCATGTTTGTATGTGTGTGTATGGCTGTGGCACTTGCCGTAAAGTGAAGATAAACTTAATCTTTTTGATCTGTGCTAATGGAGTTACTGGGTACTTCACAATAGTGGCCTTGTGCCAGGAAAAGCTTTGTAAATATCTACAAATATATAGGAGGTGAGGTTGGCCTAACTGAAAATGGAATTGAAAAACTGAGTTCAGTTTCTGGTTGAGATGGTTGGCATTCACTTCGTATTAATGCTTTTGCGGAAGGCATGAATCCGCTTCTCTCTATGTCTTTGGGTAAATAACAGACCAGACCAGGTTTTTTAGCCTGGGTCTCCACCCAGTTAGGTGGAAATCATAGAGTAGTGGGTTGGCAACCAGTCTTGGAGACAAAAAACTCTGATTCCAAACCAGTATTTCAGCCCCTCAGTCAAACTGGTTCTGTTTCTTCCTATAGGTCAGGTCAGGGATTACTCCTTGCTGCTGGTATGATGTAACCCAGTATAACCTGTTGCATGTTTTTTGGAGAGGAGGTGGGCACTGCCAAGTAGCTTCCATTGTCCTGAGTAACTCTGACTTTCTGACTGCATTTTTATTTACTTTAAGTTTTTTTCGATATTCTAATGACTATTCTTGTCATTTCATTAAGGTTATTTGAGGGACACGGTAGGCTGCCTGAGAGTGCACATGTGTCCGCCGGGGCGTGTGGGAAATAATAACTCTTGACTATACCATCATTAAGATACACCTTTGCTGATATTCTTGTCATATGAACACATCAAACAACTATCAAAAAAGAAGAGGGGAACATTCTGGTTACCAACATTCTCACTAGTACAACAGATGGGGCACTATCAATGATAGGGTGTCAGCGTGGTTTCATGTTTTATAAAAAAATGCAGTACCTGGTGTGTTTACGGTGCACTGTATAATCCGCAGGCAACATTTAGTAACAAAAAACCTAAATGGTTGATTTCACTAATCACCGAGCATTGTTATCACAGCAGTAAATAAAATTAAGGCACATGCTCTAAATTCCAAACTGTTTCAACAGCTCTACGTCGGGAATGATGAAAATTTTGAACATTTCTGGTTGCATACAAGAATTAGGTAGCTGTCAATGTAAAACTGTTGGAGACATTTCTGCTCATGTTTTAAAACAGATATCGAATTCTTCTAAGACTCCAGTTTTGATCTCGGAGAGCTAAAAAAATATCGAGCATGACATCGCTTACTTGACAGATTTATTCACAAAGTTCAAAGAAGTTACTTTGCAACTGTAAGGGAATGAGTTCAACCTTATCAGAGTCAAACCAGCCGTTTGTACAGTTCTGTTCAAGTTGAAGGTATTCAAACATAACATAGCCTGTCATCAGCTCTCTTAGTTTCTGAGCTTCTCTGAATAGGAGAAGGAGAAGAGCTTACCGTGTGATAATATATTTATAGTGCACATCTGGATGATTTTCACATAGACAGATTTCAGGATCTTTTTTTTCCTCAAAATACCAAATTGGGTGATCAATCTATTCCTTGATACTAGCAATGAAGAAGCAGGAATGGTGAAAGAAGAACTGGTTTTACCAAAAAATTATATTGAGTTAAGTCCCAAGTTCAAAAAATCACATCAAGATTTTTGGTTAAAAAAAAGTATTTCTGACCACCACCATGCATTATGGAACAAAGGCAAGATGTGTTATATTGCTTTCCCAACATCATATTTAATAGAGTGGGTCTTCGGTACAGTCACTCAGCCACTTTCAAAGCAAAAAACAGATTTAAAATTGCTAAATGCGGGGATATAAGACTTCTTATTAGTGCCTTCCAGCCTGATATTGAAAAGCTGACATCCTTCCACCAAGCACTTCCCTCCCATTAAAACTTTGAAGACAATTTCGTTACAGGTGCAATATAATTTTATTCCTTCATATTGCTAAAACAGTTTAATAAATTTGTTCTCTAGATTTGGTTTTTCTTGTGAAATATATAAGTGGGAATAGATTTTACATTGTTTCGTTCGTTATTTTGAATTTTCTGTAGACCTAGTTGAAAGCGGCATGTGTTCTTATGCGTTTGATGGGTACGCTTGGGATGTGGACTTGGAGACAAGGGGGCAGCAACCCCCAAAAGCTGAAGAACCACTGATCTAAACAATTCAAGAATATTTTTTTTCACAAATTAAAATTTCTTTGACTTGACATTTGCAGATTCATTTTTTGAAACTCTATCAGGCATAGAATTTATGAGATTTTTTTTTCTTCTGGGATATCTGACCAGACTGCATTGAAAACTTGAAGCAAGTTCCTTTTGTCGAAGACTTTTTGACAAAATAATTCATGATTCAAAATGAAGCCGACCTTCCTAATATGATTCATGTCGAGAGACTGACTTGGCCATAAAGGTTGCGTAGTACTTTTGTAGATTTTCAATTCTTAAGTCTTTTTTCGCTGTATGGCATGAAACACCATTATTCATGAAAATGGTGATATTTTTGTCAAAATAACTATCAGTGAATATTGGGTGAAGTCTCTCTTGCAAAATGGACAGAGATTTTCCGAAAAATATTCTCCATTCATTTCAGAACCTTTGAACGGCTCGACATTGATCTTCGCCCTATAATGGAATATGCCATGTTTTATAGTCGAGTGTGTGCAATTCAAAAAAAATTTTTTTTTCTCCAGTCATTCATCGCACTTGAACTTGCCTGCTGTTTAGAAAATAAACAAATGAAAACTCTAAAGGTCTCTCCACAACTGGGGTTGTCCCTTGCTTATTTTCTGCAGAATCTTGAAAAAAAAAAGCTTTCTTAGTTTTTCAACCATTGCTGCCTTGCAAAGGAGATTTTCTCAATTTCCTGTTTCATCGCAGGAAGGCACCTTTCTGGTTGCTTTCGATAAACTGAATGAACTGCGGTGGTTCTCTTTCCTTCATTAATGAATTGCATGAATCATGCTGTTGACAGCAAAGAGCAGAATTCTCAATTTTAATATGATCTTATGCTATCTTATTCCCCTTCTGGAGTGACCCAAAATATTCCTGTTCGACAACCATTGGGTCATGAAGTACAAGATTCATGAAATGATTGTGAATTTATTTCTCTTGTAGTTTTATAGTAAATTGAGTAAGTATTGATAATAGGGAAGAGTGTGCCAGTCTCCAACAGTCAGTCAAACAGTTTAATGATGGGTAACCAGATTTAGTATATATACTTTATCGCTGCTAATTATATTAGCCTCCTAAAATATAAATTACCAGAATTGATCTAAGGAGATAAATCCTGATAAGTAAGGTGTTCACTGCTTAAGCACAAAAACAAGGTTAATACACAGTTAGTTGGATTGTTAACGGAATGCGGAAATAAAAACAAACAAAGAATTAAACAATAGTGCCAGGTTTGATTCATGAGTGAATCAAAAATAAATGAGGACCGGAGTTTCTGCCAACACGGATATGTGGAGGGATCTACCAGGATAGGATGTAGAGATAAGGAGAATGAAGGGAAAGGAATGTCACAAAGTAAATGTGAAATAGAGTCTATAGAATGTCCGTCAATTTAGTCATCTTAGTTGTAACCACTATGAAGTTATTTGAGGAAGTCCGACCTAACTACGATGAGAGTGCTTAACTTAGATAGAATGTGTTCTTGAGATGAATATGAGATGATACATGTGTAGAAAGAAAGTGTGTATAAAAACTATACTAACTATCCTAACTAAAGAGAGAGAGAGGAGACAAGCTTACCTCAAGGCCGTGAGAACACAGAAAGAGGGAGAGAGATTTACCGCCACAGTTTGGATACCGTAAAGATAACAATCAGCTATCTTAATGGGTGGCTCTGTGTGACGTCGAAGAGGAAGTGACAAGGAATTTACCATTTCTACAGAGATGTAGGGGCTAGAAGAAGATCCTTTCTGAAAGGCAGATAACTCTGTATATGTATGATTTTCTTTAGCTGGAAAAGGTGGGCACTACGATACTATTGGACATAGGGGAAGGTTTTAATGTTTTTTTGTTCCACATGGGGAAAGGGGATTCTCATCAAAAGAAGATCTCTAACAATGCCATTTCCATTTGTATTTATGAAAAATTCTTTTGCAATAATCTTTGAGTTATCAGTAAGACAAAACATTGTAGAACATTCAATATAAATATCATTTGTGGTTACTTTATAGACCCAAAGATATTTCAGTTAGAAAAGTTGTTTACACAGAGCAAAACTGAATAACAATAATTTGCATTTGGAAATCTTTAGGCATTTCAAACCCAGATTTATAAATTGTTTTGGATTATTTGTTAATTCTTTCATAACAATCTTTGTGCCATTAGTGAGAAAAAAGATTGTAGAAAATTCTGATATAAATTTTGTTTATAATATAAAGCCAGACATATCTGTGTAGGAATAGTTGTTTACAGCGGTGAAAAACAAAGTCACTTGAAAATTTTTGTCAGAAATTCTTAATAAATATTTTACCAAAAATTAAATAATATTTGGATTTCAGTAGAATTCTTGACACTAATTTATTTACGAATTAATTTTTTTTTCCTGTTAAGAGCATTTTGTAAGAAATTCCTACGGAAATATCTTTTCAAGCCAATCATCCTCTCCCTGTTTAATTTAATTTTATGAAATCTCCACAAAATATCAAGTATATTTTCATTTCTATTAAGTTAAGTCCCAGGAAAATTGAGTAAGTTGGAATTTTTGAAAAAAGTTCAACATTAGATGTTAAAATGTGCCCAGAATTGGAAAAAAAACAGTAACAGAACTAAAATAGTGTTCTGTTTTGGAAGTTTTCAGTTACTTTTTAAAAATTGATATGTAGTATAGACTTTAGGATTGTGCAAAAAATATATTCACTGAAGAATACTTTCCTAAAGATTTATTTTGAATTTTATGATTAATTTATTAATGTTTTTTTAATGTTTTAAAATTCTTTATTTATCATTAGGCTACTTTGAAACTTCTGGAACATAGTGGAAATCTTTTGTTTAATAATCGAGAAATATAAAATGTTACCAAATCAAATGGGCTTATCTTTTTTACAGAAAATTGTGATTTTTTAATGTACAGACTTTATGCATTTCTAATGTAGTATGGGAGATCATTGATAAATAATTTTGATTATATCCTTTGGTCAATTATGACTAACAACTTGTGAAAACCAGATGTGTTCAAGAATCTGCTTGATATTTTTGCTAATTCCAATTAATTTTCCTTCCGTATATTTTTTGTTTTCATACTTTTTCTAATGGTATACAAATTCATGACATAGTCAGATTATTTAGTCTCTAGACTTTTGAAAAAGCTCAGGTTTGCTTTGAAATCTAAAAAAAAGTCAAGATTCTAAAAGCTATGTTTGTAGCCTATATTTCTGAGATAATCCACAAAAATATATAAAGGGTAGCGTTGACTGACTTTTGAAATAATATTTTCCGCAAATTTTCCCTACGAAATACCCTATTCATAACTGAATTAATTCATAAATGAATAAGTATTTGGAGTTTTATTGAATTTTGTCATTTTCGGTCATCCATACTTTGATTGTCACATGAGACACACCCGTTTGGATGTTGAGGGAAAGGAAAGGTATGGAACTACTACTTGACCTTTCAACTGTGCGGATAGGTTAACAATCACCCTCTGTGAACAATTGTATTATTCTCTTGGGTAGAAGTAAAAATTAAGCAAAATTTTCCTAAAATCTAGTCCATTTATGATTATCTTAATTAATTTTCTTCAAATCAAATTTCTATAAAGACTATTCTATTTGGGGGAAAATACTTAAAAACAGTTTGATTGTTCTGGTAACACATATCAATCATAGCATACAATGTATTGTGGTCTTGATGATGCTGAAAAATGTCTCAAGAATACATTGTTTGAAGACACCATTCAATGATTTTTCACAATATTTGAGGATTATATGTGTATATCCAGCAGTTTACATGCTTGACTGATGAAATCAGCATTTACCAGTCAATATGGCCTGCTCCGATCCAAATCTTGATCTCTTATCAGGTGTAGACCCGTATAAAGTATTGGAGTATCTTTACTTATGAGATGTCCCTATATATGTATATATATATACATATATATATACGTACACACACACACACACACACACACACACACACACACACACATACATACACATATATATATATTTGAATGTATATGGATACAAATTCTTATAAATGCGCAAAATTGTAGAAGGTATGATAAAAACTGCGAGAATATCAATATTGCCTAAGGTAATTTTAGGTAGAGGAAAAAATTAGTTCAAGTAATAAATTTGATATTACAACAGAATAATTTTAATATCTTCTTTTCATTTTTTTTTAATATCATGCATATGCACCTCTCATACACACTCATGCATACCCCCCCTCCACAACATACATGCCCTGATATAAATATATAAATATATTGTTTGGATATATATATACACACACACACACACACACACATATATATATATATATATATATATATATATATATATATATATATATATATATATATATATATATATATATATATATATATATGCATACATTCTAAATAGAAAGCATTCAGCAAATATTGAGACATATTGAAAAGCACCCTGCCAATATGCTCAAAACATAAAGTGTACAATGAATGTGTAATCTTGGTTGCGTCGTATTACTGGTAAACATGGAAACTAGTGGAACCTCTTGGAAAACAAACTCTCCCCAAAGAAAGAATAATGGGGGGAGAAATTATTGGAATAAAAGAATAGCATCAGCATGAGTTAGCGAGAAGACCAACAGAGAGAAGTAACTGAGCAACGAAAGGGGCTGGACACATAGCAAGAAGGAATGATAACTGATGGCACAAAAGATTATTCAATAGATGTGTAAAGAATGACAAATACTGTAGGACACCAAAGATAAGATGGAGAAATGAGATTGCAAGGTTGACTGGTTGGATATGGCAGAGGGTTGGAGAAGTCACTGTAGGCATGGACGAAGGTAGGAAAAGACCATGTCTAGCAGGAGACATTTGATGGCTGATGAATATGATAATTTATAATTATTTTCCTAAAGAGAAGGGTGTATAACCAATGCATCCTCCCAATAGTCACTTATGGAGCTGAAACATGGAACCTAACCAAGAGACAGACCCATAAATTGAGAACCATGCAACATGCACATGAAAGAATAATGCTGGGCCTCACATGGAAAGACCACTAGACAGCACAGTACATCCGAGAAAAGACAACAGTTAGGGACATCATAGAATCCATTAAAAATCTCAAATGGTGGTGGGCTGGCAATGTTGCAAGAATGGCAGACAATCGATGGATCCCCCGAGACCACATGTGCAACCGAGGCCGGCAGAATATTAGATGGAGAGATGAGCTAGACAAGTTCAAGAAGTACAGGCTCCGTGACGCCCATGAAAGAGAAGTGTGGCAAATCCTGGTCTATGTCCAACGACGGACGTTAAAAGACTGATGAAGATAATGATGATGATGATTTTGTTCTGAACCAAATCTAAACCATAATCTGGTATCAGTTTTTAGGATTAAGGTTTTTGAATTTTGATTTATAGTTTATGGTAATGATCCATGCTGTTTACAGTGTAATTCATAAAATAAGATTAATAAGAATTGCAAATAAAATCATTCAAATAATTGTATAGTTGATTCTTGAATTCATGAACCACTGAGAACTATCCCATAATACATTGGAACTCTTCAATTAATAGAATTGAAAGAAATGCAATTCTTTTGAGAATAGCTATAATTTTTTGTCAAAATTCCCTCAAAAGTGCATCAGACATAATTCGGATCAGGAATTATTCCTTTTGATTATAGAATCTTAGAATTAAATGGTAACACGGCTATTTATTCCTTTAATATTTCTGGACAAGTATAAACAAATATTTCACTCAATAATGATAGCAAACAAAATAAAAATGGTGTATTATATGGCAACAATTGGAATATTAATGGAAATTTTATTGATAGTTTTACCTCTAAGATATCAACTTAAAAACTCTGACTTATCAATTGATGACATCTCAACATAATTATTAGCGAACAACCATCGCATCAAAATTTGAAGTCATGAAAAAAAAATTCTATTAAAGTATAAACATGGTCAGAATAAATTCTTTTCATGATAACACTAGGGTTTCCTATAGAGAAACATCAGAGATAGAGCACAGAAAAAAACCCTAGATTCTGGAGAATCTAGATGTTTTTAACAAACTTGTCAAAATAAAGCTCCCCTCATAAAACAAGCTTTTTTCCTAAAAATTAAAAAAAAAACATTTTTAGAATGGAGTGTGGAGTGGAGTACTAATGCCAGTTTTCAAGTCTAAAGACAAAATGGTATGGTCAGGAGTGCTGGAAAAGACAAACAAACACATAGACCACCACATGAGCGAACACAAACACATGCATGAAGAAAATTATAGAACTTATCACAATCTTTGATGGCTACTGTTGTTCAACTTGATTAAGTCATTTTATCTGTGATTTATTCATTTTTACTTCTGATACTGACGTCATCCCGATTTGATCATTAGTAAAGATTTGAATAATAATCATACCTCTGACTTGGTCCAAGCTTAACTCCAAGTTCATGAAATAAGATCACTGAATATTGACGAAGGGATAGCCTGTCAGTAGAGTCAGGACTTAATCTCTATCAATGATGTAGTGACAAGTATCATGCAATTCTTAGATCATGACCTTTTCTTTTGAATGAAAGTTGAATATCGAAGGACCTAACTTCTCTCATCTCTTCACCTGATTGGGATTATCAAAGTTGAATCTGTCAAAGAAAAATAAACTGACCATCCTTAACTGAATTCTTCCGATATTTTTCTTTTATTTTTCTGTCTTCTGATGCCTGATGGCATGTCAACAGCAAATGTCATGTTGATTCCTGCATTGGAACTGCCATGTCCAGAGATTTACATGGCAATATATATATATATATATATATATATATATATATATATATATAATATGATATTCATCTATTTATTTATTTAATTATTCATGGGAACAATATATTTGTGCAATGTCCTGAAGGCGCTTGCTTGTACCAGTATGAAACTGAACATTATCCAATGTACATATATGTATAAAGGCTCTCTTCTGTGGATGGGCTCTCATGAATGGAGGGAAATAAAGGCAAATAGTTTCAGTGAGATTAACATGTCACAGCGTTCTTGCTGAGTGGAAAATTTGCTGCTGCTTGAAAGTGTCTGGTTCCCTTTCCGGCTCGGCTAGTACATGTGATTCCTCAGATATGGAGCCAGGTATTGTTGCTGGTGGTCATTAGCTCAGGTCTGGAGCAGGAGAAACAAGTCTATTATTATTATCATTATCATTATTATTCCCTACCTTCCACTTTGAAGCATTGTTGCTTGTGCATACGCACCTCTCGCTTACATGAGAAATTAAAAAAAAAAAACTCTATGGATGGACAAATTTACCCGTGTTCAACTTGAACTTCAACTGACATTTCAAGATTTCCATTAGGTAATTTGCTTAGGCCCAAGACCTTTTGTTTTCCCGTTTTTTCCACCCATCTGACAGTTCCTCCCCGCTGAGACATATCACTCAATATCTCAACGTCAGTTTTGAAAATGCTTATTCACTACAGCTGTGGATGAATGGACAGCATCTAGGAGAGATATGTTGTCACGTAGAAGTTGGATTCTGTGGGGTGGGGTGGGGGGCGCTAAGCCCATCATCGCTTGGAGACTTGCAGCAAGGTAGAGGGCTGCTTCTACTCTTCTAACTGCTGCAAGACATGCAGTTGCAATCATGGGGGGTGGGGTGCTAGGCCCATCATCGCTTGGATACATGCAGCAAGGTGAAGGGCTGCTTCTACTCTTCCATCTGCTGCAAGACACGCAGTTGCAATCATGGGGGGGGGGCGCTAGGCCCATCATCGCTTGGAGACATGCAGCAAGGTGGAGGGCTGCTTCTGCTCTTCCAACAAGACACGCAGTTGCAATCATGAAGGGGGGGCGCTAGTCTCATCATCGCTTGGAGACATGCAGCAAGGTGGAGGGCTGCTTCTGCTCTTCCAACAAGACACGCAGTTGCAATCATACTTCCAACAATTCTTTGTATATATCTCGACTGCCAGGACACTGGGCAGTATTCGGATCGGAGGGGCATGTACATACCTGAGAACCCCAATCTAAAAGGTTAGCAAAGCTAGCATCTGAGACGGCAATCTAGAGTAAATATCAAATTTTCGGGGGGGATTCAAAGAGACACTGTTTGACCGAATGTCCTTCTAACGCACTTATTTGCAAAGAAAACACCCAGAACAATAGCTTTGGTAATCGAATTCCCAAGGATGCAGTTGTCATAAAAGAGATCAATTCAGGTTTGCAAAGCTATCTAGTTGATTTGTTTAGCCAGCTTTTTCAGGTTGGAGATTTTTTAGGGTTTTGATTTTTCCCCAAATCCAGATGTGTCTATTCCTTTTAGGGATCTGAGATACAGTTAGGATCCATATAAAATCCGATAGAGAGATCCAAACATATTTTATGGCCTTAATCTCTCCCACACCAATCATCAACATGTGAGACCATAATAACCTCTATTCTCTGGTCTTACAACAGACAAGTATACATGGCTTGATTGCTTTTGAATTGATATCCACCAAAACCCTCTTGGACTTCCATTACATGCACTAATGTCTGCTAGTGTCCTACTATCCCATACTTTGGCTGGTTGCAGGGATGCTTTTTGGCTCCTAACGGACACTTCTTAAGGAGCCAAAGTGAATCCCCGCAACCAGCCTCTGAAGATGAAACCATATGAAATTTGCAGTTGATAAGAAACCCCTGTAGGTAAACCCTCTTTATATCAAATGAGTGCAGAACCCACTCAAACAATGCTAAGATTAACAGAAGCAGGTGGAGGAATTCCCTTTGTTAAGTGAGACTATCTGTGGGTTATTTCTCTCAAAACCTCAAGCTACTCAGCATGCTTTCAAAATTGTCTCTCCTCATTTTTCCTTTTCAGGGCAGATCCACAATAATGATACGCAAAGTTCTCGTCCCACATTGTTTACCATCGTATAAGCACCTATCTCCCGCAACACTTCACTTTTTGCAGAGTTCAAATGCCTGCCCTTCACTGAAATGATGTGCTCATCGTCATCACCATCCTTTTTTTGTTTCAACCACCGGCTTCAATGCAGTTTTGGGGCCGTATGTCATTTTCTCCATCAACATGGAGATGACTGAGAAAATGACGTATGGCCCTAATTCACAAGGTGCCATAAAGCAGCTGAAGCCTTACCAGCTCCATTTACAATTGTTCCTTAAGCCCTTTCAAGGAAATTTATTAAAGATAGATGCACCAATCTTTATCAGCATTGGAGGAGAATAAAAGAGAACGAACCTGCGTCTTGTTATGCAAGGGTACTGTTAGTTCAACTGAGCGTTCTTTATTCTCATCACCAGTTTTATTGCCATTAAGGGGTCCTGGTCATTTAGTTGAAAATGGGGTTGTCTAATTTTGCCCCAGTTGGAGGACCAAGGGTATAGTTAGGTTTGCCTGAAGGCTGCATTCGACAGATGAACAGGTACATAAACGCTTCAATGCTTTAGAAGGTAATTTTAAGCATCTTTTCCCGAGACTCCAGCTGGAACACTCCATGTTGTGGAATTATTACATTTGTAATAGACAGGTTGGCTACTTTTGAAAATTGTAGTTGTTTGAATTTTCCTGCTAAGTGCCCGGTGCAATCTCACAAATGTTTACTGATGACTACCCCACTCTCGGCAACAGTGGTAAGAACAGCAATGTTGAATTTTTCAGCTAATTCCAGAAATTCATGCTTGACAAACTCTCCACGATTGTCGAATAGAAATTTACTTGGTGGGCCAAAGACATATACGCAACACTCCATAATAACTCAAATAGTAGTTTCTCTCCTTTTGTTGGGAATAGCAGCTGCTGAGCTGGAATATTGTACAATGTCTTGGTGTGTTCATACTGATAACGTGCATGAAGAATATTTGATTAACAAAAGACAAACTGAGTCATTTTGAAGTTGACATGACTATCAAAGCGGTGATGCATATATTCAAATAGAGAGAGAGAGAGAGAGAGAGAGAGAGAGAGAGAGAGAGAGAGAGAGAGAGAGAGAGAGAGAGAGTCGTCCAGGGTAGGTGCACAAACAGTAGCATCTTTCTAAGTATTTAAAAAAAAGACGTCTTCGCTCTATTCCCCCCCCCCCACCACCACCACTAGAGTTCAAGGGCGGAGATGAGGCTAAGAAGTTGACTCAGATCTTGTCTTCTTCGAAGGTTGAAGCCAGACTCATCATCATCAGTCTTTCAACGTCTATTGTTAGATAGAGACCTTCTTCAAGATTCGCAAGACCACTCTATCATGGGCGTTGCGGTACCAATACTTTCTGAATTTGTCGTTCGTCTGTCCATCGTGTATTCTGGGCGTTGCGGTGCCAGTACTTTCTGAATTTGGTTAGGTCGTCCCTCTATCTAATATTCTGCCGACCTCGGTTGTGCATGTGATCTTTGGGGATCAATGTTGTGAGTCGTGATGTCCATTGGTTGTTTAACATTGTTGCAACAAGACCAGCCCATTGCCATTTGAGGTTTTCAATGAATTCTATGATGTCTCGGACTCCTTTTTTCCCCTCTTTCTACTAGTATCAAATCCCCCCCTCTTTTGACCTATTTTTCACATCAGCAAAACTTCGCCAAATACTGCTAATTTAGAGATTCACTTTTTAAAAAAAATACTAACCTCACTTCTACGGGTCATTTGATACCCTCTTTCTGTCTCATTCTTCCTTATCTACTTTTCTTTCGTCCTTTCTCTCCCACATTCATCTATTCATCATCTTACATCATCTTTTGACCAGTTCCACTAATAGCAGCATGCCTACCTGTATGATCCAAATCCTTAAGACTTTTAATCCAAAACTCAACTTTATTCGGTCTCTTTGTACTATCCTCCACAAATCCCATTGGTTCCTTGTTTTAACCTTCCACAACATCATTCTATCACATTCATATACACTCATTGTATTTACAAATGGATATATGATCCAACAGAATGAATATTAATTGCTCTATGTTATATACAAAAGTAGATCACTACATCTACCTTAGACAACGAATCTCCATGAGACCCCCAAAAGAATAAGAAATCAAGCGAAGAATCACTCTAGGATGGCAAGCCTTGGGCAGAGTAAGCTCGACCGTCAAAAATAAGAAGACCTCATTAATCCTAAAAAGAAGAATATACAACCAATGCATCCTCCCAATAGTCACTTATGAAGCTGAAACATGGAACCTAACCAAGAGACAGACCTGTAAATTGAGAACCGTGCAACGTGCACATGAAAGAATTATGCTGGGCCTCACATGGAAAGACCACAAGACAGCACAGTATATCCAGGAAAAGACAAGAGTCAAAGACATCATAGAATCCATTAAAAAACTCAAATGGCAATGGGCTGGTAAGAATGGCGGACAACCGATGGACATCGCGACTCACGACATGGGTCCCCTGAGATCATATGCGTAACCGAGGCCGGCAGAATATTAGATAGAGGGACGAGCTAGACAAATTCAGAAAGTACTGTCTCTGCGACGTCCATCATAAAGTGGTCTTGCGAATCCTGGGGAAGGTGTATGTCCAACGACGGACGTTGAAAGACTGATGGTGATAAAAAAACTCTTACTTGGAATGATCTGTCTCTACACCGTTGATGCATCACTTGGCTTAGTTAACATGAATAGAATAAACTATTTTAAAAAAAATGGTACTGCTGCAGGAATCGAAACTGTGACCGATATGGTAGCTGCTCCAGCGTAGAGTTTTTTTTACCATTGAACCACCGTTGGTATATACATCGCAATTTATAATCACTAATCCTTTTCTAAAATCCTTTTGTCCCATATTTCACAAAAATTCAGTTGTATCTAAAATCAATTGAATTTTCAAATAACCGATGCCTCGTTTAAAAAATAAAGAAAATATATCCAGTTAAATAGGTGCCCTTCTCACATAGAACAAAAAACAATAAATTGACCCTTTTCCTTTGCGTAAACAAGCGAAATCGATCTCATGGGATGCCAACTGCCAGTCGGCATTTTCTCAAAACTCAAAATTTAACCTAGATTTCTCAAATAGATTTTTCCTTCCATGGGCTATTTTGCACTAAATTCTAATAATTCTCGCAGACTGTGGACTTCTGTAGACCACAATGTACCAACTCCTTTTTATCGATTTCACGGGACGTCTGTTTCGCAAAATCATAACTGATACTCATTTCTTAGAAACATTCCCAATATTGCGTCAATATCTTCAAAACTCACAAAGCCCCTTGTTCCTTAATACCCCAGCTCAGAGAAAGAACTTACATCGGGAAACCTGCCTCATCAAAATATACATTCCGAAAGATTGGTACGAATTACTGAAATAGAACCTCCAATATATCCCTTTTGATAAAATTACATTTATATAATTTCCAATACACAGGCCTGTCTTCCTATGGAAGTTATCTTTCAGTTTTAAGCTGCCCGGGTACGTTTTTTTCCCGCCTTTCTCTGAAGCATACGACCTTTACAGTTGTCTCTCACTCTCTCTCCGTAAAAAAAGGAGAAAAACTACACAAATTTCTCTTGATTCTTTCCTCTCTCTCTCTTCGTACAAAAAAACTGAAGAGGAACCACCGGTGAACATGCCGAAAAATGCGACTCAATCTCAAAATCAACAGAAAGAGAAAAGAACAAAACAAATAATGACACTGGTATGGTCGTGATTCCTATCTCTGACAGCCCAATCGCTGGATATAAGACGGTCTGTTCTCTTACGGGTTTGCATTACTTGTGGGTTTGTCAAAATCCCTGCGAAATTTCGATCAACTTTTCTGAACCATTATTTCAGATTTCAATTTCTGTATATAACCATGTTCTAAAATCCAAACAAATTCGACTTTTCTCTTGGTAATGTAATTCTCACTTAATTACACTCGGATTCTTCCCGTGTTGCTTTACCTGAGAAACTCCGAGGCAATCTTGGTTAATCTAGCAGCGCATAAAATTGCACTCGCTGCGATTCATCTGTCACACCCAAATTTGTTGGTGACGTCACAAAAAAAAAATATTTTCGAATCTCCACGTTTCGTAATTCCAGGACGGTGAACACAGATCACAATGATATTACACCCAGGAAAAAAACATATCCGAATAACAATATACAACTAAGAAAATTCTTCTATTCTCATTACTTCGAAAAATAAGAGTAAAAAAAAAAAATTCACCGTACATAAAAAAATAGTCTCTTCATAGTTCATTTCAATTGATATGAGTCGGTTACATTATTTGTTTCTTTTGAGTGTGTATGCAATCATTTTATTCTTTCCTGGTGCGTCTGCTCAAATAGAGTGAAGTTTGACACATTCACATTCATTGACAATCAATACATAAGAAAAATACGTATAAAAACTGCTTATTTCTCTCCATCATAACGTCCTGCGTGTGTTCTATCATACAGAGAATCAAAGTTCCCTGGATTTCCCTCGGGTGCATGGCTACAACTTCATTAAATGTAGTAGCAAAAAGGAAACCAACAGCCTGACGAGGTGGGGCATGTTTATCTCATGCAAATTTCACTAGAGTTGGTGATTTCATCAATCAGTGTCATAAGGTCCTTGTCATTATTGAAGCCAGCGTCACTGCCAGTTTCTCGAAGCGATATGTGGAAGGATGTACAAATTGTTTGTGAATTCTTTTGGCTTTTTTTTTTTTTAGACAATATCTATCTGAGCTTTTCACAGAGGGTGTAAAAGTATTTGTGGTTCAGAAGACTGAAGAGTGTCTGTGTGTTATGGAAGAGAGATACAATAGTATCTGGACTCTGGGATAATCAAAAGAATAACCGCACCAAAGATGCAAATAGTATCTGCCTTGATGTCTTGGTGGGCTTCTGGGCGCTTCGAGGATTAACGCGAGATAAGTAAAGATATCCTACATAGCATTATATGAAAACTGAGAAGAACAGAGGTCGATCGAACGTTAAGGGTGTGCGAGAACTGGAACGCACGACTCCATCTTCAAAACAAAGGTTACAATATGATTGTACTGAGTATTCCTGACAACTCACTTGCCAGTGCTGGATGTTGGGGGGGAGGGGGTCTATTACAATTTGATAAGCAGAGGTGAAGTTTGAATGAGCAAGATGTAAGGAAATTATTGCCACCGACATGATTTAGTAGATTCAGAAAAAAACAAAAAAACAAAAAAGCGAAGTCGTTAGTGAAGGATTTATTCTTGGGTTAGATAAACACATAAGAAGGAAAAACGTGCACTATTGACAGGAACGAGAACATTCTTTTGCTTTCGAAGAAAAATCAAACTGGTCTTTTTTAGAGTCTTTCGGTGGTACTAAAGTTCTCTCCCTTGCATCCGTTTGTAACACATGGTTGTCTTTTGATCAGAAAATTCGACAAATCTTGAGTTGCCCCCCCCCTTCCCGCTTACTATTCGGGAGTTGAGAGTAAGGATCGACCCTCGAAAAAATAATCAGCGGGGGGGGGGGTCATATAAGAGTAGAGGGGGGGTGTTAGAATTATTTTCTAAAATTATTTAGGGTGGGGCAGTTTGGCACCTGACACTAGATTTTCATTGGATCTGAGAATATCTTGATATAGGACCAGTGGATGAACATCAGTCTAGGTGCGTCCCGGATCCATTATCTCATACCCTATAGTTTCACCCAGAAGAGTCGACCACCTACGCCCATCGTCTTGTGTGACAATGACCTCCTTCCTTTTCCCACTTGGTCAGAAGATGCTTTGCTGAGGTTTTGATCCAACACAGAGAGGTACACAACATCTTTACATGAGGCGGGCAGACTAAATCATCACGTGGGTTTGTGGTTGGGAAAGATATATTCGAAGGCAGTAGACGGGCATTTGAAAAGCTTGGGGTCCGTGGGAAATCATTTGAATAAAAGAGGTCCTTGATGATTGGGAGCCACTGTAGAGGACTGGGATCAAGGAGTCACTCTGGACTGTGACAGCCTTGGAAGAGTCAGAGATTAAGCACTCCTTCAGCTCACAAATCTCCATGAAAGCCTCAAAAGGAGAGGAAATCAAGCGAAGAATCACTTTGGGATGGCAAGCCTTCGACAGAGCAAGCTCAACTTTCAAAAACACGAGGATCTCATTTGTCCTAAAAGAAGAATATTCAACCGATGCATCCTCCCCATAGTCACCTATGGAGCTAAAACATGGAACCTAACCAAGAGACAGACCTACAAACTGAGAAGCATGCAAAGTGCACGTTAAACAATCATGCTCTACCTCACATGGAGAAATCACAAGACAGCTCAGTATATCAACAAGAAAACAGGAGTCCGAAATAAAAGAATCCATTAGATGACTCAAATGTCAATGGGTTGGTCATGTTCCAAGAATGGCAGACAACCGATGGACCTCATGACGCACAATATGGATCTCCAGTGATCATATGCGCAACAACGGGAGAATACACATAGACTTAATTTTCCTTGTAAAATACCAAATACTGAGCTTTATATTTTTGGCTGTAACATTTCGTGCACATCTTTAGAAAGCTGATGAAATTTCCTTTACAGCAATATATATATATATATATATATATATATATATATATATATATATATATATATATATATATATATACCAAGGATTAAATCCGTAAAGTGTGCAATTTAAATACACGTATAATTCATTTCCGTTGTGAAATGACAACTACCTAGTTCCATGTTTTTAGCAGTAACCTTTTGTGTACAACAGATACAAATTGAAGACACACGCTGTTGGAAATCATATGAAATCCTTTTACAAGGACACACACACACACACACACACACACACTCACACACACACACACACACACACACACACATATATATATATATATATATATATATATATATATATATATATATAAATATACTTACACCAAGAATTAAATCCACAATTCATTGACAGAGGATTTTGGAATACACATATATCTAATTTTCCTTGTAAAATGCCATATACATAGCACCTTGTTTCTGGTTGTAATTTTTTATTCCCTACGGATACAATCTGACAAGATGCGCTGTCAAAATTTCGATGAAACTATATATATATATATATATATATATATATATATATATATATATATATATATATATATATATATGTATATATGTATATATATATATATATATCATAAATTAAATCTACAACCCATACATTATGGAATAAACTGATACTGAAAGGCTCCTTGTAAAATGCTAAAAACTAGCCTCATCTTTTTGATTGTAACTTTTCATACGCCTAATACACTGTCTAAAAGTTGATGAAATCCTTTTTCCAGCGATATGTCATGTCAGTTCATATACATCTCTCAAACTATTTCGTTAAAAATTCTACAACACAATATCCGTGTGAGTGCTAACGCTGTCCCCAAACTATTATTATCGACGTTACTATTAGGAACCCCCGAGAACTAATTTGCTAAAGACATGCCTGTACAACCCCTTAAGTATACACAGAAGATTTTCCGTGGGTGATGTAGTGTGACTCTTGATTGACGCTGTCTCATTCAGAATCTCTGGCATACAATTTAGGGAATGCAATTTTGGCTCTGATTTTGAATGAGCCCTCCTGTGAAAACAAATGAGGTCGAACGTCAAACAAACAGATTTAAAGTCAGCACCCTTGAACTATCTTATTTCATCTGCATGACAGATCTCTCTCACCCTCTCTTTCTCTCTCTCTCTCTCTCTCTCTCTCTCTCTCTCACTCTCTCCCTCTCTCTCTGAAATGGTTGACCTGCATAGTTAATCCAAAATAGGAATCGGGCTATGAATCGGACCTGGGATCGTGATTTATAAGGAACGGCACGTCGAATTTTTTTCTCTGTCGATTAATGGTAGCTTTCGAAAACTGCTCGTCCAAACAACCTCATCGCACTTACTGAGGCCCTGTGCGATACACATTCTAAATTTCAACTTCATGCAGTCTTTGGTTCTCGAGATAGAGAATTTTCATTTGGGCGGTTGGCGGCCATATTTCAGGACTTTTCCTTCATGCAATTTTTGTAGACTTTTTCCTATCATTCAGAACTTATTGGGAATATAGAATCCGTTGAAATTATTTTGGTTGCAATATGTAGTGGTAGGGTCAAGTTATAATTCTACTGGATATTGATGGTAGTACACACATACATGTCGATTACAAAGTATATAAGTAGAGGCGAAAGGCCCATGTTTCAACATGAGAATTGATAGATTTAATCCAATTCAATATATACAAAGAAAGAAAGTACAGATAATTGTTTCATATGCATTGGCTTAATGAGAATTTTCACTGGGATTGAAAAACGTTCATTGGACAACATCGTTTGTGTAATACAAATTGAGAGGAGAAGGTTCTTTTGTTGAATTGTTCGTAAATGTCCAATATTTCTTGAAAGATATGCATACTCTCTAACAGGTTTTTAAAAACAATGGTAAATGTGTCGATAACCAGTCAACTTTAATGTAATAATCTTTGATTTATTTATAAAAATGAAGATTGTAAAAAATTCCAATTCAAAAACTATTTGTGTAAACAATCTAAACCCGGAGATATTCATGTTTGAAAACTTATTTAAACTAAGTAAACCAGTGAAACGTATATTTCAGGACTTTTCCTTCATGCAATTTTTGTAGACTTTTTCCTGTCATTCAGAACTTATTGGGGATATAGAATCCGTTGAAATTATTTTGCTTGCAATATGTTGTGGTGGGGTCAAGTCATAATTTTACTGGATATTGTTGGTAGTACACACATACATGTCGATTACAAAGTATATAAGTAAAGGCGGTTGAAAAATCAGATCAAAATACACACATGTTTTAAAATTTTACCAAAAATTAACAATTGAGCCGACTTTAATAAAAGTTTCGGTGTTTATGCGTTTATGAATGTTTTTCTTCAATGAGAATGGTATTTTGTAAGAAAAAAAGGGAAACATTTTCCAAGTCAATCATCCCACCCACTTTTTAATTTCATGAAAACTCATTGAAATGCTTTGGACGCAAAAAATATTTACATCTATAGAAACTGCCGACGTTTTGGATTTTATTGAGCCTGAATATGGCAAATGAACAGATCTATGAAAATAGACTTGTGTAGTTGATTCACCAACATTAGAACTGCGGTGTGTCGCGCACGCTGCCTGTGAAAGGTTAGCTTAATATCCAATTTTTCTGCCAGTTGTTCGACTTTCGAAAAGAAATCCCTGAATTGTTCTATTTCCTGGACATGATTTTACACTTTCATTACATTAGGTAAGAGAGTAAGTAATGGAGAGGCTGTGTTACAGATTTCAGTCGTGCCGAGGAAGTTGAAACCATAATCAGACAAACGGGAAAAGGTACTGTAATTGAAGCAGATTCCAATTGACGAGCTTCTAGTTGCACACTACCTGAAACTGTTGTGGACAATATATACAACGGATTAAAAATCTGTTTGAAGTCATTGGTAAAAAAATTGTAGTACTTTTATGTTTTGCAGTCCAACGAATTTGGCATAATGATGGCTCACCCGGAATAAGACATCTTCTCGATGGACTCTTACGAAAAACAAAAAACAAAAAACAAAACAAAAAGAAACTTGATGATAGCTTTGCCTGTGCCAATGGAACTCTTCATTTCAGGAATTGCATTGAGATTATTCACAACGAGATTTAGTTTGTGGGCAACACAATGAACTGACGCAGTTTTGGGATATTTGCTCTTTATTTTAGCTTGCAATTCACCTACCTTTCCTGACATTGTAGAGCAACCATCATATCCTTGACCAGGTAGGCCTTTTTTTTTTGCTTATCAATTATTGTATCAGCGATGGAAACAGCATCCAGTTCACTTAGTATGGCCAAGCGAATTAATTCCACTCAAATAAAAACCAGATTTTGTTTACACCTAGTGACTATTTCTCTTCCCAGAACTGTCAACAATTATAGAAAATACACGTGAAACATTGACTGCAGAAAAAATATTATTTCTGACGATTTCTTCATACAACTTAATTTGTTCATTTTCTACACGGGCAGAGGTGTAACGATCAACTGCAGAATTTTCCAAATGAGTTTGAAACGTTTTATCTCCTGTTTCAATGCGTGTCCTATAAAAACTTTGCACATTTCCATCCGTGCTTCTTGGGCCATATCGTGCGTACCAAAGAATAAAATCGTTGAGATTATTGGAAATACTTTTTGTTTCATAGCATTTTCAAACTGACACACAGTACTCTTTTCTAGTTTGCTTATGATTGCCATAAAGTTTAGCACATCCACTTGAGCATCTCTGTGCCGTTTGCTTGGTACATTTTTTTGCACAATCATTAAAGTCTTTATACTTGATGTAAAGGCACCTTATACTGCAGAAAAATTGTGCACCACTTTCATTCGTGAAGAACTAAGCCACAGTTGATACTGGCTTAACCGCCGATGACAGAATCAGCGTGTGTTCCCTTTGCGTCGCTTTTGAAGTCATAATCTGCTGGAGGTGTGTAACATTCCACTATTCTTCCCACGTTAAGCCCGACCTTGTGTCAAATTCCGCTGTGGTGGGACTGTAGATAAATAGATTCCACAAGAAGTTCGTGCTTCATTTCATCTGTTATTTTCTTGATTTTTTTTAATGAATTAACTAACAACCCAATGTCAAAATCAGAGCAAAAATCACGTTGACAATGGCAAGAAGTTTGTCCTTAGTTTTCATTCAAAGGGTTCTTTTCCGGACGACTGAAATCCTACTTGTTGTTTATATTTTAAACATGACTTCTCAGCTGGTTCAATTTACATATGGAGAAGGGTGTAATATGAATCAACCGTAACGTAATCCAAGCGTGATGGCAGTAAACAGAATTTTCCAGTGATGGTAGTAAACTGAATGTTCCAATGATGGTAGTAAACAGAATTTTCCAGTGATGGTAATAAACTGAATATTCCGATGATGGTAGTAAACAGAATTTTGCAGTGATGGTAGTAAACTGAATATTCCAATGATGGTAGTAAACAGAATTTTCCAATAATGGTAGTAAATAGTATATTCCAATGGTAGCTAGGTTACAACGCAGAATCCAGGTAATGTCAATCTCTTTCCTTGTTAGGCTCAGATTTTCTTACCTTGTCCCTGTTGAGTAGTGGAAGCCACTCCGAGTTGAACTCCACACTTGTTCATATTCAGTCGACGTCTTGATATGAGCTTCGTCCTTCATATTTCACAGTTTCCAACAGCGCCCCCTGTCTATTATACGTACTTCTTCCCAGATAGGAATGTGTTCGCTCTTTTCTCTCCAAATATGGTCAGCCATTCCATATCTCCCAATCTCTCCTCTGATTACTGCTTTTTCTTTATGCTTGTCAAGTCGAATATTTTTTCTATCCTCGTTATTTGATGTTGAAGTGTCATTCTTTTTTTTTAATCATAAACTTTTTGATATTCATTCCCGAAAGAAAAATCATTTGAAAAACAAATCCAGAGGTAAATGATTTATTCATCATCATCATCATCATCATCATCATCATCATCATCATCATCATCATCATTCTTTTGACGTCCGTCGTTGGACATAGACCTTCCCCAGGATTCGCCACAATTCCCTATCATGGGCATCGCGGAGCCAGTATTTCCTGAATTTGTTTGGTTCATCTCTCCATCTTGTGTTCTGTCGGCCCCGGTTTCTTATGTGATCTCTGGGGATCCATGTTGTGAGACGTGATGTCCATCGGTTATCTTTCATTTTTGCAACATGGCCTGCCCATTGCCATTTGAGTTTTTTTAAATAGTTTCTATGATGTCACGAACACCTGTTTTCTTCCTTATATACTGTGCTGTCTTGTGATCTCTCCATGTAAGGTTGAGCATGATTCTCTCATGCACACGTTGCATACTTCTCAGTTTGCAGGCCTGTCTCTTGGTTAGGTTCCATGTTTAATGATTTATTCACACATATCTAATTTCATCTCCCATTTTAGCTTAGAAGGAAAAATAAGTAGTTCTTACTTTTGAGACAAACGGAGGGATTTAAGTTGAGAGAGGAAATGAGAGACAGATCGTAAGCTGCGTTACAAGCTTCATTTTCAAGTTTACATCTAAAAATGAGTCAAAACATCTTAGCAAGTAGATTCGAAACTTTGGAAGCTCAAAGAGCTCTTCTGTAAAAAAGTATTCTGTTGGAGCCCCATTTTCAACATTTATTTTTTATACTGTAATTAATTAATTGCAGTTATGAGCCATACTTGACATTTAGAAATCATAATTATTTTGAATAAATCATATTCATTTGAATTCTTATACATGGTACATATCTGTATAAAAAAGTTCTATTTAAAAAAAAATGTTACTCATTTCATTGAAAATTCTTCTCGGTCTGAGACCTGAAGACCTGTGACTTTATGTGCAGTTATGTTTCGTAAATGTACCAACTACATTTAGTTCCCTGACTTTCAGGCCTGTGGCTCTATTGCTAGATTTCGGAAATGTGTTGTTTTTTTTTAATAATAAAAGCTGACAGAGACTGTCTGGCCACTGCTAGATGTTAACTTTAAATGCGCAGCCTCTGAAATAGAAACTCAGCAATTTCAATACAGGGTCATTCAGCAAGACGAAAATCATGCGCAACAGTCATGTCAGAAATAAGATCACAAAGATCAGAATTGAGGACTCAGAACTTGAGAAAGTAGGCCAATACATCTACCTAGGATAACGAATCTCTATGAAATCCACAAAAGAAAAAGAAATCAAGCAAAGAATCACCTTAAGATGGCAGGCTTTCGGCAGAGCAAACTCAAACTTCATAAGCAAGAAGATCCCATTAATCCTAAAGAGAAAGGTGTACAACCAATGCATCCTCCCAATAGTCAGTTATGGAGCTGAAGTATGGAACCTAATCAAGAGACTGACCCAGAAACTGAGAAGCATGCAACGTGCGTATCAAAAGATTATGCTCAACCTCGCATGGAGAGACCACAAGACAACACAATATATCTGAGAGAAGACAGGAGTCCGAAAATCAAAGAATCCATAAGAAAACTCAAACGGCAATGGGCTGGTCATGTTGCAAGAATGCAAGACAACCGATGGACATCATCACTCGCAACATGGATCCCCAGAGACAACATGCGCAACCGAAGCCGGTAGAGCATTAGATGGAGAGCTGAGCTGAACAAATTCAGAAAATACTGGCTCCGTGACGCCCAACGTAGAGAAGTGTAGTGACTTCTGGGGAAGATCTATGTCCAACGATGGACATTAAGAGACTGGTTATGATAATTGGAACAAAATAGTCATTCGTCAGGGCTCTATGAGATGATAGATATTAACATTTATTTCCATCGAGTGAAGACGAAGCTGTCCAGGCAATCATCATCATCATCATCATCATCATCATCATCATCATCATCATCATCATCATCACAAGCTTTTCTGCTCCATGGGTGACTATCGGGATGACGCATTGATCGTAGATCCATGCCAAACTTTAACATTCCGCGAACATTTCGGACGCGGACGTTTCAGCTGTAGATATTTCATCCATGGTTATTTTGGCCTTGTTTTGTTTTAAAGAAGAAAATGGCTTACTTCTTGTAATTCAAAGTGAGATAGAATCATTATATATAAAATGCATATTCATTGTCTAGTGTTTCATGAACATCCTCTTCATTATTTTCTAGAGCCAAGTTTTGTTTATCTATTTTTATTTTGTATAAAAGACAAATAAGATAGATCAAGATTTGCTTTTTGCCAAACAGCTTAGAAATTATAAATTTTTTTCTCAATTGATTTTATTTCAGAGTGAAAATCTTTTTTACAACCACACACACACTCAGCGTTAGAATGGTACATAGAATAAATAAGAGAATTCAGGAAAGAAAAAACTTGTAAATACATAAATTATATAATCATTTTTGCATTTAAAAACAAATTTCGACCAAAAAAATCTTTTATCAAATTAATGTACATTTTATTTACCAAATATTTCACGAGAACCATGGTAACTAACAAAGAAAGAAAAAATGAATAGCAATATTTTAATCATATCTTAGCTAAAAATAAACAATTACATTCATCATCTCATTGTGCTCGAAAGAATAAATACTTTGTATTTCTATATTCGACCACTAAATTGGATTTTGAAACAATCATTATTGAAATTTAACCTTTTTTAGTCCCTGAATGAATAAATACTTTAAATGTCAATGTCCGACAACCGAATTAGATTTTTAAATGACCACATCAAAATTTAGCCACTTTTAGAGCCTGGGGTTGGAATCGTCTGGCCCATAAAGTCTCTGACAGCTTCTGATGCTGGAATAAAATATATTTTCGTTATTGAATTGAATGTCGAAAATTTACACATTGGATATTTGAATGAATTAACTTTAATTAGATATAAAAGAGAAAAAATAAATTTTAAATTCTAACTTTCACTTTATGATTTAGCGCTGAGAAATACAAGATATATATCAGCATCATCATCATTATCATCCTTTTAGCATATGATGTTAGACATAGACCTTCCCAAAGATTCGCCAGACCTCTCTATCATGGGCATCACGGATTCAGTACTTTCTGAATTTATCAACTTCGTCACACCATCTCACTTTCTATTTGCCACTATTTCGGATATGTCCTCTGGGGATACACGTTGTGAGTCGTGATGTCCAGCGATGGTCAAAAATTCTTGCAACATGTCCAGCCCATTACCATTTGAGTTTTCTAATTTCTATTATATTTCGGACTCCTGGCTTATGTCTAATATTCTACGTTGTATTATGACCTCTCTGCGTGAGGTTGATCATGATTCTTTCGTGTTCACGTTGCACAGTTCTCAGTTAGAGGGTCAGTAGTTTATTTAGGTTCTATGTTTCAGCTCCATAGATGACTATTGGGAGGATGCATTGGTTGTATTCCTTCCTTTTTAGGATCAATGGGGTTTTTGTGTTCTCATAAGTCGAGCTTGCGCTACCGAAAGCTTGTTAATCTAGAGTGGTTCTTCGCTTCACTTATTCTTCTATAGAGGATTTCACGGAGATTTGCTGTTCGAGGTGACCAAGGGAAACATGGGAAGTCGAGATGAGAGAGTCTTGCAAACCACAAATTAAAAACTTCTGGCTTTGGAAAACGGAAATCACTTACTTTTTTTCTTTCCTAGGAGGATAATGTCAAGTCAGTTTTGGCTTCCCTGCCGAATAATCTTTGTGGCTTTTTGGTCAGCGAGCTAGAGTAGACACGACGATCTATTTCTTCCGAATTAAATTATCTGGATATTAACCAGCGTTCCATATGTCCAACCGAGACATCATCATCAGCAGCAGCTGTCTTTCATCGTCTGTCGTTGGACGTAGACCTCCTCCGGGATTCGTTAGAACTCTCTATCTTCAGCCTCGCGGAGCCAATATATTCTGAACTTGTCGTCTTGCCATCTTATATTCTGCTGGCCTCGGTTTTGCATGTGATCTTTGGGGATCCATGTTGTGAGTCGTGATGTCTATTGGTTATCTAACTTTGTTGTAACATGACCAGCCCTTTGTTATTTGAGTTTCCTAATGGATTCTATGATGTCTGAGACAACCATTTTTTTCCCTAATATATTGTGCTGTCTTATGATCTCTTCGTGTGAGGTTGAGCATGATTCTCTCATGTGTATGTTGCATGGGTCTCAGTCTTGGGGTCAGGATCGGCACCAATTCTTTAATCTTTTGTCCACCCGTGTCTAAAGTCTTTTATGCTTTGTGATATATTTTTTCTTAGTGCGTGGACACGCTGCTTAAAGGAAACATCCCATGGAACCCCGAGCTATATATTTCGTGGATCCAAATGGACAGCAGACCCCAGTTTCGAAACCACTACTGTCAACTCCTCTTGCCTGCACCGGGTGTGTGTGTGTGGGGGGGGGCAGCAGATGCCCTGTTTGCCACCTAAGAGGACACCCATACTGAGGCCTAACGGAGGGCCCTGTTCTGGACTTCTGACGGGAGCAATATGTATCGAATAGGTTCGTTGATTGAGCTGTCCTCCTGCTTCGGTTTACAAGGCAGGTTTCTGTTGGATCACTACGACCTTGAGCTTGAGCACTCTCATCATAGTATGCCTTGTTATCATGTTGGTAGTCATCATGGTATTGCTCAGTCACGAACCAAAGAACAACATCACCCTCAGCAGCACGACTATCATTACTGGTGATGGATCCTCATCCTACTTGTGTTTTCATATGTTCAAGTGATAATTTAATGCATGTTTTTCGGCATAAGAAAGCTTTCTCATCAGTGAGGTTGGCACAGCTAAGTACGTGATACAACAAGAAGATTCATTTCATGGCTTTAATTTTGTTCTGTCTTAAATTGAATTCTGATTGATAGTCTTTGAGGGACATTGTTGATGGCTGTCTAAATTGGATGAAGTTTTGGAAGACAGCATATGTATCCCCAGCCGTATTCTTTTCATATAAATGTTTAAGGCTTTGATAATAGCATCCACTCCTGTGTCCGTACTTAGGTCACTTGGTTTGACACAGCAGGGACAGTTTTCTTTGCTTTACTTTTTAATGTTGATAAAATAGCAAGACCTTTCTACTGTTCATCTCTCTGTGGATGCACTCTATATTTCTAATTCTTTTTTTCTGATCACTGTATAGGAGATTCAAGGGTCAGTATTTTGGTTAGGAGAACCACGCAACGTGCATATAAAAGAATCATGCTGAACCTCATATGGAGAGATCATAAGATAGCACAGTACATTAGGGAAAAAAACAGGAGTTTGAGATATATTAGAATCCATAGAAAAAAACTTAAATGGAAATGGACTGGTCTTATTGCAAAAATGGCAGACAACCAATGGACATCACAACTCACAACGTGGATCCTAAGCGATCACATACGAAACCGGGGCTGACAAAATGTAAAATGACGTGACGAACGAGACAAGTCCAGAAAATACTGGCTCTGTGATGCCTACTATAGAGGGGTCTGGGAAATCTTGGAGAAATTTCGTCCAACGACAGACATTAAAAGGATGATGATAATGATGATGTTGAAGATTATCTTTAATTTCTGGAGAGTTCTTATATGATGCAGTCAGGATTCATAAGCTGATGGAGCTTGTTTACTTTTAAATTCATCACTGCAGAAGGTAATCTTGCGTCAGTGAAGGATATTGACGATAGATCATTCTACAGCCATCAAAACGTCTGGTTCCCTTTCTGACTGGGCTGGTAGATGTGATTCCTTAGATGTGGTACCAGCTGTCGTTGCTGCTTGTGATTAAGTCCCGTTTAATTCAGGCATGAAACGGAAGGAATAACACCATTATAACTGCTAACTTTTATTCCTATGCTTTGGATCTTTGCTTATTTATAGATGATCATTTGTAGATATGTTAAAGAATGGGGGCCATACCTAAGTAAAACTCTATCAAAGAACTGTTTTTGTGTTGATAATTTCTATCTGAATTCTAATTATCATTATTATACACTGATCCTTTTAATCTGATGTCCTCATCTTGTTTTGTAAAGTCACAATATTTGTGCAGCTGTACCCACCAGCTTTCTTTAGGTACCTGTTATATTTCGTAACATTCTCAGAATTTGGAACTGAATCCTTTATTCAATCTACAGGAATAGACTGTTTCCATTCTGCTAGTATTATATTTCTCAGTGTCAAAGATGTTATTTTCCCCTCAATATAAGTCTGAAAGATTTACCCTGCATCCTACGGGCCTAATCTACTTTTCATTCTTTTTCTTTTTTTAAAGTTTTGCCAGTCAGAATTGATATACATCCTTTAGGCCGGAACTTTCTGTGTTTAAACAAGTTGCCCTGTGTCCATGAAAATGGTCAAGCTATATAATTGATCACATGAAATTGAAGCTAAAATATGAAGCCTTATTGTAAAAGCTTAGGTAGTTAAACCTCCATTATTTAACCAGGTGATTCCAGAGAATCATAGGCCATGTAAGCTAATCCATTTCAATGATTTCCTCAGGGCCCTTACATCGTGAAAATGGCCGGAACATTGTCATTATGGTTTAGTCCAGGGTCAAATGTCAAATTGGACATATTCCTATCTTGACGATAAACTTGCAGCAATAGTGTAAAGCTTCCAATCAGTAAATTACTGCAGGACAGTGCTATTTCTAACTCCTAAGTCATATAAGTACAATATGGCTTTTGGCACAGAGCACCGAAGGCATAAACTGACTACAGCGAGTTGATTACAATGCCCAGGCAGACTTTGACCCTGATCTCCAAGTTAATTAATATCTTTGAGCTTAAATTAGATTCTGAATAGTACATGATTGCCTTACCTGTGTAATTATCATGTTATAAATATGTAAAAAGCGTATTAGGATTAAAGAGGTGCGGAATGATGTAACCATTACCTGCACAGAATAAGGAATCAACAGTCAAATTTCAGGATTTGTCAGAGGCTGTTTACATTGATTTTATACTAATTCCTTTGGGTAAGGCAAGGATCTACTTCTCCCTTTCCCAGCCATGGGTAAATGGTAGGGAAATTTGGGACCCTTTAGCCCTGTAAGACAGAGCATCCAAGAAAGAGAAAAGATCTACAGCTTGGCAATCGTCGTCACCATCATCATCATCATCATCATCATCATCCTATTTGCGTCAGTTGCTGGACATAGATCTTCCCCTGGATTTGCCAGACCTCTCTATCTTGGGCATTGTGGATTTATCTCTTTTTGAATCTATCTCGCTCGTAACGTCATCCCACATTCTGTCTGACACAGTTTCATGATCTTTGGGGATCCACGTTATGAGTCGTGATGTCCAATGGCTGTCTGAAATTCTTGCAACATGCCCAGCCCATTGCCCTTTTTAGAAAATAGCTGGTCACAAGTCTGGATGAAAGATGAAGGTTTGACATTGGGCCAGCAGCTCTACCCCACCCAAAAACTCACTTGCCACTGAAACCTCTACAAAGCGGTTAGACCTTATGCACCATTAGGAGTTTACATGAATAAACAAACATCTATAAGGATTAATGTTCAGTAATCATTGTTTTGTATTCAAGCATGACTTCAATTAGCATTTTCAACACCCTGTGTCCTGTTTGTATCTGTTTGTATTCATTAGGTTGTATCTTTTCTCGTCTGTTGTGTTAATTGACTGTCATCACCTGCTGTCTGAGTCACTATGGCAAAAAAAAAAAGGAAAAACTCTCAGAAACAAGAAAAAGTATCAATAACAAAACAAAATAATTCTCTTCAAATATATAAGGATGAAAGGAGAAGTGAACAATACAAAAACATGATGTTAGCATAAAACTTTGGCTATTCGTGAAATTTACAGCCGTATTCAAAGAATAGAGCATAAAACCCGTCTAACATTGAGGATATTTTTCATTGATAGGCTACCCTCTAATAGAGTCAAAACACTAAGACTGAGAACACTATTCATTTAATGATGTACACGTATTTTCAAAAGGATCCAATCCATATTACTGTGTGCATATAAAGTCCAACGTGTAGGAGTTGCACGTTCGCACATATGTGTGTGTGTAAGTGAACAGGTAGGTGACTGGTTTAAATGGTTGCATATTTCCCACTGGTGAAAGTGGTCAGCGCTTGAACCCAGGTGAAAAACAAGTATTAAGATGGGGATTTTCAAGGCAGGCAGACCCTCACTTTGAAGACGATTGGTGCAATTCAGTAATATTAAGCAAAGCTTTTTGAATACTTGTTGACATCTGCGGAAAAAATTCACGCATATATTTGAATTCATATGAAAGGTAGGAGGTATTTTTATCAACAAAATTTTACTCCTGATTGGAAGATTTCAGTGTTATGGACAGAACAAAAAACCCCCAAAAAGGTCACACTGTTCATTATATGTATTAGAATAAGTTGGTATAAGATCATCTATAAGGGGAGATTTAATGAGGATTAAAACCCACTGACAATGGCTAGCAAGTTTAATTCCTGATCATTGCTATTGGAGGATAAAACATTTATTTGCATGTATGCGTACCAGAGCTGCATCATGGGTGAGAACAAAAGATGCAAGACTCATGTTGGGATTCAAAATAGAACCTTTATTTTTCCTCTCTAGAGACCAAAAATACATCAATAGTTTTCGTTTGAAGACTAAACAAAATCCTCAAGCACAGAGAGGAAAAGAGCTTGTCAAACCCTTCTACTGCTAGCAGCCTGGGGCTGGCAGTCCATAGACTGTCTGTCTACTACTCCACTGTTCTGGTACTCTGGTGATCAACTTTTGGTCTTCTTTTTAGAGGCAAGGGTCTCTTTTCTCTAGCCATCTATCTTACTGAATTAACTTACTCTCTTGTTTTACCTGATACCGGAACTAAATGATCATTTACCTTTTTCTCTTCTATTTTCCACCTACTTTCTATCATTTCTCACATAACAGAACTTACCATCTCTTTCTTACTTATCCTTATACACCATTCCTTTTTTATCAAGACATTTTCACTTTATTTCCTCTAATGTATTTTCAATTTAGTGGATGTGACTGGCTATCTATCTGCGGGGGTTCCAAGCGACCATGCTTTATCTTGTCAATAAATCTACTTAAGATGTTTTTATCGTTCTTTTGGCGTCTGAAAAGGATTACTCATTAAGTTATCTCATTTTTGACCAAGTATGTATACTCCACATACACCTACGCAAAAAGTATCTTCAACTAAAAAATAGTTTTAAAAAAAAATCAAATATTCAAGAATAAAATGAAATATTCGATTAAAGAGTCCCCATCAGCTCTCATATAGTAACATTATATGATGTACTTTGTAATCTGTTTTTTCCATATTATTAAGTAACATAGCAATTTTATATATATATATATACATATACTTATAAATATACATATATATATATATATATATATATATATATATATATATATATAATTAAACCACATATTTATCAGAAATTAATGCAATAATGAAATTAAAGGCAAGTCTTTTATCAGATTGCGTACCATGACCTCATCAGTTTAATACTTAATATGCTCTTTTTCGACTGTACTTTGATGAGTTCATGGTGAGTTATCTGATGAAGTCATGAGTTTAATTCCATTTCATTTGTGCTAATTTCTGATGAGTATGTTGTTAAATGACATTTTTCAACTAAGAATTATACTTTTAGAGCCTTTGTGTGACTTTTGGAGCTTCACTGCGATGGTTAAACACTACTATTGGTTAGGTTTATATACATCAAAGCAAAGAATACTATATGTATATATATACATATATATATATATATATATATATATATGTGTGTGTGTGTGTGTGTGTGTGTGTGTGTGTGCGTACGTGTGTGTATACATATATATATATATATATACACACACACGTGTATACAAGGTTTGTTCATAAAGAAACCAAACTTTTGAAACAGCACACCAATGAAAGGTTTTAGTGTACTCTGACTGAAATGTTATGTAGCTATGGCTTTTTGGAGAAGAATGAAGATTTTAGAAGAATGATGTGTTAAATTTTGTTCCAAATTATGAAGAACATTTTTGAGTCTTTCCCAAAGTTGTGAACAGCCTATTGGGAAGATTACTGGAGCCGTATGCAATGCCACAAGTGGTATAAGCATTTCAAATCGAGTAGAACCTCCACCAGAGTCAACTCAGATTCTGGATGACGTTTCATGTTGCCAGAGGATTATCACATTAACAAAGATGCACGCTGTGGAAATCATTGCCTGGTTATCTGTGAAGTTTCCAAAAGTTTGAAAGAAAAACTGATGACGCATCATGTTGCTGGGAAATTTGTTCTGCATCTACTGACAGATGGATAAAATGCAATATGCTGCCCAATCAGCTTTTGTTTTGAAATCATATTGCATAAACGCTGACAGATTCTTAGCTTTTTGGAAACTTGGACGGTCAAATGATGAATTCCACGGGACACAGCACTTCTTGAACCTTTATTGTTCAAATGGAACTTGGAAAAAAAAAAGGTCAAGCGCACTGGATATGTATCAACTCTGGCATGTGTAGCTCAAAAACTAACCAATGTGGCTTAATGCAGATTTTTAATATGAAAGGTCAAGGTCTCTGTTACATAACAATCAACCTACAACATGCTAAAATATCTCATCGGCATTGTACAACTCCAAGCCATCACACTTTCCATGACATCCACAATGACCATTAAGTATATAAAATCCCAAGTTCTTTTGACCCCATTACTTCATCATCAGGACTATATCCAACCTACCAAGCACCTACACAATCTAATACTAAACTACTATGACTCAACTCCTCAGTATCCTTGACAGCCTATGGCCCCTCCAAGACGACCTGCTACTGCTACTTCAGCTAAATCCTTGAACAGATCCACACAGACTTCACAATAGACAGAACAAAGTCCCACTCATCATGATGACCCAAAAGGAATCCTCTTCTTTGATTTAAATTTTTGCTTCCAAAGCAAAACATCTGATGTTATATTCATTTTTTTCGGAAACCTTTTAATCACTGAAAGGTACACATTTACGAACCACACTCTACTGAAGATGGGAACCCCTCTCAAAACAAGTATATCATTCTGATTAATTCATTTATGGATTATTAATTAATAATCAAAGTCTCCATATACTTTTACTCCTGAGTCTTTCTCATTCCCTATTGTTCACATATATATATATATATATATATGAACTAATGTCCTTGGGAAAGGCATGAATCCCTATGTTCCATCCAAGTATGGGTTAAATAGCAGGGCAGATTGGGAAGGCAACCAATTTAGGAGAAGGACAATTTTGAATCCAAAACCAGGGAGTAGAACTGCTCAAGATGGTTTGATGCCCGATTGGATGTAATTCTGGCAGCTCCTGCAGCCCAGCTGATTCTGGATGTATTCTGAATGTATTACTCTTGCTTTCCTTTGGACAACATCAGCCAAGCCTAGAGGGGGATTCTGATGGTTGGGCATCTTAGGATCTCTATTCGCTCTGCCCAGTATGCACCCCGTGTACGCAGGGCATTTCCAACAGACCGAACAAAGTCCGTCATATACAATCAAATCTGGTTACAAGTCATTAATAAGAACGTTGATATTTGAGACGAATGGGTTATCTGATTACACGATTCTTCCTAATGGAACATCTGTTTCTTATGATCCAATGGCAGATGGAGTTGTTACTCTATAACTATTGCACATTTGATGTTAAAAGCATCTAATAGTCTTATTATTTATTGAAAAATGCTCTTCTGTTTGATTAGATTGCTACAATCAACTAAACTCTTACAGTCAATAAAATCTGATTGACAGTTTGAATTAGGACTTGCTGATAGCGACTCACATGATTGGTAATTATAGCTGCAGTTCCTATAAATATCAAAGTCCGCTGTTTAGAGAAGCTGATCCTCTGTTGATATAAATAAAACATTTTAGTTCAATGCTGGCAGTCTGAGAAATAACAATGTGGTTGATTGATGGTTGAAGTCATCTTACATCCTACCAGTCACATAATTACAGCTGTGATTCCTATCATGCTAGCGGCACTTTTTCCAGGAAAGAAAAAAGTATCCAAATTTTTGCTGTATTGGGTAGTGAAAGCTGTAGTTGTACCATGCAGGGTGTTGGAGAAGATGCAGCAGGCAGTGATTAAAAAAAAAAATATCCTCCTATACACTGCAATTCTTATAGAATGGCAAACACAGTAATTATCATGGAAGGTCTGCCAGTGGACAATGTTCTTATCAATTTATTTAAGTTATTTGATATCTTTTCTCGGCAGAGCTAACATTATATGTAAATGTGTGTAGAAATTTTTGCAAGAGCAAATGAAAAATCTTTTTTTTTTTTTACGGTTGAGGAAAAGAGACTAAACGAGTTGCTCCTCAAGAATTCAACAAATTTGACCATGGAAAAAATCACTAGTTTCCATTGTCTCCTTTGAAGTTTTTCCTTGCTTGCTTGTTTGAACACTGGCTTTTAAAGGGTCTTGCTCACAAAGAGTAGAGATAAAAATCCATAAAACATTTTTGTTGGAATTCTCCAAACTTTTGGTTAGCATCTCATACTTCGAAATGATGTACACATAATATATGAAGTGAATTGAGTTTCAAATCCAACTCATGCTTATCTGTTATCATCATCATCATCATCATCAGCTTTTAAGCATTCATCATGGGACATAGACCTCCCCGGAGATTCCTCAGACCTCTATCTATCGTGGAGCCATTACTTTCTGAACTTGTCAAGTTTATCACATGACTTTATTTTTTGCTAGCTATGGTTTCACATATGATCACTGGTAAACTGTGATGTCCAGCAGTTGTCAGGCATTATTGCAACATAACCAGTCCATTGCCATTTGAGTTTTCTAATGGATTCTATGATATCTCTTTTTATAGTGTGTCTAATATACTCTGCTGTCTTGTAATCTTTCCATGTGATGTTGAGCATGATTCTTACATGTGAACATTGCATGATTCTCAGTTTGAAGGTCAGTCTTTTGGTTAGGTACCATATTTCAGCTTCATAGGTGTCTATCGGGAGGATGAATTGGTTGTATACCCTTCTTTTTGGGACTAATGAGATTTTCTTGTTCTTGAAGGTTGAGCTTGCTCTACCAAAACCTTGCCAACAATATTTATTCATGTATTTCTTCTTCATGGAGATTCATTGTTCTAGATAGAAGCAGTGGTTTACTTTCTTTAGCTCTACTCTTTTCATGGTTGTATCTTTGTCTTCAGCATGTTTACAGTATATGGCATTTGTTTTACTGAAGTTCATTTACAGAGCAGCTCCATTCAATTCAGTTAGCATTATTTGCAGATCATGAAGGTTCTCAGCAAGAATGACAAGGTCATCAGCGTATCTAAGGTTACTCAGGTATTCGCTATCTATTCTGATTCCTTTATTTGCCCAGCATAGGCTTTGGGAGATCATCTTGAGACAAGCTGTAGGTGAGCTGGTATCACCTCGTCCAACCCCTTTTTCGAGCTGAAAAGGCTCAGAATCTTTATGTTGCCTGATAAAGGAATTGCTGTGTTGGTGATATATTGTAAAACTCTGGTATAGACAGGATCTGCATCTTGTTGTATGATAGCAACTATGACCTTAGAGATTTCTACTGAATTGAAGGCCTTCCTGAAGTCAACAAATGCTACAGCAAGTGGCATTTTATATTCTGCTGCTTTCTCTTCTAGTTGATTAACTGGATGGAGTTGAGTGCCCTTAAAAAAACATATTTGTCAAAGAGAGAGTGTCACAGACAATATATGAACACGCTTATCAGAAATGTGATCTTGTCAACACTCTCAGTAGCCCAAAGATTTTGGGGAAAGCAAGAAATTTAAAATGTGTTCGGTGCATAAATCATATATAATTCTTTCAATGACTTCATAGCTTATGTATACCATGTTATTTAGAAATGACAGAGTTAAAAAACAGAATTCTGCCTCCCAAATACTTCTGTAGACAAGCAAGAACAGAGTAAATAAACTGTGATTTAAGTTTCACTGACCAGGATTGATGGTTTTAATTGATAGACTCAACAAACACTCAAGAAAATTCCAAATGCTGGTTTTTCGAAGCAGGCAACACATTCTTTGAGTTGCTTTTGTTGTTGCAACAACTTCCACCCCTCTAGATATGGAAAACTCAGCTTAACAAACCATCATCAACATTTTTTGGGTCTTGGAATGCTCAAAAGTTTTTTTCCTGTATGAACTAATGGTAATTGCTTCTTCGCTTTACTCAATTTCAGCTTATGAAAATTTTTTTATAGGAACGCTCTATCTTCAATGGTGGTGAAATCTGTCTACCTCTCACTTATATCCCAATCTTCTGTACCTCCCATGACACCAAACTCTGACTACTCAGCATAACATACCATCATCACCGTACTACAAGGAACCTAGTATGCAGGAGACCTACATGTTTGAATTGACTTAGATACATGGAGCTACATAAGTGATATTGCCACCTTCACTGCATCCTATTCAAGTGCAGTTATCCCCCAAACCTTGAAAGTTAGTTTTATGTCACTTTTTTGCTTTTATAAAGACAAGCAAACAGCAGAAATAGAGTTTAGAATTTGTTTTGCAGCAAGCCATTATAGAAGCAGCATCCACCCTCTTCCCCTCGCTCCTATATCCGAAACTCCTGTACCGCCGACCAAGCCAAATTCTGATGACTCAGCTCAACATATCATCATCACCATTTTTAGGGGTAGGGGAAACTCAAGAATTTTTCCCATATAGATTAATGGTAATTGCTTCTTCCTTTTTATTCCATTTCGGCTTAGGAAAAGACTTTATGGGAATACTTCATTTTGGATTGTGGGGAAAATCTATATCTGTCTGGTGCTATCTTTTTATCTGGACAGAAAATATCCTGTGGCAAAACCCTACACTACCTGGCAAGTCATCAGCAGAAAGATCAGCAGAAAATTAGAATGATCAAAGTTTTGTAATTACTGCTGGTGCCTGAAGACAGTGCAAAAGCCCAGTCAAAAAAACTGGATCCTGAATGCTGGTATTTCAAAGCAAGCAACACCTTCTTCAAGTTGCTTTTATTGCTACCCCAACATGTAACCTTATTCATTCTACATCATTTTGCAGCTCTACAATTTGGATAGATGAAACCTCCAAAAGTTTTTCATCTGAGTTGTTTGACTACTGATCCTATTTTTTAGATACTTTTGTTCTTGACAGAATATTTCTGCTGATCCACTCAATAGCCTTTGTCGGGTAAACACTCCGGTAGAAAGATACCAACTGAAATTTTGAGAAGAGTTGTCTGGACAAGTGATCTCCTTCTTCTCTTTTAGTTACTTTTCTTTACCCCACAGCATTTTACCTGATTCATTCTACAACTGTCATTAGACGTACAACGCTTACGGGAATAAGTTATCTAATTTTGAAATGAATCATTTGAAAAATTGTCAGGACTCATTGTTGCTTTTGCTGTTACAGAAATGTTTTATTTCATCTATTCCACAGCACTTGTAATGCACACAATCTGTATGGAAGATACCTTCTGTAATTTAAAAAAGAATAATTGCCCAAAAGTTGCTTGGACCAGTGATCTTATTCTTCATGTAACTTGTTTGATTCATTCTGCAGCCTTTGTTGCTTTTGATGTTGTTTCCACAATATT
Source organism: Thysanoteuthis rhombus (assembly GCA_963457665.1). Lineage (NCBI taxonomy): Eukaryota > Metazoa > Mollusca > Cephalopoda > Oegopsida > Thysanoteuthidae > Thysanoteuthis > Thysanoteuthis major. Next base: position 32,985,281 of record OY735213.1, on the reverse strand, counting down.
TCACTTGATTCATTTTACAACCTTTGTTGTTTTTGTAGTTAATGCAACATTTCACTCGATGCATTCTACAACTTTTGTTCCTCCCGTTGTTATTTTCACAATGTTTCATTTTACATCCTTTGTTGCTTTTATTTTTGCTGATGTATTCTAAGGCATTCTTCAGTTGCATAAAATAATAGGAACTTATCCTGTGAGTAGTGTCCATCAATATAAGTGAACCCTAATAAGAATCAATGCACACATTTATATAAATGTATTTCAGTATCAACGTATTTTCATCACATTTTAATACAGTTATATCTATTCATAAACATATATGCACACGAATCAGAATCTATCTATTTATATATCTGTCTATTCATCAGTATCATATGTAGTATGTGTTGTATGGCACAGCAGTAACCAGCATGTAAAATGGAGGATGGATACTGTTTGAATTTTAGGTGAGGCTTATTGTTGGAGAAGAGAGTGGTAGAATGAATATTTGGCTAAACCACTTCCCTATCACTATCTTACAGGCCCTGAAAGTGAATCCATTACTCCCATAGTCAAATTTGACGGGGACTCAATATATATATATATATATATATATATATATATATATATATATATATATATATATATACATATATATACATATATATATATATATATATATATATATATATATATATATACATATATATACATATATATACATATATATATATATATATATATATATACATATATATATATATATATATATATATATATATATATATATATATATATATATATATATATATATGTGTATATATGGGTGGTATTCATTTTCCTGACTCCATTTCCTGAATGCAGATTGGTCGACTTATCACTTTGCCAACTCTTCATTTCCTGAAAAACGAAACTTGATACTTGGCAGCCTTTTGTTATACTTTATCATTTAAAAAACATTGGTTGACGTTTTTTTTTTCTAAAATTAGTGTAATGGGGATAAGGAAGAAAACAGGGGTCTGAGACAGACAACCGATCGACATCACGACTCACAATATGGATCCCCAGAGATCACATGCAAAACTGAGACCAACAGAATACAAGATGGAGAGATGAAGTGGACAAATTTAGAAAATACTGGCTCCGTGATGCCCACAATAGAGAAGTGTGACAAATCTTGGGGAAGGTCCATGTCCAACGACGGATGTTAAAAGACTGGTAATGTTGATGATGGATATGTTTACAGTTTATGAAAAACAAACCCGTACTGTGAAATTTGTAAAAGTACCATTTATCTTCGATAAAATTTAGCATTACTATACATATTGTGCACAAGATTTATGAATAAAAAGAAGATTCTAGGTGTGATTGCATGCATACAAACTCATAAGAGCGTTTGTCAATTGATCATCTACTTACAATAAAAGGAATTTTATTTCCATTTTATTTCAAATATTCGGATTAACATGAATAGGTAGTTGTATGGTTTTGCCAAGTTAAATTGGAGGAAGTTCATGAAGTGAAACACTGACTATATAATTCATGTATTTAATTGTTTTTCTTTGATGCATTCTCTCATTTCTTTGTCTTTTTTAGCGATCGGTAATCTTAATGAAGACACAAACAATTACCTGCTAATTTTTTATCTCAAAACCTGGTTTGAAAAAGCTACATTAGATTTTTTTCCACATTACTTAAATTTTTTCTAAATTACAAATTTTTTTAATAAAATTGAAAACTCTATGAAACAAGAAAGATAACTCATTCCAAACTGATAAATTCCCTGACATGTAAAGTTCCCACCCTGGAAAATAAAGAAGAGAACATTTTTCGCAAGTAATTTCTTGTGCTTACATTGTGGTCATAATTTTACAATTAATCATTTGAGGGCTCTCCCATATTCTATTATTCTTTTCTCCTGTGGTTTTGATGTCTCTCCAATGTAGATTTTGCTGCAGTCCTGGCATGGGATTGTGTGAATGCTGGCTTTGGTTGGTGGGCACTTGAATAGTGGTTTGTTATTCAACCTGTGATGGTTGTTGAGGTATTGGTGGCAATGTGTATTTCCAGGTTGCTCTGGTTGGAGCTGAGGTTGGTGTTAGTTGTGTTGGTTGGTAATATGATGCATCTAATGGTGGTGTTGTGAAATAACTAGATGAAAAGACAAATGCCTTTGTTGAACATAGAAACACACACAACCACTACTTGAACTTTCACCAAGCCCATCTCATCAAAAATATTTATGACTCCTCAACACGCAGATGTATTGAAGTAGCTCTCATATCCCAATGCAATATAATTGCGTGGTCACTTCAAGATTGCAAATACTCTAAATGCATTGATTTCGGAACAGAATCACATAGATACAACACTTTATAAGATACAAAGAATTAGCTAGCAGCCAATAGTTCATATAAAAAATAGTATAAGTACACACATACCATCCCTTTAAGTAAAGAAAAAGAAGTCTTACCCACCATCAACCAAAAAGATTACGAAGGAAAACAACACACCCTACTTCCACCCTGCTCCATGTGTATATCAACACCAATCCATTAATTGCTAGACATCACCTCTCCACTCTAGAAAAGACAAAAAAATCTTCCCCAAGAACTGACAATTTCAATCCTGACCCCTCCTCTCAGTGCCCCTTTGATGAGCCCAACTCTTACAGAGGCAGTAAATAAATACTCTTTGCCTTTCCTCTCACAGCCGTTCCTCATTTCAGACCAAACTTATCTCTTAACTACACAGATACAAATATCTCCCCTCCTGCTCCCACTAAACAACCAAACAATACAGAAATATCCCCATTTCTTTCCTCAACCTCAAAGATGTAAACAGCAAAAAAAATTTTCTGTGAACCGTTGCTAGGTTTTCACTGAAAAAGATGGAGGGTACCTGTTGAAAAGCATTGCAATATGCCCACTTGATAATAGAAAAATTTGGAGATCTTACACTGACTTTCTTGTAATTTTTTCTCTTCACCTTTAATTATCAGTTTAATCAAGATAAGTATATGTATATATGTATGGCTCAATTGATTAGAGCAGACCTACGCTACATAGGTGCTCCCATGGAAGAAAGATGTGAGTTTGAATCCTATCTGGGGATCATCCTTTTTATTTCAAAATCATTGCTGTTGTTTTGCTCACTCCTGTAAGTAATTTGGTCCGAGCAAAATTCAGTTCTTAAACTGTTTTTCCTTATTTCATATACATTTCTGATACTAGTATCCATTACATATATATATATATATATATATATATATATATATATATATATATATATATATATATATATATAGTTCATAATATATATCCAATCTGTGAGAATGCAAGATGAAAGAAATAGAAAACAGGTTTTATCTGTTGCTGACGTTTAATCACAGTGCTAAATATTTAACACAGTAAATAAAGCTCTTAATACATAAGAAAATAAGAATTGCAAGCATACATATCCAGTGAATGTTAACATTTCATACCTAACACACGCATATATATATATATATATATATGTATATACATATATATATATATATATATATATATATATATATATATATATATATATGTATATATATATATATATATATACATATATATATATGTGTGTGTGTGTGTGTGTGTGTGCTTACATATATACATATATAAATTCAGAATGATATAGACTTGTTTTTTGATAAGAATAAAAGAAGCAATTTATAAAATAACCTAATCAATAATGCAAAATTATATATAAAAGCTTTTAAGATATAATATATAAGGTTTCTTAAATAGCTTTCATGATGACAATTCAATGTTAATATGATACCTCTTATGTTTGAAGATATTTTGTTTTAACCAACAGATGATAAGAAGTTTTTTTTTCCTAAATTAGATTATCTTGTGCAAAGAAATCAATCATAGAATTTGGCAGAATAATTATCTTCCCTTGGCGACTTCCAGTGCTCACTGATAATAAATATAGCAATCACATATCAATTGATTATAGACTTGCATTTATGAATACACACCCCTTGTCTAATAATGTCCCATCTTGTTATTCCAATGACGAGACCACATGGCAGTTTTTGCTGCAACGTTGGTGTAAATAATTGAGAAAGTAATGATAAATGCTCAAAACATTATGAATTATGGACAATGCATTGGTGATCAAAACAAATAAGATGAAGATACTTGTGTATAATAAGTGATTCATAAACAAAATGTAGTGATCAAAACAAATAAGTTATTACTCAGGATTTTGGTGTATTCTTTGCTTGTGAGGAACAAATGAAGACTCTCTCCCCATTTGCACTGATTATTTTCTTACAATGAAGATAGACTTGCCAATACCAAGCCTCTCCCCAGAAGCTCTCTGAGCTGATATTTCTAAGTTAAATTCCAAACTGTTGGTTTTTATATCAAAGTCTTTTTTTTAGAGGGTCTCACAGGGCTGAACAGTTCCATCTGCCCTTCTATCTTGGATGGGGTCCAGAAATTGGATTCAGGGCATTAGTACAAAGTGATTAGTCCTAACAATAACAGTATACAACCGATGCATCCTCCCCATAGTCACCTACGGAGCTGAAACGTGGAACCTAACCAAGAGACTGACCTGCAAACTGAGAACCATGCAACAAGCACATGAAAGAATCACACTCAACCTCACATGGAGATATCAGGATACAGTTCAATGTATCAGGGAAAAAACAGGAGTTCAAGACATTATGAAATCCATTAGAAAACTCAAATAGCAATGGGCTGGTCATGTTGCAAGAATGACAGATATCCGCTGGACTCACAACACAGATCCCTAGCGATCACATACATGATTGAGACTGGCAGAATACATGGAGAGATGAACTAGACAAGTTCAGAAAGTATTAACTCCTAGACGCCCATGATAGAGAGATCTGGCTAATCCTGGGGAAGGTCTATGTCCAACAATGGGCGATAAAAGACTGATGATGATAATGATCGCAAACCACCTCAGCCAGAATTAGTACTTGGTTTACCCATTCCATTCTCCGTGTTGTAAACATATAAACCACTCCTTATCTACAATTAGCCAAAATAATCAAATCACAATGCTTCATCTCAGAAATTTAACTTTCGTACAAAGACTGGAGAAGGTATAAGCTGAAATGTAAGAACAAAAACAAATGACACGAGGACGGTAGTCTAAATAATTAATGGAAATTTGCAATGCTCCTTCATCTCAATCCTCAAACAACAATTATCAACTGCTGCGGCATGAAAGTGCTGCTACTTTGATATTTGAGTTACGGTTTGTTTTCCACTTTTGTGAATAAAAAAAGGTTACAGGAACATGTGACACAACCATCAAATTTTCACCATTATACTCCCCATCTATCTATATATATACATATATACATATATATATATATATATATATATATATATATATATATATATATATATATATATATATATATACCAACATCAGGTAGAATGAATGTCCATTTCCTCTCAAACATCCCACATCTTCACCCTTACCCTAATGATCGAAAAGGTATGGGAAATTTGCAAGGATAACCACTTGTCCAATGCCTTGACTGATCGTGAAGTTATTTTTAATATGGTTGACTATGCATCTCTCTGAGATGAACTCACCTCCTAATTTTCCAAATTGTGTCTTTTTTATGGTAGCTCTCTGAGGGCTTTATTTGTACCAATAAGAAAAATTTTGAGTCATTCGACATTAACTGTAGGGTCAAATGAGGCTTTGTAGCTTCTCTAATTGTATCATCATTTATTGAATGCTCGAGGATGGCAAGCAGGTCCTAAGTAAACCAAATGTCATCCTGCTTACAACTGCCAAGTTAGACCTGAAGGCGAGTCTAGAAAAGATGTAACAATAAACATCTGTGAAAATGATGCAAAATCTCAGAATTACTATAGATAGTAACTAAAGATGGTAGAAATTATCAGATGTATGACCTAGGCTATTAGCATGATGCAAGTACTCTGGAGATCACTGGGATTGTACCGTTCTAGCTCTCATGATGATTATAACAAGCTCATCCAAAAATCAGTTTGCTTGTGTAGGGAGTTTTATCCTTAGTTGGCATTGTGCCAAAAGTTAAGTGAGGTTTGATGAATAATAAAAAAAAAAAAGTTGGTGGTCTGCTTCAGGACATCATTAGGATATCATTGTTTCAAGTCTCACAAGATGAGACAAAACAGACCGGAGCAAAAACAGGAAAATGTTACTGGTTGCTGAGCTTATGTTAATAAACAGATCAATGTGATAATCATCAATCTCTGTAACCCACTTGAACTTGGCTCAATTTTTTTTGCATTGCCAGATATCTTGAAATTTATAGGATTGAGTTCTAGTTCAAGTATCAGAACCATATTGATTTTTAGGATCATTAAAAGGCAGTTCTGAATGACCATCTTTTTAATTAGCATTGCATTTTCAAAGTTCTGACTCTGGAGACTCTTGTTGATGTTGACTCTTACCATAATTAAATTGGGTGCCTGGTGTAGAGTAATGGTTAGCAGGGTAGTTTTGTGAGTCATAATTGATAAATTTGATCTTTGCTGGGTACCCTTTGATTGTACCCTGGTGCCAAACTATCTTATGCTTTGTAAATTTCTATTAGAATTATAAAATTTGTTTACTGAATTATTGAAAACTATGACTTCTTACCATTTCATTGCAATGCATTAATCTTCTATAGACTCAACAGTGGCAAGTTTAAAGTCATTAAACTACTTTAGACTACAGCCTAGAAACATCTAACAGGTGTTTTAACCTAGCATTACTAATCTGTATTTATATAAGCGGCAGGTGTCACATTGTTTTTCTGTCACGCAATACAAGCCAGCTGAAAATGGCCGTATCCAAACCAAATTTGTCATGCAGACTCAATAGTCCCATTAGTTTTTAGCCAGGTATTTTTTGAACCCCACCCAAATATTTTTTTTTGGGGGGGTGTTCAATTTCCAATAGGATTTTACATTAAATGGTAGCATATTTTGAGAATGTTCTTTAATGATGTAATGAAGCATTTAATCATTTTTCTATGTATTCATGATTTAAAAAATAATTGATGTAAGAGATGTTCAGTCTTTTTGAATCTCTTAAGAGTACCAATTCATTTTTTTCAATCAGTTGGGATATGCTTTTTTTTCTAGCCAAAATAACCAAGATATTCCAAATTTACAATCATATTTGCTTTTTTTTAAAGAATTGCTAAAAGAACTGAATTAATTGTACAAATTCTATTTATTTGCCGTGAAAAAAAGACAGTTGTCTTTGGAACTTTCAAGCATTTTTTAAACCCGACCGCTTTTTTTTTTAAGGAAGAAGAAATTAAACTTGGACCTCTCACCCAGCAAAAACTATATAAATAGAAACGAATATTGATTAAGTGGAAATAGACTGAGATAGATAAATGCATTGATAGACCTCAGGTGCGTAAAGAAGTCTTCAGCAAAAAAAACATTTTCAACACTGTATTTGGCATTCAATTAAATCAATTGAAATTAATGTGGCTTTTTTTTTTGTCCGTAAGAATATGCCATTAAACTGAACATCCACACTACATATCGGCCTGTTTTAATTCACACTGACATCTGGTTGGACTTGCTCTCATCATACAAATATGCTACAAATTTGCATCTGTGGACAAAAAAAGTTTTCCAGTTGTAGGTAAATAGCAGACGAGACTTCTTAGTCTGGTTTGGCAATTATAATGCTGCGAACTCAAGGTGAAATAAAGTGATATGAAGGGTTGCCCTTTTTTATTCTTGAAATAATCAACCAAACATAGATGGGTACTTCATCTAGTATCAGATAAAAAATAAATGTTCACTGAAGTCTATCAGACTGGAAATTAGTTGGAAGCAAGAGAATTTGAAGACAGACAGAAACATGCTTATGTGGCTTCCATCAGAATTAGATTATTATTGTCTGACACTCCAAAGGGAAGCAATGTCATTATTTCATGAATTATTCAAACTCATTTATGCATTATTTCCAATCCACACTGTCGATGAATCTCTGCAGAATAACAACCTGAGAGTAGTGATAAAAAGCAACAGAATTTAAGATGAAAGAAATACTGGTCAGATTTCAGTGATAATCGACAATGCTTCAGCTGAGAAATTTGAATAATACTGCGTCTAACATAACTAGCCTATGTAAACAAAAATTACAGAGAGTTGGCGTTTATAGAAAATAAGTAATTAGATTCGAATGACTGCTGCCGGTTGGCCTCCGTAGTCTAATTGGTAAGGCAGCTGCCACAGAAAGGCAGGTTCTTGAGGATAGGCATCTGGACATGAAAGTGTTCATTATCAAACAAAAAGTGTCAATGTAAGTTTCTTTAGGTTTCAGATGTACAGGTAGCACCAATGGAGCTAGAGGGATGAAAATTTAAACATTCCTTATTATATCTAGAAAAAATAAGTCGTTTTTTTTCAATTTTCAAAAAATTCCTTTCTAAATGAGTGTTTTGTGTATGTGGGGTTCAATTTACAATGTAAGTCCATGCTAAATTGGTCCTTTAGTTTGTGTCCAGCAGGGTTCATGCTTTTTTTTTTGAAAAATTCCAACTTTTCCTCAGCAATCATCATCATAATCATCAGCCTTTTAGTGTCTGTCATTTGACATAGGACTTCTCCAAAATTTACTAGACCTCTCTATCATGGGGGTCACAGAGCCAATACTTTCTGAACTTGTCTAGTTTGTCACGCCATCTTATATTCTGCCAGCACAGTTTCACATGGGATCTCTGGGGATCCACGTTGTGAGTTGTGATGTCCAGCGCTAATTTGATTTTTTTGTTGTTTTTTTTTTTATCGCAACATCACTCAGGCTGTCAGTCTACAGCTGAGAGTAGACGGCTTGGTTTAGGGGAAAGAGAACAAACTAAGTAAATTTATAAGCAACTGTAAAAAATTAAAAAGAAATAACCCTACCCTTGGTGACACCATCAGAGGGGTGGCACCATGATTTTCTGCCAATGTGAAAATTCAACATTTACCACTACTCTCAGCCATATTTTCAGCCAATCTCCAACTATTTTAGCCATTTTCAGCTATCGAAAATGGCCATGAAATTGCTAACAGTATTTTTGGCATGTTTTGATATTTTTTGACATTTTTTTTTTCAGGTCGATTTGGCACAAATTTTTTTTAGAAAATTAAGTTGGCAACACTGGGGGTGACACCCCAAGTTACCACCCTGGGTGACACCATCCCCCAGGAAGCGACCGTATCAAAAAAGTGGTTAATAATTCATTGATCTGAGAGGCAAATGTTTGGGCTAACCAAACAACAAACAAGTGATTAATGGTATGGGTAAAGGTTCAGACCATGCAATCACTGTCCAGTTTTAAAAATTCTCTGTGGCGATTGATCAAATCGTTGGTCTTTTGCAGTTATTCAACTTCTTCTGTCCTCTCTTGAAGTGACAAAAGAAGTCCTGCTGTTGCTGTGGTTGGAGGAGAAGTATTCACGAAGGGGATAAGGGTCAAGTCTTTTAAAACAGGTGGAATAGTGCACTTTCCAATGATACATGCAGCCGGCTGGTAGTATGTGAAGCTATGGCGGGCTGGATAAGATTTTCCTTTCGTTAGATCAGTATGATTCACAGAGAAGTTCTATGAACATTTAGCAGGAGAGTTTGTATCTGTATCAAATACTAAGAAATAGGGTTTGTCTTGTACAGCTCCATTAGTTGTCCTAATATTGCTGTGGGTCGGTTTCAGGGTAGAATATTCAGATATTTTCAGGTCAGTTCCTCAACAGCAGATTGTCCAGAGTAGGAAGTTAGCTGATTAGTTGACTAAAGCTACCAAGTGGTATGATGGTACACCAGTATTGATGTGATTCTGAAAATCTAAAAGACCATTCTGCCAGATGTGACACTATTTGAAAGGCTATTTTGCTTATTGTGACATTACTTGAGAGACCAATCTGCCAGGTGTGACTGTTCTGTGTTGAAGCGGCTACCCTATCGGTCACAGGTTAATTTCCTGCAACAGCCCTATTTTCTTTAATTGTTTATTCTATTTAAGTTGCCTTGGCCAAATGATACTTCTCCTTTGTAATAATGGGATACCATTTGAAATAGAATTTCAATATGATATAACGCAATTTGTAATCGTTCTGTTGGATCATGTATCCATCTCTTAATAACATATGTATGTATATATAGTGTGCTGCTTCAATGTAGCATTGCTCTTACCATTGGGCTAAACATATATATACGCATACATGAACGTTTGCATATACATATATATATATATATATATATATCAGTGATGTGTGCGGACCTTTGAGGTTGGCTAGGCAATAAGCACACATGGGTCCTACATTTATGAAATTAATTAATTAAGAGGAACCATTTGTGTTCGTAACATGGCCATAGGGATTGCTATTCAATACATCTAAAATGAAAAAAAAAATGACATCCAAAATAAAAAAAATACTTACCTTATTGATAAATTAATTCTATTCTTCTATCTTTCAGGGCAAAAATATTTATTACATTTTCATAGAAATCTTCTGATTTCATTAGATGTTGGAGCAAATCTTTTTCAATAGACATCAGAGCTAACCCCGAAATTATTTCTTTTGTCTGTTGTGTTTCTTTGATATGTTTTAATTCTCTCCAATATAGAAAATGAACGTTCTACAGGGAGAGTAGAGGAACGAATCGTCAAGACCAAATTGCAAAGACTGAAGAGTTCTGGCATAGCACCAACAAGATTATTGGTATAAATGTAATGCATTAAATTACGTACACTTCGTTTTATAAAATCTTCCATTGAATTTCCATTTAATTGATTCTGAAGACAAACTATGTTGAAAGCATCTACCATGTATCACTTTTAAGGATTGGGAAACATCCACTGGGAATTTTTTGCAATATTCTCTAGCTTTGCTGAAATTTAGAAGCTCCATGAAAACAGGCTCTTCTAGTGATGCTTATTTTACTCCTATTCGGTCAACAATTGAGCTGTAGAGGATTCTGTATTGTTTATTCTTAAATAAATAAAGGGATTTATTCTTGGATATCTCAGTTTGACCTGTTGCATCTATATGATATTTTTCTTCCAACATTTCATAGAAATGTTGAGAAATTATCCAGTTTAATTCCGAGGATGGTTCTAGTTCTATTTTTTCGTTCTTAGTAATATACAATATCAAAACTTTTAGTCGGAAGGATGGTAAATAAAACATCAGTGAAGGAAAATATAATACTAAATACTTTGAATAAAAATAGGAAATTTAGAATATTTTGAATTCTTGCAAAATCCAATTGCTGATTTTAAAATGGCTTCATTCTATGCATAAGGATTCTCCATGATTTTTTCAAAAAGATTGATTTAGAAATTATGATTCTGTTTTGCAGTTTTAACTAGACATGATAAATAATTGGGAAATTTGCTTTCAACAATCACTGTTTTACTTTTTGACAAAATATTGCAGTAAAATAATGTAAGGGAAAAAAGTTATCTCATCGATATATGTATATTTTTCCCCAAATGGTCTGTTAGCAAAAACAGCTGCAACAATAACCAATCAATATAAAGTATTTATTTGCAAGCGTTACTGCCTGATGGGACACCTACCTTTTCAAGTTCTTTGAATACAATTTTTTCATTAGCATTTTTCCTAAATTTCTTTCTTTGTTTTTAATCTATCTATTTTTATTTAAACATCGTCCTTGAAATGTCCTGGTTTCCAGACGGCACAACCTTTCCCGGTTTGAGGTGTATTATTTTGGGTTGAATCCACATTATATGATTTCACCATACAATCCTTTTGAATTCAATTTTGAAATTATACGGATGTGCTTTTGTCTTCCACAAATAAAATAAAATATTTTTTTTGTTGGAGATTTCCGTACCTTGTTGGCACAATATACGTTTTATTTCTTGAATCATTCTTTTCGGTTACACCTGCAATTTTTTTTTTTACCAGTTTTGATTCTCACTTTTTTCCCCAACTTTAAGCGTGTGGAGTGAATGAATACCGTGAGTTTTATCATACTTCCTTTTTCATCCTTGTCTTTTATTCTTCATTCTTTATCCTAACTTCCTTCAAGTCTGGCCATTTAGGTTGCAATTTGTCTGGATGGGTAGAAAGTGTGGTCCATATTTTCCTTCCTATTATCAATTCTGCAGGACTTGCTACTGAGGCCTACATAAGACTACTTCTGTATGCCATCAGTGCAAGGAAAATATCAGGCTGCTCTTTGGAATCTGTTAGCTATTTTCACACCACTTTCCACCTCTCTATTTGCTTGAGGAAAATTAGGGTTGGCAGTGATGGAGATAAATCCATATTTTTTGACAAATCTCTAAAACCAGAGCTTACAAACTGACCACCATTGTCGCTGACAACTCTGTTTGGGATACTACAGCTGACTATTAAAAAAAAAATTTCCTTTTACTTTGGCACTGGTCACTTAACTGTTATGTACAATATCCAAGTACCGTGAAAAATAGTCAATAATGACTTAATACTGCTGTCCAGTCTGCTTGCCCAAATCAGTGCCAATCCTTTTACCATGATCTGTTGGGTAAAATTATTTATTTAAGAGGTTCATATTGAATTACAGGACGGCGTTTATGACAAAAATCATATTTTTACCTGCCCTTAATTTTTTACGATATTCCTGGTCACCACAATGAAGAATTAGCCCTCTCCCTACATTTGTTCGGACTCATGTGGCCCAATGTGTATTGAGTGAAGGATTTATGCTCTTGATTTTGGGGATCACTATTCAATCCTGATAGAATAATTCATCTTTATGTGTTAATAACACATTTAGATTGGAAAAAAAATTTTTTACCTCTTCCTTAATACTTGGTTCTTTTGATGGCCATCCATTAAGCGTGAAATTAATCACTTTTTGCAACATAGGATAGGCAGGTGTGGCTTCTCGAATTCATTGGAGTTTTTTATCAGATGCTGGCGTAGTTTCTACAACACAATTTATGTATAACCCCACGTCTTCCACCGTATCTCTATGCTCCTCACTCATGGGATTACTTGCGAGAATATTAGGAACCATGAGTAGTCTACCTGGAACATGTAAGTCGACTGCGTCAAAGCCTTATTAGCAATCTTTGACTCGTTGTTGTTTCCTGTAACACCTGTGTATTCATTGAGGAGACTTATGGCTTGTGATGTGTAAATAATCAAAAAGATTTTAGTCCCATGATATAACGGTCAAATTTCTCACAGGCCCAGACTATTGCTTTGCACTCCTTTTCAATCAAAGCATATTTATTCTGTTGGTGACACAAGCGACAAAAGTTATGGGTTTCCTTTCATCCTTTACGTCTTTAAATAATGCTACACCCAACCCATAACTGCTTGCATCAACTCTAACTATAATGGGTTTTAACGGGTCATGAAATAATAAAATAGGTGCCTCGGAGAACAATTCTTTTACTGTTGGAAAAGCTTTTATTATGGGTTAATCCTACATCCACATTACGGCTTTTAAAAGTAGATCTCTCCAGGGTTGAACAGTATAACATACCCCAGTTCTGGTATAGATGTAGGATTGGGTACTTCCTGTAGAGTATTTATGTGCTCTCATCAAAGTTGTATCCCTTTGTCTAATATTACTTGTCCGAAATATTCTATTTTGCCTTTGAGTTTTTATTCCCGCTTGCTTGTTAGTATTCAAAACTTCCTCCGATATCTCATCATGTTCTGTAGTAGATTTACCATACTCTAGATATTGTTAATAATGACTCTAACTCCATCTGATGTTCCTAGGAATTTAGTCACGCAATGATGAAATATTTCCGGAGCCGATGCGATTCCGAAATGTAATCATATAAAACAATAACGTCCCAAAAGGTGTAATGAAAGTTGTTAGTAAAGGACTGTTAGTTTCTAATGGAATTTGGTGAAAACTGTGTTGGGCATCTAAATTACAAAATACATTAGATCTTTGTAGTTTTGGTATAATATCATCTAAGGTTTGGTGGTATAAAATATACCTTATAACATTTTGGTTATTTAAAAAAAAAATCAACACATAAACATGGTTGTCTAAGAGATATGGTTCTCACATATTTATAGAGGTCATCAGTTATAGGTATGATAGTAGGTATATAGTTCTATACAGTTCTAGCTGAAGAATGGGGGCCCGCTTAGTTGGTGGGTCCACGTGGACGTCAGTGGAAGGAGGAAGGGAGGTGTATGGAGAACATTCGCGCCAAGTACGAATGTGGATACAGATATTGAACAGAGTCGGAAGGACTCATACAAGTATGTAAATGAGTAAATGAAAAGTACATTTAATTCATAACATTTATGACAAAGAATGGAAAATACATGTAATGAAAACATGAATATGATCGATCGTGTAGAGAAGAGAAGAGAAGAAGTTTGGTTTGGATTATTCCTGTACGTAAAAATGAGATATAGTTAAGAATAAGTACCTCGGGGACATGTAGCATAACGGGTCTAATGTCCCTTGGTTTATCTGTTGAATAGAGCCTAATTAGTAGTGCCGGTTATGAGTGGTACAATTGACCAAGCTAGATTATAAAGAGGCGGTTAGTTCAGGTAAGGCGCAAAAAGGAGCTATAAGGGGTAAAATGGTGAGCGCAGCATTTGTGTTGTCGCCAAAAATAGTAGTTGCAGTATTTGCATTTAATAGCCATGGAATCCTTGCGAGTTCTCACTTCGAGGAAGAATAGAGAGAAGAGTCAATATATATCATCATCTTCGTCATCATCAGTCTCTTGGCAACCATCGTTGGACAAAGATCTTCCTCAGGAGTCACTACACTTCTCTACCATGGGCGTCACGGAGCTAGTATTTTCTGAATTTGTCTAGTTCATCTCTACATCTAGTACACAGCTGGCCTCGGTTGTGCATGTAATCTCTGGGGATCCATGTTGTGAGTGGTGATGTCCATCGGTGGTCAGCCATTCTTTCAACATGACCAGCCCATTGATATTTGAGTTTTTTAAATATCATATGATGTCTCTGACCCCTGTTCCCTCCCTGATACATTGTGCTGTCTTGTGGTCTCTTTATGTGAGGTTGAGCATAATTCTTCCATGTGCAAGTTGCATGGTTCTCAGTTCGCAGGTCTATCTTTTGGTTAAGTTCCGTGTTTCAGCTCCATAAGTGGGGGATGTATTGATTGTATACCCTTCTTTTAAGGATTAATGGAATCTTGTTTTTGAAGGTTGAGCTTGCTCTGCCAAATGCTTGCCATCCTAGTGTGATTCTTTGCTTGATTTCTTCCTTCTTTTGAGGGTTTCAAGGAGATTCATTGTCCTAGGTAGATCTCCAGTTCTATCTTCGATTTTGATCTTAGTGTTCTTATTTTTGATGTGATTGTTGCACATTATCTTTGTCTTGCTGAAATAAATGTGTAGTTTGAGTTTCTTGCTTTCTTTGTATAGTTCATCTAGCATTAGTTGGAGGTCAAGTAGGTTCCCTGTGAAAAGGACAATGTCGTTAGCAAATCTGAGATAGTTCAGATATTCGCTGTCAATTTTGATTCCTTGATTCTTCAAGTCTAGGTTTCTGAAAATTATCTCGAGGCAGGCTGTAAAGAGTTTGGGTGAGCTTGTATCACCTTGTCTTACTCTTGTTTGGAATCAGACTTTATGTAGCCTGATGAGGGAGCTGCTGTGACTGTATATATGTTGCAGCACTCTGACATATACACCTTGCAGAGAGATGGCCTTCATGACCTTAGGGATTTCTATTGAGTCAAAGGCCTTTTTTTTATCAAGTGCATGTGGTCCATGGCCAAGTAGCTTCTTCTGAAGCCAGCTTGCTCCTATGGTTAGTTTTCATCCAGTGTTTTTGAGATTCAATTTGTGATGATTTTGTGAAAAGTTTGAATATGCAGTTGAGTAGGCTTATATGTCTGAAGTTATTAAGGTATTTGGAGTTTTCTTTTTTATATAAAAGCATTATAATTGCAGTGTTCCAATTTTCCAGGACTTTACTTTGTTTTAGGCATAAGTAGAATAGAATAGCCAGTTTCCAAAGTAATAATCTTACCCGCTTTTTTGAGTAGATCATTGGTGATGTTGTTTGGTCCGGGGGGCCTTTCCTCTCCTTTGTTTGTTTGATGGTTTATTTAATTTCCCACGGGGTTACTTTTGAGAATACATCTGGCGTATCCTGTTCGTTGTTTTGTAATCTTTGGATGAATAGAGTTTTTGGTAGAATTCTTGGGCATGTTCAACAATCTTGTCTCTGTTGTCAGGTCTCTATTTCCTTTGAGTATGCTGGTTTTTTACTTCCATTCTGAATTGAGGCCTTTGTTTATAGCTTTGAAGCCCTTATCTTTTTTGAGAGTTAATTTGATGACAGCTATTGTGTATCTTCTTTTGTTTTCTCATTCTTTTTGATTGTTTCATTCAATTCGGCTTCTTCAATTTTTTCTCTTGCTGTTGTCGGTGGCTTGAGGTTTTCTGCGTTTTTCCATGAGATTCTTGGTTTCATCTGAGATTTTAGTGATGGTTTAAATGCTCGTTGGTTTAAACATAGCGGCGACTTCTATTAGAGAGGTTGTTATTTTGTTGTTGAGTTTGCTGATGTTGGTATCGTTTTCTTGTTCAGTAAGAAGTTTATATCTTTTTTTTTTTCAGTTCTAGCTTGAAGGATCAAGTGTGTTCTTTGGGTATGTTTGGTGGTTGCAGCTTGATGTTGATCATTTTTCTACGTTTTTTGTTGGTATTTACTTGCATTTTACATCTTAACATTCTGTGATCGTTTCCTACGTTGACTTGATATAGGACTTGGATGTCCTTGACGGTGTCGCTTTTGTCCGTTTGGATTTAGTCTATTTCGTTCCTCGTTTAGTGGTTGGGGCTGTTCAATTGTCCATTTCCTATTGGGTCCCTTTTCGAAGAAGGTGCTCATGTGTTGGATAGTCACTTTTGGGGCACATCATTCCCTTCCAAGGAAAGTGAAGTAGTTTGGCCTTTTGGGACTGATGACCCGGCAGGAACGGGTGTTCTTCTGGTGAGGTGCTCGGGTAGTCGCTTTTGGAGCACATCGACCCTACCCAAAGCAAATGATGTGGCTGGGCCTTTTGGGACCAAGGACCCAGCAGGAACGGCCGGTGTTATTATCTTTGTGCGAACCGTGGGGAGTGTTGTGCCATGCCCTGCTACGCTGGCCCATGATGTGTTGTTCCGCTTGTTTGTTTCGAGGGTCTTGTCGTTTTTTTAGCTATTCATTTATATGGTCATCTCTGCCGGGGACGGGGAGAGGCATTTTGTAAGGCTCTGGGGAGGTTTTCTTTTTCTTTTTTGATTTCAAAGTTACAGGTTAATGGCTTTCTTAAAATCGAATTAGATATACAAAAAGAAATTTAAAGTTTTAATCTTGTGGATTTTTTCGATGTGTGCTAGAGAGAGAGAGAGAGAGAGAGAGAGAGAGAGAGAGAGAGAGAAAGAGAGAGGCAAAAGGACAGAAGGACAGAAAGAGATGGTTGCACAAGGAATTTAGAGTTTGATTATAGAAAAATACCGAAAATATGATTTGAAAATGGAAACAAGAGTAAGCAGTACTTATCTGAATCATACTGGGATTTCTGGTTAAAGGGGGGTGATTTTATATGTTATCACGGTCAAAGAAAAGCTGCATGTTTAGAGAGGGGTAAAGGAAGAAAGTTACCTACTAGAAAGCCGGGGCAAATCAGCGTAACCGGTTAGAAGTGTCGGGGCCGATTAGCGTTTGTCCACGTGTGTTCAGGGTTTTTATAGGGAGTCATCGTAGGAAGTGACGTTTTATATATCAAACTAAAAGAAGGGTTTCTTATCAAATTCTTGACATAAAATCTTGGGGGCACCACAATTGTACGACTTTTTAAATGATTCCATTACGCCTCAATCGTTGTAATTCCGATTACTGGTGCAATATGGTTTCGCATTTTCTTTTAAGTAAATTTTTATTGGATTTCCTTCCATACAGCCGTCAGTGTCAAATAAGTCGGTTTTTATTTCATCCACGATAAATACGAGACCCATTTCATGTGCTTACGGCAACAAATTTTCAATACCCTGGTTCTCAATTACAAATATTTCTCACCTCTATTTCCAGTTGAAGTTGAGAATTTTCCTTTGTTCACTAGATTACTGCTGGGGGATCTGAAAGTTTCCTTAGCTGGTTTCAGGGCTTTTTTTTCTTAAGCTTCGTATGTTCTTTAGCCGATCCCATCTATGTCTATCCCCATGTCGATTTTAAACGCTACTGGCGTATTACAGATTTGTGACTTATGGTACCATGGATCCATCTTTCTTCTCCTTTGTCCTCGTTTTACCGACGCCTCCTAAAACATTCACCGTTATCTTCTCGTTTTTCACGAGCATTTTGAATTTTTGTCTTACAGCATATAGAGGAATGATTCTTTTTCCCTCGTTTTTTTTTTTTTTTGCATATTTTCTTCCTTGCTAGATCCTTACTTCTATCACGATTCCTGTTATATCTTCCACATCTCGGAAAACTTTGAAGTCTCTGACCAACTTCTTTCTTTTGGATTGTTTTGTTCTGCACAATTTTATTTCGTCGACGAGCCGTTTTCGTATTACTCCCATTAGCGACTTTACCTGTTCATGACCTCTAGCCATTTCAACCACCTTTTCCAATTTCAAATCTGAAATAAGCTGGAGTCTCTCAGACATTTCTTCGTTCTGGAGTCTGATTACAAACCTATCACGAATCAGGCCATTTAATCTTCAAATTCACATTTTTCTGCAAATCCATGGAGTTATCAGGCAAAAATTTCAACAGATTCATCAGGGTGTTGAATTCTCATAGGAAATTTGGCTCTTTCATTGATCATATTTTGGGGAGATTGAAGTGAGTGTCAAACTTTACCAAAATCTCTTTCATCTTCCTTTCTTTTATTTAAAAAAAAAAAAGAAAGTATTGTTAATACTTTTAGAGTCTTTTCTCATACAATAGAGTAGAGTATTTATTTTTGTACATCACTGTCTTCTTCACATAGTTTAGACTCAACACGAAATCTTTCAAACCTTTGGCGCCGATTTTTCCAATTTGCAAAAGATTCTAGTCAGTTTGATTTGAACATATTCTCTTCTTTTTAATGAAGTGAGGATTTTTTTTCTCGAATGTTCCTCCCACCTTTTTCTGGTATCAATCATGCACAGATTCAAGATCCCAATCTGACACCATCTTACGTTTCTTGACAAAATATCACTGTAAGTTTATATAAGGAAGAAAATAACGTTAACACTATATATTTATTCAAACACTGCCTATTAACGACTACTACTTCGGCAACCAATCAATCACATGCAGCAACATCATCGGGGATAAAAACACTTAGATCAAAATCGAGGGCTCAGAACTGGAGAAAGTAGATCACTACATCTACCTAGGACAAGGAATCTCCATGAGACCCTCAAAGAAGAAGGAATCAAGCGAAGAGCCACACAAGGAGGGCAAGCCTTTGGCAGAGCCAGCTCAACCTTCAAAAATAAGAAGATCCCACTAATCATAAAAAGAAAGGTGTACAACCAATGCATCCTACCAATAGTCACTTATGGAGCTGAAACATGGAAAGTAACCAGGAGACAGATCCGCAAATTGAGAATCATACCACGTGCACATGAAAGAATTATGCTGGGCCTCACATGGAGAGACCACAGGACAGCACAGTATATCTGGAAGAAGACAGGAGTCAGAATCCACCAAAAAACTCGAATGGCAGTGGGCTGGCCATGTTGCAAGAATGGCGGACAACCGGTGGACATCATGACTCACGACACGAATCCCCAGAGATTACATGCGCAACCGAGGCCAGCAGAGTGTTAGATTGAGAGACGAGCCAGACAAATTCAGAAATTACTGGCTCCGTGACGCCCACGATAGAGAAGCGTGGCGAATCCTGGGGAAGGTCTATGTCCAACGATGGACATTGAAAGACTGATGATGATGATGATGATGATGATGACTGCCTGATGAAACTATCTCATCCAATGCATAGGTTCTTTTGGATGATGTTGTAAAAGAAACACCCTGTCCCTTTAGTGCAGAAAAAAAACAACGTTCTGTTATTGAACAGAAACGCAAACAAGTATTAAGATTCTAGATTCATGGTTCTCCCTTACGTTTGACCGCAGCCCATTTAATAGCCCGGCCATTGTAGCGGCACCATCATAAATTTGCGCAATTAATTTTTTTTCACACTTCCAAGTTTCAATGCATTTAAAAACGGGTTCAGATAAAGAATTTGCTGAACGATCCGCATTAACATCGTTAAAACTGACAAATCTCTCTTCAACTCAATCTTTTATAACGTAACTCAAACCAGTTGACAGCTGTGAATTGACAGATATATCGGACATTTCATTTATAAGAATAGCAACAAATTTAGCCTGATTAAGTTCATTTTCTATTTCATTCAACATCACCATTTGAATTGCATCGACTGAGTTATTATGAATTCTGTTTGAGAGACCAGAAGCAGAGTCTAGATGGCCCGCTGGTTTTCATCATCGTCATCATCATCATCAGTTTTTTTAACGTCCGTTGTCGGACATAGTCCATCCCCAAGATTCGCCACGTCTCTCAATCGTGGGCGTCACTGAGCCAATATTTTCAGATATTGTCCCATTCATCTTGCCATCTTATATTCTGCCGGCTTCGGTTGCACATGTTATCTCTGGTTATCCATGTTGAGTCGTGATGTCCATTGGTTGTCTGCTATTCTTGCAACATAACCAGCCAATTTCCATTTGTGTTTTCTAATGGATTTAATGATGTCTCGGACTCCTGTTTTTCCCCTTAAATACTGTGCTGTCTTGAAGTCACTCCATGCGATGTTGAGCATGATTCTCTCATGAGCACGTTGCATGGTTCTCAGTTTGTGGGTCGATCTCTTGGTTAGGTTCCATGGTGACTATCGGGAGGATGCATTGGTTGTATTCTCTTCTTTATATGATCAATGCGATTTTCTTGTTCTTGAAGGTTGAACTTGCTCTACCGAAAGCTTGCCACCCTAGAGTGATAATTCCTGCGATCATTCGATGCATCAGACTCAAAATGACTTCGAAATGGTAATTCTCAGCAGCTTAAAAGATAACTACACCATTCAATCTTTGCAGAAGAGCTCTGTTTTATTTGAACTCTCTATTACGCTGTTATATGCTGTGTCTTTTAACCACATCTAATTGTAAGTCTCAACGATTATTTCCGAATTTTTCAATATCGATCAGGGATTTCATGCGTCTTCGGGAACGTTCATGTTTTAGCATAGGTATAAGTAGATTATTTGAATTATCGGACCCTTCATCATTCCAAAAAGATTTTTCTAAACTGAATAACAAATGTGGCCATCAAAATAATTTGTTTAGTTGAGAACTTCCTTTTAACCACGATTTTTCTTTCATATAAATTAGTTTCAAGATATCTAACACATTTATTGTTGGAACTTTATAAATTAGGTATTTCCAACATTGGCCTGCCGTTATTTATAATGGATTTTCTTCCTTCAAAGAATCTTTTTGAAAAACTATTTTTCGAAAGTTTTTCTATAACTTCTTTTATAACACACGTTTCACTCAGTTTGGCTGATATTTTGGGGGAAAAAAATTACGAAATGATTGAAGTTTCGGGAACTAACTCTTCTATTCATTCCTTTAAGTTATTTACATCTGCTCGGTACAAATGAATTACCTCCCTTGATTTCAATCTACGAGAGCGATTCAAGTAATGCTCTTTTACAATTGCATGTCTCTAGGTGGTATTCAACGAAATAGAAATGGTAACACTGCGTAGATTTATTTTTTTTCAACATTTGCATTGAAATTCTAAGCTGAACAAGTTATTATTGGGGACAAAGACACACTGATCGAAACTGAAAATACAGAGTTGAAGAAGGTAGACCACCACATCTACCTAA
>OY735213.1:32878408-32958408 GCA_963457665.1 Thysanoteuthis rhombus | reverse complement strand
GAAGGGAAGTGTTTATATCTGCATAATTGAGGGTGGCATTTACTTTCAAATGAGATGGATTTATGAGAGGCCGGTCAGAGGGTGTATGTCTCCTGTCTCTGTGTGTATTTGGCTTGTCTTGAATAAGAAAGGCAGTGAGGGGCTACAATGATCATTTCTCAGGGACAGGTGGATTCTGTTAATTCTATTTTAAGAAGGAAGGATGTTGTCCAGAAATTAATGATAGATGTTGGTATATGTGGGTCAGTTTAGAACTACCTGTGTTGTTTTCATTTAGTCTTTCTGGTTGATGGTGGGTAAGACTTCTTTTACTTTTCACATCCATCATACAAACTGTCGACATGGAAAACACACAGTTGAAGTGCACTCACAGAGACCTGCTGTTATCAGCCCCCTTCCTCAAAAACTGGAAAAATGTCCTCACTAGTGCATAGGAGACAATGTCATCCCCCAAAGCTTCCACAAAATCCTGAGGACAGCCAATCACATATTCCCCAAATACATTCAGGATTATTTAACAGCGTCAGCCAACGAACTCAAACAAAAAAAAATACAAACATTTGAAGAGGCCAGGAACACAGCTAGCTTACCACACCACCTGAACCCCCACATTAACACAGAAAACAACATACTTAAACAAAAAATACTCAAAACCAGCAACACACAAGTTAACAAATTACAAAACAAACTCAAAACCCTACGTGAATCCAGTGGATGGAAAAATATTCAATGCCAACACCTCATTAACAACACATCCAAAAGAATACTCAATTCCACAGAACAGGAAGCTCTCAGCTTCAGACTGAAATTTGTCACTGGCATACCGAAAATGAACCTGACTAACATTATCACCAAGAAGTACAGACATTCTAACACATACTTCAACAAAGGCTCCATACAAGGAATCATCACTGCCACCATCAAAACAACAAATGACTGCAACACATTACCACTGAGATATATCACTGGATTGAAAAACCTAGCCAAAGACGACAAAATACACATCACCCCCTCAGACAAAGGAGAGGGTGTCATCATCACGGACACACACTTCTACCTCAATGAAATTACCTTCCTCCTCAGTAAAAATAACACATATGAAAAAATGAACAACATAAACATTGACAGAGAAACATCCAAGTTCCACAAATCCCTCCAAAAAATTATTACTGAGTAAGAATAAAACATGGACCAAACTCATAGAATACTACCAAACACTACCCAGACTCTATGACCGACCAAAAACCCACAAACCAAACATCCCCTTACAACCCATCAACTCAGGAATCTGCAGTGCTCCCTATAAGATAGGTAGAGCTTTAGCAAAAATCTTTACTCCACTCCTCGGCACAATCAGACCCTCACACCTTGAAAAATCTGGAGACCTCATACACAGAATAAAAAAATGTATGGAAAACCAACTCATGGCCAGGTTTGATATAAAATCACTTTATACCAACATCCTGATTGAAAAATGCTTACACCGTCTCAAAACCTCAAGTATATACTCAAAAAGACCAAGATTAAATTAGCCCAACCCATCAACAAAATCATAAAAATATGCACACTCGTAGCAAACCATTGCTTCTTTAGCTTCAATGGCAACTATTACCAACAAAAATTTTGGTTACTGATGGGGTCCCTGATAAGTGGAGTTTTAGCCTGTCTGTTTCTGGAATTTCTGGATTCAAGCCCTCTCTCATACATCAGACCCAAAACAGCCCCTTACTTTCACTATATTGATGATATCCTAATAGCTTACCCTCTGTTCATAGAGCTAGACAACCTAGTAGCTGGACTGAACTCTGCGGAACTATCTATTTGGTTCACACTGGAAAAAGAGCCTGAATATACATTACCTTTCTTTGACATCCTACTACACAGAACTAACAACACTATTAAACGCAGCATCTTCCATGAAGTCACCAACAAGAACAATCACATACATTTCTACTTCCTGAGCAAGATGGAAATACTCACTGTCACCAACGCTTCAACAACCATCAAAATTCTTATACACAAACCACTAAAAAAACATTCACCACCCGAAGCTGACGTCTACGGAAAGGACTGTGACAAATTTTACATCGAGAGACGTTTAGACCACTCAAAAAAGACTATATGAACACAAGAGCGCCCTAGGACTGGATGAGAAGATGAATGCCCTCAAACAAAGGAACATACACAACCACAACTTCAACTTTCACCAAGTCCATCTCATCAAGAAAATTCATAACTCCTGATGCAGATGCAGCCCTCATATCCTAATGTAATACAGTACCTCAAAAGTATATGCATTTTCATATTGGAAACACCTATAATACTCTTAATTTAAAACAGAATCTCATAGACACAAAACTCTACAACACCAACATAAGAGGTATTGGCTGACCACCAACAGTCAATTCAAATCATGGTACAAACACATATACACAACCCCTTTCAGAGAAGTAAATCCACCTGTCCCTAAGAAATGACCATTCTAACCAATCACAACCTTTCTTATCCAAGATAAGCGAAACACCCACAGAGACAGGAAACTATGCCTCCTGACCCTGCCTCTCATAGACCCATCTCATTCCAAACCGAATGTCACCCTCAATTACGCAGATACAAACAACTCCCCTCCAGTTCCCACCTAACACAGAAATATTCATATCCTCCTCTTCAGCATCAATATGTAAATAGCATGTTTTCCTCTGTGAACTGCTACAAATATACTTCTCTGAAAAAGATGGCTGGCCCCCTTTGGAATGTGTTGAACTACGCCCATGGAATGATAATGAAAAATTTCGAGATGTAACACCTATCTCTTGAGTTTTTCTCTTCACCGTCCGATTATTATTTTTATCTACATATATATATATATATATATATATATATATGTAAATGAATGGATGCATGTAGGTAAATTGGTATAAAAGTATAACGCTATCATAGATATAAATCTTGTTGCGTACTTTATGAAACCTGATGTTTGTAGAATTTCAAGTCAGTCAATGCTCTGTATATTATTGGTTTTCATTTGAGATTCTACGTGCAGAGACTTTCAAAAGAATCCCAGGAATCATTCATGCAAAAAACTAGTGAAAATCAATAGGTGTAGATTCTTGGAAAATAATCAGGGCGCCTGCATTTCTATGGTATTCTTCTGGGTGCTACCTCTAGTCCCTCTCCCAAGCCTCTTCCAACCATTCCCCACCACATGCTGCTGCCACTTTGTTTGGTTTGCATGCAGGGGGTGTCTCTTTCAATTTTTGCATTTGTGATGCCCTCAAATGCTTATGGGCTATAAAAGTTGTTGAAAAGTTGTTGGTTTTTATCTATCTATCTGTCTATTACTGTCTGTTTATATCTATATCTCTGATTGTCTGTATCAATATATCTAAACTTGCATGATTTCATCCATCAAGTTATATATAGCTGCCTTTTTCATCTTCCTATCAATCTATCTATCCATTCACTGTTCATATCTACCAATTTATCTATCTATCCCTCTCTCTCTCTCCTTTTCTCTCTGTCTCTCTATCTGTCTCTCTGTCTCTCTCTGTCTCTGTCTCTCTCTCAATGTATATATATATATATTCATATGCCCATATCCTGCTATTAAATAAATTGAAGGAGGTGATAGCTTTGACACAATGTGTCAGCCATTTTCCAGTACAAGTGTCTGACATGAAAAAGCTTATTTGCCATTCCAATTGAACCTTGTTAAGCAAAATATGGATAAAAAGGAGATAACACATGAAATGTAACTAGTCGAGTGTCTCACTGTGGAACAGTGTTTAGTAATCTAGTCTTAGTCTTGCCTTAAAACGTTTCCAGATGTCCTAGACATATAACCCTTTCTTTTACCAGGTCCAGCTTAGCTTTGCAATCATTACTACTTTAATGACTTTGAACTTTTCTAAGTGTCCCAGACATATAACATTGTCCTGCAATTAGTTCAGCTTATCCCTGTTGATCATTACAACTTTAATGAGTTTGAATCTCTTCAAGTGTCCGAGATATATAACTTTTTCCTGTACCAAGTCCAGCTCAGTCTTGCAGGTCATTTCTACTTTAATGAGTTTAAATCTTTCTGAGTGTCCTGGATGTATAACCTTTTCCAATAATAAGTACAGTTTATTCTTACTTATTATCACTTCTCTAATGAGGTTCAACCTCTTTGAGTGTCTTATGTGTATAACTTTGTCCTGTACCAGATCCAGCTCAGTCTTGCATATCATTACTACTTTAATGACTTTGAACCTTTAAGACTGCCCTAGACATATAACCTTGTCTTGTTCCAAATCCAGCTTAGTCTTTCAGATCATTTCTGCTTTGATGGGTTTCAAATTTTCTGAGTGTTCTGGATAGATAACCTTGTCCTCATCCAAGTCCAGCTCAGTGTTGCAGATCATTGTTACTTTAATGATTTCAAACCTCTTTGAGTGCCTTTGACATATGACCAGGTTCTATACCAAGACCTGCTTTGTAGAATGGCTCAATGTAATCAAACAGTACTTAGCAATCTCGTCTTGAAGTTGTTGACTATCATAGTGATTTCAGACCTATGGGCTTGACACTTGCAAATTTGTTTTCTTCAAAGCTCAATTTAATCTTTCAATTCCATCTTTTTCTAGTAAGTTAGATAAACAAATAATGAAAACAGTGGACATATGACCTTGTGCTAAACTTTGTACAGTGCTAGGTCACAAGTGTAAGGTATTTGTAATACATGCATAGTTATTACATGTCTGTCTTATTCACCTAGCAAGTACAATAACTATAATTCTTATTTCCCATGCTTAAGAAACCACTGATAGCAGAATAATAACACCCCAGAACAACTTACTCAGTGTTAAGCATGATGGATGGTCCATAGTTTTGTGGGGCTCCTTTGCTGCCTCTGGTTGTGGAGGCCTTGTTTGTGTTAAAGGAATCATGAAATCAAAGGATTACTAAGGGATATCCAGTGTAAAAAAAAAAAACCTCTGAATTTCATGGGTGTTCCAGCATGGTAAAAACCACACGTCCAAAAGCACAACATGATGGTTGAAAAGGAGAAGAAACTGGACTTTTTTATATTGGCCTGCAATCCCATTGAAGAGACGATAAGGATATGGAGTCATGGTTCCAACATGTACTATACACTGCATGATTCATGTAAACATTCAAGAGCTTGAACAAATTGCAAATGAAGAGAGGGAGAAAATATCAGCTGGTAGGTGCAAGACGCTTATAAAGGACTACAAGAAACATTTTGAGGCAGTCAAAAGAGTTTGCAATAAAATATTAAAGAAAACTGCCTTTATCACAGTTCTGATTATATTTTTTTAATTTTTTCTTTGAAATAACTACATGGAAACTGGAAAATGTTTTTTTGTCAAATTATCTGGGATAACCAATAAAAATTTCCGATATTTCCCGCTTGCCTCTTCAAAGTTAAATCAAATGTTCAAAATGACTTCCTCCTTCTTCTGAAGAGAATCAACACTTGAGCGGCAAATTATTTTTCAAAGCTCACTATCATTTTTCATAGTTGAATTCTTTTGTTATATTTTCTGCTTTATCAAATTCATTTCGCCAGTTCAGACATTGTTTGACAAGTTGAAGAATTTTCAAACATCTGGCAAGGGCATTAACTATTAATTGCTTATACAGAGTAGTCTCCTTCACTCATCTTTGTTCTAAATGTGTAAAAAGAACCCAGGGTTCATTGTGATTGAACATAACGAGAAAAAGCAGAGCAACATAAAGTTTAAATATTTTTCAACTTAAATGCATGGATGCAATTGCAACATTATTTATATATTGCTGTGATTTATTTTTAGGGCTCCTTTTATGTTCATAAATTCTTTTGTTTAAAGTTCTTGATGTTTCACCATTGTATTTTTTATTGCAGTCTTTATATGTTATTTCATATACATGGCTTCAGACCACAATTTCAGTACCTATATATATATATATATATATATATATATATATACATATATATATGATTATAGATTGTGTTATATTACACAGAAACTTTTATCTGAAATGATATCCTGTTGTTGTACGGTTAATGTATCACTTAACCTAGACCATGTTAGCTACCCTATCAGTCGCAGGTTTTATTCTTGTGGCAGCCCCATTTCCTTTATTTGTTTATTCTATTCACGTTATCTAGGCTAAGTTATACATTATTTGTGTAATTTCATATCAGATAAGAGTTTCTGTGTAATATATTGCAATTCTGTCAGATCATATACATCCATTTCTTAATACACACACACATACCTTTGTCAATAAAGTTTGAGAAATATATGTACTCGGTTACATCTTTCTGTCTGTCGGTCCACATGATATCCCTGTGAGTATTGAATAGATTTCAATGAGATTCAAACGAGTCGTGTGTGATAGGGTAAGAAAGAGGTGGTTCGATTCGAGGGTGGATCTAGAGATGTTTTTTCGATTCAGATATATTTTTCCATTTTTTCCATACATTTATGTATCTGCTCATGACTGTCCATACAGTATCACTCAATGAATTTCAATGATATTTTGGGGGAGGGTAGACAGTAGGTTGGAGTGGATCCATACACATTTACCTCCCTTACACACATAATTATTTGTTAAAACCATATAATATCCCCAAAATTTCATTTCTGTCCATAAGATACCTCCACAAGTTCTCAATGATTTTCGATGAGATTCTGTGAAAGGTTGTAGAATAGGCTACGCAAGAACTGATAAATTTTGGGGTGGATCCAGGTACAAATTACTTCCGCTATCAATGGAGATGGCAGCGGTATACGCTCTCTGATTTCTTTTTTCTAGTTTTATGGAGTGAATTGAAAATTTGGAAAAGGAGAATTTTTTTACCGGAGAGTAAATTTGGTTGATAGAGAATAAAGAAGAATGCAAGGATAATGAAAAATCACTCAGAAAGTGACACAGTTTTAAATCACCAGGAATTACTGACATAGTCTTAAATCAAAAAAGTAAATGATTGCTGTTAAATTGTTCCTTGGAGAAAATGAATTTATTTCTTTAAAAAAATGTTGAGAAAGGAAGCTTTTTTTCCAGAAAGGGGAGAAAAGATATAAAGGTGGATCAATTTTCTCTACTTCACACCTGCATAGCTGTGTTGGAAGATTGTAACCCTTCCCACACATTTTTTTTTATCAGTATAACCTTCCAAAAAATTGTAATTAGACTAAATTGATTCTGAAGAAAACTAATATGTATTATGCAGAATACCTCAGCATATGTATGTCTTTATTTTTTTTGCATATCTTTATGCACTCTTCTTACGTTCTAATAACATCATCTATTAAATGTTTGGTCTATTTCAAACATCTGTTGAGCCAGTAGGCATTTAATGAAAAAAATATTGATATAGAATGATGAAATAATGTTTTTATGCTGCTCATTTGAAAGGGAGCATAAATTGAGCTGGTATAGATTTGAGAACTACAGGGTTTCCCTTTGCTCTGTACCTGGATGGTAGTAATGGTTCCAGCTGTGTATCCAGAGTTGCTCAAATGAACTGCTCCCGTTTGTACACTAGCATCCATTTTTTTTCTATCAACCATTTTCTGAACAAATAAGATTTTTCCCTCTTTTCTCACAGAATATATACCTGATAAGGACTGGAGAATAGATCAGCTGAAATGTTGTGGTAACAATGTTAAAAAAAACAAAGGAGCTCAATTGTGCATACAAAATTTGGAATGTTAATAACTCTTCTCAATGTTATAGACTATGACCTTGATCCACTTTTTACTAGATATTTCTTTTCCCCCATCATTGAGAATAATATTAAAAGTGACAGATTCACAAACGTAATTGCGTTTTATTCGCTGATTCAATGTCAATAGAGATATGATTTGCTATTATGTTTTGCAGTCGTGTTTCCTACCCGAGAAACTTATTTCCAAGTATGATTTCCAATTGGGATACTATGCTGCTGATAAGGCCAATGAAGCATTTGGACTGAACACTGCTATAGCATGATATGTTCAGGATTGGTTTTGTTTGTTTTTTTTAGTGATTTCTTTGGTTGTATTTTTTGCTGTTTCACCATTTTTATTCTAGGTTTCACCAAATGGACATTGCTCTTTGACAGTACCAGATTTACATATGGGCTGAACAGGTTGCAGCCAAGGGCCTCATTATCTGGGAGGGGGTTTTCAGCCTTTTTATTAAGGAGCGATCACTGAAAAAAGTCTGAATTTTCAATGAAACAATTTACATTGTAAATTGAACCTCCTACTAAAAACCTATTTAGGGTAGGAATTAAAAAAAAAAAAAAGTTTTTCCTAGACATGCTAAGGGGTAGATATTTAAATTTTCAGTCCAGTAGCTCCATTGGTGTAGCCTGTATGCCGGACATATACATAATCAGCCAGCCAGTCAGATAGACCAACTTAAAAACTGAAGAAAACTATATTGGTATTGACTATTTTGATGTTGATAGTTTTGGTCGCCGTTTTCCAATATAATTATTTCATATTTGATACCATAACAAAATCCTGACAATACGCCAGTTGCTCAGGGTACTTCGTATTCTGCTTCATAAATCTAAGTAACCAGGGCTTAAAATTATGGTCTTCTTATAGGCACTATTAATGATATCGACTATCACTATCTACCATGCTGAGAAATAGACATTCATGTTGCTTTGGCTATTAATCATTAATTGTCATATAATTACAGATTTGTTCCACATAGATGAACACATGTAAGATTCCTAATATACATAGTCAGGACAGATGGAGACAGTCCAAGATACAGCGAATAATCAAGGCTCTCTGTATATCATCCGTGATCTTTAGGATGCACAATGTATTGTGGCTTTGGATTGCCACACACTGGTTTGGAATTCTAGTCTAGTCGCCAACCATGGCTAAATAGCAGGGTAGATATAATGTCACAGAGATCATAATTCAATGTTTTAAGATTATTGCTTTGCTTCTGTATGTCCTTGTGTCCCTAGAGTGGAAAATATTTCAGTAAGATATTTCTAGAAATTCATTACAGTTTCTTTGAAAACAGAACTTTTTATCTTTAAAAAAATTGCCTTTCATCTGAAACCAGACTTATGTACTGGGTGACTCAAAGTCTTACACTGCGTAAAAGATATTTTCTTAGACTACTAAAAACAGCCATTAGATTTTTATGTTTTTAAAAATCTCTTTTACTAGCTTTTGTGTGTAATCTTTAGATCTCGTTCCTAACCCTCAATTTTCTATTCCAATTCACTTCTTTTTTCTGCCTTGATGAATTTCCCCGGAAAATCATTGGCCTATTCTTTCTTTATGTTTTTCTTGGCATCATCTTTCTCAGTCATGTCTTTCTGAAAATATAATTGGAATTAATTTCGAGGACATGAATCTTTTGGAAATTCAATTTAAAAAAAAATGCTTTTTTTAATAGACTGTTGCTTTTGTATTTTAACTCTTAAATAATTTTCATGATTCAAAAGAGAGAACTTACTCATACACACTGGCCTACACACGATCACAAAATGCATTCAGAATCCCTATTTCACTTTAGAAACTTCAAGAAATATGAATTCAAATAATGAGTTCCCAGCAAACAACATGCTTTTATTAAAATGCATTTGGCAACGATTTCAGTTTGACGGATAGGCTAGTGAGTTCTCTCTTCCAGTGGTAGGGCTTAGTTCAATCATGGTTGAAATGTTGGTTGAAGAGAAAATGATAAGTTGAATTGAGGATAAAGATTCTTAATACCCCTTCTTCTACTTCTGATTATTTACCAGCCATGGCTGACTGGTCAGTTTTTGCATGTTTTCATGGTTATATACATGTAATTATACATGTATATAGATCATATGACCTGATTATGTGCTTTGCTTTCATTTGACTATGTTTAAAACTGATATGTTGCTTTGAATACAATACCATGGGCCTAATTCAAGTGCAGGGCTGTGAATACTGATTTTAAAAGCAAGCAGACTCTATTTAGAGGCTTATTTCACAACATTTCATTATGTGTCATAATATTTTAGTGTAAAGAATATTTCTATGCAAAAATATACCAGACAGATTAATATTATTGTTATTTTAGAACTTTTTCGATGAAGTACCTTCACTTATTGTGTATTTATTTGCCACTGTAAGAAGGCAAAATGAGACACATGGTAATCTTTCAATGTGGTTGAAATCCATATACTCACCAAATAGGGCACAAAATTCAAGTGTCTGAGTTATGCTGGATCAATTTGAAATAGCTTTGTTCCCCCAACCATTGCAGCAAACATTGTGGTTTACTCTTGAACCTACCACCTTTGGTACAATGAGGAGGTGCTGCCTGAGGGGACGGATCCCTGCTCATCGGACTTCAATCAATTATTGGTTTGTAGTTAGAAATACCAAATACTGGCAATGCTCAAATGATTTCCAACAAAATATGGACTCACATCCCATTTCCCCTGTTGCCTCCTACATCCTGCAGAAACACCTTACTCTCTTAAGCAGAGTTATTTCACCAAAATCATCTTTACTTATTTTTTTTGTTGGGGGAATCATTGCAAACCATTATTACTGATGAGCCAAAAAAGATGTGAGTTCAAGTCACTCACAGAGCTGATCCTTCATTTCCAATCTATACTGATTACTCACTGACATGGACTAAGAACCTGGGTAAAGTTTCAGTGAAAATCAATGGAAATTTAACGTGAAAGAAAATACTTATAGAAAATTTAAGATAACAATAACTGACAATGCTCCATCTGAAAAAATGAATATAGATGATATTGCTACTACTAATCTTACGTGTGTAAACACAATAACAAATATGGTGTTGAGAGAGATCAGATATACAGGTTAGATACAGGGTAGATATACAGGTTAGATTTAATTTTCTTCCTGCTAAAGGTAAGTCAGCAAGAGCAGCTCAGTCTGTTAGAGCACCTGGTATGGATAACCAGGCATCCCTGAGGAAAAAAAAATGTGACTTCAAATATCATTGAGAGCTTATCCCTTTATTCCAGCTCCGTATTGTTCACTCACTGCCGTAAACTGTCGGCCTAGGTGAAGTTGCAATTAAACAAACTTTAAGACAAAAGATTATCCTTGTTAAATGACTGACCATCACAGTCTATAATTGAACAAACGTAGTATCAAAATTTGAAGTTGAGTAAGAAAATTCCATTAAGGAATAAATATGGTCAGAAAAAATTCTATTTATGACATCACAGGTGTACTCCATTGGAAAACATCTGAAATAGAGTAAAAAAAATATATATATCCAGAAATATCTAGATTCTCAAGAATTAAACCCATAAGAAAAAATCAAAAAACCTTTTTTCTAAAAATCAAAAACACTTTCAAAAGGGGACTATTGGAATACTGATGCAAATTTTCAAGTCTGTAGACAAAATGGTATGGCCAGGAGTGCTGGAACACGCAAACAAAGGATAGAACCCTTTCACATCTTTGATGGATATGGTTGTTCAATAGTAATGAAAATAATTTTAATCTCTTTATATGTTCTATTAGTGTTTACTGTAGTAGCAGTAGTATTAGTAATATTATTTAGTTGAATTATTTTTGATGAACCAATTCCACATAGTGATGATAGGACAAATTATATAATTATGAATTTATTTGAAGTGACCTCTCATTATTAAGTGGACAGTGTGTCACTTGTCCTAGACAGCATAGATAGAATAAACAATTAAAGAAAATATGATGGCTAAAGGAATCAAACTTGTGACTAATCTTGTCTATTTTATCTCTCCATCTTGTATTCTGCCAGCCTTGGTTGGTAATAATTTTGGTGAAAAGTTTGTAGATGCAGTTAAGTAGACTTATTGATCTGCTGTTTAGGTCTTTCAGGTTCCTTTTCATATAACAGCATTATGATTGCAGTGTTCCAATCTTCTGGGACTTTAATTTATTTTAGGCATAAATTGATGGCGAGTTATTCAACTATTTATAAGTTGAGAGAATGTAGAAATTGAGGTCCTATCAGAACCAGAGCTCTAGGAAGCTAAAGAATTGAATAATGTTGTGTTACCCACTGGTCAGGGTCACTGGCTTTATATCCATCATATAAACAGGCATGTGTTGTGGTTTGTGGAAGAGTTCACTTCCTGACAGATTTTGTCATGAGGCCAACAAATCCAAAAGTTACAGAAAAGTAAAGTTAATCAAACACATCTTCAATAAATAACAACTGTTCTGTTTATTCCAACTTATGTGGACCTGGGCTAAGCTATATGATTTCATATGGACATTTTCTGAGCAAAATCAATGTTTTCTCAGGCAGAAAGGAGACATCACTACCTGATATTGGATTACAAATGGTTGATCTACTGTCCCTACATTGTCCTTAATTTATAACTTTCTGTGCTTATTTGCTTTCTATGAATTTTTCCGGCAAGTCAACTGTACTTAGTCACTTATAATCTCTGGCTTGTATTCTTATGTGCGATAACGTGATTGGGTAAAGTCTTTAGATGAAGGGAAGGGCCTTATTATATTGGTTAAGTTAGTTCAATTGTTGCATATCAACTTGAACACAGAAATATGTATATTTGTCTTTAGAAAAAAATAAACATAGCTAGTTTTATTACACATTGATCTTTTCTGATTAGTGTTGTCATTATAGTTTTTATAGTCACAGTATTTAAACTAATTCTGAGATGTGAAATTATCCATTATTATACACTGATATGTTTGGACAAGTGTCTTCATCTCGATTGTTATAGTCACAATGTTTCGGCTATTTCTGAGTTGAAGAATTGTCCTTAATATACATTGATTTATTCAGTCTAGTGTCCTCATCTTGGTTGTTAAAGTCACAACATTTCAGCTCTTTCTGAGATGAAGAATCATCATTATTGTAAACTGATCTATTCAGATTGGTGTCCTCATCTTTATTGTAATGGTCATTTTGGCATCGATCATACTGTTCCTCTATGGCATTTCTTGAAACAATAGTGGTAACTTAGCAGTGTCCATTTCTTCTTCAAGTGGCATGTGAGATTGTACTGTACATATTACAAGGAGGAGGCATAGATACTCCATGATCAGAACCAAAGACTGAAAGCAAGGAGAACTTGGGTGTCATCGCAAAAGGCTAAAGATAATCATATACATTACCACAAGTTTACTTATTCCTGTGTGATACAAATTTTTAAAATTTTATTTATTTTATTAATAGTTTCAATTCTGAAAGATGCTTAAATTACTAAGTAGTGATTAGCTCTAATTTTCAGACCTGTACCAACACACCATCAGTTCAGGCAATCAAAGCCTGGATATGAATTGACTTTTAAACTCAATAGTAAAAGATCAGCAAACCTGAATTTTTGATCTGGTATTTTTCTCTTTGAGTCTGTTGATCTGAAATGATACTCTTCTTTTTGAAGTTAATTACCTGAATGCTGTTAGTTCATCACATTGTGGTCAAGGATAAACGGTCAAAGGATATCTGTGTCCAAGAAGTTCATCTCAGGGGAAACATCTTGAATCCGACAGCTAGACAGAAGAGGAGAAAGGAGAAATGTGAAATGAAAATCTTCCTTTTTTTTTTATGTTTGTTTATTTGTTCAAAACTTAATTGATTTCCCTTGATAAAACCTGTCTTAGTATTCTGACGTGGGCTACTGCAACTGGTTTGCTCCCAAAAGATGAGTACTAGACTAACTTCCTCAGTCAATGAAGCTAGTAATATTTCTTATCACTCACTATCATTAAATGAAATCTACAAAGAAAGAAAACACTTGTACGCCGGTTTAAATTGTGAATATTTCTTTGAATATTTGGTTGGTTTCTATTAGAGCAGATTGTTTGTATCTACCATCGGCTTGAGGCAAAGTAAAAGAGAAAAGAAAAACTTTGTGACAGAGAAGACAATTATGAAATGTGAAAAAGTCTTATAACTTTGATTATAGTCTCGTCTGATCCTGTTTTGTTTAGTTTTAGTTATTTTTTTTTTCATAATTTTCATGACTAAAAAATTCAACTCGCTAAACTTTAGAAAAATATGATATAGACAAATATTTAAGACAAATTTGTAGCTGAAAACTAGAGTTATAGAATTTTCAGTCAAATTTTGTAGAGCTTAATCTAAAATTATAGAATTTTCAGTAGTTTTTAAAGCTGAACTAAAATTATTGAATTTTTGTCACTTTTCAAGCTGGGAACCTGAGATATAGAATTTTCAGTCAATTTTCAAACAAAAAAACTAGAGTTATAGAATTTTCAGTCAAATTTTCCTAGCTGATACTTATGATAGAATTTTTAGTCATTTCTTACAGCTGAAAACTAATTATGATTTTCAGATAATGAACTACTTCTTGTTTGCGTTGTTAACACTATGTTTTATGACTCTCTTTAGGTGATAGTGGTAATCAAATTTTCAGACAATTTTTTGCAAATTTTCAAGGCATGAAAAATGCAACTTGTACAGCTTTTAAGATCCTAAAAAATTGGATGTTCCCCAAAAGCACTTTGAAAAAAACAAAACAAAACCACACTTTTCAAGGGGGGAGTGTAGTGGAGTACTAACACAAATTTACAGCTTTATAGGTTGATTGGTACTGCCAGTAGACATTTCATGCTGTTGGGTATAAAATCATGATCAATTTACCATGAAGTTAAATCGAAGATTGAACCCCCACTAAACACCTGTTTAGGGGTGAATATATTTCTATTATTATTTAGACCATCCTCATCTTGGTTGTTTTGCATACAATGTTTTGGCTGTTGTACTATACGGCATTCATCAGGTATCATCTGGTCGGTGTGAGGAAGTAACAAACTGAACCCTTTATTTAGCCGTGTATTGACCGCACTCCCCTCTTAGCATTAATAGTATTATTATTGTCTCACACTGGGATTGAACCCAGAACCATCAGATTACTTGCAGTAATGTCTGATTTTGTCTGATTCTGTAACCACTACGCTATGTGTCCATGTCCATCGGATGATACCTGATGAAGGCCGTAGAGTACAACGGCCAAAACGTTGTATGAAAAACAACCAAGATGAGGATGGTCCGAATAATAATAGAAATAATAATAATACCTCATCTCAAAAATTCAGAGATATACTAGGGGTTAATTTGTTAAAAAGAAAAAAAAAAGTTTTCAGAAGGTGTATAGTGGAGTACTAATGTTAATTTTTAGTTTTATAGGTTGACTGGTGCTGCCTATAGATGTTCCAGATAAGTACATACTTACATACAATCATTGGCAGAATGGAATAAAACTTGGTCACAAATTTTGACATTGTTTTTATGGCTATCAATATCAATAACCAATGGCATAGAAGCTAGAATAGACAAGGCATAAGTATTAGAAAAGCTGGGGAAAGTTGGGGCAGTACAAACCACAGCACTGCAATGATTCTGTGAGGAGGGATGTGGACCTGAGGAGACTTACTGTCGCAGCCTTCCCCGATAACCACTCGACATCTGGTGTGTTAATAATAATCAAAGCCAAAATAGACTAGACACAGCACTACTGAACATATTGTTCATACAGAGACAGATAAAACTGCCGATCATGTTTTAAGTAATTGTAGAAAATTTCATATATCCAAGATACTAAACTCGGTCAGTCGATAACAAGTGTGGAAGATGGAACCAAACTTCGGAATAGTCTCATTACAATCTTCAAATGGCAGAAGGCATCAACTATAAAACACCTGATGGCACAGACATTGAAGTGAAGGATCTTACCAAAGACTTAGGTATGATAATGAGTTATTTAACATTCTCCGAACATATTGATAAAATAGCAAAGGAGCGTTGAAGTCTCAAGAGGTAGATTCTCAGAACTTTTGAAATTAGATCTGAAAATCCCATGCTTACACTAAATAAAGCACTGACTTTACCGAGGCTGGACTGTTGTTCCCAGTTGGCAGGTACCGGAACTCAAAAACAAATTTGCAAACTTATGAGAATGCAGAGAACTTTCACTTCATATATTACGGAATTAAAACATCTTGATTATTGGGAGAGGCTTAAGTACCCGAACCTCTATTCTATTCAACAAAGACATGAAAGGTACTCCGTAATCTATACCTGGGAAATCCTGGAAGACATAGCACTAAATTTACTGTGAACCCAGTCAAAAAAAGTGATGGGTGAGGTAGAAATTTTGTTGTACCGTTTCTAAAAGACCAAAGATTTCCTTGCTAATTGACAAGTCTGAGAGAAAATGGTCTTGCCATATGGGGTCCTAAACACTTCAATGGTTCACCGTCACATATTGAAAGCTGTTATTAAAAAAAGACTCATTCAAACAAAAACTTGACAGGTTTTTAAACTTCTCACCTGATGAACCAACCAGCAGTTCCAAGTTATACTGTTAGGAGACCAACTGTCTCAAACAGCTTACTAGACACATTCTTAAAATCAAGTAGAGGTGTGAATCACATGTCCATGTTAAATCTTTTAGAAAAAGAAAAAAAAAAAAGATGATGATTATGATGATGATGATGAGAAGAAGAACTAATGATAGTTTCAGAACTATCTTGTTCAAGTGAAGAAACTATGATAATTCAAAAAAATATCTTACAAGATATTTAGATGAACCAATACTATACTTCAATATCAAGGAGCAATTTGAATTAACTTATAGAACCCAAGTTGTCAATGTTAATGAAGTGAAAATACTTTAAACAATGGGAAATCAATAGACAAAAAATGAATTAACACTAATATCATCCCAATGAAATATTTGTTTATGTATTGACTTAATCATATTCACAAACCTCAATAATTAAAACATTTCATCATTCTAACGATTCTCAACAAAGAATCGATCTAAGACTTAAGGACAATACCAATAGGCAGTCAAATCATGTAATTAGGAAGGAGTATAATTTAGTTATCCAATCTATAGTTGAACCTTAGTAAAAAAAATGAATTAGCAGAATAAAAAGCAAATATTGTTGAAAAATAAATAAATGCAACTCAACACAGGATTCAAATAATGAATATACCCGCTCACCCAAATTCTTCACAGCCTGCCTCAAGATGATCTTAAGAAACCTAGACTGAGAAAATAAAGGAATCAGGATAGACAGTGAATATCAGAGTTGCAGACGACATCGTCCTTTTTTCAGAGGACCTCCACGCTCTTCGACAAATGCTTTATGAACTGGATGAAGAAATCAAGAAATTCAACCTTCATACAAACTTAACAAAATGAAAGTCATATGCAACAATCACGCCAGAAATAAACACTCAACGATCAAAATCAAAAACGTAGAACTGGAGAAAGTAGACAACTACATTTACCTTCGAAAATGAATATCTGTGAAGTCTTCAAAAGAAGAAGAAATCAAACGAGGTATCACTCTGGGATGGCAAACCTTCGGCAGAGCAAGCTCAACCTTCAAGAACAAGAAAATCCCATTCGTCCTAAAAGGAAGAGTATACCTTTGGAGCTGAAACATGGAACCTAACCAAGAGACCAATGCTCAAACTGAGAACCATGCAATGCACACACGGAAGAATTATATTCAACCTCACATGGACTGATCACAAGACAGCACAATATATTAGGGGAAGAAACAGGAGTCCAAGACATCATACAATTCATTACAAAACTCAAATGGCAATGGGCTGGTCATGTTGCAAGAGTATAAAGTATAGAGATGATATGAATATAGAGATATATAGGCATTTATGAATGCATTATTCTGTTGGATTGTATATACATTCCTTGATAAGATATATAGATATAAATTGAATATGAATATTTTGTAAATAATGCATCTTGTCACAATATGTGCATATTCTAATATACATATACATTAGAAAGCATTAACCAAAAGTGTCATCTAAAAGGATTCTTCAGTTTTTGAGTTGCTCTGGTTGGCTATCTATATATCATGCATAAAGGTCACACTAATGGAGCTAGATGGCTGAAAGTTTAGACATTTACTGTTTATATGGTTTAGAAAAAAAACTTTTTTTAATTTCATGAAATAGGTTTTTAGTGAGAAGTTCAATTTACAATGTAAGTTTATACTGAATTGATCCATTAGTTTACGTCAGGTAACTTTCACGCTTGTTTTTTTCTTTGAAAATTCGGACTTCTAGTAATCACAGCCCAACAAAGGATTGTTTTTTGCTTAATTGATCACCCCCAACATGGCATGTTGCCTAAAGATGCTAGTGACATGTTTTCTCCTGAGCAACTAACCAGACATCTTTTTTTAAAATCGTGAATGTATGGTTTAAAACGTACCTATTAGTTACCTAATATGATTTTACCATCACCATTGCTCAATTTCGTAGGGGAAAAGAAGCACATCTGAATGTCAGTGATTAATTATTTCCCTTGGAATGTTTGATAGAATTTAAATTGGAATAGGCTGTGTTGTATTCCTATATGGCAAATCTGGCAATACTAGTCTTGATCAAATGTGCACCGGAAGTTCTGCAACACTTAAACTGAGTTATAACATTTTCCCTTTGATACGTAATTGATGGATGCATACACGTAAAGGTGTGAAGAACCGGCCTCAGAAACCGTGGGACTCAATTGGGAACATTTTTTGCGGGTCTCCTGCTTAACAGTCACGATCTGCAGAATCTTAGAAATATACTTGTAAAATGGAAAGCAACTGAAATGTGCTCCTGAGAATTTCTCAGAAATAATTTTTTTACCCTCTTCAGTAATCGATCAACATTATTTAATCAAAGTACAATGGAGAAAATTAAACCAACACTGTTGAATCTTTAAGAATTTAGAAGAAAATTAATGTTGTTGCGGTTTTCTGTTGATCATATTGTTCATCTGCAATGTGGTGTTGTGTTTATTTGACAAGACTAGAATATGCACAAAGTGCGAGTACCCCATAGACGTGGGGCCCAATTGGTAACGATTGGTCCAATTGGCTAGAAGCTATCCAGGCATCCCTGAATGTGTGAATACGGAAAATTACATAAAATCATGAAAACTTTAAAAATATAAAAAAAAGATTATTATAAAAATAAGACAATGCAGTCATAATCGTGCATCCGACACTCTCCCAAATGGGTGTGCAGTGCATTCCTCATGTGTATACGCAGAAAAAAAATGCCTAAATCGACTGTCAACTTTCCGATGGCATAATTTCAATCAAGTTTTCTATTTCAATTTTTAATTCTCATAAAATGCCATGTTCTAAAATCCATTTCAAATTCAAAGAATTCTAATTTCTCTAGGCATATGATTCTGATGTAATCACAAACGGGATCTCGTACGTGCCGTATAAAGCAGGGCCTCCTTACGGATCAACCATCCAACTCACCGGTAATGTTGCAAAATTAGATCTGTATCTTCATATATAACAATTTTACAACAGTGTATGCACACAAAAAAGAACCATACCATAACGTAATATATACAATTGAACAACATGACGTTTGTGTCGTTAACATGGTTTTACCACCAGCATTGGAAAATTCTGTTTACCATCATGACATTCGGATAGTGCACCTGATGAAGGCTGTTGATTGGCAGAAACGTCGTGTTAACATCATGAACAAGAAGAAGGAGTTCGATTGTCCAAAAAGCTCTTCTTTGAATGTCAATGACTCCGCCCAAAATAATAGACAGTAAACTTAATTATATCACAAAAATACATCTGGGAATGCATGCACATAGAACCTATAATATTTATGAAAATTGTATTGCAAAAAATATACATACTTCGTAAAACAAAAATAAAAGTCACTTCATTTCAATTTGAGTCAATTTCTTTTTTTTTCTGGGAACGAAGTCCTTTTTTTTCATTAAACTTTCAAAAGAAAAAAAAAACTGTCTCTCCTAATAATGATCATTGACAAGCATTGCTACGTATATTTCAAATCATTTTCACTTCCTTACACAGTCAACCTTTTCTCTAAGGTGTCATGAAAAATCCTATGTTCAAAAAACTATATTTGATGTTTTCATATTATATCATTCATGGAGCTATCTTTGCCAGGATCAAAATTTCGTTATCACCTGCAGATCCTTCTCGTTACTACAAGGTTTCCACTCGCCTCACATCGGTCTTTTCCTTTCCTTTAACAAAAAAAAAAAAAGAGAGAAAAGTCTGAAAATACACAATAGATGAGAAAGCCTCCCAATAGTTCTCTTCTCGTCTACATGATGCCAGGTATTTATGTTTGCATCACAGCAATTGTTCATGTGTTCGTGTACATATTACAAAAACTCTTTCGTCATTGTTACATTTTTTTTCAATCTTTTCTACATATGTACTTGTGTGCATATGTGTAAAGCTATGAAAATTCATTTTGTCATTGTTACGTTTTTTTTTTCTCGATTTGTTCTAAATGTTTGTTTCTTTAATAAATCGAATGTGTATATGTGCGTGATGAGTACGTAAAATATTTCCACTTCTCATACCTTTTTGACGTTGGTTCATTTAGTTTGGCCGCGATGTCTTTCTCATTTTTTTCACAGTTTTCCTTTCCTTTTCTCATTTGGTTTGGCCATGATTTTGCGTTTGGCCGAGGTCTTGTATCTTTCCTGTTTTTGTCGCATTTAGCCCTGATTGCATCCATCGTTGTTGATTTGTGAAGGACCCGTGACGTTGCTGTAAGTTGGCAGAGTTTTATCATTGATCTCATGCTGGTTAATCACAGATGATAGCAACCATAAATCAGTCTGTAATGTAATGCACTCGTGGGTGTATACAGGTAAACAGAACATGCATGTAAAAAAGTTGACAAAAGAAGATGAAAGTTTTGTGAAGTCATGGCATTTTTTTTGTTGATTTGTTGTCTGTCCGAAATCAAAAGATCAAGTTATACCTTGTATTTTCCTTCAAAAACTCAATTGTTGTCAGTACGGGTAGAGAGAAAGAAACAGTGATATATCCCTTTGCCTGAATCTGATTAAACGTGCACGCATGGAGATAAAGAAACCTAGGTCTCTACACGGCCTTGCCTGTCCCCTGACTCTACTCTACTGATTGTCATTTCGAACTATACTTATATCAAACAGCCACTTTTTCCTTTATTTCTCGATTACACCTCTTTCCCTCATTTCCGCTCAGATCTGCAGATGTCTCTTGTCTTCTCCTTTCCTCTTTTTCCTTCTCACACAAATTTGATTTTGATCGTTCCCACCTGTTTATTCTGGGTACATTTCTGTTGTCTTTGTGTCACTTCTGTCTCCTCTACACCCTAAATTATTCATGTCCTTCTGTTTCTTTCATTCTTCAGTTCTTGCATTAACAGTTTTTTTCCAATGACTGTGTCTTTATCTCAGGGCAAATGGAAGCAAAATCCATTATTTTTAGTGCAAGTTGCAAAGTCTTGACTTTACCCCATTAAGGTCGAATGGCTTTGACCCTTCGGATCTTATCTTTTCAAGGCACGGCTACCATGCTTTGAAATGTCTCAGAAACTGCTATCACACTGTTCCCATCAATGAAGAGACATGCATATAAACACACAGTCATCCACATACACAAGCTTATATCTGCACACACACTCATCACCAAAACATTTATGGAAACAGAAAAAAAGTTTAATGAAATTTGATTATTAATTATCAAGTGTATCTTACATCTAATGATATAATTATGAGGCACATGCATAATTACATGTAAACATAGACAAGGGAAATCTATCTTGTTTAGCGTTGCAAAACAATTGGATTATAAAAGCCTAAAATTTTAATGTGAAAATATCATATATATATATATATACATACACCCCTTCCTTCATACTATACCTAACATACTCACAAAATCTAACTCCACATCACTTCCTTCCTACCCTGACACATTTTGTCCTCTCCAAGACCAAATGCTGCTGCTTAACCATGGACTCCATTACTGGCTGGACTTTCTCACAAACAGCAGGGTGCCCCCAACAGCCTGGATACAATTTTTTAGACACAAAACAAAGCTCCGGATGGTGGACTCAGATTCCGCATCAAACCTTTAACCCCTAAAAGCACATACTCACACAG
Organism: Thysanoteuthis rhombus; assembly: GCA_963457665.1. Taxonomy (NCBI): domain Eukaryota; kingdom Metazoa; phylum Mollusca; class Cephalopoda; order Oegopsida; family Thysanoteuthidae; genus Thysanoteuthis; species Thysanoteuthis major. The sequence goes on along the minus strand of OY735213.1, from coordinate 32,936,474 downwards.
CACACACTACTGAAGATAGGAATACCTCCCAAAACATGTCTAGACCATTAACAAAAAAAAGCATCTACTGATAAAGAAACCAAACTCCAAAACGCTTTACTCCCGAGTCTATCTCACTCTATACAGTTCATATTATATATATTCATATATATATATATATATTATGTACACCCTACCCACAGTTGAGCATGGTGTAGAATCCATAATGTTATGGAGCTGTTTTGCTGCCTCTGGTACTGGAGGCCTTGACCATCATGAAATCACAGGATTACCAAGGGGTTTTAGAGCATAATTGACTACCCAGTGTAAGAAAACTAGGTTTGATATGAAGATCATGGGTGCTTCAGCAGAGTAAAAACCAGAAGTACACATTCAAAAGTGTGCAAGAATCGTTGGAAAGGAAAAGAATGTTTTTAGAATGGCAAGCAATATCCTAATAGCAATCCCATAGAAAACCTTTGGAGAGAGAGGAAATCTGGAGTTATGTTTCAACACGTACCGAACACTGCAGAAATCCTGCAAACATTCAAGATCTCGAACAAATTGCAAAGAAAGAGTGGGAGAAACTATCAGCTGTCAGGTAGAAGAAACTTATAGATAGCCAAAAAAAACATTTGGTGGCATTCATCATTGTAAAAGGGTTTGCAACAGAATAACAAGGAAAGGGGGCCAATATCATTGTCCAAGTTTTATTTCCTATTTCTCCTTTTAAAGCTTTTTGGTATGGTTCCGGAATGTAAAAACTATGCTATTTATGTTTGGAAGAAAAGCATAATATTATAGACTTTCTGAATGGAAAACAACTCTTGAATAAAAAGAACAAATTAATAGCCAAATGCCAGCATTCTAGAGAATTTTTATTAAAGTATAGGAATAACAAAACACAAGACAATAATTTTAATGACTAAAATATAAACACACACCTTTAAAATACTCATGATACACAAAGTAGAATATTTATGTAAATCTCAACAGTCAAAAATACATATAAAGAAAAAAGATTTAAAAGCCAAGGAGTAATTTACTACCAGTATATACATTCTGGAAAAAATAAAAATAACTGTAATAAAAGAAATATTCAAATTCAAACTCTGGACACCATAGAAAAATAGCTAACAAAATAAGGCACGATTAGATTCCTGTATATTTTTAAGACCACTCTCTTGGTAATCACATAAATTGAGAAACAAATTCGTCATGAGTATCCCTCAGTGTGTATATATATATATATGATGACAGATAGACAGAACAAAGCCCCATGCATCATGATGACCCTAAAGGATTATCTTCCTCGATTTCCATTTTTGCCTCTAAAGCAAAAGATCTGATGTTAAATTCATTTTCTACAGAAACCTTTTAACCTCTGAAAGGTACACATGCACACACAATGTGTTACTGAAGAGGGAATTCCTCCCGAAACATGTATAGAATACTAAATAATTCATTTATGGATTGATTAAATAATAAAAAAGTCTTCATGTACTTTTACTCCTGAAGCTGTCTTATTCTATATGGTTCATATATATATATATATATACATACATACATATATCCATATGTTTATATCTATATTTATATCTATCTATCTCTCTCTCTCTATATATATGTATACGTACATACATACATGCATATATATATATATGTATATATATATATGCATGAATATCTCTCTCTCTCCATCTCTCTCTCTCCATATATATATATATATATATGAATTCATATAAATGTATTTAGATTATTTTTAGATATTCCAGAGTCCCTTAGATATATTGTACCACAAGCTCAGGTGTGCCCTGTACTGGCAGTGTATTTGTATCCCTGATATATATATATATATATATATATATATATATATATATATATATATATATATATATATGTGTATATATATATATATATATATATATGTATATATATATATATATATATATGTATATATATATATATATATATATATATATACATATATATATGTATATATATATATATATATATATATTTATATATATATATATATATATATGAAGATGTGTGGTTCCAAAACCATATAAGATGTTTGATTAATTCAATAATCAAATTCTTGATTTGAATGCTCCAAACTTATCACAACTTTTTTTTTTTTTATCATATATATATGCAGTTTATAAGGTTTTTAATGATATGAAAAGTTCAAACCAAAAATTTGATTTTTAAATTTGATTGAACACACCTATTTTTCAAATGGCACTTATCATGTTTTGGAACCACACTCTTCATCTCTCTCTCTCTCTATCTCTCTCTCTCTCTCTCACTACATATTTATCTCTCTCTATATCTATCTATCTATCTAAATATATATATATATATATATATATATGTATATATATATATATACATATATATATTTATATATATATATATATATTTATATATATCTCTCTCTCTCTCTCTATATATATATATATATATATATATATATATATATATATATATATATTTATATATATTTATATATATATATATATATATATATATATATATATATATATATATATATTTATATACAGTAAAAAACAAAAATAAACATTCCCCTGAAGAGATGTGTTAGACATACATCTTTTCAGGAGAATAGAATGAAACATTCATGAAAATTAATCATATTGTTTGAACATTATTCAGTGAAAATGTCGGATCAAATTTTGCATATGAAACCTTTGGGTATTTTTGAGTCGATGTTTGGGCCTTTTATGCTGTCGAATATAGAACTTTTAAAATTTGATTTTTTAAAAAAATGACGCGTTCTGGAGCTTCCCTCCGATTTGAGCACACATTATTAAATAGTATCTGTATCGATATCTTCATTAGTACAGTCTTCCAGAATAAACAAAAGTTGGACTCTTGTTTGTCAGACTTTGTTTTTCTTTTCATCATAACATTTTGACCAACAATCTTTTCAAGTGACACGATGTTAGATAACAGCCTTTTCGCAACTGTAGCCAGCCAAGCTGCACTCCCCAATGAAGTTATTGAATATCTTAATTTTGCTCTCCTGAGTAAAGCAGACTGTGAGACGCCATCTTTGTGCATTTTTTGGCTGCCCAAGTGTTCTCCTTTTTTGATGAGATAATAATTTTGAATTGATTTTTATTTGATTTACCATTGAGGCCCATATAAAATTTATGCAGAATTTTTTTCTTTCGTTGATTAAAACAAAAATTTCTGGCTTTTAAAAGTTCACATCATTCTTCCTCTTTTTTCCAGCAAAATATTCGTTCACTCGTATAGTACCCACAAAAAATGGCTGAACTATCATTTTTGGATAAATTATACAAATGTATATTTTAGCTTGAAATTATTTATTGCAAACAAAAAATAAGCGAATACCCAAAATGAAATCTATTTTCCTTTCGATTACCAATAACCGTTAATATTTTTTTGTTTTTTTTTAAGATAATTTTGAAATAATAAAGGAAAAGAATTGGATTAAAAACAATTTTTTTCATTTAATGGAAAAACATCAGTTATATTTATGAAAAATCAGAGATGCCTGTATTTAGTGGAATTGTTTTCCATATAACTACTAAGACCTTATAGTCATCATCATCAACAGCAATATTAGTAGTAGTAGAAGCAGTTATAGTGGGGATATAGACGTAGAAATAAACAAACACAAATACACACTCACCCAAACATACATACATGCATACATATATTCAATAACTTGGATATTTAGTAAAAAGGTTTTGTGTTCATAGTTGTATTTTCCAATTCACAAAAAGAGTTTTTCTTGACTGGTTTCAAGGAGATTTAGATATCCAGGTTATTAAATATAAAATAATCTCCAACCAGTGTGGTTTTTCCTTACTTCTTACTTATCTCCTACACTTATTGAACCTCTTTTGTGGAATACTGATACCTTTCTAAATATATATATATACGTATATATATATATATATATATATGTATATGGACAATGAGATTGGGTGAATAGGTATTTTTTCATGGATGTCCTTCTTTTTGAGGAATGACCCCTCTCATCATCAGCGAGATGGGAAAATAAAGGAAAATGTCTCAGAACTGGAGTTATCTATGTTGTGTACCGATGGCTTAGTGTATTAGGTTGTCTGTTGATGTCTGGCCAGACTTGCTTGGGATGAGCAATCATACATCAGTCGTCATACTGTCTATGTTGCATCGGGGATAGGCATGTTTTTCTAAGGGGAATTTGTGTCCTGAGTGTCTGCTTGTATGCATGTGTGTGTGTGTGTTTGAGGAAATTTAGTTATAACCACATATATGTGTCGGAATATGTAGCGCATACACTCATTATCATACAAATATGTTGGAAAGCATAGCATAGATAAATACAATAACATAGCAGTATATTGACATAATAATACACATACTACAGTGAGTACCGGTTCCAGCGCATATGTGCCTAAGAACAATCATGATGTAGCTGAACTGCATCTATTGGCAAGAGTGTATATGTTGAGGCTGTTCTGCAGGGCTATTATTATTGTGATGTATCTTTCTATATTGAAGAAACCAGGGCATTGTGTTACAGTGTTGTTTGTTGCGATGAGTGCTGCTCCTATCATCTGGCGGCTCACTCTGTGGTATATGTGTTTTATTACTGTGTTTTTCTGAAGATCAAAGGCGTAATCTGTTTCTACATAGTGTTGTACAAGTGCATTTTTCTGTCATCCTTTATGAGGGTATGTTGGTGTTTGTATTTCCTCATTTTGATATTTCTGGATGTTTCACTAATGTAGATTTTGGGGCAGTTGTTGCTAGGTATTTGGTACATGTTTGCCTTAGAGCAAGAACTGCACAATAGTTTCCAGATTATGTTGTGGATAGTTTTGGACGTTTCAGTTGCAATTTGTTGGCCTGATTTTGTTAGGTGCTTGGCAAGTGTGGTGGTTGTAAGGTTTGTTTGTAGGATGATGTAGGTAATGGTTTTGTTGTTGGTGGGTGTTGAGTTGTTTGTTTTGATTAGGGATGTTCTAGTGCGGTGGATTTTATTCACCTTTCTCCTGGTATTTTGAATGAATGAGTGAGGATATTGGAGGTTCTTGAATGACTGTTCAATGTATATCATTTCTTTTTGTATGAATTGGAGGCTATAGAGTTTGTTGGTAGAGGCTAGTAATCATTCCAGATTTTTTTCCGGTGATGTGATGTGAGTAGAAGTAGGTGTGGTCAGTGGATTTGTGGTATATGCTTAATTGTAGATTAGTGTCTGTTTTGAGTAATAGGGTGTCAAGAAAAGATAGTGTGTTGTTTCATTCTGTTTTATACATGAAGTCTATTGTACGTTCTTTCTTATTGAGTCTGTCTACAAGATCGGATAGTTTGATTAGATGTGTTATCTACATAGTTCAGCATCGCATGGATACTGCGTCTGGACTGGGCATAGTTGTATTCAAGCAGACTGCATACCAGTAGAATGTGTATTATTATGTGGTTGGATACTGTTCATAAGGCTACATGTTGCATGAATATACTGCTGTGTGATTGCATTTATCTGTGCTATGCTTTCCCATGTATTTGTATGATCATGCATGTATCTGCTTCACAATTCGACACGTATGAGTGTTTATATTTAACTATTCCTAGATACACACACTCAAGTGCGCACACTCAGGATACCAATTCCTTTCAAGCAGAAAACATATCTATCCCCCTTCTAACGTAGATAGCACGATGACAAATATACGCTCCCCCATTCCAAGTCTGGCCAACCATCAACACAACCTCAAAGACATTACCAACCCATCTACATACTTCTCTAGTTCTGAGACATTTTCCTTCATTTTTCTACCCCGCTGATAATGTGGGTGTCATTACCAATGAAATGTAAGTAAATAGATACCTATTCACCTGATCTATGTTTTCCATGTTATCTATTAAAAAGTACACTATTATGTTGGATAAAACCTATCTCTTCCTCTCTTTCTACATCTATATATATGTATTCAAATACATGTTTGAACACTAAAAAAAGTTGTGTAACATTTATGTCAAAAATTTGAAAAAATCATTTTTCGTTTTCTTCAGAATCTGAAGAAATTTGCATCTTTTTATTGAACACCAATATTTGTTCCCTAGAAATCAGGTTTGTGTAATTTTACCAATATAATGTGACTTTCTCACCAAATCTATTTTCTTTCATTTTTAATATTTTTTATTGCATTTTACATCCTTCAAAACTGCTTCAATTTTTTCTGTAGGAAAAGGATTTTTTGAGAATTTATGTTTTGTATAGATTACCATATTCATTTTTGTGTCAGTGTATGCGTGCTTTGAATCAAAATGAAGTACTTGGTCACAATTTTCATTTAATTTTTTGAAAAGTTATGTACTGGATAGTTTTCAATATTCCTTTCAGTGTAATTATTAAACATGCCCAGAATTGATTGGTACATCGTATTTTTCGTATTTTCTTTCTTTCTTGAAAATTTATGCCCTGTATAGAGTATTATTTTCCATGCTAGGTAACTTTCATTCCATCTAAAATTTAGCTTGCAAATTTTTGTCTGCATTCATTGATTATTTTATTACTTGAAGGCTAAATGTAACTTAAATGTTTTGTTATGAGATTTTTCTCTTTTAAAAAACATTTTGACCAGTGTAAATCACCATATTTATTTCAGGGTAACTGTCAGCACATTTCAAACTCAGCAATTACTTAAAAAAAACATTATTTGATAATTTAAAAATAAATATTCATTTTTTTTTTCTTCAGTCAAGAGAAAATTAAGCCCATTTAACTCATGGATAATGTCATGATTTTTTTCTTTCAGGTCTTATTTCTTACAAAGCCAACCATATCAGATATCTTGTAATGAAACATGTCCAACTGGAGCTCATATTATTGTAGAGTCTAACCAAAATGACAATTCTTATGCACTCTTAAAAATAGACAATCCTGATAGGATTACAGACATGGTTATTAGTTGTTGGGTACAGAACCTGGGGAAGTAAGCATTTCATAAGGTTTAACAAAACAGAGAAGGGAATTGGCAAACCAAGTTCAAATTTCTGTTGGGACGGCTTGAGTTCACTCTGCAGTAATACGCTTGGGAAAGGTATGAATCTACTTTCTAGCCCAAAACATAGGTAAATAGCATGGCAGTTGGAGCTCTTCAGCCCTGTAAGGCAGTCCATCTTGGGCTTTAGGCTATACCCCATGCCTATAAAAACCTACAGTTTCTATAAACAATGATTGATTCTCCATATAATTTTAAAAAAATAGAAACAAATTCATTGTTGCAAGATCTGGGAGTGACTTCTGATATTCATATTTACAACGGGAGAATGGACTTCAGTATATAAATAAAAATGGTCAAGGACAAAGATATATCTGTACCTTGCATAAAAATCATCATTGTCCATGCAGGCATCAGAACCGATTCTCTGAAAAATTATCTGAAATTTTTTTGATGTTTTATTTGAAATTATCTAAAAAAAAAATACCAGCACAAAATTTGGGCACTGTTGGTCCAAAATGACAGTAAGACCCCCAAAAAGCACATTTTGAAGATGAAAAACAAAAGAGTCTCTAGATGGTGTACTCATACAAATTTCCAAGGTTGTAGCCCCCAAAATGTGACCAAGCGCACCTGGAAATACATACATACACACACATACATATACACACATAGATAGGCACAGACACTCAAAGAAAGAAAAATCTGTTGTTCCCTTGCTTGGTTGCTGAGCCATTTGGGCGGGTAGGCTGTGGTGATTCAATTATGTGGGGCTACTTGAGATTCTAAGATCTATGCACAACTGAATTAATGATTATAATATTTGTTGGATTTTGTATAGCCTTCTGTATAATAAAGGGAGAAGCCATAATAAATCTTTGTAAGTATTCTGTAATGAATGAAGATGAAATGAACAAGAAGCTGCTTCTGTGAGTGTTGTAAATTAAATACCAACAGACTGATGGATGATTTTACAGAAGAAGTATGTTAAATAAGGAAAAACAAATTAATTTTTATCTAGGATGAGCCTGAAACTTCTATGTAGTAAGATTTTAATCTCCCAGTGTCTGTGTTTTCCGCTTTCAAAACGTCTACCTTCTTTCAACCCTTTAAACATTTCCCTCATTCCTCACAATCTCCTCAGTTTGTTGGAGTGCACTGCTTTAAAGCAGTCTTAGCTCGGAGGAAAATGCAAACTGCCATTTCAAGACATAAAAAGAAAATACTCTTGCAAAAAGTATAAAAAAACACTCATAGAAAAAAAATTTAAAGAAAGCACTCACTTGGTAGGAGTTTTTAACACAAGATGACTGTCTGAGAAAACTTCCAGCGTCTGCGGTTCTTGCTTTCAAAATTATCATGGTATCACTTTATTATTATGTTTGAAATTATACAACATGTTTACATTTCACTTGCTTACGCTTGCCTTCAAAAAATGATCGCAATATTTGAGTAATTTTGCAATTGCAGTTATGTAAAAGATTACATTACAAAATAGAGGTGTGAAGTGGGAATCTAATTCAATTCAGAATTCTTACAGAATTCAAATATTATTGAGCACAATAATCTTCTTACATGAAATAAACCCATAACACCCGCATTAAAATAGAAAATTATTGCCTTGGGAGTCTTAAAAACAAAAAATACAAATATACATTGGCATATTAAATTGGTAGATGATTATTTTATTTCATTTATCATTATATTATCTTGTTTGCTATTATTATTTACACAGTTAATTTTGTCTATTCTATCTTAGACAAATGATGCATGCATTTATGAAAAGAAAGCATCTAACCTTCCCAAAAGTTGCTACAAAGGGGTTCTCAACGTTTTTTTAGTATCAGGAAGGCTCAATAACATAACAAAAGTCTACCACAGTCTGACCACTGGACAGGTGTGATTTTCAAGATGGCGTCCAAGACGGCCACCAAATCCTTAAAATGCTCATTATTCATCCTGGACAAGATTTTCCAATGTTTTTTTGTAGTAGCATCAAGTGTGCTTAATAAAACCACAGTCTGATCACTGAAAAGGCACAATTTTCAAGATTCTAAGTTAGATGACTGCATTTATGAAAAATACCCAACTTACCCCCTCCCCCCCCAAAAAAAAAATTGCAGCAAATGTTTCTCAATGCTCTTTTGTCACATCATATGCTTGATAACAAAAATCTATGTCAGTCTCACTCTTGGAAATATATAATTTTTCGAGATGGCATCCAAGATGCTCACCAAATCCTTACTCATTCATTATTCATTACTGACAAATTTTTTTTTTTTTGTAACATCAGGTGTAGATTATAACATATTAAATGTTTACCACAGTTTGACCATTGGGAAGGTGTCTCTTCAAGGTGACATCCAAGATAGCTCCCAAATCCTTAAAATGTCCATTACTCATTTATCATTCACCCTTAGGTTATTTGTTGTATCAAGTGCGCTCAATAAAACATCAAAAGTCTACCAATTTATAACCACTGAAAAGATTCAATTTTTAGAATGGCTGACATATTAATCAGCAGAATTCATGAAAAAAAAACAAACCACCCCCCAAAAAATTGCAACAAAAGCTTTCTCAACAGCTTTCGTAGTATCAGTGCTTTATAACATGTAAAAGGACTACCACAGTCTGACCACTGGAAAGGTATAATTTTTAAGATGGCACCAAAATCCTTGAAACACCCATCATTTGTTCAATATTCATTCCAGTAAAGTTTTTCCAACAGTGCTTTGTAGCATCTGAGTGGTTGATAACACATCAAAAGTCCACAACAGTTTTACCGTGGAAAAGTATAATTTTCAAGATGGCATCCTTGATGTCTGCTAAATCATTAAATGTCCATGTCAAGTTCATTATTCATTCCAGACAAGTAATTTTGGTGCCTAATCCCATGTTTTGGGGATCTAGAAATTCAATTAGCATAGATAAATTTTAGTGATGTGATCACAATTAAAAGAACTGTCGACAATTCCACATTTATGAGATAAAATAAAGGAATTTCAGACAAATACCGATTCTGTACCTTGCGGGAAAATTGAAAGAACTGTCCAAGCACAACGTTCATTTTGAAGCAATGAGGAAAAAGACATCACAGGTAGAAAAATCCAATTAGCATATTTGAGGGAAGATTAACACAAAGACAGCAGAATTTAGCGCAAGGCCTAAAACCCAGACAGCTGTAGATAATCTATCAGAGAATGCTGCTGACTGCCTGAGTGATTATCAAAACAGATCGCACAGGATTTCAGAACCTGCATTTGCTCGCAGTGTCAGACTGTCCACCAGACATTCTTTCAACACTCAAGAAAAGTATGGGGAATAACAGAAATAGGCAAGCATTGAAACAATGGTGCGGCTCATTAAAAATCATATTTTTTTTCCAATGACAATGAGGCATCTCTTACAAACAAAATGTTGCTCAAGCTTGATTCTGCCCTTGCATTTGTTCCTCATACTATGCGGACATTGTTGAATGTTATTTTTCATGGGTAAGAATACAAGCCAAATGGTGGCGGGAAAAGGACATGCAGTTATCCAGTCAGTTCAACCGTTTTCTTAGAGATCCTTTATAAGTTGGCCTTGCAGTGCACGTATATCTTTTGTATCAATTGATTCTTTGTGGATACCCTTCATCATCAGTCTTTCAACCTCCGTTGTTGGACATCGACCTTCCACAGGATTCACCACACTTCTCTATTGCAGAGGCAGTAGTTTCTGAATTTGTCTAGCTCATCTCTCTATCCAATAGTCTGCCAGCCTCGGATGTGCATGTGATCTCTAGGGATCCATGTCAGGAGTCATGATGTCCATTGGTTGTCAGCCATTCTTATAACATGACCAGTCCGTTGCCTTTCAAGTTTTCTAGTGGAATCTATGATGTCTCAAACTCTTGTTTACTCTCTGATTTATTGTGCTGTCTTGTGATCTCTCCATCCGAGGTTGGGCATGATTTTTTTTATGAGGGCGTTGCATGGTTCTCAGTTTGAGGGTCAGTCTCTTTGTAAGATTCCATGTTTCAACTCCATTGGTGGCCATAGGGATTCTCACAACATGGCCAGCCCATTGCCATTAGAGATATTTAATGGATATTATGATGTCCCTGACTCCTGTCTTCTTCTGGATGTATTGAGTAGTCTTGTAATCTCTTCTTGGGATAAAGATATTCTTATAAAGAAGTGTCGATTTTGTGATGGACGCAGTGGATGGTGTGGTGCTGTCAGCAGATGACATTGATTTGCTAAATGTGTCACATTTTTTTGGCTGGGGGAAATGTTGACCACAATATCCTTACTATCAATGGCAGGGGTTCCACAGAATGGGAGCGTGTAACAGCACTCACCGTGGGGCAAAAGAAGGATTGTGTCATTCGAAGGAGAAACATTACCCAACTAGACTTTTAGTGCAAAGTAAAATTTCAATCATTGAACTTTGTGGAATGTGTGTGCCAAACCATCGTGTTTGAACAATTCCTAGCATTGATCAACTGTGGTAGGAGATTTGAGTTTACCGTAGGGGCTCCCACTAAGCTTCAAACCGGAAAAATCTGAGCAGTAGAGAATGGTGCATATCATTAATCCAGGATTAGAACACCCAGGCCAATCGTGAATTGTATTCTTGCCTATGAATGACTTGTACCCTGGGGACAAGACATGAATTCTGTCCACGGTGGAATGGAAACTTAATGAAAGATACGGAACATAGAAACAGTATGGAATTTGTCTATCGTGAAAACGCTGTCCAGTATATGATAATTGAAAAAAATTAGTGCAAAGAGCTTTAGACATCTGTTGGTGGACAGATCTTTCAATCGCCCGGTTGTGTCTGATTTGCTCAAGGATAACTCGGTTTGAGTCATTGGTAGACCAGCCGGAAGAGACATACTCATCTCGGGGGCAAAAGAAATGACTTTGGAGATTTAAATAGACTATAGTCTGAATAATAGGCAAAATCTCTCACAGATGAGTTCAGATGAATCTGCCATTGAATTTGCCGAAGGCCAAACCATTGATCCTGCTCTGCTGTTCTGAAAATTCTGGCTTGTGTTGAAAACCAGAGAGATTTCACGGGGAGAGGTTACAAACTTGAACTCTTCTGTAAAGCTGACGAGCTGGCACATGCATTAAGTGAATCTTTGAACAAAGGATCCAACAAAACTGTCATGGAATCTATTCCAATGACTAAACATTGTATCCCTGATCATGCCTCCCTGGTACCTCACTGGCTAGAGAAAAGGAATGGCAGTTAAGGTGCCATCGCATGGTCATACATCAATTTCACTGTACACTATTATTGTAAAACGACTGTAGTTTATAGCGAGGGTCCTTCCGTCAAAGACAATCCATATCAGTGACACGGGCAGAATACCAACCCGATTATCAGCTTCAATGCAAAAATCGAGTTTTTTTAGAAAAAAGGATTATTTCCTTCTAGACGTTGTAACGAACAAAGTCTCACGGGAGAATACAGACTTACCCATTCTTTTTCTCTATCGTGCTGAGATGAAAAAAAATAGGGTCCTATATTTTCACTCAGACAAATACACGATGTATAATAGCAGCAAGACAAAAACAAGACCTGGGTAGTGATTTGCGTTCTCAGTTGCTGATTATTCATTCTTTTACAGGCTGTGATACAACTTCATGCATTTAGATTATTGGCAAAAGTTCAGCGTTTCAGTAACTTGCAAATGGTGACCATCCAGACATTTACAAATGCATTCGTACTCCCAAATCAACCATACTATGTCATGGAAGACCTTGAGAGGAAGGTGATGGCAGTTATGTTCGGTGACAAGAATATTGATTCACTTTGTGCTATATAACCTTTTTCGTAAGCAAATCGTTTCTGCCAGGACATTCGTCACCCAAAAATATGTCACTCCCACCAAATTCTCAACTAAATATCATTTTTTTGAGAAAACATTACCAGATCATGGCATGAGTGAGAATTTGACTGATTTTTTTAAAATCTAGGGATTATTAAATGTATTTTTCAGAAATTAATATTATGTGATTCAAAATTATTTTGTTATTGTAATCAGTTCATTTTAAATATACTAACTTGATTTCTAGGATAACCAAAACAAGAGACTAGGCATCAAAATTACTTATCTGGAGTGAATAATGAGTGATTAAACAGCATTTTGAAGATTTGGCTGCCATCTTGGACTCCATAATGAAAATTACACCCTTCTAGTGGTCAAATTATGGTAGACCTTTGATATGTTATCAAGCACACCTAATACCAGGAAAAACATTTGGAAAACTTGTTTAGAATGAATAATAAATGAGTAATGGGCATTTTGAGGATTCGGTGGTTATCTTGGATGCCATGTTGATAACTACTTATTCCCTGTTTGGTTTGATACCTGGGGCCTTGGAGGGAGGATAAGTGGGATGAGCAGAGTCGCAACTAAATGAATAAATAAGATAATGTCAAACTGAAAAGAGTACCAAGTTTCAGCTTGCTCGGGGCACCAGGAACTTTAGGACCAACCCTGTCTGGCAAGTGAATCAGAGTTCATTCTTTGTGTTATTTGGACAAATATTCTTTGTTGCATTTTTTTCTTTTCAGAACAAAACAAGAATATGGATGCATCATATTTAATAGATTTTTGTAAATTCTTTTATTCTTTCAAGCCTAAAAAATCTGGTGGCTCTATTTCATCAAAAGCTGATGGGATTTAAAAGAAAAAAAAATAAGAGCAAATATATATAAGTGAAAGTTGTTTTCTTACTTTCAGTTTTTTTCCTTGATTCCAACTGGTGGCTGTCATTGACTTCAAACTCTTTGCAATTTTTTTCTGTCTGCAGCAGATATTTAATCTTTCAGCCAACTTTTCACATGCATAGGGAAAGGAAAACAAGGGGAATAATCGAAGAAAAATACCAAGCTTAGTAAATAATTCTTAGTAAATAATTCTGACACCAACATGATGGATAGCAAGCTTGTTTTGAAGACCAATTTGCTTGGATAAAGAGTCTGATTTTTGCTTAATATCTCATGAATCTGACTTTGTGTCAGATAAAGCTCTCCTGAAAGAATAACCACATGACATAGAGCTTTTGATGTACTGCAATACTGAGTCTGACATTTGCACAAGGCCACCAAAAGTGAGTCTGATTCTCATCTTGTGTTGGATTGTCCAATAAATATCTTTATGAGAGATATTATATGACCAAATTGTTCATTCAGTTTATATCTTACTGGCGGTCTTAATAAGTTGTAATAAAAAGCAACGAAGAATTTTAAGATGCAAGAAAATAATTGTCATGAATTGATAATGGCTGAAGATTTATCAAGTCTAGCACAAAGCCACAATAGGCGGACAACCAATAACTTTCTATCTAACTGTTGCTCTACGACAAACACATATGAGTGTATATATGTAGGTATACTAAAATATCTATATATTCACAAAGGTTAGCATACTTTGGTACAAGGCCACGATGGCAGGTCATCCATTTACGATAAAAATAATTACATCAACAATGGAGAATAACTCACAAACCATTATTTCATGGCAGGTATCCGTGATATATTAACCATTGGCTTTTACTAGATAGAGCTGACAATGGATATAGCAGCCAATTTGCTTACATTGCTTGGGTTTGTTGGCTAATTTCAAGAGAGATTTTGTTTATACTTGTTCACTCATTTCACTGTCAAACAATGTGGCATATAGTCATTATAGCAAGAGACGGGGAAGTATACAGGGAGAGTGACACTCATGCCTGTTCCAATAGCATTAGTGTGAAAGTGTTATAAGTAGTCTCAAGGGAAATTCCAATTTGGTTTGCCAATTTTGTCTTCCAAACCGTTAACCAATATACAAGTTCACACCTGCACACTGAATAATGGTATTTTAATGGCATTCTGAATAACACATGTTGGTCAAGATATATATCAATGTAATAGCATTTCAAATGGGTCACTTTTCTCCTTGATGACCCACCCATGTGTTACAGAATTATCACTGTATAATCCAGAGGTTTGTCAATGGTGGCAGACAGACATTTGGCTAGTTCACAGCGTGAAATATCATAAGGACTTTCAACATTTTAAATTATTACAGTTTCAAGTTTCCTTTGAACAAGATTTCACAACTTGTTCGTCTTTCTCATTGTTGTAGATTGAATTTCTAAAGTGCGGATATTAAGAAAGGAAAATACTTTGAATATTCCATTTAAAGGCTAGGAAACTGTTTAGAATCTAATTTATTGGTTAATGATTAAATTAAGATTGATATACAACTCATATATTCTGGCTCGTTCATAAATAAGAATTGGCACTCAGTTCCTATTGAAGTCATCAAGAATGAATGTCTTATCACAGGGATGACAGTGTGTTGTGTTAACAATGCTTATCTTTAACAGCTCATCATATGCAGTTGTGAAATTATAATATATATTATATTTGACCTAATGGGCAGGGCAAATTGCTGTCCAAAAGAGGAAAAAAAAGATAGATGAATGGAAATCATCATCATCATCATAATCATCATCATCATCATCATCATCATCAGTCTTTTAACATCTATCATTGGACATAGACCTTCCCCAGGATTTGCCACTTCTCTCTATAGTGAAGCCAGTACTTTCTGAATTTGTCTTGTCTGTCTCTCCATCTTGGATTCAGCCAGCCTCAGTTTCGTATATGATCTCTGGGGATCCATGTTGTGAGTTGTGATGTCCATTGGTTGTCTGCCATTCTTGTAACCTAACCAGTCCGTTGCCTTTTGAGTTTTTTAGTGGAATCTATGATGTCTCGGACTCTCATTTTCTCCTTGATTTATTGAGCTGTTGCATGGTTCTCAGTTTGTGGTCAGTCTCTTTGTAAGATTCCATATTTCAACTTCGTAGGTGACTATAGGGAAGATACATCAGTTACATATCTTTCTTTTTAAGAGTACACATGAACTGCTGCAAAACAAAGGTCATGTGCAATGATCACATCATAAATAAACAAAATGATCAAAATCAAAGTTGCAGAACTGAAGAAAGTAAACCACTACATCTGCCTCGGACAACGAATCTCCATAAAATCCACAGAGGAGGAAGAAATCAAGCAGAGAATCACCCTGGGATGGTTAGACTTTGGCAGAGCAAGCTCAATGGAAATCAGATAGTGTTTCATTTAATTCGTTTTTAAAATTAATTTTATACCACTTTTTACAATGTTAGAGAAAAAAGTTAGGACTAATGCTGAAGAAGTTGGGAACTGACGAAAAAAGAGGTTTTGGGAAGCAAAATTAAAAACAGGCATCAATGTTTGAAAAAGTTAGGGCCAATCTCAAAAGAAATTTTTTCTACTTATAGGAGTTTAAAATGTGCAGCATTTTTTTCAATTTATTGGGGTCAAGATTAGAGGGAAAATTTTTCTTTCACTTTAAAATGGAGAGGTAATTTTTTTCTCCACTTTCAAAATCCTAGGGATTTTTTTTCCATATTGGGCTCAAAATCAAGAGGGAAGATTTTTCCTCATTTTTAGGTGTCAAGATTGAGGGGGAAGACTTTTTTCTCTTTAACAAGTCAAAATTGAAGGGAAAATTTTTTTTTAATCTTAGGTCAGAAAAGTCGAAGGGCAATTTTTATCTTTTACTCTTAAGGATCAATTTCAATATAGGGAGACTTTCTTTCTTCTTTTAAGTGCGAAAATTGAAGGATAATTTCTTGTTCAATTTTAGGAGTTGAAATCCAAGTGAAATTCTTTTTTTACTTTTATGTGTCAAAATCAAGGGGAAGATTTTTCTCATCATTCACTGTAAAAAAATATCATCTCAACATTTTGAAACTAAAAGTGAAAATAAATCACCTCTCGGTTTTGATCCCTAAATGTAAAAAAAAAACCCTTGGATTTCGACCGCTGGAAGAGGGAAAAAATCTCCCCCTTGATGTTTACACCTAAAAATGAAATAAAAAATCTTGTTGCCTCAACTTTGATCCCTAAAAGTGAAAATAAACATCCCTTGATTTTCAGCTCAAAAAATGAACAAAAAATTCCCTTCCATTTTAACCCTTGAAAGTTGGAAAAAATTACCTCTCAACGTTGACCCCAAAAGTGAAAAAAAAACTTCCCTATTTTGAAACCTAAAAGTAAAAAAAATCTCAAAAAGAAAGAAATTCCCTTTGATTTCGACCTCTAAAAGTGAAAGAAAATCTCTCCTCTCAATTTAGACAACTGAAAGAGAAAGAAGAATCTCCATCCCACTCACCATTTTAATCCCTAAAAGTGAAGAAAAAAAATTACCTTGGATTTTGACCTCAGAAAGTGTGAACAAAATCTCCCCCCCTCAACTTTGACAATAAGAATCCTCCCTCGGAATTTAGACTCCAAAAAGTTTAAGAAATTTTCCCCTTGATGATGATGATGATGATGATGATGATGATGATGATAAAAAGTGAAAAAATAAAAGTTCCTCATTGATTTTGACCCTTAAAAGTGAAAAATTTAAGTTCCCTTCATGTGATCAACATGACTTCTGATCCGAAGATTTCTAATAAAAAAGATGTCCCTGCACATCCAACAAACATTGCAATATGAGATTTGCTAAAAAAATGTTCTAGCTACTTTCTGAATGAAGAACTGAATCTATGTCATATTTTCATCTCTCTGGATTGTTTTGACAAAAAAAGAATGAAAAATATTATTTTATCACATCATCAACAAATGTTTTTACCATTGATGAATAATCATGTAAATAGAACCCCCCCCCCCAACCGAATTGGAACCCCCCTAAAAACTTATCTAAGAGGTATGGTTTTCAAAACCTAATTTGCTAAAAATACTTCCCATGGATCAGATTCATACACACAGGAAATTCCATGGATTTATATTGAGCAGTTTTTTTATGGTTGGCGAGTATAGACAGACGGACGGACTCTTCGCAAATCATAATAAGATTGTTCAATCTGAGTTATACATGTACACTTGAATATTTGATTCTCATTACAGCAATTTGGTTAAAATTCAGACTAATCATACAATTTTAAACACTGTTAACTAAAATGGATTGAACTTACCCAACTATTATTTCATGATCATAATCAAATATCAAAAAATGTACAAATTTTATATTTGAGGATATGCTTGAAGAGACTAAGGAAAGGAAAAAAATTGTAACTGATTCAGTATTTAGCTGCATGTTGGTTTATACAGTTTTAAGAGATTTGAACCTTTGATTTGTATGTAAAAACTCAGATGAATATAGCATGATCATATTGTCATATGATATCAATGTAACAACATGTTGTTACTGGAACATTTATGTTGGGAAGCCAACTCTAAATATTTAAAAAGAAGATTCCTGACTGAATAGGAGGACTGGGTAGACTGACCTTCTTAGACAACATTTGTACCCTGCAGCTCATCCGCAATGATGCTTACTATGAAAAATAAAACTCATGGTTCTTAAAACTTTCAATTTCAAATGTTTCAAGTATAACTGAGGCAATTTATATAAGTTTTTTAGTCAGACGCTAGGAAGGAAGACAAATCAATGACCAGCTGCAAATGGCATCAAAGAGAATGCTTGAAAGCCAAATGCCTGGTCTCCCTACCCTTGACCATAGGTGCACCAGAACTCTTTGGTTGAGGGTGCAGAATGCTTGGTTTTTCCCGAAATTTTTACTCTCCTGCCTAAGATTTCTACAGTTTTGCCCAAACAACATTGATTTACCAGAAATTTTACATTGCTTTGTCCTTTGATACATTGACCAGAGTTCTTATAAATGTAACTGAAGTTTCCATTATGGAGATTCCAGACTAAATGACAAAGATAAAAATAGTTTTGTTATCATGATAGGGTTCTGGTACACTGCCACTCCGGCAAACCAGAGCTCGATACTAATAATAGGGTATATTTTCCAAGCAATCAGCCATGCCTAGCTGTTTCTGGGATCCATTTTGCATTTATTAGGATGCCCAAATCAATACCAGGTTGGTTCTTTCAGCCGAGGACAACTGATCAGGTCAGAGTATAGTTGCCACATTTACATGTCAGCATAGATCGACCTACTATGAACTTTCACTTTTCATCCACGAGAACAAACTTTGAAATGAACTCTTTACCTTTAGACATGCCCACCTAATCAATTGTAAATGTTATATCCGTATCAGTTTCCTTGTGTCCTGGGCAAGCTGAACTTTGGCACCCTCTAAAATACAGTTTCATCTTATTTACCTCTGTCATTTATGTATGTTTAACAGTGAGAAAATTAAATACATAAGAATAAAAAGTTTATTTCAATTATCAAGTAATAGAAAACAATTCTGACACAAAATTAGTGTTTCAGAACATTTGATGATCATTATAGATTCATTATTACCTTCCCTGCCAAGCCCCACTATTGTAAGCACTCTATCTCTTCAAACTAGCTTGCCGTTAGTCATGAGAATTTTCTTTATCAACTGTCTCTTCAAGTTTCATCACTACAGGAAGTGTTTAACGGTCATGTATCCCTGAAAAATCTTACTTCGTATCAAGGAATTTCCTTATTTTGACTGTTTTTATACTGTTTAATTCAATTCAATTTCAAATTTTTTCATTTGTATTTGGTAAGTTCTACTGTCTTAGACACATGATAGGTATAACCTATCCCTTTGTGTCCTGGGTGACTGCTCATGTTACCAGTAACTTGGGCCAGCTTGGATATGAAGTGGAGTTACGCCCTTCCATTGTGGTTGAAAAATTACCACAGCTCCAGCTCCAAGTTGTGCAGCACCTGTGATGTACTGCAGGGGACTAAAGTCATGACTTTCATTTTTTTCTTTGATAATACCTGTTGGAGAATAGTATTGTGGATTTTAAAAGTACATTGATTTTTCAAAGTACGCTGAAAATTTTCCTGATTAGGAAAGTAACAATCTGCTGATTAGAGATTTTGAAGATTGAAACAATAGACCAGCAGGTGAAATGTGAAAGCATAGCACACAAACAAGTTAAAGTGAGAGTGAAGTGAGAGTAAATTATATAAAGAAGTCAGTGAGAGTAAAGTGTGAGTGAATTATACAAACAAGTCAAAGTGAGGGTGAAGTGAGTGTAAATTACATAAACAAGTCAAAGTGAAGGTGAAGTGAGAGTAAATTACATAAACAAGTTAAAGTGAGAGTGAAGTGAGAGTAAATTATATAAAGAAGTCAGTGAGAGTAAAGTGTGAGTGAATTATACAAACAAGTCAAAGTGAGGGTGAAGTGAGTGTAAATTACATAAACAAGTCAAAGTGAAGGTGAAGTGAGAGTAAATTACATAAACAAGTTAAAGTGAGAGTGAAGTGAGAGTAAATTATATAAAGAAGTCAGTGAGAGTAAAGTGTGAGTGAATTATACAAACAAGTCAAAGTGAGGGTGAAGTGAGTGTAAATTACATAAACAAGTCAAAGTGAAGGTGAAGTGAGACTAAATTACATAAACAAGTTAAAGTGAGAGTGAAGTGAGAGTAAATTATATAAAGAAGTCAGTGAGAGTAAAGTGTGAGTGAATTATACAAACAAGTCAAAGTGAGGGTGAAGTGAGTGTAAATTACATAAACAAGTCAAAGTGAAGGTGAAGTGAGACTAAATTACATAAACAAGTCAAAGTGAGAGTGAAGTGAGAGTAAATTATATAAAGAAGTCAGTGAGAGTAAAGTGTGAGTGAATTATACAAACAAGTCAAAGTGAGAGTAAAATAAGAGTAAATTACATAAACAAGTCAAAGTGAGAGTAAAATAAGAGTAAATTACATAAACAAGTCAAAGTGAGAGTGAAGTGAGAGTAAATTATATAAAGAAGTCAGTGAGAGTAAAGTGTGAGTGAATTATACAAACAAGTCAAAGTGAGAGTAAAATAAGAGTAAATTACATAAACAAGTCAAAGTGAGAGTGAAGTGAGAGTAAATTATATAAAGAAGTCAGTGAGAGTAAAGTGTGAGTGAATTATACAAACAAGTCAAAGTGAGAGTAAAATAAGAGTAAATTACATAAACAAGTCAAAGTGAGAGTGAAGTGAGAGTAAATTATATAAAGAAGTCAGTGAGAGTAAAGTGAGGGTGTATTATACAAACATATCAAAGTGAGAGTAAATAATATAATCAAATCCAAGTGAGAGTAAAATGAAACTATATTACATTGACAAATCGAAGTGGGAAGAGAATGAATGTAAATTACAAAAAACTAGTCAAAGTGAGAGTAAATTGAATAAACAAACCAGAGTGGGAGTAAAATATATAAACAGGCTAAAGTGTTAGTAAATTACATGAATAAGTCAGTGAGTTTGAGAAGAGAGTGAATTACGTAAGGAAATCAAAGTGAGTACAATATCAGAGTAAATTACCAGGATAATTCAAAGAGTGAAGTGAAAGTAAATGCATAAACACGTCAAAGGGTTGAGAGAGAGAGAGAGTAAATTACAAAAAATTGTCAAAGAGTAAATAAAGAGTAAATTACATAATTTGGTCAGAGAGTAAAGTTGCATAAACTAGTCAAAGTGAGAGTATATTACATATACAAGTCAAAGTGATAACTTGTCAAAATGCAAGGTGATGAAATCATGTTAAAACAAGTCACGCAGCGCCCCCTACAATTTTAGTTACGAATTAAGTACGATACCCTTCTTTTAGCAAGATATCGAAAACGTCACTCCCTCTGACGACCCCTACAAAAACCCTAGATGCACATGGTCCAATGCTCATTGGCGCTGACACTCCTAGCTGGTTACGCCACTGGCCCCAGCACTTATTGCCGGCTACTCTTTCTCTGTATATCCTTCTCCCTGAGATAATTATCATTTTGCCATTCTCCCGGTTGATCCAATCTTAACCATTTTCCACCGTGACCTATCTCTGTACTAACTTTGCCTTTTTCACTCCACTGATATCGAGGCATCACACATATGCACAGCTACGCAGCTACACCACCGTGTCTTCACCACCGTGTCTTCACCACGTGCTCCAAATGCATATACACCCCTCACTCCCATGAATGAAATTGCAATGCTTCTTACTATCCGATAGTCACAACGATCTTTCCTGAATTTCTTTGGGAAACACGCATGGATGAAACTCCGTGTTCTCTGTCTTTCATAGTCTACCTGTCGAGTGTCTATCAGCGTTAGAGAAGCCCCCGCGTCACAGGCACAACTTAGCAGTCCGGCTTGCACACTGAACCCAGTTTCCACGTATTCCTTGGGACGATCCAAGCCATATGGATTCACAAGAAGTTCAGACAACTCCGCTTCGACTCCAACGACTGTACTATCAATGACAACAAAGCTCCCACCTTTCACTATCTCTTCTCATTGCTTTTTGCAATCGATCAGATTTATGTTATCATTATATGTACTGGATCTTCATTCGCCATTTGCCATTAATGTCCTTGTAATAAATGTACGTCTTATTTGACCACCCAAATACTTGTATGTGTTCTTTTTATTTTGCTTCATCTCTGCGTCCAAGTTCATATTTGGTGCGCATTCTCTTCATTCATCTCCCTTCTTTCTTCCGTATCTCCAGTGACGTCGACGCTACCCTCAAACCATGAGGAGATCAAATCCTCCAATATTCTTCGCGCTATCATTTCCTCAATCAGAACCATGGAGATACTCCTATGTTGGTATCATAAGGATATCACGTGATTTGAAGGCATACTCAGAAACACGATGCTCAACAGAGTCTATCAATAGGAATCCGAATTTAAAATAAGGGGCCATTGCCAGTGAGCACCAAATACGTTATCTGGGCTCCTTCTTGGGTTGCTCCACTGCCCCCACCACAGAGTGTCCGGTCCGCCGAAGTCGGTATTTCTAGCTAGTCAAAGCCTTTGACAACAAAATCTAGAAACGTGAAAAGCGATCGTAAATCAGATTGCTTGTTTGATAGATTATAAATATAGAAAAATCTGATCGACAGCAATAAACAATACAAGTCCCATCTAGACCTGTCTTTGAAATGAAAAAAAGTTCCCCTAAGTCACTATCAAGTGAAGCCGAAAAAAATGTTCCTTTTCTGCATTTGCCAAACAGTGAGCAAGAAGAGATGAAGGGACCACACTCAATAAGGAAGAAAGTAATCAAAGTCAGATATTATACACGTCGCAAATAGCATCGAGAGTAAGAAAGTCGGCAAAGTTGAACCAACATCCCGTTATGTTCCACATCGTTGTACATACATACCAGGTAACTGATAATAATTACCGAAAATTCAGATGAAAACAAGTCTTCTCGAACCTCCAGCACCTTTCCCAGTATCTTCATGGATCTCAGCACTGTTGTGGTCTTGACTCTTCCCTAAGTTAACAATTCATTTTGTCTCGCCTAGAGTTCCTGGAATGGTTCCAAGTGCCTCAACTATTACGTACACAAACCTAATCTTCATGTTTCATAGTAATCTCATTGCTTTGGTGAGGTCATGACTTGTATTCATTAAGTTTTCACACCAATAGTAACTGGTGGCTTTCACTGGATATTAATTAACATCTGAAACTAATCTTCACTTTGTTAAAGGTTTACAGTTTCCTCATTACTCCAGCTCACCCTCCTGATTATTTCTGTTGACTGAATCGCGTCAATTCTTCCTCTGTTCTCCATTTCCCTCTGTCTTTTTGCAAAGGACATGTGTATCATTCCAAGTTCTCCAGTGATTACTGGCACAACTTCACTTTCATAGTCCAGTTTTTATTATTATTTTCACTCGTTTTTGTCATGAAAAAAAAATGATTTTTGATAGATACCTTGGAAGTTGGGACCCTTCAGCCCTTTAAGGCAGTTCAAGCCCTATCCCAAGCCTGTTTACAAAATTGGGAAGGTTAGTAATTGAGCTGGTGATCCAGCCCCGTAATAAACTACAATTGCTACTAAAACAATGAACAAAAATCTTTAGTGAACAAATCATGGTCCAATATGCTGCTACTGCTACTTTTATTATTATCATAAAAAGAAGACGAAGAAAAAGAACGTGGATGTTTTTGAATTAAAAAAAAAAGATATGATAAATATGTATAGATATTTAAAAAACGTTTTTCGATTTGTCATAAATCTTCTCAAGTCAAAATTCAAAAGTAAAACAAATTTGAAAATGTTAATATTGCGTTCCACAAAGAGAAATGAAATAAGATTTGAACATCATATATCAAAGTTCCAATAATGGGGTGCTTTCTTCAGAAAGATTTTTTAAAAAGTTGAAAATGTGTGTTCTGTCAAGGAGAACGAAATACAACTTGAAAGTCACACACAAATGATTCGAAAAGCGTGGTGTAATTTCAAATCTTTGTTAAACAATCACCAAAGAGTTTATGGTTGATACAAACTAGTTTGCCAAAATTATTATTTAAGCCGTCTGGTCTGTGAGTTCTTAGCTTTAACATCACATTAATCTTGTGGTAGGCTACAGCATCAAGTCCTCCCTCCGCTTTCTCTTAGACATGTATCCAGGTGTCATTATTGGAGCTACAAGTCTTGTTTTCACTAAAATGCTTGCACAGCTCTGACATTTCTCAAATTGTTCTGATGCTTATTGAAACATTCGCTCAAAGTGGTAGATGTAAATACGTGTATAACTGTTCACGTTTTGCACATTTCGAGATTGACTCAAACCTCTGGAAACTTTACATGTATTACCGGATCTAACATTTTCAATGTTTCTAACTTCAGCAAGACGAAGATCATGTGCAACAACCACATCGGGGATAAAAACACTAAGATCAAAATCGAGGACACGGAACTGGAGGAAGTAGACCACTACATCTACCTAGGATAACGAATCTCCATGAGACCCTCAAAAGAAGAAAAAATCAAGCAAAGAATCACACTAGGATGGCAAGCCTTTGGCAGAGCTAGCTCAACCTTCAAAAATAAGAAGATCCCATTAATCCTAAAGAGAAGGGCGTATAACCAATGCATCCTCCCAATAGTCACTTATGGAGCTGAAACATGGAACCTAACCAAGAGACAGACCCGCAAATTGAGAACCATGCAACGCGCACATCAGAGAATAATGCTAGGCCTCACATGGAGAGACCACAAGACAGCACAGTACATCCAAGAGAGGACAAGAGTCAGGGACATCATAGAATCCATTAAAAATCTCAAATAGCGGTGGGCTGGCCATGGTGCAAGAATGGCAGACAATCGATGGACATCGCGACTCACGACATGGATTCCCCGAGACCACGACATGGATTCCCCGAGACCACATGCGCAACCGAGGCCGGCAAAATATTAGATGGAGAGACGAGCTAGACAGGTTCAGGAAGTACTGGCTCCGCGACGCCCATCATAGGGAGGTGTGGCAGATCCTGGGGAAGGTCTATGTCCAACGACGGACGCTAAAAGACTGATGATGATGATGATGATGATTTGTCCCATGTTTTTTTTACCTAATTTACACGTGCAACTGCATTTTAAAAAAGATTCTCCTGTTCATCTGAGGCTTGGTCCTGGGTTTTTTACCTTAAATTTTGGTTGACACAAGACTAAGAATGATCCAAAGTTTTTGGTTTTGGCTGTATAAAACTATCGGAGGTTCTGGATTGGATTCAGTGAGCTCTGGGCGATCCTCGATTAATATCTTATAATTTCTACGCAGGATGAGTGCAAGTCGTTTAAACTCTCTGTGCCAGTTGACTACTAAGGGCATTCGATTATTAGAAACTTTATTTTTTCTTTATTCAAAGGTGAAAGATCCTGGCGATTCCTCGCCTCAAGTACTCTCACCTTCTATTTTGACTCGAGGATAAGCCCTGTTGACCTGAAAAATTATCAATTCATGAGCATACTTTCAGTAGTCTTCAACAAGATTGGAAATCCTGCCAATTCTCAAAAATTGCAAAAATGGATTTGGTCTGCTAATTTGATCTAAATGATCCAAAATTCTGTGTAGACATGTGTGTGTGCGTGGGAGTTGGTTAGCAGAATGATTCTGTTATAAAGGAGTTGTTTATGGATTCTTACTCTTATGTCTTAAAAGACTATTTCTCCTTTGGAAAATTCACAGGTAAAACTTATTTTTGATTTGCAGTTGTTCCTTTCGGCGAAAGAATCACAGCATGAAAGGAATGTTTTAAAACTTTTTTGATCTCCCTTTCATATGAAAAACAAATCATCAATGTACATCATTCATGATGATGGTTGCATTTCATGATCTTTTGCGAAGGTTTCTAGAATTTCTGTCTCAAATTTAGACTTGAATAGATTAGCGAAATTGACTGTCATTGGAGTTCCCGTGGCTGTTCCTCATATCTGATGATAAAATTCACCTTTAAAATTGAGGGTATTTTTTCTTGAAAATAACAAAGTTATACTAGAAATGTTGTCCGTTGGTATTGAAGAATCCAACCGTTTATCAAGGGCTTCTTTACAAGCATAAACACCTTCTTCATATTCAGTGTTTGGATATAAAGAAACGCCCATGGTGATGATTCTTCTTTGATAAATTTTGAAGTGTCTAAATTAGCAATATGTTTCACAAAGTCTCTGGTACCTTTGATTTAAGAGAAGGATTTTTCGGCTGCTGGTTTTAGGTAGCTGTCAATCCATTTTAACATCTCTATAGTAAAGGATTGTCATCCACTTAGTTCATCTAGCATTAGTTCGAGGTCGTGTAAGTTCTCTGCGAAAAGGACAATGTCATCTGCAAATCTGAGGTTGCTCAGATATTCGCCATCTATTCTGATGGAACTGAAACATGGAACCTTACCAAGAGACTGATCCGCAAGTCGAGAACCATGCAACGTGCAAATGCAAGAATTATGCTGGGCCTCGCATGGAGAGACCACGAGACAGCCTAGAACATCCAGAAGAAGACAGGAGTCAGGGACATCATAGAATCCATAAAAAATCTGTGGGCTAGCCATGTTGTAAGAATGTCAGACGACCTATGGACTCACGACATCGAGATCATATGCGCAACCGAGGCCGACAGAGTATCAGATGGAGAGACGAGCTAGACAAATTCAAAGAGTACTGGCTCTGCGACGCCTACGATAGGAAAGTGTGGCGAATACCGGGAAGGTTAATGTCCAACGACGGACATCAAGAGGCTGATGTTGATGATGATGATAATGATTCATATCCACTACAAACTGATCTTAGAGGTGGAAAATCCGAAAAGCTTTTGTCGATTTTTAAATAAGTGGTCCTCATCATTATTATCAATATTACTATTAACAATTTCACACCAGTTGCCCGGTGGTTACCGCTGGTATTATTATTATTATTATTATTTCGGAATCTCACACCAGTTGCCTGGTGGTAACCGCTGGAGTTTGAGTGACAGCAAGTCTCCTCAAGTCTCCAGCCCTCCTCTCCTAGTACTCATAGGTCGCAGTAATTCTACGATTTACAGTTTCACACCGGTTGCCCAGTGGTTATCGCTGAAGGCTGAGTGACAATAAGTCTCCTCAGGTCCTCAGCTAACATCTCCTCCCTCTTTCGCATATCATGACAGAGCTACTATTCGTTGCAGTACTTATATCTCTAGCACCTTCCTCAGTATCCGTGCAGTTCCAAGTAGCGCTGTGGTCTGTACGGTCTCTATCCTCCCCCTAATCCCGATCTCCTCCAGTCTCTCCCTCAGCGTTTGGGGGACAGTTCCTAGTGCTCCCACTATGACCGGTACTACCCTGGTTTTCATGTTCCACATTTTCCTTAACTCCCTTGCTAGGTCCTGGTATTTTTCCCTTTTTTCACCCTCCTTCTTTTTTACTCTATGGTCTGCAGGCACAGCAACGTCTACTATTTGGCAGTCCTTCCTTTTTTTGTCTACTATTACTAAGTCCGGCCTTCTTGCCTGGATGAGGTGGTCAGTTTGGATGTCAAAGTCCCACAGTAGTTTGTGGTTGTCATTCTCCAAAACTGCCTCTGGCTTGTGCTGATACCACTTTTCCCCATGGTTGAATCCCATTTGTTTACTTAGTTCCCAGTGTATCATCGTTGCTACTCTATCGTGTCTGTGCTTATACTCCTTCTGGGCGAGCTGACTACATTCACTAGTTATGTGGTTTACTGTCTCATCTCTTTCACCGCACATGCGGCATTTGCTGTTTGTCTGTGTTCTGTCGATTTTTGCTTTTATGTAGTTTGTCCTTATGCTTTTGTTTTGGGCTGCCATGATGAGCGATTCCGTTTCTCTCTTAAGATTTCCCTTTTTGTAACCACGTCCATGATTTCTCGTCTGCTATATCTTTTATCTGTCTTTTAAACTCGCCGTATAATTTTTTCCCTTCCCACTTTTCTTTTCTAGTTTGCTGTACTGTTCCATTGTTTTCTACTTTATTGTGTGTTGCACTATCCCTCGCGCTCTTTATGATTTCTTCACTATTTGTTTGCACATATCTATCTAGGACTACTTTAGCTCTCTGGACACAATCTTCTATACTGATGAGCCCCCTACCACCTTCTTTTCTCTTAACGTATAGTCTATCTGTATCATCCCTAGGGTGTAATGCTTTATGCATCGTCATAAGTTTCTTTGTTCGCCTATCCATTGATTGGAGCTCTTCCTTTGTCCATCCTAGGAATGGTCCTGTATACCTAACTACTGACACAGCCCAGGTGTTCATTCCTTTTATTAGATTTCTGCTATTTAATTTGGTTTCTAATATTTTCCTTATCCTTCTGAGGTATTCTCTCTTAATTTTCTCCTTCATCTCTTCCCGTTTTATCGTGTCACATTCAAGGACACCTAGGTACTTGTATCGGTCTTGGGCAGTCAATGCCCTAATCTTGTTGTTGTCCGGAAGTTCAATTCCCTCAGTCATTGAAAGCCTTCCTTTATGCATCACCATGATTGCGCATTTTTCTATCCCAAACTCCATTCCTATGTCCTCACTATATTCCCTCACTTCGTTGAACAGAGTCTCAAGCTCTCCCCTGTTTTTTGCAAACAATTTAATATCGTCCATGTACATTAAGTGGTTGACCTTTCCTTTTGTTTTAGAGAAGTGGTATCCTTTGCTGTTTTTCAGGATTCTGTTAAGCGGTATCATTGTTAGAACAAATAATAGTGGGGACAACGAGTCTCCTTGGAAGATTCCCCTTTTTATCCCTACCTCGGCTAGTTTGTCCCCTGCGGCTGTCAAATCTACTTTCCATATTATTATTATCATTATTATTTGTAATCTCACACCAGTTGCCTGGTGGTAACCGCTGGAGTTTGAGTGACAGCAAGTCTCCGCAAGTCTCCAGCCCTCCTTTCCTAGTACTCATAGGTCGCAGTAATTCTGCGATTTACAGTTTCACACCGGTTGCTCAGTGGTTATCGCTGAAGGCTGAGTGACAATATGTCTCCTGAGGTCTTCAGCTAACGTCTCCTCTCTCTTTCACCTATTATGTCAGGGCTAAAATTCGTTGCAGTACTTATATCTTTAGCACCTTCCTCAGTATCCGTGCAGTTCCCAGTAGTGCTGTGGTCTGTACGGTCTCTATCCTTCCCCTAATCCCGATCTCCTCCAGTCTCACCCTCAGCGTTTGGGGACTGTTCCTAGTGCACCCACTATGACCGGTACTACCCTGGTTTTCATGTTCCACATCTTCTTTAACTGTCTTGCTAGGTCCTGGTATTTTTCCCTTTTTTCACCCTCGTTCTTTTTTACTCTATGGTCTGCAGGTACGGCAACGTCTACTATTTGGCAGGCCTCCCTTTTTTTTGTCTACTATTACTAAGCCAGGTCTTCTTGCCTGGATGAGGTGGTCAGTTTGGATGTCAAAGTCCCACAGTAGTTTGTGGTTGTCATTCTCCAAAACTGCTGATACCACTTTTCCACATGGCTGAATCACATTTGTTTGCTTAGTTCCCAGTGTATCATCGTTGCTACTCTACCGTGTCTATGCTTATACTCCTTCTGGGCGAGCTGACTACATTCACTAGTTATGTGGTTTACTGTCTCATCTCTTTCACCGCACATGCAGCATTTGCTGTTTGTCTGCGTTCTGTCGATTTTTGTTTTTATGTAGTTTGTCCTTATGCTTTTGTTTTGGGCTGCCACGATGAGCGATTCCGTTTCTCTCTTAAGGTTTCCTTTTCGTAACCACGTCCATGATTTCTCGTCTGCTATATCTTGTATCTGCTTTTTAAACTTGCCATACAATTTTTTCTCTTCCCATCTTTCTTTTCTTGTTTGCTCTACTGTTCCATTGTTTTCCACTTTTTTTCTACGTTGTTTGTTGCACTATCTCTCGCGCTCTTTATGATTTCTTCACTATTCGTTTGCACATACCTTTCTAGGACTACTTTAGCTCTCTGGACACAATCTTCTATACTGATGAGCCCCCTACCACCTTCTTTTCTCTTAACGTATAGTCTATCTGTGTCATCTTTAGGGTGTAATGCTTTATGCATTGTCATAAGTTTCTTTGTTCGCCTGTCCATTGATTGGAGCTCTTCCTTTGTCCATCCTAGGAATGGTCCTGTATATCTAACTTCTGACACAGCCCAGGTGTTCATTCCTTTTATTAGATTTCTGCTATTTAATTTGGTCTCTAGTATTTTCCTTATCCTTCTGAGGTATTCTCTCTTTATTTTCTCCTTCATCTCTTCCCGTTTTATCGTGTCACATTGAAGGACGCCTAGGTATTTGTATCGGTCTTGTGCGGTCAATGCTCTAATCTTGCTGTTGTCCGGGAGTTCGATTCCTTCAGTCATTGTAAGCCTTCCTTTGTGCATTACCATGATTGCGCATTATTTATTATTATTATTATTATTATTATTTATTATTATTATCATTATTATGTTTTTTTCACACCAGTTGCCTAGTGGTAACTGCTGGAGACTGAATGACAGCAAGTTTCCCCAGGTCTTCAGCCCTCTTCTCCACACTCTCCCAGTCCACAGCACTGCTATTATTATTATTATTATTATTATTATTATTATTATTATTATTATTATTATTATTAATCAAGATACAGGTCTTTTTGCTTTTTGTAGTAATTTCTTCCTGAGATGGATTTAATATACTTACCCAGATCAGCTCTCTTAGTTGTATTTTTATGATGAAAAAAAAAAACCCAGAAGAAACAAGTAATACTTTCTATCTCTTTTGGCAATATATGCTTTGCACGACACAAAAATGGTCCCAAGAATAAAGTTTACATAAGCAGTGGAACAATTCAGAAACGTAAATGCTACAGCCAATATTGACAGATAATCCAAGAGTGACAAAAACTTCTGCCACTTCATTTTTGCTTGGATAAATAGTCTTTCATCTTGGGGAATATATTCTTCCCTTATTTTTTTTAGTTGTTGAACATTTACCATTCCCAGCAAATATTGTACTATGCATTACGTTCAAAACATTGCTCAAATCTGGTTTGTGTGCTTATATAATAGATTCATGTTGACAAAAATGAATATTGCATACACATACTAACGCACTAGCTCTTTCTCTCAAACACATGCATGCATACGGAAATACACGTATATATATATATATATATATATATATATATATATATATATATATATATATATATATTTCATAGATTCATACAAGCGTATATTCTACTTATAAGTTTACAACGATTTACATTTAATTGTATTTTTTGTGATAGTACTCATATGTCAAAAAATGATGTGCATATAGACATGAAACACAAATACAGATATTTTCATTGATCTATATATTTTTTATGTAAAAATGTATAAACATACATACATTCAAATACATTTACACGAAAACAAACGTATTCAAAATACGTATGTACACATGTTCATGCAGGTAGGTAATAATTTATCGTACCTGAAGGTTGATTCATACAACCATGAATATTTTCATATAAAAAAAGGTAAGAATTCATACTAGCAACCCCAAATATGGATAGAAATTACAGGATGTGCACACGTACGCACACACACACACACACACACACACATATATACATACACATTCTATAATCTTTTGGAGGGAATTTATAGTTGAACATTATTTTTATCTTTGATCTGTTTATCTTTGACTCTACTTTTTTACTTTCCCTATTTAGATCAGTCAACATATTTTGTAACTCTTCTAATGTTTCTGATGTTATGGAAATGACATCACAAATCCAAAATGATTCAAATACTCTTTATCTATGTTTATTTCCATTCCACCCTAGTCAGTTTTCTGAAGACAAGGGCATATAAAACTGGACATTCTCCCACTCAGCAGGAGGCCTCCAGCAGCCCTTACAACACAATTTACCCACAAGGCATAGCTCCTGATAGTGGACTCTGGTTCCACATGGGAACTTTTAACACATACTCACACAGCACACACCACTGAAGATGGGAAGAATCCCGAAACATGTCTGGACAATTTACATCTGAGGATTGATAAACCTTAACTCTAAACACTTTACTCCCGAGTCTGTCTCACTCTCCACAGTACACATTATACATATATATATATATATATATATATGTATATATACGTATTGTCATGATTATCTATGCTTATGTTTGCTTGTATGAATCTACATTGAGACCAAATGATATTTATTTGATCATCCTATCAGGTCATATATATTTATTTCTTATTTGATTTCCATTTTGGCTTTCAAAGCAAAACATTTGATGCTAAATCTGTTTTCTATAGAAACATAACATTTTAATCAGTAAAAGGTACATATCTTCCACTAAAGATGACCTTTTTCGAAACATGTATAGTATACTGATTGATTAATTTGTGCATTGATTAATAAACTAATAGTCTCCATATACTTTTACTTCTGAGTTTACCTTATCACAAATAGTTTATATACATATATATATATATATATATATATATATATATATATATTATTGTGTCATCCAGACAGCTGTTTCGATGTATTGCATCTCTTCAGTGTGGCTATAGACTTTCCATTATCCCATCCAGTACAGTGAGGCAGGATTGATATATGTGTGTGTGTGTGTGTATAAGGAGAGTGCTCAATATCTCAGGAGATAGCACTATCATAATGGTAATGATGATGATCATTACATATATATATAAATAGATGTATACATTTACAGATTAATTGATCTGCATATAATTCTGGTTTGCTTACTATCCATCAAGAGATACATGCATATATGTATACACTCATACACATATACATACATATAGACATGTATATCACAAGTTGTATAATTATCTTTATACATTAGATTTTGCCTGTCCATTTGCATTCTCTCTCTCTCTCTTTATATATAAATATATATGTATATAATTAACGATTATCCGACAGAATGATTATAAATTGCGTTATATTACATCCAAACTCTATTTGAAATGATCTTGGGGAAAAAAGGCCAGAGAAAAGTGGGACTGTGCACCTATTTACTCACGCTCCCACTAACTTCTTTCATTTAGTTAATCTGGCAATAGTTAGAGGTTGTGTAGGTTCTCTACAAAAAGGGCAATTTTGTCTGCAAATCTGAGGTTACTCAGATATCCACCGTTTATTCTGATTCCTTTATTCTCCCAGTCTAGATTTCTGAAGATCATCTCAAGGCTGGCTGGAAAGAGTTTGGGTGAGCTGGTATCACCTTGTCTTACCCTTTCTAGAGCTAAAAGGGCTCCAAATCTTTATGTTGCCTGATAAAGAAGCTGCTGTGACTGTATATATGTTGCAGTACTTATTTATACGGTGTCTACTCCTTGTAGAATGGCCTTCATGACTATTGGAATTCCCTTAGAGTCAAAGGCTTTTTTGAAGCTGATAAATGCTACAGCGATTGACTGCTTGTATCCTGCTGCTTTTTCTTTCAGCTGATTTATCAATGCAGGTAGTTCATGGTTGAGTAGCTTCTTCTAAATCCTGTCTGTTCCCTTTGGTTGGTTTTCATCTAGTATTGTAGTGATCCGGTTGGTTATCATTTTTGCGGAAAGTTTGTTGATACAATTAAGTAGGCTTATAGGACTATAGTTGTTGAGGTCTTTTGGGTTTCCTTTTCCAAATAAAAGCATTGCAATTGCAGTGTTCCAATCTTCAGGGATTTTACTTTGTTTTAGGCATAAGTTGAATAGAATAGCCAATTTCCTAGTGTTAATTTTACCAGCTTTTTGGATAGATCAATGGTGATGTCATCTGGTCCAGGGGCCTTTCCTTTGTTTGTTTGTTTGATGGTTATCTTTGTCTCTCAAGGGGATTACTTCTGGGAAATCCTCAAGCTGATTGCTTGTGTCTTGTGTATCCTGCTCATTGTTTTCTAGTCCTTGTTTGAAATTTCCTGTAGCAGCCCAATTTTATTTAATTGTTTTTTTCTATTTGCGTTGTGTAAGCCAAATGATACACTCACTGTGTAATAACAGGATATCATTCCAAATATAGTTTCAGTATTATATAACGCAGTTTATAATCATGTGTATATCATTAAGAAATTGATATATGATGCAACAGAATGATTATAAATTGCGTTATATTATATTGAAACTATATTTGAAATGATATCATGCTATCACACAGTGAGTGGACAACATGGATAGAATAAACAGTTGAAGAAAATTCCCGCTGTAGCCTCATTTTCTTCAATTGTTTGTTCTATTGACGTAGTCCTGGCCAAATGATAGAATCACTGTATAATAATGGGAGATTATTTCAAGTATAGTTTCAATATAATATAATGCAATTATTAATCGTATATATATATATATATATATATATATATATATATATACATATATACATATATATATGAAATTGTGTACAAAAATGTTATGGGGAAAAAGTATTAATATATTTTGAAAAATGTCTCAGTCTTTGACTAATGTTGAGTTCAGTAATTACAAAAATGTCGGTGGTTTTTTTATTAGCTTTGAGAGGAGAAGATGAGAACATAATCTATAAGATAATGATTTTGAATTCCCCAATAATAGATTGACATTATTCTTATCTTGATTTCGAATCGTACGAACTGTTTTGATATCATAGATTGACCTAATATATTTTCGACAGATAAAGAAAAAAAATGTGAGTAAGGACCAATAAGTCCATAGACTGTATTTATTAACTGAATTATGATCTGAAGTTTTCGCTGCATAATGTTCGACTGATGTGATCAACATAGAAGCTTTGATTTGATTCAAAGGTCAGTGTTTAAGGACAAGAAAAAAAAGACAACTTGGATTTTAGATCCAAATTTCGAGAAAGGTAGGCAATTGAGTGGACTTTCCCTATTCGAGAGACTGGTGCAACAAGAGCTAACTGACCTGAATTAGTTGAATATCATTGCAAACATAGGAAATACAATAAATTGGTGTGATTTATTTGAAATGATTGATTAAAATGTATAAGCAGACTACAAACAAATTTCCAGATTATCTATATAAACATCTATCTATTCAGATGTTTTTGCATGTATATATTTATGTAGACACTTGATATCTATATTCATATATATATATATATGTACATATATATATATATTTATATGTGCATATATATATATATATATATATATATATATATATATATATATATATATATATATTTGTAGAGATATAGATATAGATATGGATATATACAGATATATATATATAGATATGTGTATGTATCTTGATTTATCTATCTGTGTATAACTATACAGTAGAGTGCTCAGATGTAATAATCTCCATGTATATATTCATAATACTTCGTAAAAAACACATACATGCACTCAAATACAACCAATGAGCACCTTACTTACACAAATATATACGCAGCATGTCCCCTGGTGGGAAAACAAACAAACAACAGTCTTGTTTTCAATAATGTCAAGCAGACCAATCATCAGAAAATTCAATAATAGCACTAATTAAGACGCATTATTTATTTGTTTTTTTTTTTTCATATATATATATATATATATATATATATATATATATATATATATGTTACTCAAGCATTCAATTAAAGTAAGTAATAAATCAAAATATACTCAGCTTAACTCTGTATTGTATCGTATAGTTTCATACAGATTTTATTATTCTTTATCGTCATTATTATTAGAAAAAAAAAAATTTGCCTCTGGTGATTTGAGAGGAGTGAAGGTCCGGTCAGATTGGTTGGGGGGAAGAGAGAAATTTTCCGCATTGTGTTGCACATAGAGAATTATTGAAAACATTTCTAGAATCAATAGTGAGATATTGAGAAAACAAGTGAGAAAAAAAAAGAGAGGCAATAAAAACATGATAAGGGAGAAACTTAGAGGAAATAGTGTGTGATAGATTTTTGTCCTGTCTGTCTGCTTGTCAGTTTGTCCTTTATGTAAGATTTGGAAATGGATAATCTCATGAGTCCCTGGAGGTCAACTCTGAGATTATTTTCGAGGAAGGAAACTACTTGTCAAAGCTTCTGCCCGTATAAGCATATGCAGGTATGTTGACTGCATATGTACATCAATAGTCAAAAAAAATATCTGATCGTTGAAAGGCGATAGTCAAGTTATTTATTGGCATAAAAACTATTTTGTTGAACGTTGATTAGTTTTTGATTTTTTGAAAGATCTTATAATTCTAATTAATATCTTATCTATTCTTAGATTAAAATCTTTATTGGTATACCCTCATATATATATATATATATATATATATATATATATATATATATATATATATATATATATATATATATATATATATATATATATATATATATATATATATGTATATATATATATATATGTATATATATATATATATATATATATATATATATATACATATATATATATATATATATATATATATATATATACATATACATATATATATATATATATATATAAATATATATATATATATATATATATATTTATATATATATATATATATATATATATATATATATGTGCATAGACCTTCAATGGAAATATTTAAGGATTAATAAACCCAGTTTCCATACATTTTCACTCTTAAAAATACATGTATATATATATATATATATATATATATATATATATATATATATATATATATATATATATATATATATATATAAGTGAGATTGTGAAACTATTGATTTTTTGAATTCTCCAGGGATTTTGTGAAATCCTTGAAGATTTCAATAATATCATGAAAACCCTAGATTCACAATCAATTTTGTAATGGTTAACAAGCTTGCTGATCATTACTACTGTTATGGGTTTTATCCTCACTGGATACCCCTCTGCAGTGGCCTTGTGTCAAATTATGCCAAACTTAGTCATTACCAAGTATACTCTACTTTAGTACTTACTGTGTGCAGTTAACCTTGGCTATTTGCAAGGGTGAGGGGCACAATGGAGCCATAAATACACTGAATCTTCAACCTCCCTCTATTTGGTTACCCAAAACCCTTAAATCTTATACCTTGGACCTTTTGGTAAACAAAAATTTTACTATTCCCAAATAGTAGGAATACAAATGAATAAATGAATACAGTTAGGCATACAGCCAAAAATTTTGAATTTTAAAACTCAAGTTCATTTTTTTCTGGTGAGAGATCCGCCAATAATGGAGGAATCAATATTATTTAGTCAAAAATGTAAACACCGCCATAATCTGCATGGAAATCATCCGTGAGTATGCAAGAGTATTTTTTTCTTTTTTTCTGACTAACTTGATGCTAATTTTTTGTAGTTATAACCAAAATTAAACTCTCAAAGAAGATATCTTATTACTGCAATATGTTTTAAAAGAGTATTAAAAAAAGTGTGCGATAGATGCTAGTAAAAATGAAAATACAGTTGATTAATGAAAACTATAAATTTCAGGAACTACAGTGCAGTGATTATCAACAATTTTTTTCTTTTTTATGCTACCATTTATCTACATCTTAATAATTTCATTGCTTTTTCAAAAATTTTATCCTGTCTGAGAGAAGTTGCGATAAAAAGCAACAGAAATATCAATATGAAGGTAGAGAGTGGCCTGAAAATTAAAAAAATTATTAATAATGTTAAACAATATTCCATCTAATAAAAAATAGATAAATATATTGTCTACAGTACAGTGAATTGAAAAAAAAAAATTTTAATGTACGGTTTGTGAATGTGAACAAGGTCAAGTTTTCAACCATGATAAGTTTTCAACCAGGTTTATATAGTCAACATAAATAATTTTTAGTTGATAATTTTTTACAATCCCTGTTTTCATTGATATCATAAAGATTATTACGATTTTTTAACAATTTCCTAAAGCTATTACACTTTGTTTATACCTTACAGTGTACTTTCAAGGTATCCAGCAAAACTCTCTGAAATATTCCCATTAGATTATTCCAGACAGAACTGAGAATTATTGAAACTGTAGATGGAAAACCTGTAAATGGCAAATGGAAAACTTTATATAGAACCTACTTTGACAAGGCTACAGTCACCATCAGCTTTTTAGTGTCTGCCATTGGACATAGACCTTCCAATTCCTCCAAACACCCTGTATATGTTAGAGTATTGCAACATATTTACTGACACGGCAGTTCCTTGATTAGGCTACATGAAGACTCTGAGGTGATCCAGCTAGATAAGGGGATTCCAACTCACCCAAACTCTTCACAGCCTTCCTCAAGATGATCTTCCGAAACCTGTACAGGAAAATAAAAGAATCAGTCTGGTGAAGTAGAGCCTTTATTAAAACCATCAATAACAGGTCTGGTTAGTCACTCAATAGAAACCGTCATGTCACCAACATCTTTTGGCGGCGTTGGTTGCAGTTGATCAATTGGAAACTTGGGAAAAAGGAGTGATCAATGAATATGTTCCTTCTCTCGCCATTTGAGAGGATGCAGTTTTGGATAAGGATCACAGGAAAAAAAATGGCTTCACTCACATATTGGTTCTTCAAAATGGAGCTAAAGATTTTCTTTTATCTTAATTCAAAAATAGCATTTTAGCTACCTTACAATGAAAACTCAACAGAAAGCATTAGTTTTCAAAGAAAAAGGAAATTTTTTTTAATGCATAACTAAGGACTAAAATGTTTAAACTTTCAGCCTTCTAGCTCCATTGGCGCAGCCTGTACATGTGATACACAAATAGATAGGTAACCAGCCAGCCAGACAGAACCTCTTGAATACTGAAGAAACCTACATGGACCGGACCGGAAGACAGTTTTGATTGGCAGTCGATGATTTTAGTAAATTTTGAGATTAGTGTGAATTCAGTCTGACTCAAAAAAGGGATAAATTTAGCATAAACTTGGATTGTAAATTGAACCCCTCTACAAACAAACGAGAAAAATTGTTTTTCTCTACATGTAAAGAGCAAATATTGACCAGTGGACAGTTTTGGTTGAGAATTGACGGTCTCTAGTATTCAAGTTCAGTTGTAAAGATGTAAATGAAATAAGATAGGAGTAGACGATAAAATTACAGGGTAACTTTTCATTTGTAAGTACTAGAAGAAAATATTCAATATTTTTTTCTAAGTAATTAAGCTCCTGAAACTGAAACTTTTTTTTCTCGTGGAAAACTGTTTATTTTTCGAAGCTTTTCAGTTTTTATGATTTTGGATAAGACATTGTGTGCCAGTGCGTGTCTATATTCATATATATAAATATATATATATATATATGTTTGTGTGAGTGTGTGGTGTCTATGTATGTCTTTGTGTGTGTATTTTACCATCGTTGCCAGAATCAACATTGATCTTTTTTATATTCTCCAGTATTTGTCACCTTCACTCAATCAGGTTATTATCCTGATGAATACAAACCGGAAAAATCGAATCTTTCTTCTTGGTCACCAAAGGCTGATTATTATTCAACATGGCCACAACACAAGGCTCGATGCATACATATCTACCAAAGTTGTTGGATAATAGATCTCACATACCATAACCAAAGTGCATATTGCAATAAGGTAAAGCTTCAGATGGAATGATAATGGTGGAGTTTGTATTGGCTTCTGATTAGTGTGAGGGGAAATTAGTTTTCCTGTCGTAGCCTTATATGTTGTACATACACATGTGGCTCTGTCTCTCTCTGTCTCTTCTCTTTATGTTTATTCTCTCCTCTTGGAGCTGGTTTGCCCAAATAAATAGCATTCCTCTTTTCTTTGTCTTGTCAGACTTGATTTAATCTTCCCATTTATCTGAGGCTACGACAGGAAGACCAACCAATTTCACCTCCCACTTATCAGAAGCCAGGACAGACTCCTGCATAATCATTCCATCTGACGCTTTATCTTACTGCAATATGCACTTCAGTCATGGTACGTGAGATCTGTTATTTAACAACTTTTGTTGATATGTCTGCATTAACCCTTGTGTCACGGCAATGTTGAATAATAATGTCAAAATTCACCACAACATCTTCTGTGTAACGTTTAGAAAATCTTGGAGGCCTTACCGATGTTTACTCAGCGCTTTTTTCTTGTGCAATACTTGTGCAATACTTGCTTTAGGAAAATTCTAGAAGCTAGAAAAATGAGTTCCACATGAACTAATGGAAAAAAAATCAATCAGCATTTCAACAGGTCCTCTCCTTCTTGGATTAAAAAAAAAATGTCATTTTTGAACAAGATAATAACTAGCAATGAAAAAAAAAAAGTTGCATTATGAGAATTCTAAAATGAATAAAATTATGGCTTCAGCATCTCAACTGAAACTGAATCTATTTGGGGAAAAATATCCTCTGTGTTTGATGGGATTCAAAGAGAATATTTTTGATGAATAGCTAAAACGCGGATAAACTGTCAGTACACAATGTCACAGTGAAGAAAATGGTTGGTTTGAATGACATATCTGAAGAGAATTGACCTTTCCTGGGGCAATGTCATAATTCTGTTGTTGATAGTAATAATGGCTGTATGTGTGATGTGATATTATAGTTGGTAGTAATGTTTGTCATCTAAGATACACACATGCACAAACACCTCCTCTCCCTCTCCCACTAAACAACCCATATCACAAAAATATCCCCATTTCTTTCCTCAAACTCAAACATGTAAACAGAAAAATTTTCTCCATACCACTGCAAGTTTTTCTCTGAAAAAGATGGCTGGCATCTGTTGAAATGCATTGAAACATGCCCATGTAATTATAAAATCTTTGTGAGAAGTAACACCTGCTTTCTCTTTTTCTTTTCACCTTCTAATTATCACTTTCTTCATTTATATATATATATATATATATAGATATATAAATAGAATGTTATTAACTCATAACAAAGGTAATGTTGTTTCACTATCAACAAGATTATTCAAATGAATAATAATGTGAATTATTATTTTTCTTCTATAACAATAATAGGATTTGTCTGATTCTAATTTAACCATATTCCTGTTAGAGCATATAGCCTTTGTGAAGCCTTAAAAAAAAAGAAAAT
Organism: Thysanoteuthis rhombus; assembly: GCA_963457665.1. Classification (NCBI taxonomy): domain Eukaryota; kingdom Metazoa; phylum Mollusca; class Cephalopoda; order Oegopsida; family Thysanoteuthidae; genus Thysanoteuthis; species Thysanoteuthis major. The sequence continues at coordinate 32,895,290 of OY735213.1, read as the reverse complement.
TCCGATAGTTAAATGGAATATACTTGAACAAACCAATTCAAATGGGAGTCTGTGCTAGATTTGTTTCTTATATCTTGAAGAAAAATTTAATATAAGTTTTGAGGATCAACAGAATTTTGTAAATAGGAGATCACAGATTGGAATAAAGTACAGACATAGGTTCCAATCTATATTTAAATTTTTGAAAGGGATATAATAATAATTTTCAAATCACTCCAAAATACTTATCAAAATGTTTTCATTTTTGTTTAAAAAATAATCAGAAGTAAAATAAAATATAAATAAAACTAGAATATGTGTTTTCAGAATTTAGAATATACAGGAAAAAAGTAATATCATTCATATAACCTTAGAAATGACTAAAATTGAGTGAGACTAAATAACTATTCAATATAATAAATTAAAACTGTTATGTTGGATTTCTAAGAAATAAATTAAAATTAAATATAATACTATATTTTACCATTAACTGATGTAACTATTAATAAGACAATAATATATCATTAGAATAGCAATATCAACCATTCTGATAAAACATAATATATTCCATTGGGGTTCAAAACTATCAAATTAAGATAGAAAAAGAGCAATAAAAATTTTGAATCTTGAAAAATTATGATAAATACAAAGGGGGACAACTGAGGATTTACATAATTTTTAAAAACTATAATCAAAGCAGAATTTATCATTTTCTCAAGAGGATAAAGTCATTTAAATTTGATAATATTTTCTAATAAATAGGTCTTATATTCTTGAATGTATGAAATAGGGACACGTAACTTTAGTTGGATAATCTTATGTGCTACAAATAATTTAAAACAGGACTGGATAAATGAGCTAAATCAAATAAATAAATATAAATCCCCAAGGGAGATAACTGGAATATTGTTGAATTTTGAATTGGACGAGTCCAATAATTGTTATAAAAGAAAAGGGATAATTCACTCAATTCACATAATCTTATCAATAGTGAAACAATTCTAACTTTGTTATGAGTCAATAACACTTCATAGGTTCTATATAATTGTTCTGCATTTTTATATTGAGCACTGTGAAATAAAAATAAAAATTATATGATTTGTAGTATAAAATCACATCCATATACAATACATTATGATAATACCCTACATAAAGTAACAAATTACATGTATGACATTATGATCATAGCTATACGGGAGTTGGTATTTGATCAATACTTCTGTGGAGCCATGTTAGTGTAACTGTTATGTTCTTAAATCCCCAAAACGGTTACATGATGAACTACTGATGATCCCAACAAAAAGAATTCATGCAGAGTACCATAATATCAAATTCTGTGTGAAACATTGAAAAATCACTGTAGAAAATTACATGAATTACATTACATAAAGGTATTGAGAAATAAGTCACTGAAATGACAAAATCTTAGTGTTCAAAGCTGTGAAGCTTCCTAGACTATTTATATAGGTGCATATATGTTTGATCAATAAGCACAGAAAAGGAATATGTATTTTGATTTTTTACTTAAATACTTCTATTTTCATACAAATAAACATAGGTTGGTGGTTGGTGTAAATAAGCATAATCCAATTTTTTTTTCTTGAAATATAGAACCTGAAGTTGTATGAGATAAGGATTCAAAAAACCAGAATTTTGCATGTATTTAACAGTTAAGGACATAATCCCCAAGGCAGCATGCAAATGAAATTTTTGTATTGCAAAAATCTACCAATCAATGGTTGTTTCATATATATGTGTGTGTATGTCTGAGGTTGCACAATGGTTAGCTCACTCACTTTCTGGGCTAATTTGTTGGTGTAGTGAAACTGATCCTCACTGGGCACTCTGCTACTCCAGGAGGATGGGTGCCACAGACTTAAATGAGCTTAGTATATATGTATACATGTGTGTGTGTTTCCGTGTGTGTGTGTGTTTCCGTGTGTGTGTGTGTGTTTCTGTGTGTGTGTGTGTATGCATGTATATGTAAGAATGTGAGTGTCAGAAGTATAGTTACACACACATACACGCACATGATATGATATCATTAAAATTGCTGATTGTACTTAACCAACACCAGAGACCTTTAACAATGTATTTGAAAAGAAATATGAAAGAAATACAGTGTAAGAATATATTTGAAGAATCAAATAAGAGATATATATAAAGATCTTTACAAGAAATATGAATAAACACATTAGAAACATATACAAAGAAAAGGAATATATATGAAGGTGATCAAAGGAAAATAATTTCATTTCTTAAGCTCTGAGAAAACAATGTTTTTTCTAATGGGTATAAATATGAAAAACAAACAAAAAAAAGCGACTTTTCAAAATCAAGACAATAGATCCATCAGCTACAATTGTCTTGATTTCCTTGCCATTATTAAAAGATGGTTGATTGGTGAAGTATCTTGTGCTTCTTGGAATGCAACAATAAATACACACAAAACAAATATGTGCACAGGTGACTCCATTCTCTGAACCAGCACTCAATGTATAATGTAGAACATTATCCTCAACCTCAAGGCATAGCCACAACATTAAGAATTATAGATGAAGAAAATTTCTATGAAAATTATAGCAGATATGTACAAAGATTTATATACAAAATATACATGAAGAATTGCGTGAAGAATTGTACAAGAAGCTAGCTCAGGTACCTGGAATTGCCCGGAGGAAAAAATTAAATTATAATAACACTTGAAAGCATGTGCAAATCTGCACACACAATTGAGAGAGGTTCAAATGCTATCGACCAATCAACACCTCTAGTTTGGTATGTGAGCCCCACTAACCCTTTGACACTCGGATGAGTTTTGAGAAAATTCAAACACAAATCCAAAAATATTTTAGGAAATGTTTGGGGGAGAAATCTTAGTGCCATTCTTTAGAATAATGATTGTGAAAAATTCTGATATAAAAATCATCTGCGTCTAATGTTTACAACCTTTGGTGACCTCAGATGACAAGAGGTCACCAGAGGACAGTACCAACTATGTTATCCTTATTTTAGATTCAAGTTATACTGGCACATTATTTTTTTAGCTCCATATCTTCAGGATTCTCAGAGAAAAAAAACAAATCTGTGTGATTTTCAACCGTTAAAAAATGTTTTAGCTGTGGATTCAATTTACTATACAATTACAATACTATAATAGACCATCACTTTATGATCAATGATTATAATGTAAAAAAAAGAATGTTATACAGTCACCAGAGAGTTATAGTGTTGTTTGCAATGTATATATAGATATAAGGATGAACCATTCAAATCTTGACAGAACAAGAGTATTCAGTGTATATGAAATATTCATTGTTGTAGTAATTTCTGGACATGTTTCAGAGTTTGTCCCCAATATCAGCTCCAAACAGTTAATATGAAGTAAGTGATTCCTATTGTGGTAAGGCGCAAGCACAGATATGTGTGGGGTTTTTTTCAGTACCGTTATGTGCCAGTTTAATATCCCCAGTGGCGGTGCGGGAACTGTCTTGTTTTATGGATGGCTACAATTTGTGATTGGATGTCTCTGATCAGTGAATCTTAGAAAAAAGAGGTTGCTAAGGAGAACAGTTCCTTTTTGACCTGATTATTTCAATTTAATAGTATGGGTAAATCTGGGTCATTCTAGGGAATAAGTTGGTGAGAATAGTGAAAAGTTAAGAATAGTTAGTCTTTAAGCAAGGTGAAATAATGAAATAATCAAAGAGAAAGTAAAAATCAGAGATATGAAGAAGGTTAGTGGGTTAATTGAAACTTAAAAGACCTCAAGGGCCCTGGTGATATTAGTCGTGGTAATATCTAGGAACATTTAATAACTCATATTCATACAACATATTCAAGTGGGTTCAGTTGACATGGTTTAATTTTCGATTTTTTACTGATTTTTATTAATATATGTTCATGTGGGTTAGTGGGCTGTTTGAATAATGTTGCTAGGGCTGTTTTCAAGATTCTTAGTGTTAAGGGTTCTGTATTGTTTGGGTTGTTTAATACAATATTTAGTCAATTAGGTAGAGTGTTTTATAAAGAATCATCAACATATCCTCATGGATTTCAAGAATTTTAATGACATTATTAGTTGTGTTCTTCTCTATCTTTTTTATAATGGTGAAATTTGCATTAGTGCTGAAGTCAGGTAGGTGTAAGTGTTATTCTACTGGGAATAGATTATAATTATTGGTTGATTTTATTTTGTATCTACAGATATCATCTGATAATGATCAGCTATTCAGATTTACCAATGTATTATATTTTACTGTATAAATCATAGATACATTTATTATACGAGTACAGATGTACCCTGATATAATGTGTTTTTCTATAGCATATTTGGCATTCCCAATATAACTCATTTTTTATTGCGTGATTCACAATGAATATATAATGTACTAATCAAAGTCATTCATCATATTGGTACAGGCATCGTTTGATATTGCACGGTCCATTACAGCATGGTTCATGATATGATGTGGTTTGTTATAGTATAATTTTATACACACATATATATATATATATATATATATTATACAAACCAAAAACATATATATTGTACGAACCAAAGACAGATCTATTGTATTGGTTATGGCAGCCCCCCATATATAAGATGTTGTTAGTCATAGTGGAGTTTGTGATACATGTATATGGTAGAAATCAATGACGCATATAAGACAACAAACTCTGTTTGTCATAGTGATCTCACCTTAAAAATTGGCACAAATTTGGCATTGATACTCAATAGACTAAGGGAAATGTTTTAAAGTAAGAAGTTTGTGAATAAAAATAATATATTTTGAAAGGGTTCTAGAGGAGTGGCTTCATAAAGCATGCTTCTGCATTCTGATCATCTGATCACACTTGTTTTTTTAAGTTGCTTTTTTTTCACTTTTTGGAATCAAATGTTAAGGGAAACTTTTTTCTTTTTGAGTTCCCCACCTAATTTTTTGTGCTCCACAATCTGTTTTTTGAGGCTCCCCAAAATGTTTTTTTAGCCCCCACCTTTTTTTTCTTTTAGTTTGCAATATTTTCTTTTCATTTTCAGGTGCTCCCAACATTTTTTTTTTCTTTTTTGACCTCCATCCCCCTTTTTTTTCATTACAGGTGCTTCCATAAGTTTTTGATCACTGAATCAGCAGCAGCAGCAATCTTTTAGCGTCCGTCATAGACATAGACTTTCCCAAAGGTTAGATACTTCTCTCTATCATGGACGTCGCTGAACTTGTCTAGTTTGTCTCACCATCTTACACTCTGCCAGCCATAGTTTTGTACATAATCTCTGGGGATCAGCGTTGTGAGTCGTAATGTCCAGCGGTTATCTGAAATTCTTGCATCATGACCAGCCCATTGCCACTTGAGTTTTCCAATGGATTTTATGATCTCTTTGACTCCTGTTTCCTCCCTGATATACTGTGCTAGTTCTCAGTTTGAGGGTCAGTCTCTTTGTCAGATTCTATATTTCTGCTCTAAGGATGACTATCGCGAAGATGCATTGGTTCTTTTTAGGATTAATGTGATTTTCTTGTTTTGCCAAAAGCTTGCCATCCTAAAGTGATTCTTTGCCGGATTTTTTTCTTTTTTGTCCCAGGTAGATGTGGTGTTCTACTCTGCGATTTCGATTTTAATCGTTATGGGTTTGTCCTCAACGTGTTTATTTTACCTGACCTTCGTTTTACTGAAGTTCATGTGAAGTGAACACCATCTTTCTATCATTAAAAATTATTTTACCGTTTTCCGTGAATAAATGTAAATTACTGAATTATTATTTTTTTTTTTTTTTTGCCTTTTCACTGTGACATAATTTTTTTTCCTTTTATGTTTAAAAAATAAGGAAGAACTACTGATAGAGGAATATTTTCTCTTATCTATTTATTTGAAAATAATTAATTCAATACCAAGGAATGACTTGATATCAAGCTTAATGGCCGGCAAAGACGGCCTTCAAGTGAGTGAAACACGAGGAAAATTTGTTGTCTAAATAGTATTAGAGATCCGCAAATTGTGAACTATGCAACGAGTACATGAGAAAATTATGCTGGTCCTCTCATGGAGAGACCACAAGACAGCACAGTACGTCCGGGAAAAGACAAGAGTCAGGAACATCATAGAATCCATTAAAAAGCTCAAATAGTAGTGGGCTGGCAATGTTGCACGAATGGCGGACAACCAACGGACATTGCGAATCACGACATGGATCCCTCGAGATCACATGGGGAACTGAGGCCGGTAGAATATAAGATGGAGAGATGAGCTAGACAAATTCAGGAAGTACTGGCTCCACGACGCTCATGATAGAGAATTGTGGCGAATCCTGGGGAAGGTCTATGTCCAACGACGGACGTTGAAAGATTGATGATGATGATGATTATGAAAGATTTACAGAAGAGATATTTGCAAAGGTAGGACAAAATAATGGAAACACCTCCCGACTTGTATTTCCGGACAACGTTATTACTACTTAGAACTTCGAATAATTCATTATTGTAATACTACGGAAGGGCTGCGATTGCTACACCTTTGCTTTTGCTGACCAACAAGGGACGACCTAAAAATGATGTAATAACCATAAGATCTGGACGATGGAAGAATGTGATATACTTGGAGGAATCTCTTTATTTTCATGTTCTGGTCGTGTTTACGTCTGGAGGCATCCAAAAAGAAGCTTATGATCCTGACTGTTTCACTCCGACAGTTTAACATCGAGACGGATCCGTGATTTGTATGGCAATATCCTAGATATCCCTGGGTCAAGCATTAGCCCTGCGTGGTGGGGGTAATTCCCAAGACTATCTGTCAGTTTTGGTTACCCAGTTAGACTCCATGGCGCTAACACTCTTCCCGAATCGTTTTTAAAAACTGGTTAGAAATACATGGAAGTAAACTTCAACGTTTTAATTGGTCTCTGCAATCATCATCATCATCATCAGTCTTTTAGCGTCCGTCGTTGGACATAGACCTTCCCCAGGATTTGCCACACTTCTCTATCATGGGCGTCACGGAGCCAGTACTTCCTGAACTTGTCTAGTTCATCTCTCCATCTAATATTTTGCCGGCCTCGGTTGCGCATATGGTCTCGGGGAATCCATGTTGTGAGTCGTGATGTCCATCGATTGTCAGCCATTCTTGCAACATGGCCAGCCCACCACCATTTGAGATTTTTTATGGATTCTATGATGTCTCTAACTCTTGTCTTTTCCCGGATGTGTCAATGCATCCTCCCTATAGTCACTTATGGAGCTGAAACATGGAACTTAACCAAGAAACAGACCCGTAAGCTGAGAACCATGCAACGTGCACATGAAAGAATAATGCTGGGCCTCACATGGAGAGACCACAAAACAGCACAGTACATCCGGGTCTCTGCAATAATCAGATTTAAATATAATCGAGCATTTGTTGTGTCAATTCGAGCAGCAACTAATTCCCTCCACCAGCGTCACTGAAGTAGATGGAGAAAGTTTTGCCCGAGGAATGACTTTAAATTCCTCTAGTTACTGTCCAAAAGCCGTATGAATCAATCTCCCGATGTATTGAAACTGTTTACACTGCTTAAGCTCAATCGCAAAAATATATATTTTTTTAGAATTGGTAATTAAAATGATGTTTTCATGATTTTGCCCGACCCCTGAGTAGGGACAAAATACATACGGAGATTGAATATGAAATGCAAAGATTTATGTGAGAAAAATGAAAAATGACACACGTAAAATAAATAGTGTTACTGTATAGGGAAAAAATATAAAGAATCATAAAATACATATGAAAAATTACATTTATATATATGTATATATATATATATATGCTTTTAAGAGATGGCTACATGATCCGACAGAATAATTATGAATTGCATTATATCATATTGATACTCTTATTTGAAATGATCTCATGTTATCGCCAGGTGAATGTATCATTCGGCCTAAACAGTGTAAATAGAATAAATAATCAAAGAAAATGGTGCTGCTGTAGAAATCGAACCTGTGACCGATAGGGTAGCCGCTTCAACGTAGGAGTTGCTCTTATCTTTGAGTTAAACAGCCACCGGTAATGCAAAGGCCAAAACAACTGTTTTATATATATATATATATATATATATATATATATATATATATATATATATATATATATATATATATATGTGTGTGTGTGTGTGTGTGTGTGTGTGTGTGTGTGTGTGTGTGTGTGTGTGTATGGTTTTCTGTAATCATGTTCGTGTACAAAAATGATCCAAGTAAGCCTTTAATGAGAGAGGGGTCAAAAACAGGCCTAGCGAATGGAAGAATCGGCTTTAGGCCTGCCTGATAGTCGTGATGGAGTGGATAAAAAGGTCTGTTAATTACAAAAAACTAGCAAATGATTTTTCTATTAGATCAATTGATTTCCTCCTCCCAATTTATCCAACAACAATCCATATAAATGGGTTTTGCTCAACATTCACTACATGACTTCTTATAATGAACTTTTCTATTTTTAATGTTGACCTTAACATCTATTGTCAACAATGTTGTTTTTTTTGTTAAGGTTTATTTGAACTAAGTTTTTGACTTCAGCCATCGACGTACTCAAAATCGTTTAAGGTGAAGAGAATTTGTTTTATAAATTTCAAATTCAAACATTTCAAGAACGGTGACACGAAAAGCTGCATAGGCACCATAAACCTATTTAATAGTGCGTCCAGGCCTGTAAAGGCATGTCATGGAGTGTACGTAGACCAGCCTAAAGCTGTACGACTCCTATGTCAAGATTCGATTGTACAACCAGTACTGATAACACTCAAACAATTTTTCCAGCTCTCACCACTTCGTCCACCTGGTTGAATTTTTGTATGATGACATTCAGTAAAGGGCGTGTTTTATTTCTGTATTGTCAGATGTTATTTTTCCACGGGCAACGTTAGGATTCCCAGTTAGTTCACCTCAAGCCAAGCCATTCATTCATTCATATATATATATATATATATATATATATATATATATATATATATATGTATTGCCACCTCTGCCTAAGCATGAATCTTCATAGCCTAGTTGCTTCATTTTTGCCACAATACGCCCACTCTGTACGCTTTTCTCTGTCAGCCTAAACTCAACTAACCCTCCTACCCTACCCGACCCTTCGGGCAGTGATACAAGGTTAGATAGCGCAATACATCAGCTTGATAAGATCAGAGGCGCCGATGTGCAACTTACTGGCATTGTCAGATTCAAACAGGGACGAGTGTTGAAGAACCAAAAGGGCAAAAAGGGAGGTAATTTTTATTTAAAGAAAAAATGAAAATTAAACTATGAACCAACTCATTTCCTTTCATTCTGTCGCTTTCTCACTCTACCAAACTTTTCCTGATAAGCCTTTACGTGTTCGTCGTAACTATGATAACAATAATAATAATAATAATAATAATAATAATAATAATAATAATAATAATAATAATAATAATAATAATGATAATAATAATAGGATGTGGCAGGCGAGAGATCATGGACATGGCCACGAGTAGGAAAGCAGAAGAGAGAAACGGAATCGCTCATCATGGCAGCTCAAAACAAAGGCATCAGGGCAAACTATATCAAAACAAAAATCGACAGAACACAGATAAACAGCAAGTGCCGTCTGTTTGGAGAAAGGGATGAGACCGTAAACCATACAACTAGTAAATGTAGTCAACTAACCCAGAGGGAGTATGAATACAGACACGATAGAGTAGCAACAGTGATATACTGGGAAGTGAGACAGCCCTGGAGAATGGAAACCACAAATTACTTTGGGACTTTGACATCTAAACAGACCACCACATCCAGGCAAGAAGACCGGGCCTGGTAATCGTGCACAAGACGAGTGGAACCTACCAAATAATAGACTTGGTTGTGCCTGCAGACCATAGAGTAAAGAGGAAAGAGAGTGAAAAACTGGAAACATACCAGGATCTGGCAAGAGAACTGAAGATGTGGAACATGAAAGTCAGGGTAGTGCCAGTAATAATAAGTGCACTCGGAACTGTCCGAAAGACATTGAGGGCGAGATTTGAGGAGCTAGGGATAAAAAGAAGGATTGAGACTGTACAGACCACAGCACTGCAAGGAACTGCACGGATACTGAGGAAAATACAAGAAATATAAGGTCTATGACACTAAATATTAGCAGTGGCCTAACAGACAAGGAAGGAAAATGGAAGCAGGGATGTGAACCGCAGCACTTGCGTGATAGGTGAGGAAGAGATGAGATGTGGGCTTAAGACCTTAGGAGACTTACTGTCACTCAGCCTCCAGGGATGACCACTGGGCAACTGGTGTAAAACTGTAAACCACTGTACTGCTGTGGACTATGTGAGTTTAGAGAGGAAAGCTGGAGACCTGAGGAGACTTGCTGTCACTCAACCTCCAGCGGTAACCACTAGGCAACTCGTTTGAAATGGCAGATAATAATAATAATAATAATAATAATAATAATAATAATAATAATAATAATAATAATAAGGAGACTCTAGCTGAAGACCTGAGGAGACTTATTGTCACTCAGCCTTCAGCTATGACCACTGGGCAACTGGTGTGAAACTGTAAATCGCAGTATTACTGCGACCTATGAGTACTAGGAAAGAAGGGCTGGAGACTTGAGGAGACTTGCTGTCACTCAAACTCTAGCGGTTACCACCAGGCAACTGGTGTGAGACTGCAAATAATAATAATAATAATAATAATAATAATAATAATAATAATAATAATAAATAAATAAATAAATAGATAAATAAAATGAAATAGAAATAAAAAAAGCATCCCCAGAAAAATACGAATTTAAAAAAAAAATGAATAACCCATTCTATGTTAGCACACTTGGAAAATTTAGAGGTTTTATGCCAAAAATGTGACTAGGAACATAGAGGCAAACAGACAGAAGAGTGAAAAGGAAATAACACCTAGCCAACATGCTTTTCTTGTTTGATTGGGTTGGTGATTGTAGCTACAGCGATTCAACATGTATGACAAAATCTATATAAGGATTTATATGAAAAATTATTTAAAAAAAACGGAATATGTACATGAGGAGAATATATAATATCTTCATTGGGGAAATATACATGAAGGTTTATATAACAGATGTATTAAGGGGCAGAACTAGAGTTTGTGCTGTCCGGGGCGGATCTTGAGTTCACTGCCCCACCCACTGAAAAACACATCATCATCATTATCATTATCAGCATCATCAGTCTTTCATCGTCCATCGTTGGACATAAAACCTTCCTCAGAATTCGCCATTTCTGTCTATCGCTGAGTCAATATTTTCTGAACCTGTCCAGTTTGTCTTGGCATCTCATATTCTGCCGGCTACAGTTCAGCATTTGATCTTTGGGGATCTATGTTGTGAGTTACGATGTCCATAAGTTATCTTCCGTTCTTGGCCAGCCCATTGCCATTGGAATTTCTTTATGGTTTCTATGATGTCTTGGACTCCTGTTTTTTCCCCCAATATACTGTGCTGTCTTGTGGTCTTTCCATGAGATGTTCAGCACGATTATCTCATGTGCACGTTGCATGGTTCTCAGTTTGTAGGTCTGTCTCTCGGTTGGGTTCCATCTTTCAGCTCCATAGACGACTATTGGGAGGATGCATTGGTTATGTACCCTTCTTTTTTGGACGAATGGGATGTCCTTGTTCTTGAAGGTAGAGCTTGCTCTACCAAAGGCTTGCCACCCTAGAGTGATTCTTCACTTGATTTTTTCTTCTTTTGAGGGTCTCATGGAGATTCTTTGTCCCATGCAAATGTAGTGGTCTACTTTATCCAGCTTTAGGTTTTCGATTTTGATTGCTGTGCATTTTTCCGACTTATTTGTTGTACATGAACTTTGTTTTGCTTTCAGTTCATGTAAAGGCCAGCTTTCTTGCTTTCAGTTCATCTAACATTAGGGGTTTTCCGCAAAAAGGACGGTGTCGTCTGCAAATCTAAGTGTGACTCAGGTTTTTGCCATTCATTCTGATTTAAAAAAAATGTTTTTCCAGTCTGGGTTTCTCAAGATCATCTCGAGGCAGACTGTAAAGAGTGTTGATGAGCTGGTATCACCTTGTCTTACCTCTTTTTAGAGTTGATATGGCCCGAGTCTCGATGTATCCTGATAAAGGAGCTGCTGTGACTGCATATATGTTGCAGTACTCATTTTAGAGCGATGGCCTTCATGACCATGGGGATTTCCACAGAGTCGAATGCCTTCTTGAAGTCTATAAATGCTGCCACAGGAGGCATTTTTCATTCAGCTGCTTTTTATTTCAGCTGATTTATTGAATGGAGATGGCCCTTGGTTGAGTAGTTTCTTCTAGAGCCAGCTTGTTCCCGTGGTTGGTTTTCATCTAGTGCTTTTGTGATACGGTTGGTGATGATTTATGTAAAACGTTTATAGATGCATTTGAGTAGACTTATTGGTCTGAAGTTGTCGAGGTCTTTTGGATTTCTTTTTTCATGTGACTGCATTATGTGTTCCAATGTTCAGGGACTTTACTTTGTTTTAGACAGAAGTTGAATAAAATGGCTAGTTTCCTAGTGGTGATTTTATCATTTTTTTTTGCATAAATTGATGGTGATGTTATCTTGTCCAGGGGGCTTTCCCTTTTTTGTTTGATGACTTGTTTTACTTCCCATGGCGTGAATACTGAGAAGTCCTTGAATTGATTGCTGGCGTCTTGCAGATCCTGTTCACTGTTTTGTGCTTCTCGTTTGGAGGAGTAAAGTTTTCGGCAGAATTCTTGGGCATGTTTGACGATCCGGTCTCTGTCTGTTGTTAGTTTTCCTTTTTTTTTTCTTCGAGTTTTCTAGTTATCCGTTTCCGTCCTGTGTCGACGTTTTTGTTAATAGCTTTGAAGCCCCAACCTTTCTACGAAAATTATTTTGATGGTCTCTGTCGTATATCTCCTTTCGTCTTCTCTTCGTTTCTTTTGGATGATTTTATTTTGTCCGGTTGCTCCTATCTTCTCTCTTGTCGGTGACTCGAGCTTCCTGCGTCTTTCCATTAGATTCTCGGTTACATTTGAAATTTTACCGATGGTTGGTGTGCTCTTTGGTTTAAAAATAGTGGCTTCTTCAATTAGAGAGGATATTAATTTGTTGCTGAATTATTTGATGTTGTTGCTGTTACTGCTGTCGTTCTTGTTTGGTTTTATAAGATGTTTGTATCTGTTATTTCAGTTCAAGTTTCAAGGATCGAATGAGTTCTTTTGGTACGTTTATTGATGATGATTCGGTGCAGAACATTTTCTGTGTTTTTTGTTGGTGTCAATTTGAATTTTACACCTTACCCTTCTGTGGTCGCGTCCTACGTTGATTTGATTTAGGACCTGGATATCTTTGACGGTGTCGCTTATGTCCGCAAGGATTTAGTCTATTCCGTTCTTGGTTTCATGGTTGGGGCTCTTCCAAGTCCATTTTTTAAATAGTTCTTCTACACAATACTCATCAAACATACTTGAACTGTGAAATAAAAAGTGAATACGGCATAAAGTGTGAAAATAAAAACCCGTGGAAAAATTTGGATACCATGTATACATTTGATGTGAAAAAATTAACTTTCCACAAAGTTGTTTTTCTTTTTTTCCTGCCAGCAAAATCTTTAGTGACATTGTCGAAGTCTATTTCGTCTGTTAATTGTTGTTCTCTAGATAGCAGAGACAATATTAATCGACTGCAGGGTGCTTGTTGTAGATCTTTGGTGATTCCATATCAGTTTTTGCCCAGGAAAACTCTTCTCACGGGTAGCAATTGTGATAAAAAACCCGTTGCAGCATTACAATATTTCCAAAGATTATACTTTTGAATAAACTGCAAGAAGTTCGATGAGGCCTACCTTCCACGTCTCTGTCGTGCCTTTTGCGTAGCAGCAACAGCAAAAAAACAAAAAAACAAAAAAAACATTGAAGATTTTCTTTTCTCTCGACAAGAAACTATCAGTGGTATCATGATTGTGATCTACTTCATCATCGTAAGCCTATTACCAGTTGATTTTCCTCAGGTTTCTCCAGACCTCTCTATCAAGGGCGTCGTGGAGTCAATACTTTCAGAACTTGTCTAGTTCGTCACGAAATCTTATATTTTGTCAGCCAGTTTCGCGAGTGATGCCTGGGGATCCACAAAATATATTGTTATGTCCAGCATTTTTTAAAATTCTGGCAACATAACCAGCCCATTGCCATTTGAGTTTTCTAAAGGACTCTATGATATCTCAGACTCAAGTTTTTCCTTTTATATATTGTGCTGTGTTGTAATCTCTTCATATTATGTTGAGCATGATTCTCTCTTGAAGGTCAAATTTTTTGGCTAGGTTCCATGTTTCAGCACCATAGGTGACTATCAGGAGGATACATCGGTTGTAAACCCTTCTTTTCAGCATCTGCAGGATTTTCTTGTTCTTGAAGGTGGAGTTTGCACTTTGGGTTCTGCGGAACCTTTAGTTTCCACATCGTATATTTTCGGTTTTGAGGTCGATTCGAGAAATAAACCGTTCACAGTTTCGGATGAAATATGTAACATTGATGCAAAATATCAAAATGCATCCGTAATACCACATCTGGGTTGATGGTTTTTATCATTTGTCCTATTTGTCACCCGAAAGATTTGCAAGAAAATAAATAAATACAAAAAAGATTCCATGTAAAATATAAGTAAATTAAATATCTTAATAAAAAATAATGCAGGTACACACACGCTCTCTCTCTCTTTCTTTCTCTCTCATTTCTTTATTTACCTGAAAAGACAATGATTGAATTTGGAAACAGAACACCTGAGAATTAGCAGATGGTTAAGCATTTTACTGGAAATCATCCCATTTCACCATGAATGGCGAGAAAACAAAAAAACCTTAATTAATTAGGGGAAACCAAGAGATAACAGAACTGCCAAGCTAAATCCCTTTTACAAGCAACAGGTGTATATAACAACGAAACAGCTCAATTTCAAGCTAAGTACCTTGATTGCAGACATTTACATTACGCCATTACGTTCTATACACATTACACAAACTCATTTCTCTCGCAAGTTTATAATTCATGTACATCAATAAATAGTGTAACATTTTTACACGAGAAAACTTCATCGTTTATTCCTCTGTGATTTGTCTCTCTCTAACTTACAAGCCTTCCCTCCCTACTTAGCTGAATGATACATTCACGCTCCCTTCTAAGTTGTAGTAAGCAGGCGTTTTATTTTATCTGTGGAAACCTTATGATATTGTACTATAAATCCTATCTTAATGGAGCCAACTACAAAAATAAAACTTACAGAAACCCCCATTCAATGGACAAGGAAGGTATATTTCTCAGCGAGTTCATGAAGCTATTGGAGTTATTTCTTGGATCACTCAGTTCAGCAGATAAAACATTTCTCCCCTCAATCCCGTTTCGTATGACGATTCAGCATCTCGTGATCCTTCACCAAACATTTGATTTACATCAACGCTGACACTCTATGACAATCCCCAGATCATCGCAAATTCCTTCGGGATACGTAACTGCATTATTCAGTAGCCCATCCCTGTTCTCAACTAGAAGCGCTTTTTAAACCCTGAAATTCAAATCACTGTTACACGTTCAATCCTTTGGTTTGGAGATTAGCCTGTGTAGTCGTTAATTCCTAGAGGGACATATCCACATAGACTGAGAAAACACAGAAAGGGAAACGATTGCAATGCACCATGTATCATGCCAGCTATATTTTCTTTTCCATCAGTTAACAGATCCAAAGCACTTACGAATTTTGAGAAATGCTTTTCCCGCAACTCTCACAGCTTCTCCCTGAGCACTCCGCCGAGTTTGTCTAATGCACTTGACACTTTGATCACTGAGTGGATTGAGAATATTCCAAAGATGGGTTGATGAAGAAATAAAACCTTAACAAAAGCTCAATATTTCCCCCCAAAATAACCACGGCTGCAGAGGCTGCGTGTACACCAACTAATTACAGCGTATGATTTATATAAGAGACAAATTCTGCTTTTCGATTAATTTCACTGATACGTTTCTGAACACCAGTAAGTTACCAGCCATCACATCATCATCATTATCATCATCATCAGTCTTTGAAGTTGGCCGTTGGATATAGACCTTCCCCAGGATTTGCCATACCTCTCTATCATGGTCGCTGCGGAGCAATTACTTTCTGGAATTATCTAGTTCGACTTTCCATCTTGTATTCGGCCGGTCTTGGTCTGGGGATCATGGTATGAGTTGTGATATCCACCAGATGTCAGACATTCTTGCAATATGACTAGCCCATTGCTATTTGAGTTTTCTAATGGAGTCTATGATGTCTTGGACTCCTGTTTTCTCTCTGATATACTGTAGTGTCTTGTGATCTCTCCATATGAGATCGAACCCGATTCTCTCATGTGAATGTTGCATGGTTCCCTGTTTGAGGGTCAGTTTCTTGGTTAGGTTCCATATTTCATCTCCATGGGTGACTATCAGGAGGATGCATTAGTTGTACACTCGGATTAATAGGATTTTTTTTGTTTTTAAAGGTTGAGCTATACAGAAGTCTTCTCATCCTAGAGTGATTCTTTGCTTGATGTTTGTCCTCAACAATTTTGAACATCAATTCCATCATTTTCTGATTTTCCCGAAAAATCATTGTTGAATTATTCTCTTTGGTTTCACCGTTTGTTTCCATGAAGTCAACAAATTATTCCACAACCTTCACTTTATTTCCTTTGATCCTAATGGAGCATAAAACTTGGCTCGTTTGATCCTCGTAAGAAATATAAAGAGAACTGTTAAATGTCAAGGAAAAGTGATTGGCTTGTTTTACTCGCTTGATTTGCCTCTTACGTTCTCTCCCAACATTTCTAATCTTGTTCTGAATAGTAAGTGACAGATAGGATCAATCAAACTTTTTCCCTAACTTGAATCTTGGGAAATATTCAAATAGTACTGGATTATAT
>OY735213.1:32743408-32873408 GCA_963457665.1 Thysanoteuthis rhombus | reverse complement strand
ACATAAAATTAATTTTTGAAACTGGAGGATAGAAGGGTCCCATAAGGGACATGATAAAAAAAAAAGACAACTTGACTTGTCCTATACAACCCCTGAGAAGCATAAAAAAAATGACATGGCATTTTAAAACAACAAGGTGAGCTTATATTTTGAGGAGCTGGCTGGTGATGGGCTTACAATATTACCGCTGACAGCTTCTTCAATGTATGTTTTTTAGTATTTCTCAGTTTTGTTTTGTTTTTCATTGTCTGTGTCATTCTTTTATAATGTACTTCCCCTTGATTTCAATATCTAGTGTAATCAGTGTTTTATTCAGGTGCTTGTTGACTCTTTCTCTACCTAGAAATACATGGATATTGATACATTGGGTTAAGTTATTTTGGTATTTGTCATTAGATGGCATTTGGAGTGTTTAGTTTTAATTAACGTCACTCAAGAGGATCGCTTTCTTTTGGAATTAGACAGCTTTTATGTCTGCATGCACTTTTAAAAATCTTGTTGAAATTGGCAGATTTTTTTTTTAAAGATTCTAACACTGAAGAAAAAATAGCCCTTCTAACTGTATTACCTTGTGGTACTTGAATGTAATAAAAATTATATCTTTAAACAATTGTCCAGAAATAGTCATTAGAAAGGATGTTATATTCCATCAGGATAACGCTAGATTGTATCTTTCTTTGAAGATCCGTCAAAAATTGTTGCAGCTTGATTGAGAAGTTTTTACTAATCTGTAATAGTTAGAAAACCTTACTAAACTTTATTTCCATGTGGTAATTGAATGTAACAAAAATCCCATTTTTCAAATAATCCGTGATGGGTGATGAAAATTGAATACTTTACCACAACGTAAAGCACAAGATATCATGGGGTAAGTTAAGCGAACCATCGCTAACTATATTCAAAGCTGGTCTTCATTCAAGTGAGATCAGGCTATGTATATGGTAGGATTGAAAGGGAATCCTTTACTCTGAGTTCCTTTTGGAAAATGAAACAATTGATTTGCCACCATTTAGTCCAGCTGGAATACACCCAGAATTAGTTGATAGAAAGGGTGCAATATTCCACCAGGATAATGCTAGACTGCATCTTTCTTCAGCGACCCGGCAAAAATTGTTGCTGCTTGGTTGGGAAGTTTTCAGTCATCCGTGATATCAACCAAATATTCCACCTTTAAATTACTATTTATTTTGAACAGCAGAAATCTCTTCCCGGAAAACTACAGAAGGTGTCTAGGTAAGTTCTTTGCTGAGGAAGATAAAGAGGACAGAATTATGAAGTTGCCTGAAGGTAGCAGGACAAGATGCTAAATGTGTTGTTCAATAAACTTAATTTCAAAACGAGAAAAAAATTCTGTTTTATTCTTGCTTACTAAACCTAGGAAACTTCTTTGCAAAACCAACATTAGTGTTTTATCCATGTTTTGATTTGACTCCTTCATTTTTACGAGGAAACATGACGATATGCATTTATATCAATTAAGTAATACGAGTAAAGATTTGGTTTCTGATATTTTCTATGTATGTTTTTAATTACGGATGCATAACAAATTTTCAATCTTTCAGGCATTGAATTTAGCTCTTCTGGGATATCTAAGCAAGCTGCATTAAAATCATGAAGTAAATTTTGTTTTGTTGAATGTCTCCCGGATATTTTTTCTTATTTAAAAATTCAAAATGGCTCAGACATTTTCAATGCTACCTATGTCAGGATATAGATTATGATTCTCTTGTGATTAGTATTCAGAAAGTAAATTTCAACAAAGTTCCAGCAAGGAATCAGATTGAATAAAATTTTAAAAAACAGACATCGACCAATCAAGTAATTATCATTTGGAGGATCATTGGCTTATTTTTAAAAAAAATATGTGATGAATTTGTATTTCTTATGTACTAGACAAATATCAAAGTTTGAAAGAGAGTCATCAACAATGATCCAGGTAAAATTATTTGCACAAATTAAATGAAAAAGAGCCTTAAGTTAATCATAAGCCAGGGATTCCATGTATTGATTATCTCTGCTCATGTCATAGTCTACTGATTCTGTTCTAAGACTATTGTTCAATTGTGAACTTGTATTTAGAAATGAAATAGACATAAAGAATTGAACAGATACAACAGACATCTGATTGGTTATCCTTAGATATTATGATATATTCAGCATCATGGCTGAATATATTACAATGTAAAATGTAATGGGCGTGATCAAAGGACACATAAATCATATTTGGTAAAGACCTGATTAAAGGGGGACAAGACATATGACCAGATGAGTACCTATCATTACTCATGTGACCAAGTACACATTGCAGAATCAAGTGACCAACTAAGTACATGTCATGCTGATGTGGATTCGTCTATGGAATACTTATAGAAAGTAAGCCTTCCAAACAAGAAAGAAAATGGTATTTTGCACAGAGCATTCATTTACAGGTCCTTTTTCTCTGCCTTTTTTTGTTGCAAGTAAAAATCTTTTATTGACACTGATATTGTGCAGTGATTCTATCTAGACTACATCTTTTTTCCATCACAATATTTATCTATCTCTTACATATCTTTCTCTCCCTTTTATCATTGTCAGTCTACATTATATAATATATCCATCAGTCTACATTGTGTAACAAGGTGAAACAAACATTTGTCATAATTACCACACTACATCTACACTTGTCAAATGACTCTTTTCTATATCATATATACAACATATATATATATGACAGTGTCTAATTGTGCATATGATAGCACTGTTCTGTCAGTAACACTCACCTTAATACCTGACCACACTGTCCGATATACAGATTGAATGCTAAAACTTGCTCAAACTTTTGGTGAAAAATTGTAAATTTTGTGGGTTAAACCAATGCATCATAAACTGGTTAATGATTCACTCAAGGATGTATGAAATTATTTTGTGTCTGAATGAAACTAGAGAGGTTGAATAATAGCGAATGAAACATGAAGGGTGAAAGATTTAATTTACATATATGTATCTATATTTTTTCTATACTTAAAAAAAGTGATATTTGTGGTGAACTTATTTGATGTAAACCACTCTCGGATGGCAAGCTTTCAAGTAGAGCAAGCTCAACCTTTAAGAACAAGCAAATCCCATTAGTTCTAAAACAAAGAGCATAAAACCAATGTGTCCTCCTGATAGTCACCTACGGAGCTGAAGCACGGAACCTAACCGAGAAACTGACCCGCAGACTGAGAATCATGCAACATACGCATGAGAGGATAATGCTCAACATTATAAGGAGGGGCCACAAAACAGCACAGCATATCAGTGAAAAAACAGTCTGAGACAGCATAGAAACCATTAGAAAACTCAAATGGCAATGGGCTGGTTATGTTTCAAGGATGGCAGACAACCAATGGACAATATGACTCACAATATGGATCCCCAGAGATTAAACGCGGAACCGGTGCCAACAGAAATAAAGATGGTAAGGAGAACTGGACAGATTCAGAAAATATTGGCTCCACAACTCCCGGGGAACATCTCTGTCGAACATAAGACGATCGAAGACATGATGATGATGAAAATAATTCTAATAATTTTTCTGTGTTGAATTTTTTTTTGTCACTTGGAATTTTGTTAAATATTTTTATGATGTTCAAAAAGCATGAATAAAATAAATATTGGAAGGAGAAAATTTATGCTTTTTGCTCATGATACAAAATGAATTTGTGTACAAAATTATCCACAAGGGAGAATAAGATAAAAATGATCAAAAACATAACAAGTATGTCTGGTTAGTCAGTTTTTGAAAATGTCTTTTGGTAGAATGCAATCTTGGAAATAATCAATGAAAAAAATTGGAAAATAGGTTGATAAATAAAAAAGTCCAGATTCTCTAGAAAAAAAACGTGTTAATACTGCTCAATTATATAGCATAAGGCAAAGCCACATATAGTGATTGATACCATATACCAGACTGTAATTTTTTCTTATTTTGGTTTAGAGGCCACAAATTCAGTCGAAGCTTCAGCTATGGCTTCCCTATTATTAAACATTTTATGACTCATATGAATTTCAAAATGTTTGAAAAGATGATACTGTGTGAGAGAAATGTACACGTGAATAAATTTACCTTTTCTTTTTAGATCGGCTTTCAATTAGCATCTAGAAAGTGAATATCAATAGAGTTCTAACAGAGGATCAAATTTTAGAAAACAAAAAAAATGTCATGTGACTAATGTCTTTCAGTAAGGGAAATCATGAATAACTGCCACCCATGTATGCTGTGTTGCAGTGGGGGGGTGATCAATTAAAAAAAAATCAAAAAAAGGGATGGTCAATTATCTAACCCTTTGTTAGACAGTGATCACTGAAAACGTCTAAACTCAAAAAAAAAATATGAGCAAGCATTAATGCTGCTAGGCACGGACTGAAGAACCAGTTTAGAATGAATTTACATTGAAAATTGAATCCTTTTCTAGAAACCTATTTAGAGGGGATGTTAGAAAAACCAGAAAAAAAGTTTTTCTCCCAGATATAATGAGGAGTAAATGTTTGAATTTTCAGCCCTCTACCTCAATTGGTGTGGCCTTTTGATATGATACATACATGCATGTATATATTTGTTCATTGCCAGCCAATCATACTTGAAACTGAAGAAACTTATATTGACATTTTT
Organism: Thysanoteuthis rhombus; assembly: GCA_963457665.1. Classification (NCBI taxonomy): domain Eukaryota; kingdom Metazoa; phylum Mollusca; class Cephalopoda; order Oegopsida; family Thysanoteuthidae; genus Thysanoteuthis; species Thysanoteuthis major. The sequence goes on along the minus strand of OY735213.1, from coordinate 32,868,772 downwards.
AATGACAGTATTGGTTGACAGTTTCTAATTTCAGCTGCAGGCGGATGGAACCCTGGAGCATGCACAGGAGTGAATCGAACTCAACATCACAAGGCAGCACAGTATATTAGGGAAGAAAGCAGGATTTCAAAATTTCATAGAATCCATAAGAAAACTCAAATGGCAATGGGCTTGTCATGTCACAAGAACGGCAGATAACTCACAACACAGATTTCAAGAGATCATATGCGAAACCGTAGCCGGCAAAATATAGGTTGGCGTGATGACAACTTTGGAAAATATTGGCTTAGCGACGCCCATGATAGAGAGGTATGAGGAATCTTGGGGAAGGTTTATGCCCAATAAAAGATGTTAAAATGCTGCTGCTGATGATGATGATAATGAAAAACTGGGAAGGGGAAATAGTTTCAGAAGCACTGAATAAAATCATTGAATTCCAATTTTTATTCTTGTACAGCCTTGCGAGTGACCTTTACTTCACTTTGCATAGACCAACACATGTCGAGAGTGTCAACTATGAATTCATCTTTGAGGTATGATGGTATAAATAACCCTTTGACCCGGGAGTTAGTATTTTGCATAAGCTTTCTAGTAGAAGTAAGATAAGTATTAAATGATCAATTCTTGGAATTAATATTGCATTTCTTATATCTGTTCACTTGTAAAAAGTAATATGGAAATTTTGGCAACTGCTTACGCTGTATAAATATTACAGTAAATTTTCAGTATTTGCTGAGTTACTAAATGAGATGCTTCTCGAAAGTTTGAGAAATTTGAACAATGTGTGCAAACTAAATGTAATAGGATCTTTGGCGTAAAACACTCTGAGATCCTTTTAATACATGCTGAAAGAGACTTCTTAGAAAAAGATGTTGGAAACTGAGCGTGATTTTTTGATTATAATTTTTTTCTGACTCCTTTTATTTAGACGACTGTAGCTGTTATTTCATTCATTTTTTTTTCTAACAATCTACTCCTCTCTCAGTAGGGTATCGTTCTTAGGCTCTGCAGCATTGTGTACTTATAGAATTAGTGAGCATTTTTCCAACATATAAAGTAGTACATAGTCTCAGTCAACAGATAGATTTGAAGACATGATAGGTCGGCAAAGCTATCTCTTTTTTAAAGATAGCAACTTCAGTAGCTTATGCGTCTTTGTGAAGCAATGCCTATGCTTGGTTCTCTTACTAACTTGTGTATACACCAATAACGCTTTCTTGAGTGTGTAATCATTACATTATTTTGTGTAAATGTTTATTTCTTGTGCATGCATTAAACTATGTTTTCTTTGCAGTTATGACTGTGTCCAAATTAAATTGTACACGCATGTTTTTTAAAATTGCTTTGTGTATGTACATATAATTTCTCATGTATACATTTATCAAATGGAATTGTAAATGCATCTATTATATTGTATTGAATACACCTTTACTATATTGTCATGAATATGTTGTCATCTTTTCTTCTTATTTTTCCATATTAAGGAATTTGTTTACTTTTGAGTGATTAGTGAGAGTAAAAATACTTTTTTTCGACTTTTGATGTTTATGCGTAAGTTGGTGACAGCAAAAATCAAAAGAAAGAATACTCAATTTATCCTTCTCTCAAGAAACGACTCTCCCATTCATTCATTACTGATGCAAATAATCTGAAAATCCTATCAATTTTTTTTCTCATGAATCTCAAGTATTATGTTTCAGTTCTAGTGGTCAGATGCGGATGATGTTAAAGATGAGACTTGGAATTGCAATTATCAGATTTCATATACAATGAACGGAGGAGAGATGGAACACCAAAAAATAAGTGAGACCGATAAAAAATTTGTTTTCTATTCCTAGATATGATACAAAAATATTTGGATGGTTTGCCGATAGTAATGACAAAGGTTAGGATTAAGAGGGACAGAAACAGAGAAATGATTGACTGTAGGTGGGAAGAAAAAAGAAATACTAGACTAGGAAATGTGTGAATGCAATAAGATGTTTATCTCTATACCAAAAAATGATAGAGAAATACCTGAATGATTTGCCAACAGTCATAACAAAATTCAAAATCGAGAGCGATAGGGATGGAGAAACAATACGCTATAAATTAAAAAAAGAGAATTGGAGATTTCTTTGAAGGAGATGGTGGAAACTAAGTGTGATTATTTAAAAGAATTTTTCTTCAGACATTGAGCAATGCAAATTTCTTTCCCGGATAAAAATTGTTATTTTCAAATGTTATGCGTAAAAGGATAGAAAATGGCTATTATTCCCGTCAAACTCTGCTTTTATAACCAGGAAAGTGATATTTTGAAATTTTGCCTATTGCCAATTGCATGAATGAATTTACATTTTTTTTACTAAGAAATAAATCAAATTTTTCAGAAAAAACAGCAACATATGTATCTGAATTATCATGTATGTACACTAATGTTAAATAAAAGTGATCGCAAAAAATTAGAGGTGAGCAGTTTTTCAAGATTCACAATTGTAATATAATTCCTTTTCATGAACCAGACCCTAAAATATAATCTTCTATCATGTTCTTGGTATATGTTCCTTGGCAATGGTGTTCAAAGTCCAGTATATCCTTATGGAAGAACTCTCTTTGTCCCCATGGATATGCTCCAATGTTCTCATTGAATTTATCAAAATGAGTGTGAGGGATATGGACTTTGATGGGCAGCCTGAAGCCCATTTTACCTTAGTTCTTCATCATAATCTGAACAAGATCCACATAATTTTTTGGCTTTGTGATTGCTCTAGAAGTCCTGAGCCACTGCAATAATGCTTTGCCAAGTTCTTTTTGCCTTTTCTGTGAGATTATTGGGGAATTCCTTGCACTCCAGGATCTTCTTCATCTGTGGTCTTACAAAGACACTTATTTGAACTTTGGCTCCGAGAGTACTCTGCAAAGATGTGCAAAGCCTACAACACATATTTTGACATGCCTATCAGGGATCAAGATAAATTGTGGAAACCACATTTCACCTGCAATACAACAGTGTCAAGACCTTGTTGGAAGCCTTGAAGTAAAATGAGTATAACTTGGAGGTCATCAAACTTCAAAATGGTAGTTTTCCTGATGGTTCATTGTTTCTATACTACTTTTGCCTTTCGAACATCAGGGACACCTTGGCACATTGCCAAAAATCTGACTGGCCATAGTCGCCCAAATTTCATGTGGGGATAAACTATGTCATGGTTGACCCCCAGAAGGTGTTGACGCCATCAGTACATATAAAATTAGGCCTTATGGAACAATTAGTAGCTCTAGATAAGTAGCTAAAACCTCTCAAATACCTTCCCTAAGCTGTCTGAGACTAAATAGATAAATGACAAAATACCAATGTTCTGATCACAAAATCAAGGTGTGGTGGAAACAATAGCCATTTTCTATACTTTCTAGAAAACCAAATCAATCAGGAAACTGCACTTAGAATCCAGGATCAGGGATAAGTTTTAAAAAGTTGCATAGTGTGGTATTGTATGAGTTAGTGCCTATGGCAACAAGCTCTCCTCACAGACCAATCCAATAGTGTGGTGAGTTTGATCCTAAATGGGCGCCACATTACTATGGCTTTATTTCAGTCTAAGTCAAGTTTAATAAATATCCATGACATCGTGTAGAAATTTGTTTTGAAGTAGTGTTCCAAATCAATTCCTCGTCAGCAATTCCTCATAAAATACATGTGTGTAGTATGGGCTGATAAGTACAGTAAAAATTGTATATATATATATATATATATATATATATATATATATATATATAATAGGAAGTGGATTCGTTACACAAACGTTTATGTTTCTGCCCTCCCTGGGCCTCATCAGATTCATCTGATGAGCCCCAGAAAGGGCAGAAACATGAACTAAATTGTGTGGCAAATCCACTTCCTATTATATTTCCAGCTCTACTCTAAAACAACTTGACTCTAAAAGTATAAAGTTGAATGTATTGAGCACTCAATGGAATAAATCCATCACATATCAGACATTGCTTTACATTACATTATATTATGCTATATTGCAAACCTGATCTGTACTATATGTACTATATACATGTACATATGTATATTGAGAGAGAGAGAGAGAGAGAGAGAGAGAGAGAGAGAGATAGAGATTATAGATATAGATGTGTGCACGTATGTATGTATATGTATATATATATATGTGTCTCCATCACAAGTTCAACTTGATAGCTCTGGCTGCTTTTCTCTTTATGTTGGGTGTTTCAGAACCAATACTTTCTGAACTTGTCTAGTTCATCATGACATTTTGTTATCTGCTGACTGCAGTTTCACAAATGATCTTTAAGGATTCACATTTAGTCGTTATATCCGGTAGTTGTCTGCCATTCTTGCAACATGACCAGCCCATTGCCATTTGAATTTTCTCTATTATATCTCTGACTCCTGTTTTTTCTCATATTTTCTCTGCTGTCTTTTGATCTTTCTATATGGTGTTGAACATTATTCTCTCCTGTGCACGTTGCATGGTTCGGAGTTTGTGGGACATTCTTTTGGTTAAGTTCCATGTTTCGGCTCTCAGGGTGACTATTGGGAGGATGCAGTGGGTTTTTCTGGGACTAATGAGATTTCCTTGTCTTTGAAGGCAGAGCTTGCTCTACCAAAGGCTTGCCAACCTAAAACAATTCTTTTCTTGATTTCTCTGAGATTTTGTTGATATTCATTGTCCTAAGTAGATATGGTGGTCTACTTTTTTTCTGTTCAGTGTTTTTTAATTTCTATTCTTGTGTCTGTGTCCTCAACATGTTGCCATTTGTTTTTTCATGTTGAGACCAACTTTCTTGCTTTCTTTATTCAGTTCATCAAGTATTATTTGGAGATCATAAATCATCAGTGAATCTGAGGTTATTTATGTATTTGCCATCTATTCTGACCCTTTATTTTCCTAGTGTAGGTTTTGGAAAATCATCTCAAGGCAGGCAGTGAATAATTCGGACGAGATGGTATCCCCTTATCTTACCTATTTTTTGAGCTGAAAGGGCTTAGAGGCTTTATGTACCCTGATGAAGGGACTGCCAAGTCGGTAGATATGTTGCAAGACTCTGACATACATTGGGTCAATGCCATGTGGTATGATAACATCAATGATCTTGGGGATTTCCACTGAGGTGAAGGACATGAAAGAAGTCAACAAATGCTATAGCAAGAGGCATTCATCTTCTGCTACTTTCTCTTTCAGTTGATTTACTGAATGGAGATGGTCAATGGTCCAATGGCTTCTTCTGAAGCCACCCTCTTCCCATGGTTTATTTTCATCTCGAGTTTTTGTGATTCGGTCTGAGATCCCTTTGGTTAAAAGTGTGTAGATGCATTTGAGTTTGCTTATTGGCCTGTAATTGTTTAGATATTCTAGGTCCCCCTTTTATGTAACAGCATTATGATTGCAAGGTTCCATTTTTCTGGGACTTTTATTTGTATGAGGCATAAGTTGAATAGAATGGCTAGTTTCCTTCAAATGACTTTAGTGACTTTTTCTAGTTGATCAATAGTGATGTTGTCTGATTCAATTTATTTGTTTGTTTAAATTGCTTGCTTCGCTGTCCATGGATTAACTCTCAGAAATCTTTGAACTGATTACCCATGTCTTGTAATTCTTGTCCGTTGTTCTCTGTCCTTGTTTTGAGAAATAAAACTTTTTGTAGAATTGTTGAGTACACTTGGCAATTTGGTCTCTATTTGTTGTTAGATCTCCATTTTCTCCATTTTCTTCCAGCACCCTGGTTATTTGTATTCTTCCTGTACTGAAAGCTTTTTTTAATAGTTTTGAAATCTTCTACTATTTGGAGAATGCTTTCAATGAATTGCTTTCTTGTATCTTCTTTTACCTTCACTTTGTTCTAGTTCAGATGATTTGTTAAGCTTCGGTTTTTCCCTCTCTTCTAATTTCTGTGTTGTGCCATGAGATTCTTGGTTTCTTCCGAGAGCTTACTGATGGCTTGAATCCTACTTTATCATCATCAGACTTCTATTACCCATTAGTGGACATAGTCCTTCTCAAGGATTTGCAACACCCTTCAATCATAGATGTTGCAGAGCCAATATTTTCTGAATTTGTCTATTTTGTCTGGCCATCACATATTCTGCGGGCCTCAGTTCTGCATTTAATCTCTGGGGATCCACGTTGTGATGTCCAGCGGTTTTCTAACATTCTTGCGACAGGACCAGCCCATTGCCATTTGAGTTTCCTAATGTTTCCTATGATGTCTCAGACTCCAGTTTTTCCTTTTATTTAATGTGCTGTCTTGCGGTCTCTGCGTGTGAAGTTGAAGATGATTCTCTCATGTCCATGTTTCATGGTTCTTGATTTGTGGGTCAGTCCCTTGGTTGCCTTCCATGCTTCCGCTCCATACATGACTATCAGGGGGTATGCATTGGTTGCAAACCCTTCATTTTGGGACTAATGGGATTTCCTTGTTCTTGAAGGTTGAGCTTGTTCTATCAAAGGCTTGATGAAACCAAAAATACTGTCCATTCTGAGTAATATGCTATCATGATCTGGCATAATAGTTTGTACATTAAACAAAACTGCTATGGCGATACCTGTATTTTTAGTCCAAAATTAGATACAAAAATTTTATTAGCCAGGTATCTAAAATGTCACTTCTTTCAATGACCTCCTATAATAGCCCTGTACGCAAGTGGTCAAATGCTTTTTGGCCCCATCTTTCGATGCCGGTCATCTGATCTTCCTTTCTTTCTCACACACATGATCAATCACTTATTCCACCCTAGCATTATGAGCTAGTTACCTTCCTTTACAATGGCTTATTCGGTCCCGGCATCTTAAGCTGGTTATCTTCCTTTACCTCTCAATAAACTTGCGGACAGCATAAGTCCTTCTTTGACCTTGACTATATATATGTATTATCTTTTCATTCATCTTCCTTGATGTGTGTATTGGCAAGAACTTTATAGCTATCAAATTCAAACACTGCAACTACTATTTTTGGCGACCACGCAAACGCTTTATTCCTTATTTCACCTCTTTTAGCTCCTTCTTGTATCTACCCTGACTGACTGCCTTTTTATAATCTAGCTTGGTCAACTATACCACTCATTATAATAGGCAAGACTCTTCAGACTCCATTCGATAGATAGACGTAGTGACATTAGACCCTTTATACCAAGTGTCCTTTAAATTCTTATTCTTCGTTATATTCCGTTTTTACGCATAGGAATAACCTAAACCTAGCAAGCCTCTACTTTTCTCTACACGATTAAATGTATTAATGTTTCCATTATATGTATCCCATTTACATTCTTCATTAGTGCATTGAATTTATCGCTCATTTTTCACATCTAAATACTTTTACGTGTCTTTTTTACACTGTTTAATATCTGCGTCCACATTTGTACTTGGCGTGCATGTTCTCTATACCTCTCCCTTCCTCCTTCAACTTTTCCACTGACACTCACATGGACCCGCTAATACAGCAGGCGCCCATTCTTCGACGAGATCAACAAGAACCATCCAGGACCATAATTTCTACCAACTGTTGACCTTCCGACAAGAACAAATCCAACACTGCAAACACAAAACAAAATAATGCATACAGACGGCTATATGATAATAAGCTACATAAAATAATGTCTAATTTAATGAAATATTCACATATGCTACTAGCGGTGCTAGGTTCGACTATGTCCCTCCTGCAAGTTGTTAAAATTCGCGCCCCCACCCAAATGATTGAAACAGTTATTGTTTTTTTCATTTTGATCCGATTTTGAATTCTAGATTAAAATGCTGTTACACAAACTTGTCCTTTTAATTGTATTCAGATCAAAATATAAAACAGTTTAAAATAAAGATAAACCAAGTGTGCATACCAAGTATGGTATTGTATTGTAAAATTTCCCGGAAATAAGCTTTAGCGACTTCCATGGACTTTTGACAAAACTCGACTTGTGTCGATGAAAACGTCTAAAACTTGTGATCTATTAATTTTATCGTAATGATCTTTGTGTTACTGATAGGAAGGAAGATTATTGAAGATTACCAACTAAAAATTATTTGTCTAGACAATATATACCCTGATATAATTGAGGTTGAAAACTTGTTTACACTCGTGAACTGATGAACCATGAGAAATCGCTTTTAGAAATTCAACTCAATTTACTAACACACTTTGTAATTTCACTAAGATATATTAATTTTAAAAACCTTTTCTGTGTGTATTCAATACCAAATGGATTCATTTTCTAAAAAAATTATTCTGTAAGAAAATCTTCAGGAAATATTTCGCGCAGAAGTCTTCTGTGAGCACGCAAAAGTTGTTTTTTTTTCAATGTTTACAACAAAATTTATGCTATTTTCTTGCGATTACAATCAAAATTTTGTGTATACCATACATACCCCGAGATGATTGAGGTTGAAAACCTGTAAACACTCGTGAGACGATGACTTTGAAGATAAGAGAATTTGTCAGATAAAAAAAGATGCTAAAGAAAAGATTCAGATGGCATTCAACTGTAAAAATTCCAATGGTCACGAGGGCTATCACTCGACTAGTTGTAGACCTTGTATACGTCGAAGTACTGCAACATATATGCAATCACAGCAACTCTTTCACCAGGCTACATAGAGACTCTGAACATTTTAAATTCCAAAAGGAGTAGGAAAAAGTGATACCAGCCTACCCAATCTCTTCACAGCCTGCCTCGAGATGATCTTCCGTATCTTGGACTGGGAAAATAGAGGAATCGAAACAGATGGCGAATATCTGAGCAACCTCAGATTTGCAGACGACATCGCCCTTCTCGCAGAGAACCTATACGACCTCCAACTAATGCTAGATGAACTAAACGAAAAAAGCAAAAGAGTCGGCCTATACATGAACTTAACAACAAAACAAAAGTCATATGCAACAATCACATCGAGACATAAGGACATAACTGTCAAAATTGAGCATGCAAAACTGGGGAAAGCGGTGAATCACCCTAGGATGGCAAGCCTTCGGTGGAGCAAGCTCAACTTTCAAAAACTAGATGATCCCAATAATCATAAAAAGAAGAGTATACAACCAATGCATTTTCTGATAGTCACTTTTGGAGCCAAAACATGGAACCTAACCAAGAGATATACCCACAAACTGAGAAGCATACAGCGTACCCATGAGAGAATCATGTTCAACCTTACATGGAGAGACCACAAAACAACATAATACATCAGGAACAAACGAGGGTCCAAGATATCATAGAATCTACTAGAAAACTCAAATGGCAATGGGCTGGTCATGTTGCAAGAATGATAGACAACCGATGGATATCATGACTCACAAAATGAATCCCCAGAAACCACATGCGAAACCGAGGCCGACAAAGTACAAGATGGAGAGATAAACTAGACTAATTCAGAAAATACTGGCCCTACTACGCCCATGACTGAGAAATGTGGCGGATCCTGGGGAAGGTCTATATGCAAAGACGGACATTAAAAGACTGATGATGAGGAGGACGAATGAATGTTGGAATTGCTACTTGTCAATTTTTTAATCTCCAACTTAGAAAATTCCCTTTCAGGACTTAGCAGCGGCGAACGAGTCGATTAGCTGGTTGAAATCAATTTTACGGGCTGTCTCATTTTCGATGCTAAGAACAGAAAGTCCCGAGTGTCATTCTTGTGAATCTAAGCCTTTAAGTTAGCTTTTAATCAATTTCAGCTTTGATAATGATCCCTCGCTTGTTGCAGTCGTAATGGACAGAGTTGTAAACAGGATATAAGCCGAGCAAACTTCTGGTAAGCTAGGGGACAAGGCCGAAATTTTACAAATAATTGTTTTGCCAAGATGTCGGATACATTCCACTTAAAAAAAAATGTCCCACATTACCGTTCGAAAATTGATTATTTCTTGCAGGAATGCATCCTTTAAATCATCGTTGAATTCATTACTTGAAGGATTTGATAATTTGCGCAGTTTATAGTTGTCAACCCTATCCCGAACCTTAGGGGTTAGCACTTCGAATACTTGAACAACGCACCGGAAAGATACAAAATGTTAATTTAACCGTGACGAGAAAATATCAACTGCTCTATCAATTGTGTATTTTAAAAAATGTGAAATAATCATCTTCAAATTCTTAACTAAATTGTTAATTCTAGGTCGAAATTCCCGATTCTCGCATTGTTTATTGACTTGCTGCTTGAATGTCAGTTCTTGATGAGCTTTCAAAATATAAGAAGGGAGAAGGAAAAGCTGCAGCACATAGTAAAGAACTGTCATGTGACTCATCATCATCATCAGTCTTTTAACGTCCGTCGTAGGTCATAGACCTTCGACACAATTATCTATCATGGGCGTTGCGGAGCCAGTATTTCCTGAATCTGTCCAGTTCATCTCTCCATCTTGTGTTCTGTCGGCCTCAGTTTCTTATGTGATCTCTGGGGATCCATGTTGTGAGTCGGTTGTCTGTCATCAACATGACCTGCCCATTGCCATTTGGGTTTTTTAATAGTTTCCATGATGTCACAGACACCCATTTTCTTCCTTATATACTGTGCTGTTTTGTGGTCTCTCCATGTATGGTTGAGCATGATTCTCTCATGTGCACGTTACATACTTCTCAGTTTGCAGGTCAGTCTCTTGGTTAGGTTCCATGCTTCAGCTCCGTAGTTGACTATCGGGAGAATGCATTGGTTGTATACTCTTCGTTTTAGGATTATTGGGATCATCAGGTTCTTGAAAGTTGAGCTTGCTCTGTCGAAGGCTTGACATTCCAAAGTGATTCTTCGCTTTATTTCCTCCTCTTTTGAGGGTCTCATGGAGATTCGTTGTCCTAGGTAGATGTAGTGGTCTACCTTGCCAAGTTTTGCATTTTTTTTTATTTTGACAGTTATGTTCTTATTCTCAACATGATTATTGCACATGATTTTCGTTTTACTGAAGTTCATGTGTAGGCCGACTTTTTTGTTTTCTTTGTTTAGATCATCTAGCATTGGTTGGAGGTCGTGTAGGTTCTCCGCGAAAATTCGACTCTGTAGAAATTCCCTCATGTGACTATTTATCCCCCATTCTTTTGCCCATCAGGATTCCACTAAACACACATCTAGGTGGAGCCTGTTTGGGTTCGGGGAAAGTCCATACATTGATCTATCTCTTCACTATTCAGTAGTCAAAGGGACACAGAGGGCGTAGTGATATTTATCAACTCTGTGATCTCAACAAAGCATTCTTCTCTTCGACAGGATTCAACCAAAAACTACTTCGATCTCCATGAACTATAGAATCTTGTAAGGAACCCCATCGTCTTCTGCACAGTAAAAACTGGGGGGGGTTTGCGTCTTTTGTTTAATTCATTTGTTTCAGACCGAACTAGTCTTGATACGTGGGTGATAACGGGTTTTATGCAATATAATCTGTACACTATAGGAAACCTCCACCTTGAACGCTTTCCACCATTTTCAATACTTTCGTCTTGATTCATCAAAGCATTTATCAGATGGCTAAGAATATTAGCCCCAGGTAAATTCCAAGAATAAATCTATAAAGATAATTTCTGGGAAATAATGTATTCACAGTTTAAATGCATACACATGGTTAGTACATGATTAGTTTGATTATTTACAAGCACGGAAAAAGGGCAAACGAAAGGGTTAACAATAATGATAATCAAGTTTTAATTCTTGGAGGAATTAAAAAAAGAAAGGTGAGATCTACCAGGGTAATTATGAAATGAAGGGAAGAAAGTAGGAAAAGGAATATCACTTATAGAATGTAAGATTGAATCTTGAAATGTCTGTCAGTTTTTGGTCACCTACACTGCAGCCACGAATGTTTTCTTTGGAAGTCCGTCCTAACTACACAGAGAGAGAGAGAGAGAGAGAGAGAGAGAGAGAGAGAGAGAGAGAGAGAGAGAGAGAGAGAGAGGCCGTTTACCACTAAAGCTTGAATATCATGATGATAACAATCGGTTATCCTATTGGTAGTTCTGTGTGACGTCAAGGAGGTAGAGACAAATAACTTACGATTCCTTAGGGCTTCTCCATGTGTTAAGGATCACAGGTAAATGCTTGCCAAGGACAGATAACTCCAAATATAACTAATTTTTGTATATATCATTTTTTGCTAGAAGGCGAGCACTATTCATTTTTTAACCGACGCATTCTCTTATCTTTAAAGTTAGTTTCTACCCCCAAAGCCAAGCCTGTCACATAGCAGATATCTTCGAAATATTCTCGCATCCGTTTTATGCACTCGTTTGTCTTTCTTAGGTGGGTTGAGCGACTCGTATGTTCATAGACTTAGTCTGGAATTATTTACTCAAAGGAGTTATGAAAGAAAACGTCTGGGGAAAACAAGCATTATTAATGAAGCAAAGTTTACAAGTTTACTTCTAAGCCCTTTTTGCCCCTGCCCTCTCGCCTACGTTCGTCGATTTCGAAATTATTTCAGTGGGCGCTTTTAGGACTTCACTATATCTAAACCGAACATTCGTTAAAGCCTCGTCCCTTGATGACCATCAGGTCAGACATAATCGTTTGAGAGTCCGCGATGAAATATCTTCTCTGTGAAGCGATCCCCACCATTCAACACTTGCGTTGAAAGATTTGCACGAGCAATCCATAGTGTCAAAAAATCAGTGACTTCGGCAATTATTTTTACATCATCTTTCACGACAAGATTCAAATTATATGCTGTACAATGAATGCATCTTGTATCATCTAGCAAAAATAAAGTTTCACACACCTACAGACAATATTGGTATACTATAGTAATTTCCGGAGTAGTGCCGAGAAAAACGCAGCTTTTTATGTCACCTAACAAGACCCTTTTCGATGTTCAGGATTCCTCAAATGAAGTCCCAGAGCTCCGATACCCTTCACTGTTGTAGGATCTGCGAGACCCAAATTCTGCATATGCATATGCACATACGCACAAGGCAATATTTTAATCACATACACGAGGCAATATTACAACACAAATTATTGCCACAACTGCATCTTCCACTTTAAAATCAGTATGCTAGAAAATTTCTATTTCCAATGAATTTCCCTGTGTGGACAGTACTGCGAAGCATACATTCTGTAACCTTTTCGAAGAGAGTCAAGAGCTTTGAAGAAATAAAATAAAAGTAGCAGTCAGTAGACGTTACCAGAATCCAACATGCTAGTCAACAGGCTGGGGACATTATATCTAAAGGGCAACATACAGTGTGCACACACGTGTGTGTGTGTGTGCAATCGTATATGAGTGTGTGGATAACTCCTGCTGCAGAACAATTGCTTTATGGTGAACATGAAAGTTCTCTTTCTCTCAAGCAATATCAAACACTGAATCAAATTACCCTTTCTCTCTCCGGGAATAGCAAATGTGAAACAAGAGGTAACTTTCCTAAACAGGAAGCAGACTTTCGTTTTCCCTTTAACATTTATACACATGGGAGATTTCTCTTTCTCTTTAGCTACTCAAGACGAGAATTGCGGACTTCGTTTTTGTTTTAATCTTCACACAAACGGAAGAAATTTTTCCTTTGTATTCGTCATAGCACAGAATTAACACTAGTTTTGTTCAGTGATCAACATACAGAGGAAAAAGACGCTTGAGTCACCAAATAAAAAGGAGAGCATAGTATATATATATATATATATATATATATATATATATATATATATATATATATATCAAAGTACAAATCTATAATTCAATTTACGATGTGTGATTGGTTTACTTAATGAAAGACACTTAGAGTAGAACGTTAAATATGATGAAATAAAAGATCTGCTACACAGGCACATTCGTGTTTCTGCCTCTCATGCATCTTCAGGCGAATACGCCAGAAGAGGCAGAATTACGGGTGTGCCTGTGTAGCGAATCTATTGTTTCATCATATATATATATATATATATATATATATATATATATATATATATATATATATACGTTCAAACATTATTGAAAACAATGAGCAAATTTTGTGTACTTGACTTTTTGTTAGTTTTTCTTGTTCGTGGCCAAGTTCTAACATAGTTTCAATCTTATATCCAAACAACTCGTCCACAAACAAGAAAAACTTGGAACATATTTGTTTCTTGTTTTCAATGATCTATATTTAAAAGACAAACCCAGCAAACCTCTAGATTTTGGGCATCGCTGAACAAGTATCTCTTGATGTTGTGTAAATCGTTCTGTCATCTTATTTTTGCCAGCCACATTTTCGCTTGATCTATGGACATATACGCTGTGAGTTGTGATGTTCAGTGGTTGTCTGACATTCTTGCAACATGTTCTGCCCATTGCCAGTTTCCTAATAGGTTTTATGACATCTCTAACTCCTGTCTTTTTTCTCTGATAAAGTGTGCTGTCTTGTGGTCTCTCCATGTGATGCTAAACATTATCCTTTCTTGCACCTGTGGCATAGTTCTTAGTCTGAGAGTCATTATTTTCGTTAGGTTCCAGGTTTCAGCTCCATTGGGTGGGGGTATTCGTTGCAGACCCTTTTTTCAAAACTAATGGGAACTTTTTGTCCCTGAATGTAGAGCTTGCTCTCTCGGAAGCTTGCCAAACTAGGGTGATTTTTTTTTGTTTGATTTCTCCATCTTTTGAGGATTCCATCTGTTCCAGGTAGATGTAGTGGTGATCATTTTTTCTGCATAGCGTTTTCAATTTTGTGTCTTTATCCTTAACATATTTGTTGCACGTGATATTGGTTTTACTTGGGCATTCTGAATCCTTTATTTATCCAGTTTACATTTCGGACAATCATTTCGAGGAAAACCAGGAAGTCTTTGAATGAAGTACTGTTACCTTGTCTTATTTTACCTTGGAGCTGAAAGGACTCCAAATCTATGTAGCCTGATAAAGAAATCAGTAAGCCAGTAGAACTCTGACGTATACAGGGTGTACTCCTTGTATGGTTGCATTCATAACTTGGGCAGTTTTCACCAAGTCGTAGGCCTTCTCAAAGTCAACAGATGCTACAGCGAATGGCATTCTGTATTCTGCTGCTTTCTCTTTTAGTTGATTCACCCAATGGATATGGCTAATGGTCGAGTAACTCCTTCTGAAGCCAACCTGTTCCTGTGGTTGTTTCCACCAAGAGTTTTACTTATTCGATTGGTGATCCTTTTTGTAAAAAGATTGTACGTGTGGTAGAGTCGGCAAATTGATTCGTAGTTACTTCGATCTTTTGGTTCCTTTTTTATATAGTAGCATGATGATTGCTGTGTTCCAATCATCTGTGATTTTACTGTTTGAAGCATCCATTGAAAAGTTGGGCTAGTTCACTATTGATGACTACCAGATTTTCTAAGTCTGTCGATGTTGATGTTTTGGGACTGTTTTGTGGCTTGTTTGTCTTCACATGGGGTAACTTTTGGGAAGTTGTCCTACTGGTTGTACATCTTCGTTTTTGTTCTTGCTAGGAAGAATTAATGCCGTCCGTATGAAGTTATGGTCACACATTGTCCTTATATCAGTGGCAGACGTCGGCCGGCCATATCATATTTACTAATGGATCCCAGGTTACTTAAAAAAGCTGATCATAATAAACTGTTGTCTTCCTATCGGTTGCTAATGTCCCTTTTTTCAAATCTTCACATTGGTTTCAGAACAGCGATCGATAAATACACGATGGCTCCGAGATTGCTATCTCCATCTCTTCTAAAATCGAAAATTATGATTCCTAGGGAGAAAAGATGCAGGTTTGCGAAATGACGACTAGTCTAGCACATACACGTCAAACGCCCATCTTTTCCTTATTTTCCTAAGCGAAAGTCTTAGAGGCTGTCCTGGAAATGGATATTACTTACCCTAAACGCGATTGATGGAATGCAGAAACTCTACGAAAATTCGCATGTGCGTTTTTTTTTTACAGGAATCAAATAAGTCGGCGTTTATCCCATACGAATTATTCGAGTAATCTGAGTACCATAGGAAAAGGGTCGAGTCAATAAATTACTACTTTATCAAGTGTGTTTCAAAACTGAAGGACTACAAAATTGCTTTACCGGTACTGGCACTTGCTTACAGAGCGCTGATAAGTGCAAATCTGACACCAGAAAACCAACGTTTGGTGAAAGCTATGATCGGTGAGTCGACTTTGTCTGCAATTGAAGAGGTAAAGGCGTGGACATACTTTCGACGCTGTGTCAATAAATATTCCACCGATAGTAGTAAAAAAAAAAACAAAAACAAGAATAAAAAAAATAAACGATCTGGACATGGCTCATAAGAGCAAACAGGAGACCCTTAATGAAGTGTTTTATGGTCTCTGGTCAGGCAAACGTCCTCCTCAATTTTCTAATCGACGAAATAAGTAGTGACATTTGAAGCAGAAGGAACTGTAATAATAAAAAATTCGACTCGTTCTTCTGGTGAAAACTTAAACCTTTTGGGCCTGAGGGCAAGACCACTTAATATTAAGTAAGCGACTACAATTTCCACTGGGCTTATGATTGTCCTTACGCGACGTGAATAGTCCCAGAAATGACAGATAATTATGTATCTGTGACTTACATAGTGTTAATGAATCAACAAAAACGAGACAATGATGGTCCCACATTTTTGTGTGAACCATTTGGTTCTGCAGTCCTGGAATGTTTATTTTTTTCGGAAAAATTGTCAGAGCAAGCGAGAAAGAAGATAAATGTCCGGGAACGAATAAGGCCTTGCAAATTTGTTAAAAGACAAAGATTGAAATCGTTATACGATGTCAGGCTACTTTGTGTCATTGCTGGTATTGGAGTTGATATTGTTACCAATGTTTTAGACTCGGACATTCCACTTTTACTCAGTGAGACTGCCATGAACAGAGCCTAAACGTGCTTCAACTTTGAAAATGACAGTGTAGTGATGATGGGAAGGAAAGTTCTGGTGAGATGCTCTTCATCTGGTCATTATCATATTCCCATCATCAGACCTCACCTGGATAGAGGTAAGTTTATTTATTAGAGAAATTACCACCAAAAATAGATAAGAAAAAATAAAAATTGCAACAAAGCTACTTCTACAATCCAGGCAACCCAGTAGTAGAGAGTTAGGTGATCTAGTTGAGAATGCAGGAATAAGAGATATATGATTTATGGAGATTTCACAAGGACTTCCTAATTCTTGCGAAATATGTATCTGATACAAGCAAAATGAATCCAGACCAACCACTAGGTTTTCTCTTGGATCATATTTCAATGAAACTGTTGCTACGGACATTGAATAAATGAAAGGTAATAAAGTATTATGCCTTGCAGATCATGGAACAAGATATAATGTTGGAGTCAGGCTTCCTAATAAAGAACTCTCTGATATCCTTAGTGCCCTTTGCAAACACTGGTTAGCATATTTTGGGACAACAGGATCTATTCTGACCAATAACGGCAGAGAATTTGATGACCAATCATTTTGAGGACATGTTGTGGTATGTACCATTGCGACTCAATGTCTGTGGAGCAGTGGAATAGATGAACAAAATGATGGACTATTGGAATATTAGTGAAGAAAACAATTGAAGAGACAGGTTGTAGCTTTGAAGTAGCACTAGTATGGGCTATAAGTCCCCAAAATGCACTTCATGGTGTCATAGTACAGATCAACTTGTTTTTGGTAGAGATCCTAAACTAAACCGTTTCAAATGATGGACTCCCTGCATTAGAAGGTATTTCTACCAGTGAAGTTATAGCAAGTAATCTGAAATCTATGCATGTTACTAGAACAGGGTTCATAGAGTGTAAGTATTCAGAAAAATAAAGATGTGCACTCCATCATCATGTTTGGACAAGTATTGCACAGTCTTGCAAAAATGATGTTTTTTCTTTTGAAAAGAATAAGTGTGATTGCTGGGTCTAGAAATTGTCATCAGCTGGGAGCATAAAGAAATTCTTTTTAAACATAGAGGCATTTATGAAAGAGTGCATCCATCTTGTTTAATGCCCTACCTTGAAGCATATCAAAGTTCTTCAGAAGATAACAAGAAAGTAAATTCAGCATCCAACAATAAGGGTTTAATGAAACTTCAAAAAGTAACAATCTATTAAGAGAATGATATGGATGAAGAATTGGAAACCCCAAAAGAAATTGACTATGTTAGAATTATGAGGGCAAGAGGTAGACCACCAAATGCAAAAATCTATTCCAAAGTCAATTGAGCCTCCAAAACCAGGAAAAACTATCAAATGCAAGCTTGCAAATAACAAGGATTCAGAATTGAGAAAATTGAATGTTATAAGCAGGGAAGGTAAAGCAAAAGGGTTTAATGAAACTTCAAAAAGTAGCAATTTATGAAAAGAATGATATGAATGAAGAACTGGAAACAGAAACTTAAGATAACAATGCTGATCAGCCTCAAACTATGAAAGCAAGAGATAGATCATCAAAATATAAATTCTAAGACAATTGAGCTTCCCAAACCTGGACAAACTATCAAATGCAAGCTTGCAAATAACAAGGATTCAGAATTGAGAAAATTGAATGTTATAAGCAGGGAAGGTAAAGCAAAAGGTAAAAATCAGTACTTGATTGATGTGATTATGGATCAAGGTGAACAATTTTGGCTTGATTTTGAGCATGGATTATCAGAATGGCAAGTAAATGATGTTGAACAAACAAGAGAAGCTGAACACACTTCTTGTGAAGAGGAAAATGTAATGATTCCCTTCTCAAAGGAACTTCAAAGCTCGGTTGAAAATCAACTTTATACACAAGAACTTGACCAAGGTCAAACCAAGATATCCACAAGATGAGGTCTATTGGCAAACACATTTGTGAGGCTAGACGTGTGCTGAAAGGCTTCCAGGACAGAGGTGCTAATAATATTAGAAACGATTATCCCACGTGTTCTAAAGAAGGTCTACTCATAGCATTGGGAATAATGGCATCTCACATTCAGGCCTGCGGATCGATGGACATAAAGACTGCATTTTAACTGAGTAAGCAAGTGGATCAATTGGTTTATTTAGACCCTCCTCATGAGGCCAATGTGCCTCCAGGTTATATTTCAAAATGTGTACATGGCTTGACAGATACTTAAGGATCTTGGTAGCTGACACACAGAGAGAAATGGATGAAGTTGGGAGCAGTAGATTTAAAATATGATCAGGTAACATTTACATGGTAAAGTGGAAATAAACTGCATGGGGTAATTGACACTCATGTTGATTTTTGTTCAGCAGGATCAGAGATCTTACGGACCAAATTTACAGACAGGCTTCATAACTTATTTAAAGTCAAGTCTGGAGAAGTTGCTGAGTTTCACTAAATTGGATTAGACTTTAAGAACAATGGGGAGAATGTTGAATTCCAAGCTGACAAATATGTAAAGAAACAGTAACTTATCCCAGTGTAATGAGGCAGAAATTTGGAAGGTGCAATATCAATGACAGAAATTACCAAAATTAAACGACTGATTGGTCTACTAAATCGACAAGACAGAAACAAGACCTGGTTTGAGCAACAATGTTAGTATGTTCTTCCATAAAAAAATAAGAAAATTCACTTTGTAAAGCTAAGCCAATAGAAAAGTTAGGAAAGGAAAAATCCCCAAAAGGTTTTCCCAGATTTAGGAAACAGAGCATTTGCAAATTGTTGCATATAGTGATGCCTCGTGTGCCAATCTGATAAATAGGGAAACATATGGAGGTTATATATCTATATCTTTTTGGTAGGTGTGAATATATGCCCGTTGCTTTGCAATCTAGATGCATTAGAAAAGTTATCCAGAGTACTCCAGCTGCAGAAACCTTAGCGATGGTTGACAAGGCAGAAAATTACATTTTTTTATAAAAGAACCAAAAGATTGTCCCTTAAACTGAGAACCATGCAACGACCCCAAGAGAGAATCATGTTCAACCCCACATGGATAGATCACCAGACAGCGCAGTACATCAGAAGAAAAACAGCCGTCTGAGATATCATAAAATCCATAAAGCGAAGGGCTGATCATGTTGCAAGAATGATAGACAACTGCTGGACATCACAACTCACAACTTTTTATCCTCAGAGATCACATGCAAAACAAAATATAAGATGGCGTGACAAACTGGATAAGTTCAGAAAGTACTGGCTCTATGAGGCCCATGATAGAGAGGTCTGGCAAATCTTAGGGAAGGTTTCAGTCCAACAATGGACGGGGAAAGGCTTATGATGATGATGATTATTATTAGAATTGTTACAATCAGAAGATAATACTGATAATATAAATATCATTTGCAAAACAGACAATTCCTGTGTTTAAAGATGCAGTACATTCAACAACACAAATTTTGAATAAGAAGTTTTGCATAGAAATGGCTATCTCAAGAGAAATGATAGACAGAAGAAAATCGTTCATATCAGAGCTTAAGGAATCCTCTGTGTAATTGATAAAGCTTCATTCTCCAATTTTCTTTTAAAGTATACAGTAAGCTGTGAAAGGATTTCCTTATTATTATAAAGACTGCTTAACTCGCAAGAAAAGAAAGAGAAGAAGAATCGCTAATCTTAAATATTGTCCATATGGAGTAAAGGTCCTCACATTAGTGGCACTCCTAAATTTGGTGGACATGAGACTGTGCACCAATTGGCCATGTTGTTTTTACAAGAGGATCCCACATTACATAGAGAAGCAGTCCATGATAAACCGCTGTCTTCTTATAGGTTGGAGGTGTTTTTTTTTTAAACCTTCTCATAGAATTCTTGAGTGCACTGAACAATATGTGTGTTTCTCCTTTGTATGCATATATAATTGATATTTAGCAAAGCAATCTTTCTGCACAAATTTATAATTTATGATGATTAAATCAATTTCCAAGAAAAATCCCTGCGGAACTTTATATTAAGTACTTTGTTCACAATAGAAACTACCTGAGTCTGTTGTATGATTATTAGATAGCAATTTGTCTCTCCTTGCTGCGGCTGCATAATACATTGTACTCATAATATTGCGATTCGGCATCTACCATTATGTGATGGCGAATAAGTCAGTACTCTTGACCAATTTGTTTGTGTAGCGAGTTTGATCCTGATTGGGTGGCTCACAATTCTTGCTTTGGTAAATATGCGACTAAATTTGAAATAACGTTCTGCTGCAGTATTAACATTTTTATATCTATCATATTGATTGTAAAAAGAATTGCAATTCCGAGTTTCAAAGTTCGAGTGAATATCTTCTTATGTCCTTAAAGTCTATAATCCTGTGAGCACAAAACCATTCAATCTTCAGTACAAATACTTTTAAAAAAATTATATTTTGATACAAACCAGAGTTTACGCATTTTTTCATATTTGTTTAAAAAAAACAAAACATTTTTGGTTTATCCTTTGCCCTTACTGTTCATAGTGAAAACATGTTTTTTGCACACACACTCCTCTCAGTTAGTGAGGAGAATATTGCTTTTGCTTTGAAAAAATTCCCTTCCAAGATAGGTTTTAGTGGGGGGGGGTTCAAGATGCAATGTAAATTTATGCTGAATGGGTCACTAGTTTGTGTCTGCTGGTGTTTTGAAAATTCATACTTTTTTAGTTGTCACAGCCCTACAGAAGGTGAGAGAAGTAATCTATTCATTGATCACCCTTTTTTACAACTTGAATTGGTCACCCCCTACACACCATGCATGGGTGGTGGTGATTCATAATTTCCCTTGAAATGCTGGTTGATAAATTTTTAAAAAATTACCTATAATGTTTCTGATTGCTATTGTTCTTTAATTCTGTCACTGGTAATAAAAACTGGATTTTGTGTCATGATTGCCAAAATATTCTCACTGAGGCTGGATGTGGAGGAGAAACTGAAACATCAGCCAAGAATAAGCTATCATCCTCGAAAGATTATTGTGTTTGTAGGTGAAACAGAAAAGGTTTGACACATAGAAGCTTCTCTAAAAGCTGCAAACACTTAACGCAAATAGATACATAAACCAGCTTAAAATAATGCACTCAAAATTTATACAATTAATACTATGACCTTTTTGATAAGTATAGTGGGTGCCACTTGGCTGAATGATAATGTCTGCCTTCATGCTGCAAAAGTAACATTACTAAAATTAAATCAAATTAGCTGAAGACAGTCTTTATTCACCCGAGCTCTTTTCTTACACATTACCATTTACAGATTTACCAAGTTAATTGCAAAAAAGAAATTTTTCAATCACACACACACACACGCACACGCACACACACACACACAACACATGTATGTATATGTCTGTTTACATACACACACTCTTGTATACATGATATATACTTTGGCAGCAAATTTTCATTTATACATCTTTGTAAAACATCTGTAAAAAAAAAAGACCTCATCTCTTTCCTTATGGATTCTACACCTAAAGAAGGCTGTAGAATTGATCTGCTGACATTCTATGGTAGCAAAACTAGCACACAATTATTTGAACAAATCTTGGAATAATAATGATTCTTTTTGGAATTATTGAGAATTTCTTTTTATCACATTCAAACTTTTCAAGTCGCGAACTTAATATGAGAACTTTTTATAGTATATGCGTATTTCATGGATTCTCTGATTTTTGCAGGTACTTCTAAGGGGCCAAATGCACTCTATGAAGATCCAGCAGGTAATGAAGACTTTATATCATGCGATAGAATTATTCAAATTTTCTGATGATGTTACCTCTCAGGTGAGACCCTGTTAATTTGCTTTAATATCAGAGATCCATCAGGGAAATGGAACCTCACTGACATCTGCAGAATTTGAACCTGGTAGGGATATCACATTAAATGGACACTATGCCACATATTACAGTGGGTGCTG
Source organism: Thysanoteuthis rhombus (assembly GCA_963457665.1). NCBI lineage: Eukaryota > Metazoa > Mollusca > Cephalopoda > Oegopsida > Thysanoteuthidae > Thysanoteuthis > Thysanoteuthis major. The sequence continues at coordinate 32,846,088 of OY735213.1, read as the reverse complement.
AGTGGCATGGATAAACAAAAACCCTTGGAGAAAGGCATGAATCCACTACCCTGCCCCATCTATTGATAGTAGAGTAGTGCAGATGGAGCCCTTCAGTATTGTAAAGCAATCTATCTAAGAGAAGATTACTTTGACAAAAAACCCATGGCTGGCAATCGCCTCGACCATCTCAGCTGCCCAGCTACTGAGAGAGGACACTAGACCTGAAAGGTGGACACAGTGTGCGTGAGCTAATATCTGATTTGGAAAAAACAACCGACACAGGCTGCAAGAGTGTCTTCCTCTGATCTTAGCGAACGAAGAGTAAGCCAACTTAGCACCTATTTAATTAAACTGGATCTTCTTATATTCCTGATGATGAAGTGTTGACCTTTGGAATAAGAGTCAGTAACCATCTTGGCTCCGGGGATCAATCTGAAAAGTCTAATCAAATGTTTCTACCATTCTGGATGTTTATAGAAAATAGTTGTGACCCTAAAATTATTGCCTTTTTCTGCTGAGATCTCTTCCATAGTGCATATTCTTCAACGTCTATGATCAGTGAACACTTACTTCTTAGATATCAATAACATTGAAAGAAAATTGAATTAATAGATAGATAAAAGAAAACTCAAAATTATTGGATATTTGCCCGCTCAAAACTTTTTTGAGAAAAGATGTTTATGGTTCAAAGAATTTTGGAGTTTTGACAAAACCAGAAAAAAAAAAAAAATTATCGCAAATAAGGAAACCCTCTTGTAAAAAAGCCAGATTTCTCTCGGAGATTTTTTCCTTTTTGTTTTTGATTTTTTTTTTTATTCATATATATAAAAAAAAATTCTGTTTAACATTGTTTGTTTATTGATTTGGATATTTTCCTTTAGAAGAGTTGGTTTATCTGATTGGCTTTATTGTGTGGCCATAGGATTTGATTTCAGCAGAATGCTATGTATACTACTGATTCTATGTTAATCAAACAATTGTAGCAGCTGAATCATTTCAAATTGAGTTGGATAAGGTCTAAGGGGTCCGGCTAACCTTTTTTTTGTACACAGGGCCAACTTGAAGTCAATTGGACCCCATGCTTAAGGGGGTCCCGCCCTTAGGTATATTCAAATATTTGTCCAATACAGAGTGCCTTATTGCAGATGAACAACAGAACAGCAACAATACTAATTTTCTTTACATAGGGCCAGCTTTAAGTCAATTGGACCCCACACCTAAGAGGGCCCTGCCCCTGGGTATATTCAAATTTTGTCCAATACACAGTGCCATATTGCAGATGAACAATAGAACAGCGACAATATTAATTTTCTTCTGAATTCTCAAAGATTTAAGAGTGTTTGTTCCCCATGTTTATATTTTGAATTTTTTTTCAATGTACTTCAATTAAATACAATATCAATCAATCGCAGAAGAGCTTAAGAAATTATTTTTGTAAATTTCCCCGGCACTCATTTTGATTGCTTTCCAATGTACAATAGATGTATTAAGTTTACTTCTAAGATTCTACTAACCTTGATTGCTAACCAGAAAAAAATACTTGTAATTGGGCCCCGCAGCTCTTAAGGCCGTCCCTATTTGCCGATATGAGTTACAAGAGTAATGACTAATAATATACAGACCAATGTTACATGAAGATATACATAAACTCGTCATATATCTTGAAGCCTGTCTGGAGTTACGTTCAACTTTTTTTTACTACTGTATGATATTTCAGTTAACCCTCTCCATGAAACTTAAAATTATAAACTGGTTAACTTGTCTGGCAAGAAATATTTTTGTTTTTCAGTCGCTACAAGCAACTAGTGATTTTCGCTTTTAACTGCACATCTGTTCAGTCAAGTGTGTATGAGAGCTGTAGTTGGTTACTTATTTTTATGTTCACAGATGGTAACAGTTAAGCATTCACACATTTAGAGAAAAAAATCAATTGCAGATCATGTTTGAAGCGCACAGAAGAGAAGTCTACCAAGTAGTCGGGTCCAAAGAGGAGATAAAAAGCTCAAATGAAATAGAGAGAGAAAGCAATGTCAGACAGAGAGAAAGCAGAGTGAGACCATAGTGCAAAATGAGGGTCAGGTTTTCTGAGCTAAGAGAAAAGAAGCAAAGTAAGAAAGAAACTGAAGAGAAGAAGACAGGGTCACCAAACTTGGGGAGCAAAGAGAAACATGTATATTTAAAAGAAGAAAACAAAATTGTACCACCACCTCTGATCTTTTAAGATGGTAGTTTTTACAGACAGGTAGGATCAGAAGATAAAGTTTCAATAGCTGATAAGAGTTGTCGAAAAATTGTCACAAATATTCTCCGTCTAATTAGAAGTGCTGATGCGGACCATTATCAGGAATCCTGTTTCCAACGTGTCTTATCTTTTACATACAGGGTTCCCAGTTTGGCTTGTCCGTATTCAAGGGTACTTGAGGTTTATGGAATTTCCAACACCATACACATTCTTGCTACTTATGCACCTATCAATGCTACTTATGAAACTCTTGACATACATCAATGCAACAATTCAAATATTCACAACTCATGCAGGAATTTTCTAGACAATACATGACCTCAATATTTCTAAGATCATTAGGCAAATTTCCTCGGTCAATTTTAGTGAGATCTCTTCTCAACTATTATAAACTTATTCACTATTCTGCACATTGTAGTGCAGATGATAATGACTCTTTAATTATTGTTATTGTTACTACACAGAACATATAATCATGTCTTTATTCCTTCACTAGCTCTAGCACTATCCCTGTTTACTGTTGCTAATTACATTCAATTTCTATGACTGAGACTGCTGCTACATTCCAAAGGGAGCATCTCAACACATAGTATCAAGGAGCCGGCCATGCAAGTATTATACTTATCTCTATAACCTTATGAACTGACTTGAGTCAACAGTTTTGTAACCCTGGAGTAATACGAGCATGTTTATTATATTAATATTATTGAAGTTGTATCAGGTTTACAAATTGTGGACTCAAGTCAAGGCCCTGCTCCAAATCAGATACAATTTAACAGTTGCCAGATTTGGAGAGCAAATAGAAAAGTGTATGTTTTGAAAGATCTATACAGTGGTTATTCATTAATTACTCAGAAGATAATTCAACATTGCCTGTAGCATAATTAAATGCTTTTACTCTACAGTGATCCTCTTTTCCATAGCTATAACCTTTTTGCCTCTTCGTTATCATCATCAGTCTTTTATCATCCATTATTGGACATAAACATTCCTCAGGATTCACCACACTTCTCTATCATGAGCCTCATGGAGCCAATATTTTCTGAACTTATCCGTCTTAATTTGTCTTGCCATCTTATATTCTGCCAGCCTCGGTTTTGGATGCGATCTCATTGGATCCATATTGTGAATCGTGATGTCCTTTGGTTGTCTGCCATTCTTGCAAAATGACCAGCCCATTGCCATTTGAGTTTCCAAATGGATTCTATGATATTTCACACTCCTGTTTTTCTCCCTAATATACTGTGCTGTTTTTTGATCTCTTCATCTGATGTTGAGCATGATTGTTGCCTGTGTATGTTGCATGGTTTTCAGTTTGCAGGTCTGTCTCTTAGTAAGGTTCCATGTTTCAGCTCCCTAAGAGACAAACGGGAGGATTCATTGGTTGTTTACCCTTCTTTCCAGGACTACTCCAGCATAAATATGAGATATCCAAAGAATGCCTTTCATTGGATTATTTATACTCATCTCTGCAATATCAAAGATCTAGAGAAATACATACACACCAATAAGTAAGGCCAAACTTGTTCAATGATTTTTTAAAATTAGATTCAAACTCATTAGATCATATCAGTACTGATACATAATTTGTGTCTGTTTCTTTTGTTATAAGAGATTACACACACACACACACACACATATCTATATACTGTTATATGTACTAGCAGTACCAATGGATATTCAGCATTTTGAAGAAATTTTCAACTTGATCAAAAAGATAATTCAATATTTAACTCAATAAGTATAGAATTTGATACGTCCTCAGAAGTTGATCCATGTCTTTCTACCCAACTGTCTTCCTTCCAACATCTCCCTCCACCTTCCCAACTTCTCTATCTCCACCCTCTTCTCTGTATTTATTTTCTCTTTCTTTTTTCCATGACCTGGTCTCACCTCCAACCACTCTGTTTGTTACTCTATTCCTACCCATCTCCCATTTTATCTCTCTCTCTCTCTTTCTCTCACTGTTTCTGTCACTGTTTCTCATCTTTTTTCCCCACTTGCTATATCTTCTTTTCCTCTCTACCCATCTCTCCCCCTTCTCTTTTTGACCCCCCCTGTTTTTTGCTGAGTCTCTCTCTCTCTCTCTCTCTTTCCACTCTTTTGCCCTCAATCAATGTCTGTCTCCAGTAGAAGCATCAGTATTGTAGATGCAATTATATTGTTGTAAAGTTCATTCATAACAGGATTTTATTCAAACTTTGTTCGCTTGATTCTTTCTTTCCTTGATGTCTTCTCTTAGTCTTTTTCGTTCTTTGTTTTCCACAATATAATCATTTCTTCTTTATTTCCCATTCACTTCTCTCTTTCTTTCATTTTCCCTTCACTATAATTCTTCTTCAGCTTTTATTTCATTTTCACTCTTAGCAGAGAACTTAGTTTTAATTTTTCACTTTTTAAATTCAGTGTTAGCCGTTTCAAAAGCCCACTTGAGCCGTCTGCATGACAATGGAATGTGCTTTTAAAATTTTTCTCTCTCTTCTTATTCTCTTTTTAAACTATCAAAGGTTGACTCTCGAAGGATTAAGAATGAATATACAGGTGGTGGCAGTTACCTGCATTAAGTTTGTTGAGTCTCTCACACACATCAAACAAATAGCATCTAAACTTCCAACAATTGTATAAGTGGAGTGAAAGAGAACAAAGCTTCCTATGCAGGAGAGACACGACTTTGGGCAGTGGTTGCAGGAGAGAATCTTGCAGCTGGAGGGAGCTCCCGCCTTGCAATACCACCTTCTTTCATTTACTTTTGCTCAGCACATGGTTTCAGCATGGGAGGTTTGCTCGGTAGACCTTGAGTCGCCATATGTTCCTGACGACTGCCTCTTTTGTCCACTGTTTGGGGTCAATGTCGCACGAAATGGAGATCTTTTCCCGGAGAGTTCCAGTACCTTTCCTGTGGACCCCGCTTCTTCCTTCCTTTTTTCTTCCTTACTTCCTTTCTTCTTTCATAGAAACAGACCATGGCATCTGAGACTTATAACATTATCGATTCACCTCTCCTCCCTCTCTTTCTTTCTTACTATATTTGTTCTATCTCTTTTTTTCCTACTCTCTTTTTGAACTGCCTAAAGTGTGACATAAATGATAGAGTAGTAAAATATAGGTAGGGTTGGTTGTGAATATATATTCTAGGATAAATTTTTTTCTTCTTCTTTGTTGTTGTAGCTTTACTTCCTGACAAAGCTGACAGATAGAAGGTATCCAGTCATGTCAGCCAGCCTGGTTGAGATACTTCAGAGGGGATAAGATATTATAGGTCTTTCTAAATATAGGCCTGACAGTCGAGGACTAAATTTCTTGCTTCCTTCATTCAGTTCTATTCATCTAGTATTATTTGGAGGCCATGATGATTCTCTGCAAGCAAGACAATGTCAGCAAACCCTGAGCTTACCTAATTAATGCCATTTATTCTGATTTTTTTATCTTTTCAGTCTAGATCATCTCAAGGTAGGTAGTGAATAGTTTTGTTGAGGTGGTATCTACTTGTCTTACCCTTTTTTTGAGCTGGAAGGGCATGGAGTCTTTATGTAATCTAATGAAGGAACTGTTGAATCAGGATCTCCGCCTTGTTTTATTGTAGCATTTTTATGGATTTTTACAGAGTTGAAGGATTTCTTGAAGTCAACAAACACTGCAGTGAAAGGCATTTTTTATTCTGCTGCTTTCTCTTTTAGTTGGTTTACCAAATGGAGATGGTCATTGGTCAAGTGGCTTCTCCTTAAGCTAGCCTGTTCCCGTGGTTGATTTTTATTTTAGTGATTTGTTTGGTGATCACTTAGATGAAAAGTTTGTAGATGCAGTTGAGTAGGCTTATTGGCCTGCAGCTACGTAGATCTTTCATATTTCTTTTATAAAACAACATTATGATTGCTGTGTTCCAATCTTCTGTGACTTTACTCTGAAGGATAAGTTGAATAGGATAAGAACAAGAAAATCCTATTAGTCCTAAAAGAAGAGTATGCAAACAATGCATCTTCCCAAATGTCCCCTATGAAGCTGAAACATGAAACCTTACCAAGAGACAGACCCACAAACTGAGAATCATGTTATGTGCACAGGCAACAATCATGCTCAACATCACATTCAGAGATCAGAAGATAGCACAGTATATTAGGGGGAAAACAAGAGTGCAAGACATTATAAAATCCATTTGGAAAGTCAAATGGTAATGGGCTGGTCATTTTGCAAGAATGGCTGACAACTGCTGGTCATCACAACTAACAACATGGATTCTCAGAGATCATATGCAAAATTGTGGCTGACTTAATATTAGATAGCCTGACAAACTAAACAAGTTCAGAAAGTACTGGCTCTGTGATGCCCATGGTGGAGAGGTCTGCCGAATCTTGGGTACGATCTATGTCCAATTATGGCTGATGATGATGACTATTGAGATTATTAATTTATTACACTATTTACATGTTCATTTGTATGTATAAATTATTTAGGATATAATCAATACATTACACATTATTATTTACTCAGTCATTATAAAGGTTTCAGGGGTCAGGTTTTTTTTAATTTGAAACCATTTACTGAACTCCCATAGGTTTACTTATTCACTCAACAAAATTTTCATTTGACAAGTCATTCCATAGAACAGATTGTCCTTGTTAAGAGTGGTACCACTGTAAATATAAAACATATACTCCACCGTACAATCATGTTATCATTTCAATAACTTTCATCAATATAATTGACTGTGATTACAGCATATTCAGTTCTCTTCTGGTATGTTACACGGAAATTGAAAAAGTTTACTGTACTATTTACATGGATTCTGCAAGTCAGCATTGAAAATACTCTACAATTTTTCAAATTCTGGCAGACTTATCAGTTAATATATTTGGAGATTTTCCGCATTACTTCCAATAATGTGTCAGTGTTAGCAAGTAGTGTGGTTATGCTTACTATGGCATCAGTCGTCTCTGCCTTGGCTTCATGCATTCTCTTGTCTCAGTGTACGATACAATGAGCACTCAAAGTATTGTCACTTATTTCACCATGCTTGCTTATTGCACCTAGTATTCCAAAACGATCACTCGTTTATTACTGACCAGTCTCGATATTACTCAACTTTGATGTACGAGAATCTGTCACTGATATATTCAAATAAAGTTAACTCACTAGTATTTAAGATTAGTTTCGAAATTGAGGAAAATCTTGATAGATTTTTAGAACAAGTTTACTCAGCCATTTTGAATCCTGCAATCAATAGAGCAGCCCCCAGCTATACCAACAATTGAGGCTAGACAGAGGTCAGGTGTTTTGTAAGAAGAACAAGAAACATTAAACTTGAATATTCATTACTCAAATTGGAGGATTTGACCCTTTGCTGTTTTGAGGGTGGGTGGGATTGGGAGGACGTACAATGTCATTGGGAGTGCTGGCCCCTGTTAGCCTCTCTGGAGAATTATCATTTGTAATCAGAAAGAGTTTATAATGTTCCATCATATCTTACCAAATATGCAATGAATGTACCTGAAAGAAGAAAATACATCCACACTCTATAAATATATACATACAGAGGAAACCGTTTATTATGATTACAGACATCAAAATCAGTCAGTCTTGAATAATTCAATTTAAAAGAATTAGAATTAATGAAGAAAAATCATGATATTTTTTTAAAAAGTTTAAGGCAATAGATTTAGGACCATATCAATGAATTTATGATAATGAATGTAAATCCATCATCATCATCATCATCATCATCATCACCACCACCACCACCACCATCATCATCATCATCAGTCTTTTAACATCTGTAGTTGGACATAGACCTTCCCCAGGATTCGCCACACTTCTCACTCATATATATATATATATATATATATATATATATATATATATATATATATATATATATATATATATATATATATATATATATATATATATATATATATATATATATATATATATATATATATATATATATAGTCTAGCAAGCTTTACAGCTTTAAACACTGAATAATTAAAAAAGTTTTTCAAAAATGTTTTTTCCCAATTTATGTAATTTTCTTCATTGTTTTATCCCCTGTTTCACATATACTTTGTTATTATTGTACAATGTATACATTTCTATATATACATAAATAGATAGATGGATATTTACAATTCTTGGTCTAACTGATCAGTTGAGCAGACATACTGTCAATTAACCTCCAGTGTAAGCCAACAATTACTACCAGTTGGGGGAGAAATAGAGAATAAAAAACAATAAAATGTGTTGGTATTCTGAAAATTCAAATGGATCGGCGGACAAATGTTTTTGCCCCGTCTTTATATGCCATTTGGGTTTTGCTTTTATTGTGTGTCTATCTATACACTATTTTGAAATATTGAGCCAAATCTCAATAAATGAAGCAACAGTTAAAATCAGTATATATATATATATATATATATATATATATATATATATATATATATATATATATATATATATATATATGTATATATGTATACATATAAATATATATATATATATATATATATATATATATATATACATATAAATATATATATATATATATATATATACATATATATATATATATACATACATACATATATATATATATATATATATATATATATATATATATATATATATATATATGTATATATATATATATATAGCCATGTTTAAAAAAATGAATATGGAGTTAAAAATGATGTCAATAAACAATACACATAAAACCTTATATAAAATAACAAACTACATGTATGGCTTAAACTATATAATAAAGGGAGTTGGTTTTTGATCAATACTGCTAAGGTGCGATGTTAATCTAACTGTTTTGATTTTAAAATCTCCAAAACAGTTACATGGTAAACATCTGACTACCTTAATAAGAGAAAATCAACACATAGTACCATAATAACAAAGTATAGGGGAAACAGGGAAAAAAACACTTCGGAAGATTACATAAATTGCGTTGACAGATATTGGGAAATGGGTGTCTGAAGTGACACAAAAAAATCTATAGAGAAAGTTTTTTGATGTTTAGTGTTGAAAGCTGTAAAGCTTCTTAGATCATATATATATATATATATATATATATATATATATATATATGTTGTTTTTTTTTTAGGGTTAAGTTATAAATGCATGAAGAGTACTCGCTACTGAGGATAGAGCATATATAAATAGGTTATATATAATACTAAATAATATTTATGTATAGATATAGGTAGCATACAGAGAACATCTTTCCTGGAGTTGTAGATTACCTGACAATAGCAACACTTGCATGAAATGCAGACTTTCTGCAAAGAACTGAATTTTCAATGTATACCTATTTATATACGCTCTATTCCTAATAAGAAGCATCCTTCACGTATAGATATTTTTAAAATATTTATTCACATATATATACATACGTACGTACACACATGTGTATCCATAATCTCTCTCACTCTCTCTCAATATACATATGTACATGTACATAGTACATATAGTGCAGATCAGGTTTGCAATATAGCATAATATGATGTAATATAAAGCAATGTCTGATATGTGATGGATTTATTCCATTGAGTGCTCAATACATTCAACTTTATACTTTGAGAGTCAAGTTGTTATAGAGTAGAGCTGGAAATATAATAGGAAGTGGATTTGCCACAGAATTTAGTTCATGTTTCTGCCCTTTCTGGGGCTCATCAGGTGAATCTGATGAGGCCTAGAGAGGGCAGAAACATAAACTTGTTTGTGTAGCAAATCCACTTCCTATTATATATATATATATATATATATATATATATATATATATATATAAACAATTTTTACTGTACTTACCAACCCATAATATACATATGTATTTCATGAGGAAACGTGTGGAAGAATCGATTTAGAACATTTCATCATCATCATATTTACAAACAAAACAGAAAAAAAAGTTTTTTAGCCCTGTCTTTTAGCTGAAAAAAGGTATCAATCCAAAATTGACCTTGGAGATCAGTATCACCTTTCTTATTATTTTTCCCTTCTCAAGTTAATGCAACATACCTTTTTACTTCCTAGAATGTAATTGTTTGGCTGGAATATGGCTAGAAAAAGCCATCCTCAGGTGGCTTTCAATGATCTTGGGGATCAGTATCACCTATCCTATTGAATATCTCTCCTACCACTTTTGAAGTTGACATTTTTTGTCCTTCACTTGATGTCATACTAGAAACTGTTTCTATTTGCTAGAAACGATCAGAAATAACTTCTGATAACCTCAGATAATCCCTTAGGTCTACCTCACATAACTTATATCACAACTTAATGTCTTGTGAATCTTAATGCCCAAAATTTGAACAATGTTGTTTCAGCCTGATAGTGGAACAAATAAGCAAGCAAACAAGTAGAAAGCTCAGATACTACTGTATATATATATATATATATATATATATATATATATATATATATATATACTACAGAATGTTCATGTCACATGGTTTAACTACCCAGGTCATACTATCAGAATACTCACATAAAGGGGCATTAGACCCCAATACCCAGCTCAATCATCAATCAGGAAAAGGGAACTTGTCAAACCTACAATCTGGTAACCATGCTTCTATACATGTCACCTTGGTGGACAATATTATTCAAACCCTTAATTTAAAGGGCAGGGTTGACTGTGCACACGTTTTACTTCACCTAAAAACTCCATTACACTAACCTTTGGGCTATTCATGTACAGGACCTGCTAATTTATGACCTTAAAAGATGTGAAAAACCCTCACAGATCTCCATTCCTGGGACTAAGTCATCATCATACATATTCATATATTTCTCATGACTACAGCAGCCGCACCTCCAGCAAAGCCTTCCTCAGACAATAACCCTGAAGTCTGGCATGGTTCCAGGGATTGGATGTAATTACCACTGACCCATGATGCTCCAGCAATACCTCACAATATTACCAGTCTATATTGGTTTTCTGTCACAGGGTAGCAATTCTAAATCCATGCCTGAACTCGGAACCACTTTGAATATTTCCTCTTTTCTAATCTAGACATTTCAAATTCATCCATGTATACCAAAGCTGAGACGGTGATAAAAACTTCAACATCCTATTTCACTACAAAATATATTTATTATCCAGCCAAGTCTTTTATATTTTCTCTCGTAGATTTCCATACTTTTTCAGTTTCTGCACATGAGCCCATTCAACATTTTGATAAAAAGAAACCATTAACTCAATGATGTGAACCTTTTGTGAATTAACTGTCAAGATACACAAAAACAGGCTGGATGTTAAAATCTGCTGCGGAGGTGGGGCATAAAATTCTATCTAAATCTATTTCTTTCTCTCAAATCTTTTATATCCATTGAACAATCTCATATGGTTAGTATTCTTTTTCATAACTGCTACCTTGGATTGATAAAAAAGAAAGGGATCCAGGTTTTCCAATTTAGATATTTTTGTCAATTCTTTCAATCTGGGAATCACTCCTAAATTCGAGAATTAAAAGGTATACATCTAAATTGGCAACACTGGATTCCCAAACTCAAAAAAAAAAGACCCTAAATCAGCAACACTGAACTCTCAAACTTGAGAAATTCAAGAAATAAACTGAATCGGCAACACTGGACTCCAGAACTCAAAAAATTAGAGAAAAAAAAAACATTAATTGGCAACACTGAACTTCCGAACTTGAGAAATTGAAAAAAAAACCCAAAAACGGCAATACTGGACTCCTGAACTTGAGAAATTGAAGGAATGAAATAAACCGGCAACACTGGACTACAAAACTTGGGAAAAAAAAAAAGCATACAAATTGGCGATGCTCGACTCTCAAATTCAAGAAATAAAAATGAATAAAAAAAAAAACAGCTGAATTGGCAATGCTGCTGACAGCAGTTTACAGGAATTGATTTATTTATCGGTCTGACATTTACACCATTGTCGACACAGGCATCCGATTTTAGTGTGATGGATTCACATTCTATTGAGACAAGTGAAACACAACTGCAATATCATTGTGCATTTGTGGATGGTCCAAGATTATTAACAGCCTCTGATATGTTGTTGTTTTCTGATTTTTCTTCCGTTTCAAGACATCTCAGAAGAATCACTTATTTGGTTGTAACGTTGTAACAACTGTGTGGTGTTGCATTGCCGAGAGAAAACGCTCTGTAAATCAGGCAACCAACCTTTATACTTCTGGGTGCCTGGTCTTTTTTAACAGACACTGATATTTCCTTAAGTCAACTGAACTTTCCTAGAAGTCTATGATTCTATACAACTTCTGCAATAAAAACAGTAGAGGTGCCTTCATTATATATATATATATATATATATATTTTTATGGTAGATACATAGACGACATTTTTTTTCATAGATACAGGCAAAAAAGCAAAACTAGATAATTTCTTTATACATATAGACTCGGCAAATGACTCTATTAAGTTTGACTTCACGACATCCACTGACTCCATAGCCTTCTTAGACACCCGCATATACATAAATGACAACAGAAACCTCCTAACTACCCTCTACACTAAACCCACGGACACCCACAATTACCTCCACTCTAAATCAGCCCATCCCCAACACTTAAAAAGAAGCCTACCATTTTCACAAGCCCTTAGAATTAGAAGAATTTGCTCTACTAATAGTGAACTTAACAGACACAAACATAACCTAATACAATACTTCACCCGACGAGGTTATCCGCTAGATGAGACTAAAAACCAAATAAAAAAAGCAACTGGAATACCCAGAGATGAAACCCTTATACTGTCCCACAATAACAAACCTAACCGCATACCCCTTATAACAACCTTCAACAACACACTCCCACCCTTAGCACACATCATCAATAAGAGATGGAACATTCTCACGATCAAAACAGATCTAAGAGAAACATTCACAGACCCATGTGTCATCACCTACCGCAGACCCAAAAACATCAGAGATATGATTAGTAGCATTAATATCGTTAACAATAAAGTCGTACACAAAAATACACTTAGAACAATTAAATTCTGCACACCTTGCGACATAAGAAACAGTCTATGTTGCAACCACCTCAAGTACACCAACACATTCACCAGCACTACAACAAAAGAGAGTTACAATATATATCACAATACCAACTACCGCAGTAAGAACATTATATACCTTCTAGAGTGCAATAGATGTAAGTTACAGTACATAGGCAAGTCCGAGTGGCAATTTAATATTAGACTCAACAATTATAGACATAGGATTAAGTCAAAAAATAATCGTAGCCCACTTCCCGTAGAACTACACACCTGACCATAATTTTGCCACTGACGCTAGCTTTACCATCATAGAAAAAATAGAAAAAACTACTCCAATTGACATAAATAAAGTTCTAGAGAAACACAAAGATATGTGGATCAACAAACTTAAAACCCTATATCCTAATGGATTAAATACTAAACTGAACAACCCTAATCACACAGAACCCTAATACACAAAACTCCTACCGTTAATATCCTCACACCAACATCTAAGACACATTCAATAATGGAAGCTTCAAAGTCATCCAGACCCATAGGAAAAACTTCACCTTAGCCAGTTATAACCCTTGTCCAAATCATAGCCAAAACATTTTCAATAACTTATAAGGTTGATACCTATGTAGCTCCTTGACTTCACCACTCCTCCATTTACACTACCCCTAACATACCAAAAAATCTAACTCCACATCACTCCCTCATACCTTGACACACTCTGCCCTCCCCAAGACCAACTGCTGCTGCTTAACCAAAGACCTGATACCTTACTGGACATTCTCCCACTCAGCAGGAGGCCTCCAGCAGCCCTGACAACACAATTTACCCACAATGCATAGCTCCTGATATTGGACTCTGGTTCCACATGGGAAATTTTAATACACACTCACACAGCACACATCACTGATGATGGGAAAAATCCCGAAACATGAATGGACAATTTACTTATAAGGATTAATAAATCTTACCTCCAAACACCTCACTCCTGAGTCTGTCTCACTCTCTACAGTACACATTATATATATATATATATATATACATATATATACATTATTGTGTCATCCACAGACTGCTGTTTTGTTGTATTACAACTCTTAAGTGTGGCCATAGACTATCCATTATCCAATCCAGTACCACAAGGTAGGATTGAAACCTTTGCTTCAGACCTGGAGGCCAGTATCCACGGAACTGGACGATCAGTGAGGTTGATTATAAGTGATACATTTATTTAGCATGTATATTCCCCATCCACCATGGTTCTCTATTCCAATGGAAGAGCATTATGGATTATAAATGGTGTTGATATATCACTCGGCCAATTAAAGAAAATGAGGCTGCTACAGGAATCAAACCTGCCACCGATAGGGTAGCCGCTTCAACCTAGCAATGGTCTTATCCTTAATCTGAACAGCTGCCGGTAATGCAAAGGCGGAAATAATTACTTTCAATCAAAATTCTCATCTAGTTTATTCTTGGTCTATTCACTTCTTTCAACATGACATGGTTGATATATCACTCGCCCTAGACAACATATATAGAATAAATAATTAAATTTTATCAATCTAATTAAATCAACAATAAACAATTTTCTTCAATTGTTTATTCTATTTACGTTGTCTAGTGTGAGTGATACATTAACCGTGTAACAACGCGAGATCATCTCAAATGAGTTTCTATATAATATAATGCTATTTATAATTCATTCAGACAGACCAAGTAAGTTGATTTCCTAATACATATATGTATATATATATATATATATATATAAAAACTAGCTAGAGTAAAGTTCTGGTCTGAATCAGACTTGAAACAACTTATATGCAACCCGAAATGGAGTTTTTGTGACCGGCAAAATACCCAAGAGACAGATACTTTACTTTTCACTTCATGTTTAATCTTTATATTTCAAAATGTTTGCAATACAAAAAGTACATGCATATATACACACACACACATATATATATATATATATATATATATATATATATATATATATATATATATATATATATATATATATATGATTCCTACCTTTAATTGTTTATTCTATTTACACAGTCCAGGCCAATTGATACATTAATAAATGATACCATTTATAATTATTTCTGTTGGATTATACATCCATTTCTTAAGAATATAACTGTCTGTATCAAGAAACAAATAGATTAGATATGAACAGTGAGTGAACAATGTAAGAATTTGGACACACGACAGTTATTTAGACCTTTGCCTCACTGGCTGTCTGTTTAATTCAATGATTAAGAATGACACTATGTTGAAGTGGCTACCAATAAATTGCGAGTTTGATTCCTGCTGCAGCCCCATTTTCTTTAATTGTTTTTTTTTCTATTTATGCTGTCTAGGTTGAGTGACACATTCTTTGAGTAATAAGGAGAAGTCATTTCAAATAGAGTTTCAAAGAAATATAACACATTTATAATTATATATATATATATATATATATATATATATATTTATTTATATATATATATACTATATATATATGTGTGTGTGTGAATTCATCTTGATCAGTTTTTGATATCAATAATGCAAAAACTGTTTTGCATGTTGGCTAGTCATTTATGAGAAGGATCGAATGGAAGTGGGACCAGCTGTTATTTTATTGATTCAAATAAACAGAAATGGTAGAATATTACACTTGTGTACATTGTGACTCCCTAAGGTGGGCTACACAATTATTTTGAAGCTAAATGTGAATACAGTTATTTTGAAACAAAGTATTACTATTATTATTATATAATGTCGCCTTCCAGAAGTGATTTTTTTATTCTGACGCAAAACATACAGTGTATTTATATGTATTCAAGTCAGTTTCCCTAACATGATGTTCCAAAACATTTCGACTTGGATACACACCTATATGCATATATACTTAGCAGATACTGTTATATTCTAAACTCAGTAAATGTCTATACTAAACAGACTGAAAACTAATACTAGCCTCCCAGTAGAATGGAAGATGTATATTAATATTCTGGACATGTATTGTAAAGGTGACTTTGTGGTACTTATCAATTCTCAGCATGATTTATGCATGAATTGAGTCAAGTGTACAGAATTTTTCATAATTTCACGAGAATAAGCATTGTCTCAGATTATGAGAGACATTGATTTTTAACCTTGAGTCAACTTTAGCTGTGTCTCATAAATACGTCTTCTTTGGTCAACTATTTTTTTCTCATATAAACAGAAGAAAAAAGGTTTAAAAGCCAAATGCTGATTTTCAAAGCAGTCCTTCTTCATTTGGGAGATTGGTGTAACACAATCGCCCCTTCTCCATTCACCTCCTAGTGGCACTGTATCAAAACTATGCTGAACTTAGCAAACATCTATAGAAATAAAGGGATTAGAATAATAAGTACATTCAAGAAGCTAACGAGCATATGAGTATCCATATATTTAAGAGTTCTGAGAAAAATTAAGCTTGGTTGGTGACATGATTGAATTTATATTTGAGCTCATTGGTCGACCAAATAGTTAATTGATTTGGAAGATTAAGTATTGGATAATCAGTTGTATACTGTAATATCGTACAGCTAATTCCTAATCACAAAGGATTTGGATGTGTACAAGAATTCTCATTATCATTATTAATTTTTGACTGGTTCTTTCATTTTAATTTCAGTTACTGTTTATTGCAATTATACACTGACCTTCATTCTACAATTGTCAGTAACCAGCACAGATTGGAAATAAAGAATAAGCTTCACCAGAGATTTGAACTTACGTCCCTTTTTTCTTGAGAAGCCTGTACAAGTATAAGAGCTGCTCTATCCTCTGATCTACAAGCACACTATCTATGAATAGATGTAAGATGACAGTTGTGATAAAAAGCAGCTGAAATGAGGATTGAAGAAATATGACAAAAGTTAATAATAATTGTCGATGCTTCATCGAATGGAAAAAATTTCGAGAGTTCTCATGAATATTTTCTTCTGTGGTATGACAAATCTGGAGATTCAAATAAAAAAATATTTCTCTCCCACAGCAACTGCTACATAAATAACGTACTTATAAGATACGCCACCTGATGGTCTGTGTTTTTTGTCTGGGAAATTTGTCAGAAGAGATGAATACTAAATGCTAATTATTGAGTAATCTCCCTTATTTATCTCTTTTTTTTTTTTTTTTCTACAAATAATTCCAGTTCATTCTGGTTGAGAATAAGCAAGAAAATGTAGAGCAACATAATGATTTTGATATATTTCAAGTACAGTGCAATTGTAAAATTACTTAAATGCTACAGCCATTTTTCGACGGCACGGGTGAACTAGTATGATGTATAATAAAGAAAACACTTAATTGATATAATTATTTTCAAATTGGTTCTTAATTTAAGATGGTTTGCATTTTGTTATTGGATAACAATGCCAAATATAAGAAAAAAAAAGAAAATCCTGGTACACTCATCTTCCAAGCGTTCAAGGCCAGCTTGCATAGAAAATCTGCATTCAAATTCCTAACATTTTTATTTGCAAACAAACATTAGGAGAAAAAGTTATGGAAATTATATGTGAACAGCGGACTGAAAATGTAAACACATTAGAAGACAAACAATAATTGAATATTGTATGTAAACAGTGATTTTAAGAAGCTAACAAACAGAGGAGGAAAAATGATTGAAAATGGTTTGTGGACAGTAACTCTCAGGAAACAAATAAACATTAGAATAGAAATGAATGTTTGAAAATTGTATAGTCGGTGATTTGGAGAAAGGGAATGAGCATTAGAAAATAAATAAATGATTGGAAATTGGAAATAGTGATTTTGATGAGTGGACAAAGCTCTGAAGAGAAGTAAATGCAGTGCGGGATTTGGATATAAGCAGAGTATGCTACAGTTTAAGTCCTCACGATCTGCAGGGGCATAAAAAAATTTCAGAATTTGAAAAGCATATTTGTTTTCATGTTGTGTGAGACATTGTGGCATGATTTTTTTTATTCATCAAATAGCCTGCCAGCTTGATATAGCTTAGGGCCTCACCAAGTCTAAATACGACAATGAATAATTTTTTTTGAAATTGTACATTGACAGAGCTTAAAGGACGGAACAAAGCTTTGGAAGTTTAATGAATGATTGCAAATTGTATATAGGATAGTGATATTAGAATGGAAACAGACTGCGATTTTAAGAGGCTAACAATGACATATAAAAGACAAATAAATGAGTAAGAATCTCAAATAGATGATAATTTGTAGAAGTAAATAAATATTATAAAAGCATGAATGTCTGAAATTGTAAATAGACAGGCATTTGAAGAGACGCAACGAGAGCTCCAAAAGCTATAAGCAGAATCTAAACATGATGTGTAAGGGCTGTCTCTGAGCTCATTTTTATATGACCCTGTTGATTCTGCAGAAATGATCTCGTGAAGATTAGGAACCATTGCCTTTTGAAAATCCATGAGTTACTAAACATACAGAAGCATTATTGTTAGCAAACTGAAAACTGTAAATTTTGTGTAAACCAAACCATTAAAAGAGTAGAATAGCTAGCTGGGGGTTTTGAATACTTTGGGAAAATGGTTAATGTGAATGATGGCTTAGGTCATATACTATAGATATTTCTTTTCTTTACATATCAGCTTTTGGCATTCTCAACCAGCTTGTGCAGTTTATGTACGACTTGTATTTCTTCAAGCAACAAATTTGTTAACTTGAGACACTGGGGACATGGGCCTATATAAATTTATGTTAGTAAAACTATGTAGATTTTTGGATCTTGCAGGAAAAAAAGAACAGAAAGAAAATTATATTGTAAAACAGCCAGATTTATCTTGCGACATTTTATTTATTTTTTTCTTCAGATACAAAAGAGATTCCTTTTTCAGATTCTTTCTCCATTGATTCCGACGTTTTTTATTTATTCATTTTTGGTGAGTCTGTTTGTATTAATGCCAGGAGATTTATGATTCTTTGCATAATTTGAGCAAGGAACAAGTGCTGGGACAAAATAGACACTTCAGTAATGTTTGGGTTCACACCAGAATAAGACTTTGGTATTTTGAGAGTTTAAAAAATGTTAGCAAAACACAATGTATTCTGATTTTGCTTGATCTGTATAAGGATTGGCTATTGTGGTTACTTCGGGTAGATTACTGTATTTATTCATACTGAATGCAATTTTGTGTATGATGCAACCTGTAAATTTATTTGTAAAAAGCTTGGGTATATTTTGCTTTCATATACAATCAGATTTCTTGTTTGCTTTGACCCCTTATCTTTATAGGTAAAAAGTCAGTGTGTTTATCTATACATCAGAGATAACTGTGCGTGTATTTGAATATCATAGCTAACTCAAACCTGAAAAATAATAACAATATTTATCTATATGGATACATATATATTCATTGACATAGCTTATGCAATGCTCTTCCATAGGAATAGAGCACTCTGGTGGATGAGGAATTTCTGTGTAAATGAATATATTGCTTAAATTCAGCCTTACTGACCGACCAGTTCTATAGTCCAAAGGTGGGATATCGGCATCCGGGTCCAAAGTGAAGGTTTCAATCCTGCCTTGCGGTACTGGATGGGATAATGGAAAGTCTATAGCCACATTGAAGAGATGTAATACATCGAAACAGCTGTGTGTGGATGACACAATAATATATATATATATACATATATATATATATATATATATATATATATATATATATATATATATATATACATACATACATATATATATTCACTGACATATATACATATATATATATATATATATATACATTAACATTCCTATACATATAGGTATATATTGTTGTGATTTTTTGAGGGTTAAGTTATATATGAGTGAATAATGGCCAATATAATAGATAGAGCATATGTAAATAGATATACACTAATTGCACCAGCATGAAACTCAGAGTCATCATGAAGCACTGATCTATCTGTGTACATGTATCTATGTATCTATCTATATATTTATCATCATCATAATCATCATCATCAGCTGTTACGTCCACTACTGAACAAAGGCCATTCCTACTTCTTTCAATAACGATCGTCATTGTGCTAATCTCTGTCATAGCTTACTATCAAACTTTCTTATCCCATCTCTACACCTTGTATTTGGTCTTTTCCCTACTGTGTTCACCATCCCACGGGCACCAATGAGTTAACCTTTTGCTTTATCAATTGTCACTTCTGCTCTCTATGTGCCCTGCCCATCTCCATTTTTGTTGGATAATTACTTGTATAATATCCTTTACCCTGATTCTCTCTTGGATTGATGCTGATTTTTTTCCATCTTTAAGAATAATTCCTAACATTGCTCTTCCCATTGCCCTCTGTGCTATTCTAAGTTTGTTTGCAAATGTTTTTTGTGAATTTTCAAATTTTGCACTGGATAGCTGGTATTATTCATTGAGTGTATATTCTACATTTTAAGCATATTGGCAATCTGCTCTTAAATATGTCTCTATTTATACCAAATGCTTTCTAGCTGATAGTTGTGCACCATCTTATTTTATATCAATGGTCTTTTCCTAGCTTTATCACTGAACTTAGGTAAATATATTCCTTGGCTTCTTGTAAGGCTTTACTGTCTATTCTTACAAGTTTTTTTTGGGGAAGGGGGTCTCCTTGAGCATTACTTTTGTCTCTAACTCTATTTTTTTGGCTTTTTCTATTTAGAACACTTAACATATTCTGTAGATCCTCTGAAATTTCCGATATTAATGCATTAAATTTGTATGCACATGTACATTCAAGGTGCATCATAGAATTTCAATGGGTCTTCTTTATGCGAATTGATGAATGAAGACAGTTTATAAAATCCACATTACATTTTGATTCTTTTTCAAGCACTCAATGGCAGGCCTTGAGCAAGAACGCCTTTGTCCAGATAAATTTCTTGTGAAAAGATGTGAGATATTCAAGTAAATTGAATTCTATCCCCTATTTCTTAAATCTAATTGCCCCAATGGTTGAGTGTAACATGATGCATTATTGCTTGATGAGGGATGAACTGTTGCTGTGAAGAAAGAGTAATACAATTTTCTCTACAAACAGGTACCAAATATACTGATATAACAAATATATATCATCTCTCCTTCACTGACATTATATCTCTGTCTTACTCTGTTCGAATCTGTCACTAACTATTTATATCAATGTTCATATTTATTTATCTCAGGCTATGCATAGCTATGTTCACATTTATTTATCAATCTGGGACAATTCATATCAGTCTATGTTTATTCATACTGTTTATCTATTCAGCTATCTCAGACAATTCGCATTTATGCCTATTCATATCTCATCATCATCATCATCATCAGCAGCAGCAGCCTTTTAGCATCCGTCAATGGACATAGACCTTCTCCATGATTCACCAGACTTCTCCATCACAGGCATCGTGGAGCCAGTACTTTTTGAAATTATCTAACTTGTCATGCCAGCTTATTTTCTCTTGGCCACAATTTTGCATATGATCTCTAGGGATCTGCATTGTGAGCTGTGATATCCAGCGGTTGTCTGGCATCCTTGCGACATGTCCAGCCTATTGCCAGTTGAGTTTTCTGACTGTTTCTATATCTTTAACTCCTATCTTTTCTTTAAGATACTGTGCTGTCTTCAGATCTCTCCCAGATTCTTTCTTGTCTGGATGGGATGATCTATTTGAATTTCAGAACCCTAGCACATTTTATTGTTTTTTATTCTCTATAACTCCTGAACTCGGTGAATTATCATACTAGTAGCAATTCAGGGCTTCCACTGGAGGTAAATTGACAGTAAGTCTCCCCAATTCTCTTGCACTCTCCTTGGTGTTCTTGCTGTTTTCTGTAATGCTGTCATCTGGATTGTTTCTATTCTTCCAATGTTTTTGCTAGACTCTTTGGTTCTCTTTCAAACATTCCAACAATGATGGGGGCAACTGTCACCTTCATGTTCCCCAATTATTCCAGTAAGGTCTAGATATTTATCCAGGTTTCATGTTCCTTTAGTTTTATTCTGTAATTTGCTGGAAGAGCGTAATCCACAATTGGAAAAGTTTTCCTACTCTCTATTCATGATAATTAGATTAGGTCCTCTGGCTTGAATCGGATAATCTATTCAAAATTTAAAAGTCCCAGAAGATTTTATGTTTCTCATTCTTTAGGACAGCTTCTAAATTGCGCTTATAACAAAGATTTTTATGGTCAAATCTTGACCATTTGCACAATTCTCAGTCCATTACCCTCTCCATCCAGTCATGCCTATTTTTGGATTCTTCCACGGCCAATTTGCTGTGTTTGCTTATTATATGATTGATAGTCTCATAACTATCTTCAAACAGATTGCATTTGCTATTCATTGTATTTCAACTATGTTGGTTTATATATGTTTGGTTCTTAAGCTGTTATTCTGCAATGCCATTATCAAGGATTTGGTTTATCAGTTCAGATGTGATTTTTTGCACAAATCTCCCTGTTGCCTCATTTGCTATTCCTTCAATTTGTGTCCTGAAATGATGGTACAATTGCTTTTCTCCCCATTTTTGGCCTTTCGTTTAGAAGTTTCCTGTTCCTCAGTTAGTCCTTCCTTTAATTCTGCTGCAGCTTTTGGCTGCAGTAACTTTCACGACTCTGGCATGTGTAGTTCTCATAGCAGTGTCGACACAACCTTCAATATTGATGAGACCTCTTCTTCCCTCTCTCCTTTTCACATATAGTCTATTGACATCATCTCTTGTCATCAACTTCCTAGTTTCGTTATCCCAAATCTCTCTAGTCTTCTCTTATCCAGTTTCAGAAAATTCCAGAATATTACACAATTGGAAACTGCTTAGTTATTTATTTCTTTGACAAAGTTTCTACGTTTGAGTTTAGTTTCTTACATTTTCCTTGTTTTACTAATATTGGGTCAAAAAGACAACAGAGCAAAAAAATATTTCACTCTCCAGAGAACAGTGGCCCACCTTAGTTCAGATGGGCTTGAAAGGGAAAGGGTGGATCCCATACTAATCTTCTTTTAGATCTTCTCTCAGGTGATCAGTTTAATCATGATTCCATCCTACAACCATCCTTCATCTATCTATCTATCTATCTACTAGAAACCGTCAAGAAACTGTCAACGAAGTTTTCTTTGATTTTTAATTGATTATGCATTGGCTATGTATGTATGAATTTATGTGTACAGGCCACACCAATGGGGATAGAGGGCTGAAATTTGAAAATTCATTTCCTCATTATGACAAGAAAAATATTTCTTTTTTTCTAAATTTCTTTCCAATAATGTGTACTTAATTATGGGTTCAATTTACAATGTTGGTACGTGCTAAAATGGGCTCTTGGTTTGCATCTCGCAGCATTAACACGTTTTTTTTTAAATCTACACTTTTCAAAGATCACCTGTAGAACAAAAGGTGAGCGTGGTAACTTATTGATTGACCACCTCTACTTCCAAAGTTTTATTTGATCACCCCTAACACATCCTGCGGCCAAAAGACGTTTGTCACATGACAGTTTCTATTGAGTGATTCAACCAAACTTGTCTTCAAGTTTGTAGCCTAATAATTGCAAATGCGTTTATTTCACACTACAAATATTCAAATTTCAACATAATCTCCTTCTTGGTCAATGCATTCAATTCAGTGGTGAATATTGATTACATAGATTGAACATGATACCGTGATGTATCAGGGGACACCCGTGTATCCATCCACATAAAATTTACAATTGTATTTATATTGGGAAATGGTTTAGGTTTGATAGAGAAAATGCAGTATAATGGTGAGTAGCAAGTATTATACTAATTGATTTATTATATATATATATATATGAATATGAATACACACACACATATATATATATATATATATATATATATATATATATATATATATATATATATATATATATATATATATATATATATATATACATAGAAAATTCACTGTGAGCAAATAATGCACACATTCTGTGGAGGAGGATATTATCTTCAAATCTTCTGTTGACTTTACTGACATGGATATGAAGACAAACCCATCATCTCAGATATCCCATATATTGTCTGAATATGATCTTCATTGATTGCGTGGTAACCTTTTTCAAGATTTCTGCCAATTTGGCTTTTTGATGGTTGGCCAAAACTTGGTGGGTCTTCGAGTGATTTTTCACAACGTTGAAAAAATGCAAATACCATGAGTAAATTTGTTTCTCACCTCAAGCTTCTTCCTTTAAAAGCTTCTCAAAGCATTGCAACAGTTTCAGCTGCAGTTTCCTCTCGAAGAAATCAAGACTTTACACAAACTCTCTGTCCTTTTCATTAGCTATTGCGAAAATCACCAAACATGCTTGCAACCACCACGAAAAGAGTAAAACAAAAAAGCAAGTCAACCTGAAACCACACCACATGAGAGAATCATTCAGAATAATGTTGACTCTGAGTGCAACTACTTCAAAATTGACCAAATACACAAGTACTTTTTGCACACACTATATTTTATACTAATTCACACTGACTCTAATGTACACACGCACATACACACACACACAGATATATATATATATATATATATATATATATATATGTATATATATATATATATATATGTATATATATATATATATATATATATGTATATATATATATATATATATATATATATATGTATATATATATATATATATATATAAGAAACCCTCAAACAAAAATGTCAAAAAAACATAGGTTTCTTTCAGTTTCCACTCTAGTGTGCCTACATATGTATGTATGTATCTGGAACATCTATAGGCGGCACCAGTAAACCTATGAAGCTGAAAGCTTACATTTGTACCCCATGGAACCCCTTCTGAAAACTTTTTAAAAAAAATGCTTTATTTTTACATTTGCAAAAAAAAAACACCAAACTTTTTAGGGTATTGAAAGTATGGAAGTTTTACAGAATGTATTTTACCCATGCTACAGCTTCCAAAATTTGCATTAGTAGTCTACTAGACACCTTCCGAAAATTATTTTTTGAATTTTTTGAAAAAGTATTTTTTTTTGTATACTGGAGCTTTTTCGTTCAAAAAACACCAATCATTCTGAGGTTTTAAAAGTGTGGAAATTGTACTGAATACATTTTCACAACCTTGAAAATTTGATTTGACTCACCTTTTTTCTTTTTTATTACCCCTTAAATAGTGTTTTAGCTGGTGGGTTCAATCTGCAATGGAAGTTTATACTAAATTGGTAACCAGTTGATAATTAGGTTTCTTTCAAAATTCAGACGTTTTTAGTAATTGCTGCCCAACAATTTTTTAATTGATCACCCACATCCATGCTTGTCTGAAATGTGTTAGAAGTATCTTATTCATTGATCATTTCCTTTTTTTCCAATATCTTAATTGATTACCCCGACACGGCATGCTGCCAATAGACAATGGTCATGCAACAATTTCTATTGAATGACTAACCAGTCCTGTTTATCTATTTGTTCATATATATGATTGAGAGATGGATTTACAATCCGACAGAATAACTATGAATGCATTATATTATTTGAAACTCTATTGGGTTTTCAATTGGGAAGCCAGCATTATTTTTTAGTCTGTTTATTATAGACATTTACTGAGTTTTGCATACAACGGTATCTGCTAAGTATATATGTATATATATATATATACATATATATATATATATATATATATATATATACATATATATATATATGTAACTAAATTCAAATGTTTTGGAACATCATGTTAGGTAAACTGACTTGAGTACACACACTGTATGTTTTGTGCTAGAATAAAAAAAATCACTTTTGGAAGGCGACATTATATACACAAGTAATACTTTGTTACAAAATAACTGTGTTTACCATTTGCTTCAAAATAATTGTGTATCCCAGCTTGGGGAGTCACGATATACACAAGTGTAATATTCTACCATTTCTGTTTATTTGAATCAATGAAATAACAGCTGGTCTCGCTCTTATTTGGTCTTTCTCATAAATGACCAGCAAGCATGCATAATGGTTTTTGCAGTATTGATATCAATAACTGATCAAGATCAAGATGAATTCACATAAGCATATATATATATATATATATATATATATATATATATATATATATATAATTATAAATGTGTTATATTTCTTTGAAACTCTATTTCAAATGACCTCCCCTAATTACTCAAAGAATGTGTTGCTCAAGCTAGACAGTGTAAATAGAAAGAAACAATAGTAGAAAATAGGGCTGCTGCAGGAATTGAACCTTCAACCGATTAGGTAGCTGCTTCAGTGTAGTTTTACTCTTACCATTGAACTAACCAACCCTGTGGAAAGGTGAAAGCCCGAATAACTGCTTTATCCCCACATTCTCATTTTGTTCATTCATTGTCCATACCTGAAGTGTTGTTTCTCAATGCGGACAATTATATTATATGAGCAATAAAATCAGTACAAGCAGCATGGAGAGTATTCACCCAGATATGGATATATGTGTAAACCAACTCTTGAACACTTATTACTTTTACAATTTGATTCACAGGGTAGTTGGAAAATTGTGCTGTAACATTTTCCCAAAGCAAAAAAGTTTACCAGCTATAAATATCAGCATTCAATATCCTACCTTTCATCTAGGCTTGAAGACTGACAACTGGCACTAATATTAAATACGTAACTATTTGACCCTGTCCACTGTTTCAATTTTGGTATTTTTGTGTTGTTTATATCGTGACACTTGAGCAAATCATACTTGGAAAGCCTTTTTTTTTCTAATATTTCATAACTGTTCAACCCATTTTATCTTTATACTTTACAAAAGTATTTCAAAATATAAATAAAACTGGAAATGATTCTGGTGTATATGAACTTTTGGCTTTTGATCAATACTAGTCAAGAGTCCTACATACCAAGATACAATTAAATAGGCCAAATGTCAAACCAAAAACTTTTATCACCGAATAACAAACTATGCTTATTTATCATATGAGTTGAGCTGTTCTTAACATGGAAATATATTTGTCATCTAAATATATACACACTCTTCATATGAGGTAAAAAGTTTGACGAAATCGCAACTTTGGATTATCTCAACAAATTTGACGTCTGACATTTTAAGTTGGTGCTGACAGGTTATTAGCCCCAAGTGATATTCACTGCTTGAAACTGTCACTACAGAAGAAAAATTTTCCTTAAGCTTTCAAACTGAATATTTTCACTTAAGATTATTAATATCATAACACTTGAGTGTGTTCATGATCTTCAATGCGTTTAGTATTCGCAAACAAGATATATCTGCCATACTGTTATTTTTCAAAAATAATTAGATTTCTATCTTAATAAAAAGATTTATTTATGTCTGAAATTCTGGGACAGGGCGTTGTCAATGTTGTAATAATTTAAACAGGTTTCATTGTGGCTGGTGACCTACAGTTTTGGTGGAAATAGGAGAAAAATACAATACAACTAGCAGTTCTGAGGCTGATGGTCCTTGCTTGATTTAGACATAGGAGGGTGAAAGGAGGAGAAGGTTGAACAAGGTTAGGATTGTTATACATCTGTATTTTCCCCAAACGTGTCCTCCATTCAAGTCTCAAAATCTTCATCCAGAAGGAATTTTAAAAATCATACGGAAGTCCAGAATTTCAGTTTCAATCATTTTCTCCATGGAACTGTAATCATGAGAGAGAGAGAGAGAGAGAGAGAGAGAGAGAGAGAGAGAGAGAGAGAGAGAGAGAGAGAGAGAGGGGGGGATGCCTGTAGCAGTTTCAAGTGTAGCATGTAGTGCCATTCTGCTTTTTCTTGTTCTTCAGTCATCAGTTAATTTTTTCATATTACAATTACAGCCATAAATAAAACTTTTCAACTGTAAACTCTTGCTATAACAAACCTTGATATAATGAATTTCGGCTTTAATGACAATGTGGCTCCATTTGATCTGACTTTAGTTTTACCAAAAGAACTTCAATAATTGTGGTGAATTTGTGGACCATGACAAACTTGGCATTATCCTAGTTCCATGGTCTAGCCTTTTGTGGCCTTTGCAACAAGATCAAAGCGTAGAATCTGTTGTTTTTCACATCACTAAACTTATCAATAACTTACCATCTTCAATTTTAAATACTATGGTTACATTTGAATTGTGTTCTTCTTGAATTTTTGAATATTTTAGATCATCGTGTTTTGTAAGTAAATTATTGTTTTATGATATTCAAAAAAAAATAATAAAAACAATTTAAATACAACAATAATGTAACTTGAAAAAAGATTTGAAATATGATTGAATGGAAATTCATGAAGAAAACAAGTAAAATACAAAATAAGAAGAACAGACACTACATTTTGATCTTGAACTAAATGCAGCAAAAGCTGCAACAACAAAACTGTCTCTGAATTACCAAACAAAATTTTTTTAATGCAGAAAACTTCTGAACTTATCATTTACTGAACAGGGGACAACCATTGAATATAACTGCTTTAACAGCAACTTCTTCTACCCTATTTGTTAGTTACAGCGAGGGTTTACTCTCCAGCATTTTCAGTGGATTTTAACACTGTAGAATGTGCTTTTCTAACACTTCATTTAGAGCATTTTACAAATATTCAACCATAATCGAGTGAGTCACTGTTGCTATATCATTTACATTTTTTGACAACTCAAATGTTGATGGGAAATATTTTAAAAATAGTTATTTTGCTTATGTAGCACCCCCTATACTTTTGATTAGGAATTAAGTACAGGTGCTGGCACTAGTGAGCATTGGACCATGTGTGTCCAGGGTTTTTATAGGGGTCATCGTCAGAAGTGACATTTTCAATATCTATTGGAAAGACGGGTTGCGTTTTTAATTCCTAACTAAAAGAATACATGTAATCTATATTGATATAAAAAAGATTTTTGGTTTACGCATATTTATGTATGTTTGGTTCATATCTATGGAACTGATCATAAATATTTGAACCGGTAGATACGTGTCTCCTGCCTATGAATGCATCCTTTCAATACATATTGGTCTGGTTTAAGGCTGTTTGAATAACTAGTTTGGCAAACTAGTTTGGCAAATTTTCCAAACAACGATTTATTAGCCTTTTGAATTTTCTTTCTCATTGATTCAGTGATAATTTTTATCAGGAAAAAATACCTGGTTTAATTCATTTAACAATTTAATTCACTTTTGAAATTTTTTCTGAAATTTATCATTGAGAACCACAAAACGTACCTAAGTATATGTCTTGTTCTGATGGCAATAAAATTTGATTCTCTTTATGTTACGTGATAGGTGCATGTGAGGCCCAAGGTCATTTGTTTCCCATGAGAAGGTAAATTGAGCCAGGGATCAAGAGCAGCTGACCTCTTCCCAAGATAGCCGACCTGTAGAGGGATGATTTAGAGATGTGAACTTATGTGTATGCGTCCAGATGTTTTAAGTGACAGATAGACATCATCATCATCATCATCATCATCATCATCATCATCATCATCAGCAGCAGCAGCAGCAGCAGCAGCAGCAGTAGCCTTTCAATGTCTGTCGTGGGCGTTGCGGAGCCAGTATGTCCAGCTCATCTCCCCATCTAATACTCTGCTGGCCTTGGTTGTGCATATGATCTCTGAGGATCCATATCGTGAGTCGCAGTGTCCATCGGTGGTCTGCCATTCTTGCAACATGGCCAGCCCACTGCCATTTGAGATTTTTATGCGGGAGCAATTGTATGTGTGTAAAGATCAACTCCTGAATTTAGAGAGAGAGAGAGACAGAGAGAGAGAGAGAGAGATGGGAATAGAGAGAGGGACAGATTTTAGAGTAGCAAGTTGAGTTGGATAGCAGTTTAACCTCCACTGGCCTTTGTGTCTCCCAGAAAAAGGGCTAACTTTTACTGAATTTCGCATAGCATTTGGGTAAAATCCAATATGGAAATGTAGCATTTTGGATACAGGAACCTTCCAACGCCGTTTTATCTGATTACACCATCAAGGGAGATCCATAAAATGAAACATGGATTATTTTCATAATCAGACTCCTCGTTCTAAATATAGAACCAGTTTACTTCTCTCCACAGATACAACATTTTCCCTCTGGCATATTCTTCATCATATTTCCCAGTGACCGGATTGGAAAACACAACAGGCTCTCTGGAAGATTGCATTGATGTTGTTGGTTCAAGTATAGTATACACACATCAAAGGAACCAAGCAACCGACATTTGAAGGCATGGCAGTCGGTCCCTGCAGGAAAGGATTCAGGCGAAAAGTACCCCACTATTGCCCTCACGGTTATCTAACATGAACAAAATGTTGCACGCCATTATTCTGCACTTGCATAAATTTCTGGTTTCTAATTCTCAAACCAAGCCATGTATGCAAAATTTCTATTTGTCCAAATACTTATGAGTGGTTCTGTATATAAACAATGAAAGTAATATAGGCAGTAATGAAAAATGAAAATGCAGCTATAGATATGTGAGTGACAAATATATATACATAATTATATATATATATATATATATATATATATATATATGTGTGTGTATATTAAACTTGAACCAACAACATCAATGCAATCATCCATAAGCAAATACCGTACATATATATATATATGTATATACTCATGTAAAAGTCAATCTCCTACAAAGGTTGACCCTCTATTTTTTGCCCCCAAATTCGATTTTTCCATCTATCTCATGTAAAAGTCGACCCTAGTTCATCACAGACAACAGAACAACATTTGAGAATCAATGAATGTCATGATGAGAGAATTCATTTTTTTTTTACGCTTTCGTATTCTGATATACGCATAAAAGCTCACATCCTACTAAATAATTCTCTGAGAAGAATAGATATTGACCAGCATTATCTTAATAAACCATTGCACATGAATACAGTGGTGATGTGTATTTCATGGGAAATGTTTCATTTCTAATTCATCTGCTTGCAGTCTTGGGTAGCAATGCAGCTAGGCCAAAATTTTATTGAGATTATATTACTACTGGGTCAGCATATCAAACGTTCATGTTTATATAAGCTAGACTGGTATATATTAACCATACTTAACTATAATTACCATATCTCTGAATATGTACTTATGGTAATGATGGCATATCTCGTTAACCTAAAATCTGTCAACTGTTTGCAGATGTAATCATGGTTATGGTATAGCTTGGTACAGCGGGGTTTAGCTTGAATAAATTGGAAATAAAGTGTTGGACAGATATGTTTTACCATGACACACCTGTAATGAATATGACTTCAACCACGAATATGATAATGTTGCGATTGAAGGGTTGTGATGGAGACATGCTAAGCAGGTAGCAGTCATATACACAGTATTGTGGTATATAACAATGATATACTGTTATCATGAGCTTTGAATTTACATATAGCTAGTTTGCTGAGTGTAATGTGGTGAAAGAGCAAGTATAGATATTTATAAGAGCTATGCAGCCTTATCTGTGTGTTCTTTAGTAGGATGTATGTTTTCCTGCATAGAAAGATTGGTATTATAATTTTAATTCATTGTTTTTGCTTTTTATTCATTTAGAGGCCATTTGAACTTCTACTTATGGATACAGTATTTTAAATTATAATGTCCATTTCAGTCCCTCAAAAGCAGCATCTATATGATAACTGACCTCATAAATTCAACGTAGAAAAATAGTCTAAAAAATTCAACATATATATATATATATATATATATATGTATATTATCATACATGAATATATATGGTATATGGCTGTTTATATGTTGGTATATGTGCACATTTCTATAAAAGATATCTCCTCACATATATGTATGCATATATCTATATTGGTATGCATATGTTTCCCTAGTGAAAAACAGACTTTATATTTCTACCTTCAGGCTTCTAAAAGGTAGCCTCTGAAAAGATGAGCAGGTGGTTGATAAGGCAGTGAGACTCAGTGCAACATCTTAAATGCATGGGTTGTCGGTAAACTTTATTGTTTCAAGGAAATGAAACAAATAAAGAAATCAATTTTTACTGACGATAAAGACGGATAATCTTACTAGAAGTTATTTTTTCCCCTTCTGGTTTTCGTAATAAATAAATATTGAAATAAATGTTTGAACTGATACCAATTTTAAAAAATCCTCTTCTGTAAATAGTTCTTAGCTGTGTGGTAAAGAAACGTACTCAACTCAAAATGTAAGAATATAAGAATATTTAAGGACTTTTACGTTAAGCAAGAATTATCACTCTGAATGTTGAATCTAATTTTTTGAATGTCTTCCATCATTAATCTTTTTTTTCACGAGTTGAAGATGGCAAAGTTGAACAACCTTAACAACAAAAGATGGTAAAGAGTTCAATCTTCATATATGTGCATGGGCCTTTTTGAGTTTGTTTGTGTTTTCCAGTGCTCCTGGCCATACTGTTTGGTCTAGCAACTTGAAAATAGGCATCTGTACTTCACCAGAACTCTTCTGAGAATTGACCATTTTGACTTTTGGAAAAAAACTCTTTTGACCTTTTTGGGGTCCTATTCTGACAGGTAAATCTAGGTTCTGGAAAAACTAGATGTTTCTAGATGTTTTTGTTTTACTCTATTTTTGTTGATTCCCAGTGGAAAACGTCAGACATGTCATAAATAAAATTTAGTCTAACCATGATTATTCTTTGACAGAATTTTATACATGGAATTTTGATGCTGCGGTTTCTCAATTATTGATTATGATAATGAGTTTTTTTTTATCTCTTTTTTTAAAAATCCTTTTTATTGCAACATTATGTAGTTTTTACATTCTATGATTATCAAGCAACCAAAAGTTTCAAGTTGACTGAAATTCTTAGACGGAAATTTTCAGTAGAAATTTTCGACTTGTTTATCTTTCATCTTATTTTTGTTGCTTGAGTACTGGTTGTAAATTTATTAGTCTTAAGTTATCCAAACTTCTGGGATGAAGCATTGTCAATATCAATTTTTGTCTAGTGTTTCTATTATCTTTATTTTATTGCTCAAGTCTTTGAAATAAATGTAATAGTGTCAAGTTGACTAGATTTTTTCAGATATTTTTTTCTAAAAAAAGATAAAGGAGAAAGTAGGTATTTGACAAAATTTGAATGATGTCAATCCAGTAGCTTCCATTACCTAATTGGTCAGACAGCCCATAAGGAATGTAGGATCTGAGTTCTAAAAATTGTAACTTAAGACTATAATTTCATGCATAATGTACGCAGATATTCTACCATTTCTATTGTTATTCGGACCATCCTGATCTTGGTTGTTTTTCATACAACGTTTCGGCCTTTGCACTCTACGGCCTTCTTCAGGTATCATCTGGTAGATTTGGGGAAGTAATGAACCGAACCCTTTATTTATCCGACGGGGGTATATTGACCATACTCCCCTCTTAGCATTAGTAGTATTGTTATACTGTCTCACACTAGGATCGAACCTAGAACCATCAGATTACTTTACAGTAATTTGTCTGATGCTGTAACCACTGCGCTATGTGTCCCGTTGGATAAATAAAGGGTTCGGTTTGTTACCAGATGATACCTGATGAAGGCCGTAGAGTGCAACGGCCGAAACGTTGTATGAAAAACAACCAAGATGAGGATGGTCCAAATAACAATAGAAATAATAATAATACCTCATCTCAAAAATTCAGTGAGATATTCCACCACTTTACAATTTTCCTTAAAGAATTAATGAATTCATACATGTGTGTGTATATATATATATGTGTAAGTTTTTCTGTGCGCTACTGTTGCTGCATAAACCTGTGTGTGTGGAGAATTAAAATAAAAATCGCGTAAGCTATTTTTGACAATTACAGAAATAATAAAAACGTTGAATGAAATAAAGTCTGAAAAGCTCTCCAGTGATATGTCTGAAACTATGAAGTTTTGAACAACAAGATTTTGAGTTGCATTAAAACACCTAATTCAGTTTCACTCTATCTTGTTATTGTTCTTGTGTTTCATCACAACACACTGAATCGTTTGTTTTAGTATTATCATTATTATTATTTGCAATCTCACATCAGTTGCCTGGTGGTTGAGTGACAGCAAGTCTCCTCAAGTCTCCAGCCCTTCTCTCCTAGTTTTCATAGGCCGCAGTAATACTGCGGTTTACAGTTTCACACCAGTTGCCCAGTGGTCATTGTTGAAGGCTGAGAGACAATAAGTCTCCTCAGGTCTTCAGCCAAGATCTCTTCTCTCTATCTCCTATCATGCCATTTCCGCTTTCATTTCCCTTCCTCTGTTAGGTCACTGCAGTCGTTATATTTTTAGCACTTTCCTCAGTATCCGCGCAGTTCCTAGTAGTGCTGTGGTCTGTACAATCTCAATCCTTCCTTTCATCCCGATCTCCTCCAATCTCACCCTCAGTGTCTTTGGAACAGTTCCTAGTGCGCCTACTATGACTGGCACTACCCTGACTTTCATATTCCACATCTTCTTCAGTTCTCTCGCTAGATCCTGGTATTTTTCCAGTTTTTCACTATCCTTCCTCTTTACTCTATGGTTTGTAGGTACAGCCATTATTATTGCCATTATTATCATTATTATTATTATTTGCAATTTCACACTAGTTGCCTGGTGGTTATTATTATTATTGAGGAGACTTGCTGTCACTCAACCTCCAGTGGAAACCACCAGGCAACTGGTATGAGATTGCAAATAATAATAATGATAAGGATAATAATAATAATAATTATATTCATTTTCACACCAGTTGCCTGGTGGTCATAGCTGGATGCTGAGTGACAGCAAGTCTCCAGCCCTCCTCCCCACTCTCTCATAGTCCATAGCAGTGCTATAGTTTAGATTTTCACACCGGATGCCCGATGGTTCTCACTGAAGGCTATGTGACAGTAAGTATCCCTCGGTCTTCCGCCCTCCTCTCATCTCTCCCTCACCTATTACAGCGGTGCTATAGTTCGTGCCTCCACCACCATTTTTGTGTGTGTGCGTGATTTTTTTCTGTTTTTTTAGGGGTTTTTTCCCCCATTAGGCCACGGAACAGCGTTGTAGTAGACAAATTTGGGAGAAAAAAAAGCTGTTGGACTGCCGAACTGAAGTGTCCAATCAAGTATTTGTATCATGTAATTCTATATCAAAATTATAAAAGAATTGTGTTATACATTGAGAAATATGATAGTTTTTCCTTCATCATTTTACTTGTGCTTTTTATCTCAACACTCTGGGTCGATAAACTCTTTCCATATTTTATTAATACTTTTAGTACACCTTGTTATTGCTGCATTTTATCAAAACACTCTAGGTTAATATGCACTACCACTAGAGCAAATATGACAAAATTGAAAAAAAAAGTAGTTTCTGATAAGACTTGAACTTGCAACTCATTCCTCTTGAGACCATCTTTTCAGGATATCACCTCAAATACATTGGCCATAAAAATATTGATGATCACAGGGAGCACAATTCTGTGATTGCACCTCCATTTTCTCCTTCTAAATTCCTCAACCACATCTTTATTAAACTACAAGAGGATAGGGATTAAAAAAATAAGAATCTTTCAGTCATTTTTTTTTAGCTTGACTCCATTTTTAACTCTAGCATTGAAGATCACATTAATCAAGTGTGCTAGAATAAAAAGGAATAATGAAAAATTTTTTAATCTAACTAGTAATAAAACAGATCCGTTTAATCATTCAGTTGAAACCTTCATGTGACTAACCAACATCTTCTGTCAGTATGCCGTGTCAGGAGTGATCAAGTGAAAAATTGAAAATGGGGTGATCAGTTAATAAATTACTTTTTTCTCCTTTTGTTGGGCTGTGATCACTAAAAGTGTTTGAATTTAAAAAAAACAAACATGAACAATGTCAGACACAAATTTAGGGATCAAGTTAGCATGAACGTAAGTTGGAAATTGAACCTTCCGCTAAAAACCTATTTTGGGAGGGAATTTTTTAAAAACAAAAAAATAAGTTTTTTCTTGACATAATAAGAAGTAAAAGTTTTATTTTCCAGACCTCAAGCTCAATTATCATTGCCTTTAAGAGTGATAGATCGATAGATAGATTGCCATCCAGCCAGAATCATTTAAAAGCTCAAAATAACAATATTGACAGTTTTTTAGCATCTGTTGTTGGACATAGACCTTCCATAAGATTCACAAGACCATTATGGGCATTCCTCTTGAAGGTTCAGCTTGATCTACCAAAAGCTTGCTAACCTTTGCCTGAATTCTTCTTCTTTTGAGAACTTCATGGAGATTTGTTGTCAATATAGTGATTTACCCTCTTTAGCTCTGTTTTTTTTAATTTTGACTGTTATATCTTTCCTCCGAAAACAAGTTTGAAGTGTATACCATTTGTTTTACTTTCTTTCTGTCTTCATTCAGCTTGGCTACCATTATTTCAAGATCATGAAGGTTCTCAGCAAAAATTACAATGTTGCTTGCAAATCTGAGGTTACTTAGTTATTCATTGTTCATTCTGATTCTTTTATTTTCCCCAGTCTAGGTTTCAGGAGAGTTTGAATGAGCAGGTATCTCCTTGTCTTACCCCTCATTTCACCTGAATGAGATCTGGGTCTTTATATAGCCTGATAAAGGAATTGCTGAGTTGGTAGATATGTTGCTATACTTCAACTTATAGAGGGTTTACCTCTTGTTGTGTGATAGTATCAATGACCGTGGGGATTTCTGCCAAGTCAATTGCCTTCTTAAAGTCACCAAATGTTACAGCAAACGGTAGTATTCATTCTGCTGATTTCTCTCTTAGTTGATTCATTCAGTTGAGATGATCAATGGTTGAATAGCTTTTTCTGAAGCCAGCCAGAACCCGTGTACAGTTTTTAGCTAATGTTTTGCCGATTCAGTTTGTGATCACTTTGAAAATGCTCATAGTTAAACTGCTTTGTCTAAAAAGTAATGATAATAAGATGGAGTATAAGCAGTAATAAAACAATAGTAATAATGAAGATGATAATTGACTTGGAGTGTTGTGATTAAAAGTAGCAATAATAAAACGTTCGAAAACTAGTAATAAAATAATGTAGTAATAATGAAGTATATATTGACCGAAAGTGTCTTCTTTCAGTATCTCACTTATGTCTATTTTCCCACTTGGCAGTCTCTTCTTTCTGCTCTTGACACTTAACCCTAGGACTACTCTTATTTCCCTGTGATTACTTATTAATCATGTCTGATATCTTCTGATTTGAAAATAGAGGACCTCTTATTGTACATTAGTTTCAATAAAATTTCATGCTAGTTCTTGTTTGTTGAACTTCTTGAATGTATAGACCAATTTACTTTTCTGTAAATTTAGATGTATTAGAATAGTCACAGAGTAACATTAGGAATTGATTGAAAAGGAAATGGCTATTCGTAAAGTTGCAGAGGCAGACCAAAAGACTGTGTGAAAAGAGATCTCCTGCGTATAATTGGTTGTGATATTTGAGAGAATAATACTGTACTTACAAGCTTAATGCCTTATGTACACCATATGCCAACTAGAAAAAGTAGACTACTACATTTTCCTAGGACAACGAACATCCATGAAATCCTTAAAAGAAGGGAAAAAAAATCAAAGAATCACTCTAGAATGGCAGACCTTTAACAGATCAAACACAACCTTCGAGAACAAGAAAATCCCATCAGTCCTTAAAAGAAGAATACACAACCAATGCATCCTCCCAATAGTCACCAACGGAACGAGATGGACATCACGACACATAACATGGATCCCCAGAGATATCATGCAAAACTAAAGCTCGTTGAACACAAGATGGAGAGAACAGAATATCCACCCCCATATGGATTGAATAAAAGTCTTTTTTTTGACAGAAGATTACCCAAATGTAACAAACGTTAGAGGGTTCATGGGCTGGAATATGACAAAAGCAAGACAAGAAGAAAATGGTTCGAGTGAATCTATGTATAATTGTAATGTTCATTATCAAAAGGTTGTTACTAAGCTTGTCTTCACAAAACGAAAAATGATTGCCATGGATTACTTTTTTTTTAAATACATCGTTAAAATGTATCTATATTTTGTAATTTTTTTTTCCTGAAAAATAAATAGATTTATGAAGTCTACCAGGAAGATATTCCAGCTATTTGATATTAGTGTAAAGAAATAGCCTGCCTAGGGCAATGCTGCCTTAGTCTTCTTCAAAGTCTTCCCCTTGGAATCTCACCCACTTATCCCAATATCCCTTCTTGTTTTTCAAAACAGTCTGTAAAGTCATCTTTCAGGATTGGATTGAGAGCCTCGTCATCTTTTCTTTAATCTTATTGATCATCTGAAATCGCTTTTATTTAGGGGCAGGCATCCAGTCTCCCCAGATCTACGCCTGGGGGAGCTGTAGAAAATTGACCGGAAGATGAATTTTATTTGAGGAATGCATTCTTTTGTTTGCAATAAATGCATTTATATAAAATATATATTTGAATAATTTATCCATACGTAGATAACGTCATCATTTTTTATGGATACAATACCAGTTTGATATTATTGCTCTGATACCTTACATTTAATTGGTACTTTCTTCTCTAATGGCTTTTGTATGATTTTGTTCGGTGATTTAAGTTCAGATTGTAGTGGAAATATTTTGAATGTCTGGGAGAGAAAGAGTGATAAGGAAAAACAAGAGTACAAAATGCTTGCGTAAAATATTTGGGCCAGAGAAATTATTTGACTGATAACATTGATTAAGCCACTTATTTCTACCAAATCGGGGATAATTTACATCTTCGAGTCATTCCATGGCATTCCAGTTATTTATTTGCTCTTTATTCGCCAGAAAGAAGATTTCAATTTTAGATTAAAATTCTTAAAATACATGGCCCTTATATGATATGAAATGAATGGACATTATGAATATAGCATGTTTTGATGTTACACTTAGCCCTCAAAATATATTTTCAATGGACAAAGCCTGGCCTTCATTAGAAAGATGCATACGGTTATATATGGAAATGTATTATACATGTAATTGTCTTTATCAAAAA
Source organism: Thysanoteuthis rhombus (assembly GCA_963457665.1). Lineage (NCBI taxonomy): Eukaryota > Metazoa > Mollusca > Cephalopoda > Oegopsida > Thysanoteuthidae > Thysanoteuthis > Thysanoteuthis major. The sequence goes on along the minus strand of OY735213.1, from coordinate 32,806,992 downwards.
AGCAATTTTAAACCCATCATGATTTATTAAGCAATATAGCTTAACAAAATTAAAGTTATAGTTAGCATATTCAAAGGACATGTCAGTGATAAACATAACTGAATGAAGTGCTAAAAATTTGGAAGTACTTCCCTAGTATTTAGTTCTGTATTACAGAATGAAGGCAAACATCTAAATTAGTCGCATGACCTAAGTACATGTCATGATTATTTAACTTTGACCTTGGAACCTACATAAAATAACCAGTTAGCCGCAGTTGTTTGTATTAAAAAACATCTATGCTTAGGGAGCATTCACGGGGCATTCATGTCAGTTGCTTTAAGGTTTGGCACTGTGCAAACATATTACTGAAGATAGTTAGACCAAATATAATAAACAATGCCTTATTCCTTGTTTGATACAGATGATCGCAGAAGAAGAAACTTCATCCCTTGTTTGACATCTCCTCCTCTTCATTCTGCATTATAGGTCCAAATAAAGCAAGATCTCTCAACCATAACTAAAGTTAATCGAGTTTCATTTTATACATCCTACCCCTGGGCTGAGAGATCATTGACTAAAGAAAGAACACCAGATCTCTCAACTGTAGCAAATTGAGTTATATTTTCTGTGTCCTATGCTAAGACTAACAGATCATAGGCCAGAGAAAGAGCACTGGATCTCTCAACTGTAACCGAATCGAATTGAGTTCTATTTTCCACATCCTACCAAAAGACTAAAAGATCTTTGGCCAAAAGAAGATGATCACAAGCTGCTATCAAACATTGTATAACATTAAGTACTGTGAATTTGTTTTGCGACCATTTGAATACATTTGAATGCATTATTTTACACAATGTCATCTTGTCCTTTAGACAAATGTAAACTGTTTTATCTTTTCATTCACATACATATCATAGATATGATTCGTCCCACTCATTGTTGACTCTGAAGGAAATAGCTTTTAGCTGCGACTGACTAGACAAATGAGGTAATTACGAAAGAATGGTTTGCCCAAGCTGTTTACATGCAAAAATGGCCTTCGTTTTTTGAGATTAGATATCTTGCAGTCAGTAAATCAACAGTTGTCAATCAAAGCCGTACCACTGGTCTTGGTTCTGAGCTCTTCATAAATTTTGCAAGTGGAAGGGAATTCTTTAAACATTCAGAGAAATTCCTTGTCTTCTATGTCAGAATTCTTTGCCAGAGTGCTCATCTTGTTTCCACTGGGATAACTAAATTGACAATGCTATTTAGTTGCGATCTTCAATTTTTTCCCCCTGTGTTCTCTTGCCAATCTCCTTGACATATTAGACTTTACAGCTTTCACTGTCCGTGGGCAATGGTTTGGTTATCTCCGCATCATAATGACTTGAAAAAGTAGTGACCAGTTTCACTTTTCTTCCCAAAATGCTAACGGTCTCTTTTTTTTTTAATTCAACACTTCATTAGCCTTCTTCATTAAAGACTGACTCAACAACCAGGTTATGTCAGCATTCACAATGTCAGCATTTATGTTGACTCTCACGCTGATTAACATATAGAAAAGAATGACTTTTTTTTAGAGAGATTAAATTCTTACCTTTATCAAACCTAAATGTCCCCTTGCCTTCTTCAACCTTCATTTTTTGCTGTGTCTCACTATGAAGAATTTCTACAATGTAATTTAACCAAAGACCAACAAAGGTGGTAGCGGTTAACACACGTCTCACCTCACAGTGACGCATTTGATATCTTTTTATTATCATGCATCATCCAAAGACGGCTTTTACACACGTCCCCAATCCTCATCATCATCAGCCTTTTAGCGTCCATTGTAAGACATAGACCTTCCCCGGGATTTGTCAGAAGCAACAAAAACAATCTTTGCATCATGCATTAAATCATTTTCTTGTTCTGCATACCTCTCATTACACCCTCTTGCCCAACGGAATATGGAGCCATAGATATCACTAGATGAGGGTCTACCATCATGAAGTGGTAGATTTTGTCTTTAACTTGAAGGGGTCTCTCTATTTCCCTCAAACTACCTTACTTTGCCTCCTCCGCTTTTCTCTCTATTGTATGAACCACTTCCACATCAACCTCTCAACCATCTGCCATAGTCGACGTCATAACTTCCCTCATTTTTCAACCCCTCTTTCTAAAGTGGCTTCATCCTCAGAATACATTTTATAAAATTTGGATAACACCAGAACCATTTGTCACAGACCTATTGTCAGACCTCAACATGACTTTCTTGACTTTTCAATGTAAGGTCACCAACTGTGGCCCTCACAAGTCTCTCATTTCCTCTCCTTAAGTTTGTAAAGCTCTGTATGCAAGTACAGGTTCTGGGAGAGAAATGTTGTACATTTCCAATCGCGTGACAATTCTCTCAAATTCGATCAGATGGTCCACTACTGACATTTCTGATGGTATAGAATATCGTTCAAATTTATCATAAGCCAAGAGAGCTGTCTGATTCAAGTCTTCCTTGAATAACTCATCTAATTTTTCATAAAGTATTGTAAGGCCATCCTCTCTATTCAGATATTCTGAATCCTATTCCAAAATGGCCTCCCCGGCTTTGCCTGTCAAAGAAGGGAATACAGTTGCTGCTAATTTCTTATTTTCAATGTTGCATGCTGCCTTCTCAAAAACATTTCTCCATTTGCTACACCTTTCAGGTACTAGTGGTAATGAATTGACATTTTTTGTTGCCATTTTTTTCACAACTATGCTCTGGTACAAGATGTCTATATGTAAAAGAGGAACTCTCCTTTTGGAGAGATCAGATATCTTGCAGTTTGTAAATCTTCTATTTACATTGCCAGACAAAAGTGAACAAGAACAAAGCTTTTCAAGGAGGTGGATACCTCAATTTATAGGCACTGGACACCACCTATAGTGAACAAAAGGAGATAACTTCAGCATCTCACAAAAAAAAATTAAACTAAAAATACCTGACACAGGTGGTCACTCACCTACTCTCTTCTTTGAATAATATAAGCTGGAATTAAATTGTTATGATACCGATATTCTAGTCAAAGTAAAAAGCCAGGATTTCATTAGCTGATTTTTCAAAAAATTTCACCTTTTTCTCTTCTCTGGGATATATTCTGGTTTATGCTCATACCACCAATCTGAATAGTCAATTCACAGTCGTTTCAATCATTCTAAGAGAATCACAGATCCCAACCAGTCAATAATTATCATCATCCCTAGTTATTCTTGTCTGAATATTATTAGACGGAGAGTATCAATTATCGTGTATGATATGGTCGGACTATCTCCTTCGTCTACATGTTCGCGTATTCACAATGTTTGGCGATGTACTATTTGACCTTGTCAGGTAACCCCTTATCAAAAATACCATTTCTGAAGAAGTGAAGAGGTCACCTAAACAGGTCACCAATTCAAGGGGAAACAATTCAGAATTTGTCAGAATAACACTGATGTATAGGAAAAGATATATCTACTATAAAAAAACAAAAATATATCCTGTCCAATAAGAGCATGTGTTCTAGGAAGTGTTCTGGAACCAAGAAGGCCTGACAAAGGCTGGAGGGTACACAGCCGAAATGATATGAATAAATAATCATACATATCAAGAAAATAGTCTGACCACACCATATACAATGACCTTCTAAGCTAATTTGCTATGTTCATTTATCTACATCAAACCTTTCTGGAGGTGGACTGGATTAGGAAGGTTTTTTATGTCTTACAGGCCAAAATTGATTTTAAAAAAAAGGAAAGAAAGGAAACAAGTACTTGTGTATACCTATATAAACTTCCATGTTCCATCAAGCAATGAGAATTGGAAAATTCTTTTTTAGGGAGACAAAATATTCTCAAATTGCGGTTCATCTTTTGTGTATATTAATAGAACAACAGGAATACATGATGTTGAGACATTTCCATTTTTCATATTTTCTTTTCATTTTCATTATAAAGCTAAAATGAATATAATTAAAGCAATTGTAAGTGATTCCAGGCTAAATTATACAGAACAATTGGTTTTTGATATCTAATTGTCAGCGTAATCAGGAACTCCAAAATGATATTGTCAATGTAATCACTGGAAAATTATTTTTTTGAAAGACACTTCGGGGAAATAAGAGGGAAACAGGTAACATTTAATTGGTGCTAGCAGGTTGGGGAGGGGCCAGTGTTGCCAGTGGTCACCAGAGCACCACTCTAGCATCTCTGTTAAAAAAAAAAGCTGAAATGAATTAATGAGATGAAACCCATTTCCAAACTAATGGTGGCAATCCTCCCCTGACGACAGTAGTCTCAGACAAAATAAAATATATACATATAGAGAGAGAGAGAAAGGATATGAGAAATACCATCGATGATTGATTTATTTGAGGCCATCCAACTGCAAAAATGAGACTTCTGCTCTATTCTTTTTATTCTTAAATTTATTTTTCACAAACCAGAGATAGTTAAGGAAAACAAAAAATAGTTTTATTGAACATCACATAATCAATAAAGTTGGCGAACTGGATAAAATGAGGCTGTTGGCTGAATTTGGCCCAAAGGCCATAGTTTGCTGAACCCTGATCTACAGTTCCTTCTGACCGATATTTTTCTTTCTTTTTCTTTTTATATTTATTTCCTTTTTTTTCTTCAAGTCTCTCCTTTTGTGATCTCTGGTGAAAAGATGTTTACAGACCCTGGCGAGAAGATATTGGAAAGTTGTAAGATTAGTGTGTATAATGGCTCAGTGGGAATCAGTTCACTGACTCTAGGTCCAGGACCTTCCTGCCTGAATTTTCCATCAACCATTCTATATCACCAATCCTGAAATTCGTTTTAATGATCTCTTTCTTTTTCTTTATATGGATTTTCCTTCTGTGGTAGGTATGGATCATCCAACAGCTTTTTTCTCATCCATAATGTTTGATGGAGATCCATAAATGACCAGGTAACATGGGACAGTGACGAATCACAATAGAAACTCATCTTCCTCTGAAGATAGAACTCTGATCAAATACCTTTGCAGTCCGATGCTCAGAGCTTAACTGACACATCCATCGTATTGAAATACACCACACAATGTCTCAAGAGGAAAAACCTTAATCTAAAAGCTGAAGGGAAGATATTTAGCCGTAAAATAAGCAAAGAAACCAAAAAAAAAAAAAGAGAAAAAAAGAAGAACTAAATAGAAAGCTGGCCTTACATGGCTGTCAGTTCCATGCAGAGGATAGCTAAAACCTTGACACTTTCTATCCATCATGGAATTTTGAGATAAGATTTTGCAGTAGCAGATTTTTTCTCCCAGATTTCCTTCCTGTTTGAATGAGGCAGAAGATATCTATGTTAGGATATTGACATTTTCTAAAAGCATGAAACAAAGTGAAATTCTCAAATGTCTTTTGTGGAATACTGTGGGGTCTTAGGGTTTTTCCTGGTTTCCAGGTGCTTACTTTGGTATCATTTATTATCCTACATATTTGCTTGCAAGGCAATGATTCAAAAGAATAGCTAAAAGCTGTAAGTCTGAAAGATTCTTTAGGTGCTACTTTAATGATGCTCATGAAATATTTACCGATAAAATTCTCATTTCAAACCAGTAAATATGTACCACTTTTCAAGTAATTAGTTGAATACTTCCCATAGTTTGGTTATTAGAGCATTAAGCTAAGGGCAGAGAGTTCTAGAACGAAGTTTAAGATATTTGGTTTTTCAAAGATAGGAAACTGTATCACAGTGAATGTTTTCCCTCTCTATCGGCAATGAAATATTCATAAAATTTATTATTATCATTATCATTGCACAACCATTTTGAATATCTCGAGAACCAGTTGCGCAGCCTTGATGTAACTTAGCAATCAATCAGAAGTGATCTTACTGCACATGTGTGAATAGAAACCTTCCTGTGAAGTTATTGAGTTAGCATTGAGACACTATCAAGTGAGCTTCTGTACTGTGTGACCATTGCATTCAGAATGACCACAATTCACAAAATTGCATCACTCCCCTTGCAGTCAAGATTTAGATCCTGGCATCTTCTATCATTTTTTTCCCCTAAATATTCTAGACCATGGACAAGATTAGGGAAAATGTGATAAAGCAGCTAATGGCAATCCTGAAAAAGGACCTTACAGACTGTTTTGGAAAGTGGAAGAGGCTGTTGGATAAGTGTGTGAGAATCCACGTGAAGTAAGGTAATTTTTGCCAATATTATCAACCACTCACTCATTTAAAGAACTACAAATAAAAAATGGATTGCCCTTAAACCTCCTCACCCTGATATCACAAGCTGAGCATGATTTGACTGTACTGTAAGCCCATTTGAGGACAAAGGTAACACAACTCCCACCCCACTCACAACTAAAGAATGTATTTGACTTACGCTGGCAAAACTACTGTAAAAACTCCTTTTTTCAAAAAGAAAAAAAATGTTACTTTGAATTTTTCCTCTCAGTAGCTCCGATAAGATGTATCTGAAGGTGCATGGGCTATGGGGTTAAGAGTTAAATCATTGATGCAATTATGTAAATACTTTAATTTCAAAACCTGGAATTTCATATATTTTGTTATATAATGGTATTGTTTGGCTGATGTTATCAACCTTTATAAATACCTTTGTTATTTATAAATAAAAATACTTTTGTTATTTATTTAAATACCACTTCAGTTTTCACACAATAGATGATGTTTGTTGTCTTACACCTATAGCCCACTCCCGAATATCATCCATTCCCACCCCATAGTTATTGTTGCTCTTGTTGGCTTTCTTGGACCCCGATACCCACATTACTGCATTCCTTTATTTAAGCAGTCAGTCCTAATAAACCTAATGTAATAAATTATATAGTCAGTTCTGATATCTGACATCTTTATATATTTGGCTCCTTTGATCTCAGAATAGAATGCTAATCTCAGAGAATTAATGTTTACCTTTATAAAGGTTGATAATATTCATCATGAAGAACCTACAAGAGCTGCTTTCATTCATTCAGGAAAGGAAGAGGAAAATCTTTGATTTTTCAGTAACAAACCATATCATAATGCCCCAAGTGTTCGGTTCCATCTTACTAGCTATGAATTGTAATTAGCCACGCCAGAGGACAAAGGCTTACTAGTGGATGCCGCAGTCAGCACCTTATTCTCAGTTGATCTTTAAACTTTCTAACTTGTGTACCCCTGTGCTTTCATATAGCTTTTATCTGATTGCTCTGAGAAATGGACATTTTACAAAAGCTACGACCTCAAATCAGCATTGATGGCTGTGTCATCCTCAATGACTTTTGCCCTTTGGTATTAAGCACCATGAAATTGACCATTGTCATCCGGCCAGTATTGACCATAGAGCACTGAAGCCTGCAGTTGGAGCCAGCCGCCCTATTGAGAGAGGTTAATGCTCTGGCTTTGCTCATGAGACCTAGAGGCAAAATGAAAGTAACGTAGGTGATAAAACTATTGATAAGCTTTTATACACCAAGAATGTATCAGCCGGGATATGTCGTGCTCTAGTAAGTTCATCTCTTTGATTCTTCATTTTGCTGTGCTTTTTCCTTTTGATAACATTTTTTCAATTTTTATCGTTTGTCTTCTCTTCTTTAACTTTTCACCTCTTACAATGTTTAATTTCATTCATCTGTGATTATTCATTGTGATATTCTTTCGGTTCTGCATGATGATTCCTGAAAATACAACCATTTCAGAAATGTTATCATAATATGAGAATTGCCCAGGAATTCATGCTCAGTAAAGGTAACAGCGGATAAGACCACAAATGGCAGATAGCTTTTAAAATGTGACAATCATAACAACATGCTTTCTGTTTCCCTTTATCTATCTATTTGAGCTACTGAACACAGACAGACATATACAATGACATGCACACACTCACACATATATATATATACATATGTATATAACATTACATATACATATGTACATATATCAATTGAATGCAGAAATTTGGACTATAATGATGGTTTAACCTTTGTTTTATTACTTCAGCTCATCAGATAGTATCATTAGGCCTGCATATTATTTATATACTATAAAAAATTACTCTCACTTTGATTTGAAATGTGACAGTTGGGGTAAATTGTAATTATCTATCTGTCAATGTGTGATATGATACGGCTTCATCTAAGGTGTGTTTACTCAGATTACATTTCAAGTGACTGTTTTTTCTTTGAACAGTTACTTGAAAATGTTTTTATACTTTTATGTGTACATAGTTTTATTCATTTGCTTAATCAAAAAGTTTAATTTATTCGACTTATTTTATCTTTAATTAATATTATTAGCCTGTTTCCAACTTAATTTTTTGGTTGTCCTGATATTATAAATATATACAACTTGTATATATTTTATTTATCTATGATACTTTTCTTATGTATTTGAACAAATAGAAATGTTGTATATATGATCTTAAGAGTTACAACTAGGAAATTTCTGCAAGAAGAACCGGATTTTATTCCAGTCAGTACAACAAGGCATGCATTCAGGTATGTTTTGTGGTTTTCAATCTTAAATTTCAGGAAAAACATTACAAAAATTGAATTAAAATGTTAAAAACGAGTATTTTTCTTTTTTGCCAAAACCTTGTTAAGAACCTATGAGACAGAAGATGAGAAAGGCTAAGAAACATCGTTATTTGAAAGAGTTCCCTAACTAGTTAGTCAATCAGCCTCAATCTAGACGAATACATGTATGAAAAGAATGCAATTATAGATGAGAAACATAGAATTTGTGCTTGTTCAAATACTTACAACCAGTACTACGAATAAAAACAAAAGCAACTAATTTATATCAATATAACACACTCATATATCAACCTAATAACAATGAAAGGCAACAAATATTTTATATTGATACTATTTGCGCATATGTAAATCAAACACAATAATACTTTGAATACTTTAGTTTTGATTACTGTTGGTGTTAATATAGAATGGTTAGCATTTTGCTATTCAAATTAATGTAACTAAATGTAATAAGCTGGGGAAAAAAAACACATCAAACTAGAAAATACTTAGATGCTGCATGCCTCTGCCATTTTGTCAGGGGGAGTAACTTTGGATGGATTCGTCCCAAAATGTAATCAGTTCTTCAGTAGCCTTTTATTCATCCGTCCACAAAATTTCAATGAGATGTGGGTAGGACAGACATGAAAATTTTGTAAAATTGTGTGGTTAGGACGTATAACTATGATGTGGAAAGTACTCTAGCGAAATTCAATCAGTTCTCCTGTAACCTATTGCCTGGCTTTCCACAAGATCTGATTGAAATTCATTGATAACTTTTCAAAGATATCTAGTGGGTACACCAGAAAATTTAGTCATAATATGTGTATGACTCAAGGGGGGAGGTAATTGCGTGTGGATTCGCTCCGAAATTCAATCAGTTCTTCTGCATCCCATTTTCCACCCCTCTTGCCTTTTCATGAAAATTCGTTAATGACTTTTGGAGATATCATGTTGACAATCATGACGTAAATGTATGGAAAAAAAAGGGTAAAATACCTCTCAAATACATCTCTTTCGGAGATATTGTGTGTACAAATGAACAAATAGAAAGACGTGACCAAATACATATACCTCTTTCTAACTTCGTTGATACAGGTAAAAATTATTATGATCAAGGTATTTCATATCTATATGACACATACCTATGTAACACACACACACACACACACATATATATATATATATATATATATATATATATATATATATATATATATATATATATATATATATATATATATTTATATATATATATAATTGTGTAATCCACAGGCAGCTGTTTCTCTTCAGTGCGGTTATAGACTTTATCCAAGTAATATATATATATAGTCTAAAAGCTTTATAGCTTTGAACACTGAACATTGAAAAACTTTTTCAATAGATATTTTTTTATGTCACTTCAGATGCCCATTTCCCAACATCTGTCAATGCAATTCATGTAATTTTCAAAGGTGTTTCTTCTCTGTTTCCTCCATAATTTGTTATTTTGGTACTAGGTGTAGATTTTCTCTGGTTGGAATCATCAGTTGTTTACCATTTAACTGTTTCGGAAATTTCAAAAACAAAAAAAGTTATATCAACATGGCACCCCTGCAGTATTGATCCAATATCACTTCCCATTCTTATTATATAGTTTATGCCATACATGTAGTCTGTCATTTTATATAGGGTTTATTTCTATGGAATATTGATATTATTTTATTCTACATATCATTTAGTTTTTGGAAACAGGGCTTACTGACGTAGGTTACCCTAAAAATGTTTTTAACATATATATATATATATATATATATATATATATATATATATATATATATATATATATTCATAAAAGTCTCATTCAAACCACCCAAGAAAGAAAAATCAGTGATCTGAAAAATTCAACTACGAACACAAAACCTTTTTACAAGATATCCAAGTTATTGAATATAGAATAATCTCCAGCAAGTGCATCTCTTCCTTACTGCTTGCCTGTCTTATTACGTCCTTTCTCTCTCTCTCTCTCTCTCTCTATATATATATATATATATATATATATATATATATTGAACTTCGAACCTGAATATTTCTTATATACAAATATATATAAGAAATATTCAGGTTGGAAGTTCAATGGTTGGTAGAAATTATGATTCTGGAGAGTTCTCGTCATTCTCGTCAAAAAATGGGCACCCGCTGAGTTGGTGGGCCCATATGGACGTCAGTGGACAGTTGAAGAAGGAGAGGTATAAAGAACACATGCACCAAGTTCAAATGTGGATGCAGACCCTAAACAGAGTAAAAAGGACACATAAGAGTATTTAGATGTGAAAAATGAGCGATAAATTCAATGCGCAAATGAAGAATGTATATGGAATACATGTAGAAACATTTATACATTTAATCGTGTAGAGAAGAGAAGAGTAGAGGCTTGCTAGGTTTAGGTTATTCCTATGCGTAAAAACGAAATATAGAAAAGAATAAGAATTTAAGAGAAACTTGGCATAAAGGTTCTAATGCTGTTTCGTCTATCTATCGAATGGAGTCTGAAGAGCCGTGCCTGTTATAATGAGTGCTATAGTTGACCAAGCTATATTATAAAAAAGGCAGTTATTCAGGAGAGGTACGAGAAGGAGCTAAAAGGGGCGAAATAATGAACACAGCGTTTGAGTGGTCACCAAATATAGTATTTGCATTTAGTAGCCATAAAGTTCTTGTGAATACTCACGTCGAGGAAAATAAGTGACAAGAGAATACATTTATAGTCACGGTCAAAGAAGTGACAAAGAGGGGTAAAAGAAGAGGGTAACCAACTCGAAATGTGGGGCCAAATAAGTGAGCGACCACGTGTGTTCGGGGTTTTTATAGGGAGTTGTCGTATGAAGTGATGCTTTAGATTCCTAGCTGACTAAAAATATAGGGGTCGCCACTTATGTATGATAGGTGACTAAAAAGTTAGCACAATTCCTTTTTTCATCAGCTTTGAAAAGGATAATCTCTTTAAATGGCAATACTCCATAAGGCATTTCTAGCAACATGCAACCAGCACTCATCATTTACTATGATATGACATTCAGAAAAGTATACTTTTAAAGTGGAATGATGTTTCCGACAAATTAAATAGCTTATATATTCAGTTAACTTTTGAACAATTTATATTCTAAGAACTGAAAGATGCAAAAATGATAAAGGTTGCACCAAACGAAACAAAACCAAAAAAAGGCATCACAAAGTCAGCATTAATTTCGGAAGATAGCTCAATCCAACCATGTCACGAAAAAAACACGTATTTTCAATATTGGCAAAAATGATAAAACAAGCCTGGTTATGCTAGTGGAACCTGCTTTCATTGGCACAACACATGATGATACATACACAAACCAACTTACGAAAAGTACACAGCATACACCACAAACACGCCACACATCGCAGACTAGATCTGGGCGTTGCATTCATTGGCCACGAAAACAATGTACCATTCTTAGATGACACATCTTATCAAGATATCGTAACGATACCTCTAGCAGCGGAGTACTGTGTGGATCGCTGACGTTTGAGATCTAGGTAAATCTAAGATTCCAGTAAACAGACGAATTATATCATCATCAATCTTTTAACGTCAATCGTTGGACATAGACCTTCCCCAGGATTCGCCACACTTCTCTATCATTGGCGTTGCGGAGTCAGTACTTTCTGAATTTGTCTAGCTCGTCTCTCCATCTAATTCTCTGCTGGCCTCGGTTGCGCATGAGATCTTTGGGGATCCATATCGTGAGTCGTGATATCCATCGGTTGTCCGCCATTCTTGCAACATGGCTGGCCCACTGCCATGCCCTTGGTTAATCCTTCCTGGTTATTGGACCCTTCTGATTGTTTGATTACCGAATACTTGGCTTTCTACACTGGTGTTGAATTGGCTTACTTCATTAAAATCTAAAAGTTAAACAACGCAGGTTCATTTTTCCGTGCCAAAACTACTTGTTTAGTTGATTTTATTATCGTGAATTCGCCAGACACTAGGATTTAAGACATGAATATGAGAGAGAGAGACAGACAGACAGAGAGAGACAGACAGACAGACAGAGACAGAGAGAGAGAGAGGGGGAGAGAGAGAGAGAGAGAGAGAGAGAGAGAGAGAGCAAGTGTGATGTCAAGACATCCTGTCATGTCAACTAGCATTAGCAAGGTCTCGGTATTTGGTTTTGTAAACATTGAATTTCTGTTATGAAAAATACCATCGTCAAAATCCTGCTATTGAGTTTTGACTTTATTTTCGTTTGTCTCAACAATGAGAATGACCTCATCAGTGACGTCGTGACGACAGGAATAAGAGTTGCATACGCATTAATTGATGACCAATTCATTCTTTCAACTCAGGTCAACTTGTTTTAATAGCAGTACTACCGATAAAGGAGTTGAAATGGGACACTTAGGAAAAACATTGTACAGAGAAATTAATTCTGTTTTGTTCACCTTTCGGATTTTTATGAAACAAGGTTGTTTGACCCTAACTCAGCAAAGCTTGTTCAATTCCAACGCGCTTATCAATCATCATCAGCAGCAACAGGAGCTGCAGCAGCAGAGGCAGCAGCAGCCTTTTAGCGTTCGTCGTTAGACATTGACCTTTCCCAAGATTTGACTGACCCCTCTATCATGGGCATCGCAAAACTAGTACTTTCTGAAGTTATCTAGCTCCTCACGCCATCTTAGTTTCTGCCGGCCACAATTTTGCATATGATCTCTGGGGATCCATGTTGTGAGTTGTGATGTCCATCAGTTTGCCATTCTTGCAACATGATCAGCCCATTGCCATTTGAGTTTCCTAATGGTTTCTATGACGTCTTGGACTCATGTTTTTTTTCCTCTTATATACTATGCTATCCTATGATCTCTACATGTGAGGTTGAGCATGATTCTCTCCTGTGCACGTTGCATGATTCTCAATTTTAAGGACAATCTTTTGATTCAGTTCCATGTTTCGGCTCCAAAAGTGATTACTGGTAGGATGCATCGGTCATATATTTTTTTTTTCGGACTATTGGGATTTTCTTGTTCTTGAAAGTCGAGCTTGCTCTATCGGAAGCTTGCAAGCCTAGTTTGATCCTTCGCTCGATTACTTCTTCTTTTGAGGATTTCGCGGAGATTCGTTATACCAGGTAAATGTAGTGGTCTACTCTCTCCAGCTCATTTTGATTTTTGTGTCTTTAGTTCCTGTAATAAAAAAAAAGTTGACCTGGGTTGAGACAGTTTTGGTTTACGCGACTCTAATTCGAGCTATTATGACATCACTGACAAACCAAAATAAAGTTGAAACTCATTTATAGGAGTTTGCTTACGAAATAAAATATCACCGAGGATTAACATCGAGATGAAGTACAAGTAGCCAGAATTCCGTACAATCAAAACTGAAAGATTTGAAATATCCAAGAGTGAACACAGAATAACGCCCCTGAAACGTGATATCGCCACGTGGTCTCTATAACATTGATGGTCATTATATATTTGAAAAAATCATTTGACCTGTTTCATGACACTGCCACGCCTCAACTAAACGCGTAGTATGCATATAGAAGATGTTCTATTGCAAATATGCACAAACACAATATATATATATATATATATATATATATATATATATATATATATATATATATATATATATATATATATATGTGTGTGTGTGTGTGTGTCGGTGAAATATATACCATGTCGTATGTGTTATTCCAAAAAATGGAGCATCAGCACTTTGTGATATGTTTCCTTTCTGGAAGTATTCCATTCTTACTCTAATCCATTTCCCAGTGTAACGGAAAAACAGTTCCCATTAGCGACCCACCACGAGATATCTAACAAGAACAAACAAATTAGTTATAGTTGTACAGATAATTTCCATATGTTCATAACAAAACATAACTATAGAGTAATAAGAAATAAAACTAGCGGAGAAAGTATAAATAAACTATATTGCAATCGTGCAAACAGAAACAGATGCCCTTTGCACAATAAATGTCTCGAATCGAATATTGTATATCAAGCTGAAATATCAACCGAACAGAAACCCTTAAAAGTGAAATATTATATAGAAATATCTAAAACACCCTTCAAACTAAGATTAGCCAACTGTGTATAATCATTTACAAACGAAAAATAAAAAAAAACTAAACAGTCAAAATAATGAAAATACGCTATTCAACACCCAGCATACATGTACATAAAAAATCAACCACCATCGCTATTTTATTCCCCCTCGTTATTAATAACAATAGTAGCAGCAGTATTTCTATTAACATTAACATTATTATCATTTCATACCCCCAGCCTCTTTGAGAACAACCTGATCACCTTTCCATAATTATCTTAGATATATAGAAACATACCAAACCTAGAATAAATGAAACAACTAAACTAATAACTAAGGTCATGTGAAAGTGAACCCGAACACTGGGAAACAGATTAAAATGAGAATAAAATACTTCCAGAGAGTAAACATCACAAATAGCTGATGTTTTAACAACACATTGATAAGGAAAGTGTCTATAGTATCTCCTGCTGATTTATAACTACCAGATAGAAAATTATCTTCACTGTACGAAAGGAAAAAAACATACCAGACAGGAACCAATATCTAACGAACAAACCGAAAAACAAAACAAAACAAAAAGCCAAGATAAGATAAGAGGGGGGTTCTCCCCTCTAGAAAAATAGCTCCCCCAAAATGGTTCTAAATAGGGATCTAAGATAAATCAATTCAAACAGGACAGAAACATTAACACGTTGAATTCCTGCAGCAGCCCATTTCCTCTAATTTGCCCGTCCTATTTACGTTGTCAAAGCCAAATGATACATTCACCATGTATTAACAGGAGGTCATTTCAAATAGATTTTTAAAGTAATAAAACGCATTTATAAATGTTTATGTCGGATTATACATCCATTTTTCACACGCACACATACGTATATATATATATATATATATATATATGTGTGTGTGTGTGTATATATATATATATACACACACACACATATACATATATATATATATATACATATATATATATATATATATATATATATGTATATATATATATATATATATATATATATATATATATATATATATGTATGTACGTGTGTGTACACGAGATATAAACTGCGTCGTATGTATTATTCCGATAAATCTTTATTCCAGCGGTGCTCAATTCTCAATTCAGTAGAGACAATATATCGATTAAATACATACATTTTGTCTATGCCAATGGAATACCCTTGTTTCGCTTTATTTAGCACTCCAATAAACTTTACTTTCATAAACGATAAAAAACAAACTTTAGAAGCAGATTAAAATGAAATGAAATAATACGATGAAGTAACACAAACTTTTGCACAACTGGAACAACCAAAAAGCAAATTGACTGAATAACTCTCTAAAAAAGAGACGAAAAAATAAAACAAATCAAAAGCATGTTCGAAAACTGGTAAATAATGTGAATTAAAGCTGAAAATTACACAAATAATGCCTTCTAATTTAACAAACAAATTGAACTATGTTTAGACAAAAAAAAAAAGAAAATATCTTTAAAACAGACAAGGGAGAGCAATTGAAAGCGGAAACAGTAAATGGTAATGTAACCTGATTTACTAAACCTTGATAAAAGAACGAAGCTTGCAAGGTAAATAATTACAACTCTATCCAGTCGCCACATTTCAAATGATGGAGGAAGTTATCTTCTGAGTACATATACAACTGTAAGACCCGGTTACATTGTCTATCAGAGGAATTGAAAAAAGCGAAACAAGGGTGTACCATTGTCATATACAAAACTTAAGTATCTAATATATATATATATGAGGGATTACTACCGAAAATAATTTGAATGTGGTACGTAATCTGAATGTAGTTACACTCAGTTGGGTCTCACGAGTCAACACTATCCTGAGCCAATCTGCCATGTGCAGTAGTTTTGGATTGACTGACTTGTTGTCTGTGGCCATTTTCTGATGTTTTCGAGCATTCGAAAGAAGAAGAAATCAAGCGAAGAACCACTCTATGATGACAGTCCTTTGGTAGAGAATGCTCAACATTCAAAACAAAAAGACCCTATTAGTCCTAAAAAGATGAGTATGCAACCAAAGCACCTTCCCGTTTGTCACCTATGGAGCTGAAACAAGGATCTTAGCCAAGAGACATGCAAACTGAGAATCATGCACATGAAAGTATCATGCTCAATATCATGTGGATAGATCACAAGATGGCACAACATATCAGGGGAAAAATAGGAGTCATAGAATCTATTCGAAAACTTAAATGGCAATGGACTGGTCATGTCGCACGAATGGTGGACAACTGTTGGACATCACGAATCACAGTATGGAAACTCTGAGATCACATGCGAAACCAAGACCGGCTGATAACAAGATGGCGATACGATCAAGACAAGTTTAGAAAGCATCAGCTCTGCGTCGCCCATGATAGAGAGAATCATGGAAAAGGTCTATGTCCAACGACGGATGATAAAAGACTGATGGTGATGATGATTTAAGTCTTTAAAGCGCGAATGAGCGTGAATTTTTGGTCAAATGTTTTGAGTACTTATCCGAGAAGAGAAAAAAAATTGCCGGTAATTCTTAGTGCTTTTGATCAATACATTAGTTAGTTTTCTTTAGAAAAAAAAATTAGAGGTTGGGGGCGGGTAACGAGCTCAGTTCCATCTATCGTGTTAATTAAATGCAGAAATGGACCATTACTTACCTTCCGTCGAACTGAAATGATACTTCAAAGTATGCAGTCACTTCACCTTGTTCATTTTGTTAACTCCCGTAACCATTTTATGTACCTAAGCACCAAAAGATTTATGTATGGGAACACAGCTTCAAAATATTCGGTTTCATCCCTTGCAAAGGTGCTTATCCAGGTTAATTTTATATTTTGATAACTAATTTGTTATGCTTTAATCATTTGGAGGAGCACAATGACCAGCTTAAAGGTGTGCGTCGGTCTGCCCGGGAGCATGCCTGGGTCTGCCCTGAAGGGTATACACACACTCTCCTGGGTAGGTCTGAGAATACTCTTGGGGAATCCGTGTGTATTCTCGAGCAGACCCTGTGCTCTCCCATAGAACCGTTTTGAAACCACAAAAGATTACTTGAAATTAGTTGATTTTTTTAAATAAAAAAAAAAGGAAGTTATTGAAATGAATAAGGAGTAGTAACAGCATTCATCGAAGCCTTCCATCATCATTAGAGTCACATCGTGAACAGAAAACCCTAACTCCACCCAGCTGAAACCATAAAAATATCTGGAGGCAAAGAAGGTCTTATGAATTGAGAGTACAAAAATTACTTGCAAAAATCTTTTTTTTCTATTTTTTTGAATAAGTAAACTGAAGTAAATCTTAACCGAATTACTTATTTCTTTTAAAGGAAACTGGTGCTGAGACTGTTGTGTAATGCTTTGAGAAGCTTTTGATGGAAAAAAACTATAGGTAAACACATTTATACAAGTTGTATGAGCATTTCGAACGTGGTAAAATGTCACTTGAAGAACAGCCACGAGCAAGCTGACCTTCAACAAGCCAAAATGACAAAAATCTTGAAAAATTTGGCCATGCAATCAATAAATATTGTCTCAATACCATTGCTGAGATATCTGAGATGACTGGTTTGTCTTGGTTTTCATGCCAGTGAATTTTAACATAAGACTTGAATATATACAAATCTGCTCTTGGGATACAGTTCGTTTTTTTTTTTAGGAATGAAAAAAAAAAGGGACACTCACTCATGAATGTTAGCTGAGTAATTCTAAAATTCACTCCTTGCAAGGATTCTCATCTCAAGATATGAATGTATGAATTTCGGCATCTGCATCAAAGGTGTGAGAGTTTATAAGTCAAACCATTTTACCTAATGTCGGGTATTATGTTCCATCTCCTGCATTCTGTTGAAGTCATTTTCTGACAAATAATAACTTTTCACCTTTTACATCTCAGCAACCAATGCTCTTACTTGCCAACCGAGAAGAGAATTATTCATGATTGATTGAAAACACCTGCTGAAGAAGAAATAACCCCAAGAACCATTCTAGGGACATTAAGAAAGTATTAGGTACCATCTCGAAGGAGATTGTACTTGGAATTGCTTGAGTTTCTGAGATAAATTATTAGATTGATACAATAATCCTTATACTGATGAATACTATAGTTTCAATGAAGATGAACATTTCTATGAAAACAGTACTTACAGCATATATATATATATATATATATATATATATATATATATATATGTGTGTGTGTGTGTGTGTGTGTTTGTGTGTGTGTGTGTGCGTGTGCGCGTGTGTGGTGGATAGGGAATTATGCGTAAGTAAATATATCGCTCAAATTCGGTCCTCGTGGTACTGGATGGATATTGGGTAGTCTATAGACACACTGAATAGTTGTGATACAACGAAACAACTGTTTGTAGATGACGCAATAATTATATATATGTAAGAGACGTGTTTATTTATTTACATATTATAGACTCTCAACTGGCTGTGTCCGTACAGGCTGCAAAATTGTGAATTTTTTACCATAAAGACGGCCAATATTTATTTTTCTGGGTTTTTTTCTCTTCACGTTTTATAGGATTCCAAACATCTCCATGTTATGGACTGTAAATTTATGTACGAGTCAAATTTGACATAAGGATGAAAATAGGATTAGTAGCACTGATCTCTGGTGAAGTCTTGATATCGATTTAGAGTTGATCACCTTTGGCATGTTCACATCTAAGGGAGCCTTTGTGGTTACATTTGAAGTATTTTGTGTGTGCAGGCCGAGCAGGAGGTGTGGGGGCAATCACGTGTCGCAATATGGGAGCCGGTGAGACTTTTTAATCGAATATTTGATTCTATTCTTAAATATTCTATTTTATTTTTAAACAGTATTTTTTGGTTGAAGGTACTTTTGGCGTGGCTATAAGTGAAGTAGACTTAAATATTTGGTCAAAGATAGGAAGTTACAGAGTAACCCTTTTAGACGCCGAAAGAACTATAGAAACATCATAAGTATATTAATGGTCAAGACAAAGCGTGGTCACTTGGAACCCCTGCAGATAGATAGCCAGTCACAGCCACTCAATTAAAAAGACATTAAGAGAAAGAAAGGGAAAAGGGGTAGATAAAAGAAATAGAAGGTGTATAAGGATTGCTTTGGGTAAGGATGATGTGCTCCAACAGCAATCACCCAAACAAAACCCAAACCCAAAAATCCTCTCCAAGAGAACGACATTATACATTAGCACCTACAACGTCAGAACACTCTCATCACTTTCACCTAACTGATCTAAAAATGAAATCAAAAACATCAAATGGGACATAATCGGTATTAGCAAAATGAAAAGACCAGTAAAATAACTTATAGAATTGAGGAGTAAACATCTTTACAACTACGGAAGAGAGAAAGTAAAACAAAGTGGAGTGGGCATTTTCATTAATGAAAACCTCAAAGACAATGGAGTTGGCTTTAAAGCTGTTTCAGACCAAACGGAAAACGTCAGCATGCAACTCTCAAAAAGGTACAAATTGAATATCATCCATGTCGGCGTCCCTACTTTGCAATCAACCAAAGAAGGAATAGATAAGTTCTATGATGACTTGAATTCCCTGCTGCAAAATATTAAAAAAATACTTCAATGTTATCACGGGAGACTTCAATGCACTGGTAGGACAAGGAAATGAACGTTGCGTTGGAGAGCTTGGATACTAAATACGGAACGAGAGGGGTGAAGATCTTGTAAACCTTGCCACTGTGAAGAACTTCAAAATTATGAATACATTTTTCAAAAAGAAACCCAATTCAAAATAAACTGGAAGAGCCTAACCACTAAAACAAGACCGAAGTAGACTACATCCAAACAGACAAAAGCGACACCATCAAAGACATTAAAGTCCTAAACTTGGTAGAAATAAGAAGCGACCACAGAATGGTAAGATGTAAGATGCAAGTACAACCAATAAAGAACGCAGAAAAATGTTCCACGAGTAACTGCTAAACGTACCAAAAGAACTCACCCAATTCTTCAAGCTAGAATTGAAAAACGGGTATAAAATCTTTACCGAAGAGACTGACACCAACAACAACATCAACGAACTCCATTGCAAAATAATAAGCTTTCTAATAGAAGCTGCCACTATGTTTAAACCAAAGAGCAAGGAACACTCAAACCATTTGTAAAATCTCAGATGAGACCAGGAGGCTCATTGAAAAGCGCATAAACCTCAAGCCTACGATAACAACAAGGGAAAAATTGACGAGACCGAAGTGAACAAAACTATCAAAAAGAAGCTAAGAGCAGAAAAAAAAGACGGTACTCGATAGCAATCATCGAAACAATTCTTGAAAAACGCCGGGGCTTGAAAACAATAAACAAAGCTCTCAGTATAGGACAGAAAACAAATAACTATTCGAAAAAAAAACAAAAAACAAAAACGGAAACGTAAGAACAGACTGAGGATTGTCAACGCGCCTAAGAGTTCTACCAAAAACTCCACTCTTCAAGATGTGGACTACAAAACACTACGGGAGGTACAATAAACCATCAAACAAACAAACAAAAAAGAAAAGGGCCTAGACCAGATTAGATCACCAATGATCTACTCAAAAAGCTGGAAAGATAGTCACTATAAAAAGCTATTCTATTCAAGTTATGTTTAAAACAAAGTAAAGTCCTGGAAGACTGGAACACGGCAATCATAATGCTTTTACATAAAAAAAGGGACCAGGAAGACCTCAAAAGCTACAAACCTATAAGTCTACTCAACTGCATATACGGACTTTTCATAAAAATCATCACCAACCGGATCACTGAAACACTAGATGAGAAACAATCACGGGAACAAACTGGCTTTAGAAGAAGCAACTCGACCATGAACATTCTCCATTCAATAAATCAGTTGAAAGAAAAAGCAGCAGAATACAAAATGTCACTCTTTGTAGAATTTAGAGACTTCAAGAAAGCTTTCGATGTGAAAATTCTGGTGGCCATGAAAGTCATCACTCAAAAGGTGTAAACCTTGTATACGTCAGACTACTGCAACATATATACAGTCACGGCAACTCCTTTATCTGGCTACATAAAGACTCCGAGCCCTTCCATCTCCAGAAAGGGGTAAGACTAAGTGATACCAAGCTCCCGAAACCTAGACTGGGAGAATAGAGAAATAAAAAAAAATACAGCAAATATCTGAGCAACCTGAGATTTGTAGAAAGCATTGCCATTTTCACAGGAAACCTATACTACCTACAGACTTAGAAGCATGCAACGTACACATGAAAGAATCATTCTCAACGTCATGGAGAGATCACAAGACAGCACAATATATTAGGGGAAAACGGGAGTCAGAGACATCACAGAATCTACGAGAAAACTCAAGTGGCAATGGGCTGGTCATGTTGCCAGAATGATAAACAACTAATGAACATCGCGACTCACAATATGGATCTCCGGGGATCACATGCGCATCCGAAGCCAGTTGAATACAAGATGGATAAACGGACTAGATGAATTCAGGAAGTACTAGCTCCGTGATGCCCACGATAGAGAGGTGCAGCTAATCTTGGGAGAGGTTTATGCTCAACAACGGACCTTAAAAGACTGATGGTGATAATGATGATGATGATTTTAGCAACAACAGCGAAAGTAAGAAAGATAGGGAAGCAGGGGGAAATTAGAAAAAAAAGTAGATGGTACATTTAGTTCTGGTATCAGGTAGAAGAAAAGGGTGAGATAATTTAGTAAAAGAAATAGCAAAAAAAAGTGACCCTTGCCTCTGAAAAAGAGATCAAAAGGTCGGTCACAAAAGTAGTCAGTCAGTCAGACCAGATTAGACAGAGTAGGCCGGTGGGTTGCACCAGGGTTTACGGACCGATAGCCCTGGCTGCTTGCCGTAGAAAGACATTGAACTCTTACTCTCTCTCCCCCTCTCTCTCTCAGCAATCTCTCTGTCTCTGTCTGTCTGTCTGTCTCTCTCTCTCTCTCTCTGAGTGAGGATTTTCTTTAATCTTCAGTCGAAAACTATGTATGTATTTTCGGTTGGCCGAAGAAGAGAAATGAAGGTTCGATTTTTGAATACCGACTTGCGTCTTACGTCCCTCGTTCATCCCATGTTGCAGCTACGGTGCCGCCAGAACGATGCATCATCGAAAATCGTTCCCAAACCATCACTCGAAATGGTGCCGCCACTCCGGGTATCTCCACATGGATGCACACGATCTTTGCTGCGGACTCACCGTCATGGTCCTGCAATGAAACATCACTACACAACACAACACCCACGATGGATGCAAAATTGACCAACTTCACGAACGCATTGTTGCTTGAAGCTGTAGTCGAACCAGGGAGGAACGAAAGAGAGAAAGATAAGGAACTACTAATGAAGCCTCAACAGGATGATTGAATCGACATTAGAAAGGTATGTTCTTGTATATACACACACATACATACGCACATACATTTCCGCTGAAAATTTATGGCAAAGAAATGAACTTGGAGAGACTTTTCAGTTATGACAAAAGTGCAGATAACACCTCGATATTGAAAGGTTGGTTGAGAAAAGAAAAGAAATATCGTAAATAATGAAAAGAACATTTTTCTCCATTCTTTTTCCTTTGTACGAATAATTTTTTTCTATTCTGACTGAGCGCAGCAAGTTGTTGTTTTGTATACCTGTATTATGTCTATTTTACATTGTCATTGTGATTTTTTTTTTGCGAATATAACCCATGGCTTGAGATGTTGGCTGAAAATGCTGATACTGTGAAAAGCGGTTCAAAATGATTGGAATTTTTGCATCTCTGTTAACCCAAGTAAATTTTTATTCGTGAACAGTTTCTGTCATGTGAGCCTCCGATTCGGCT
Source organism: Thysanoteuthis rhombus (assembly GCA_963457665.1). Taxonomy (NCBI): domain Eukaryota; kingdom Metazoa; phylum Mollusca; class Cephalopoda; order Oegopsida; family Thysanoteuthidae; genus Thysanoteuthis; species Thysanoteuthis major. Next base: position 32,783,660 of record OY735213.1, on the reverse strand, counting down.
CCTGCTGAGTATCATATAAATACAGTTTTAGAACTTACATATTTTCCCCTATTACAACTCAGCTAGAGCGAGCTGATACAACGAAATGCTGTAAAGACAGATGTTTGAACGTGAATGTTTTGACTGAAACATACAAAAGAAGGTGTGGCATGCGCAATTTGCTTTATCGGTGAAAACTGGTTGATGATTTTTCGTGAAGTCGAAAAACGGATTGATCAACTGTCCCAATGGGTACGGCAATAGTAATTGGATTTGCCCGTGGAATCGTAGGTTTTCTGTGAAGTCAGAGCATAGTTTAGATAACTGAGCCAACTTATACGGTGAAAACATCCTACTTCTGTTGAACTGGTCATTCCTAATTCATAAGTCATGTTGCAGGACAAAATTTGGTGTTTTCTGCTGAAGGGAATTTTTATTACCCACGAAGTTTACCCTACTAGATTACCCTTGATTTATGAAGTTCAAATACATGTTTGTCTTGTGTTATGTGTTTTGTTACTTGGTGTCATTTTTGCATTAGCATATTCGCGTTGGACAAGCTATTCGCGGTAGGAAAGAAGGGAAAGAATAAACGTTCATTTTCTCCTTTCTGTTTTTCAAACTCACCTCTTGTAATTGATTAATTTCTCAAATAACCACATTTGCCCGTGGCTGGTAAATCGCCAGTGTTGTTGCTTTTTCTTTGTCGATGAGAGATCCATGAAAAAATATCCAGGTCTTTAGATATTGCCAACATATTTTTATCGTGTGTTGGCCTGGCTAAAGGGGTGGAAACATACATGCGTGGGCTCAACCATCTGAATCAATTCTTTGAAATCTATATAAGATATAATTTGCCTCCCTGTGTTATCACATTTGAAGTTTTCTTTTGTGTGCAGGCCCCACGTAGTGTTGATGGAGGTCTAGGCCTGATGGGGGGGATGATTACACCCCTTTATTATTTAATGTTTTGACATCTCTATGCAATATAATTTGCTCCCCTGTGTCGCGTTGTATATGTATATATGTATATGTATGATTGTGTCATCCACAGACAGCTATTTTGTTGTATTACAACTCTTCAGTATGGCAATAGACTATCCATTATTCCATCCAGTACCACAAAGTAGGATTGAAACTTTCGCTTCAGACCCAGAGGCTAGCATTTAACCCCTGCCGTACGCAGAACTGGACGGTCAATTGACCGAATATAAGCGATATATTTACTTACTCACAATTCTTCATCCACCAGAGTGCTCCATTCCAGAGTTGGAAGAGCATTGTTTATAGCTTATAATGGACGAGCTTCCCTACCTAAAGAGTGCCCAACCCTGAAGAAGGGAGCATTATATATATATATATATATATATATATATATATATATATATATATATATATATCAGTAAGGTGTTGCCATGGAAAGGCAGGCTTCCAATACAGGTCTGGCCTAAAGTTTCTCTTTTATTTTCAATTCGTTCTGTTTACGTAATGATCTTAAAATTTCGATCTGGGAGTCGCAATAAAAAGAAAAGAAGTGAAATAAAACGAAAACCAATTAAACAAAATTGATAATAATAATAATAATAATAATAATAATAATAATAATAATAATAATAATAATAATAATAATAATAATAATAATAAAAAAGTGCTAGAAATATAAAGACTGCAACACTAATTGTTAGCAATGACCTAACAGAGGAAGGGGAATGAAAGCGGAAATGTGAACCACAGCACTGGCATGATAGGCGAAGCAGAGAAGAGATGTTGGCTGAAAACCTGAGGAGACTTTTTGTCACTCAGCCTCCAGCAATGACCACTGGAAAACTGGTGTGAAACTGTAAACTGCAGTATTACTGGGGCTGGAGACTTGAGGAGACTTACTGACACTCAACCTCCAGCAGTAACCACCAGGCAACTGGTATGAGATTGCTAATAATAATAATAATAATAATGATATTTTAAAATTTACTCTGTGATTGAATGTCTTATTATTAACAATAATAATAATAATAATGATATTAATAATAACAATGCTATTTTGACTACAGGCTGCCCCTGATGATTTTGTTCTGGGCTTAGTTAAAGAAGTTTTCTTTAGATTCTAATGATACTTAACGTTTGGCTTTGAGATGAACTCTGATTATCTTTGAACATTTTAATGATATTTTACTTTGGTTGATTATTCCTGATATTTTGATGGTTCTTATTGAATGTCTTATTAATAATAATGCTATTTTGACTACAGGCTGCCCCTGATGATTTTGTTCTGGGCTTAGTTAAAGAAGTTTTCTTTAGATTCTAATGATACTTAACGTTTGGCTTTGAGATGAACTCTGATTATCTTTGAACATTGTAATGATATTTTACTTTGGTTGATTATTCTTGATATTTTGATGGTATCTTTGTACCTCTGAGATGGTTTTCTTTGTGAGTCTGAGGAATTTTCTCTTGCAATGAGAAGGCCACTGCCGAGTTGAAAAAAGTTGTTTTTTTAGACCTGCACGTGGGTAAGTGGAATTAAAATTAAATTTAAAATTATTATATTTATAATTTATAATTCAAAATGAGTTGTCCCATAGAAGTATAGAAAAGCGAGGGGCGAGTATATATATATATGTGTGTGTGAATGAACTTTTCCACTTGCAACCTCCTCCCCCCCCGCCCCCGAGATTAGTATAGTATAAATTGGCGGTGTTCGTCGCTTGGCCATGTACCCAGCGGGCATTGGAAGAAGAAGAAGAAGAAAAAAAACAACGAATATCGAAACTTAGTATAAGTCAAGACTTATAACATTTAAGGGAGACATATGATCTTTTATGTATGCAAACCCCCCCCCCCCAAGAAAAAGGCTCAGTGTTATTTCTTTAGTTCAACAATCAGGCAAATATCATATCACTAGATAGATATCTCTGCAAGCCTGAATGGCTTGTCCTTGTGAGGCCATACCCTGGGTGGTAGGAGCTGGTGGGGCTCTTTGACTACCACTGTGCGCATAGGTCTCAATGAACCCACCAAGGTATGGTGCTACCTTAAAAGAACCAAAAGGGCCGGTGGGGCCCTTGGGCTATTTCCGACTCACATCGGTCTTAACCAACCCACCAAGGTCTGGTACTACCTCCAAAGAACCAAAAACCCCAATCATGACAGTACAACCAAACCATTTTACCGCAAAAAACGGGGCACAGATCCAAGACCTGTGTGTCGTAACCGGCAGGTGTTCCCTTGTTAGCCACCAGGAGGGACCCGGTCGTCATCCTGTGACTGCTGGCCAAAATCTCGGCTCGTGTACCCTTAATGGCCTTCAGGAGGGACACAGTCGTCACACAGCTACTGTTGGCCAAAACTCGTATACCACTAGCGATATCCAGGGGAAGCGCAGTCCTCATGGGGCGACTGCTATAAAGAGAAAGAGATGGACAAGGGAAGAGAATAGACTAGTTATGTACTGTTACTATAAAAGCAAGCCTTCAGTGCGATCTTATAGAGAGCGTATGCTCCAAATATGGAGGGAAAAATCTGCTGTGGAAGTATCGAACCAACGCCTTGCTGACCAAGTAAAGCAAATTCAAAAGAAGAAATGGTTGTCTGAGACTGAACTACTAGAGATTCGCATTAATGTAGAGAGAGATTCAGGTGACACATCTGAAAAATGCCCCCCCAGCACAACTAGTACCAATAACAAAACTAGAATAATCCCCCATGAGACCCCCACAGTAAGCTATGCACCAGAGGGTGATGACGAGGCACCAACGGAAGAAGAGAAAAGCAAAATACAAGCTTTGAAAGAGATCATGCGAGGAGAGAAAACAACACTCCCCTCCCTAAGAGACAAAGACAGAAAGAAAGTCGGAGAAGTGACCGAACAGGTCAACTGCCTCTTACAGCACATAGAAACAGACACCCTCCTAGAACTCAACAACCTAATTTATGCAGGGGCGAAAATGGTAGCACAAAGCTTCACAACACAAGATAGGAACCTGGGCAATAATAGGGAAGGGAAACCCAACTGGGAGAGAAGGTTACAAAGGCAGATCTCCCAACTACAGAGAGATGAAGTACTACTTAGAAATACACCACACACAGACAGACCACGAGTAAGACTTTATAACAAATACAAAGTAACGCAAAAGGGCATCGCAACTGTAGTCGAAGAGTTACACCAGAAAAGACGAGCCAAAGAGGCAAGACTAAAAAGATACAGACTAAGATCGGCCCAATACACACAAAACTGCACATTCCAAAACAATGAGAAAAAGTTTTACCAAGATTTAAATGGGGAAAGAAGGCAGGACATAAAACCAGATGCCACAGAGGCCAAGAACTATTGGAATAGCATATAGGGGCACCCAAAAAGACACAATGTAACACCGCAATGGCTAGGAAACATGAGAAAAGAACTAGAAGATATAGACAAGGGAGAACCAATAGTACTGAATGAGACCACATTGAAACATACTCTTAGGAAAGTAGCCAACTGGAAAGCACCGGGTCCCGACGGGATCCATGGGTATTGGTTCAAAAAGTTCACCACGTTACACGGTAGACTCACCCACCTACTCCAAAATTGTCTAAATGAAGGCAAAGCACCAGAATGGATGACTAAAGGCAGAACCACCCTCATCCAAAAAGACCTGGGGAAGGGGAACATAGCAAGCAACTATAGACCAATCACTTGCCTACCACTTATGTGGAAAATCCTGACCGGGCAAATAGCAGAGAGAATATACATGTCAATGGATAGAAGGGGGCTACTACCAGAAGAACAGAAAGGGTGTAGGATAGGAACCAAAGGGGCAAACGATTTACTCTACATAGACCAGATGATCTTAAAAGAAGTAAGGAAAAGGAGAAAGAATATCGCAATGGGATGGATAGATTACAAAAAGGCATACGATATGATTCCACATAGCTGGATACTCGAATGCCTTAGAATGTTCAAAATTAGCGAACCGGTGGTTAAATTCATTGGTAATTCGATGAAAAACTGGAAAGTAGATTTGACAGCCGCAGGGGACAAACTAGCCGAGGTAGGGATAAAAAGGGGAATCTTCCAAGGAGACTCGTTGTCCCCACTATTATTTGTTCTAACAATGATACCGCTTAACAGAATCCTGAGAAACAGCAAAGGATACCACTTCTCTAAAACAAAAGGTAAGGTCAACCACTTAATGTACATGGACGATATTAAATTGTTTGCAAAAAACAGGGGAGAGCTTGAGACTCTGTTCAACGAAGTAAGGGAATATAGTGAGGACATAGGAATGGAGTTTGGGATAGAAAAATGCGCAATCATGGTGATGCATAAAGGAAGGCTTTCAATGACTGAGGGAATTGAACTTCCGGACAACAACAAGATTAGGGCATTGACTGCACAAGACCGATACAAGTACCTAGGTGTCCTTGAATGTGACACGATAAAACGGGAAGAGATGAAGGAGAAAATTAAGAGAGAATACCTCAGAAGGATAAGGAAAATATTAGAAACCAAATTAAATAGCAGAAATCTAATAAAAGGAATGAACACCTGGGCTGTGTCAGTAATTAGGTATACAGGACCATTCTTAGGATGGACAAAGGAAGAGCTCCAATCAATGGATAGGCGAACAAGGAAACTTATGACGATGCATAAAGCATTACATCCTAGGGATGATACAGATAGGCTATACGTTAAGAGAAAAGAAGGTGGTAGGGGGCTCATCAGCATAGAAGATTGTGTCCAGAGAGCTAAAGCAGTCCTAAATAGATATGTGCAAACAAATAGTGAAGAAATCATAAAGAGCGCGAGGGATAGTGCGACAAACAATAAAGTAGAAAACAATGGAACAGTACAGCAAACTAGAAAAGAAAAGTGGGAAGGGAAAAAATTGTACGGCGAGTTTAAAAGACAGATAAAAGAAATAGCAGACGAGAAATCATGGACGTGGTTACGAAAGGGAAACCTTAAGAGAGAAACAGAATCGCTCATCATGGCAGCCCAAAACAAAAGCATAAGGACAAACTACATAAAAGCAAAAATCGACAGAACACAGACAAACAGCAAATGCTGCATGTGCGGTGAAAGAGATGAGACAGTAAACCACATAACTAGTGAATGTAGCCAACTCGCCCAGAAGGAGTATAAGCATAGACACGATAGAGTAGCAACGATGATACACTGGGAACTAAGTAAACAAATGGGATTCAACCATGGGGAAAAGTGGTATCAGCACAAGCCAGAGGCAGTTTTGGAGAATGACAACCACAAACTACTCTGGGACTTTGACATCCAAACTGACCACCTCATCCAGGCAAGAAGGCCGGACTTAGTAATAGTAGACAAAAAAAGGAGGGCCTGCCAAATAGTAGACGTTGCTGTACCTGCAGACCATAGAGTAAAAAAGAAGGAGGGTGAGAAAAGGGAAAAATACCAGGACCTAGCAAGGGAGTTAAAGAAAATGTGGAACATGAAAACCAGGGTAGTACCGGTCATAGTGGGAGCACTAGGAACTGTCCCCAAAACGCTGAGGGAGAGACTGGAGGAGATCGGGATTAGGGGGAGGATAGAGACCGTACAGACCACAGCACTGCTGGGCACTGGACGGATACTGAGGAAGGTGCTAGAGATATAAGGACTGCAACGAAGCGTAGCTCTGTCATGATATGCGAAAGAGAGAGGAGACGTTAGCTGAAGACCTGGGGAGACTTATTGTCACTCAGCCTTCAGCGATAACCACTGGGCAACCGGTGTGAAACTGTAAATCGCAGAATTACTGCGATCTATGAGTACGAGGAGAGGAGGGCTGGAGACTTGAGGAGACTTGCTGTCACTCAAACTCCAGCGGTTACCACCAGGCAACTGGTGTGAGATTCCAAATAATAATAAAATCGACGGAACACAGACAAACAGCAAATGCCGCATGTGCGGTGAAAGAGATGAGACAGTAAACCACATAACTAGTGAATGTAGTCAACTCGCCCAGAAGGAGTATAAGCATAGGCACGATAGAGTAGCAACGATGATACACTGGGAACTAAGCAAACAAATGGGATTCGACCATGTGGAAAAGTGGTATCAGCACAAGCCAGAGGCAGTTTTGGAGAATGACAAACACAAACTACTCTGGGACTTTGACATCCAAACTGACCACCTCATCCACGCAAGAAGACCAGACTTAGTAATAGTAGTCAAAAAAAGGAGGGCCTGCCAAATAGTAGACGTTGCTGTGCCTGCAGACCATAGAGTAAAAAAGAAGGAGAGTGAAAAAAGGGAAAAATACCAGGACCTAGCAAGGGAGTTAAGGAAGATGTGGAACATGAAAGCCAGGGTAGTACCGGTCATAGTGGGAGCACTAGGAACTGTCCCCAAAACGCTGAGGGAGAGACTGGAGGAGATCGGGATTAGGGGAAGGATAGAGACCGTACAAACTGCAGCACTACTGGGAACTGCACGGATACTGAGGAAGGTGCTAGAGATATAAGTACTGCAGCGAATCGTAGCCCTGTCATGATATGCGAAAGAGAGAGGAGACGTTAGCTGAAGACCTGAGGAGACTTATTGTCACTCAGCCTTCAGCGATAACCACCGGGCAACCGGTGTGAAACTGTAAATCGCAGAATTACTGCGACCTATGAGTACTAGGAGAGGAGGGCTGGAGACTTGAGGAGACTTGCTGTCACTCAAACTCCGGCGGTTACCACCAGGCAACTGGTGTGAGATTCATAATAATAATAATAATAATAATAATAATAATAATAATAATAATAATAATAATAATAATAATAACAACAACAACAATAACAATAACAATAACAATAATAATAATAATAATAATAACAATAACAACAGGCAACTGGTGTGAGATTCCAAATAATAATAATAATAATAATAATAATAACAGGCAACTGGTGTGAGATTCCAAATAATAATAATAATAATAATAATAATAATAATAATGCTCATCGGCTGATCTATTCTGAAACCAATGAAGCCCAAGCTTCAGGGTCCCAAATCCCAGAGGGAACCCCAGAAGCAACTTTTATCTTTCAATAAAATCAATGCAGTTTTCGAACTGTTCAACCACAGAGACAAATGATCGGTCGCTAAGCGAAAAAAAAAAATAATAGTCCACCTGCTTCTTGGCGGTAGCAATGTTCTGTTCAAGTGCTCCCAGGAGCTCTACTGAGATACGTTCAACTTGATCACACCCATAGAGCTCTTACAAATACTCGAACAGTAAACTAACAGTGGCGGTCCACCCCGGGTGACACCTTTTGAGGGGAGACATCATGATGACTGCCGATTTTTTCAAACTAGTATATTTGTTAATTTGATAAATCAAAATTGACTTGGCGTTGTTTACTCTGAAGTGATGTACAATAATTTGCTTTTCATAATAAGATAAAAGCTCAGTATCATTTTGGTTCTCTATATTCTATTGGTAGAAAAAGAAAAGAAAAACTTTATTTCTTAAATTTGTAGACTTGTAAACTTCTGTGTTCTGTCAGATTCATTTCCGCTCACGACATGGAACAAACTAGCTGTCATCACGTTTTTTCATTTTCAACTGAAGCCATAGAAGATGACAATGTTCTTGCATAAACTCGATCAGAAAGTCACCTGTTCTGTCAAAGACAACCCAGTGTTGCCAAATTAACTATTTTTTGGCTAGACCTGACTGAATGTTTTCCTAATTTATTCGATAAAAATCTACTACACCCGAAAACAGCCAATTTTGAAATCAATTGATGAGTTTAATAAAAGTATACGTTTTATTCCCATGAATTATTTGTTCTGGAATCTTAGTTATTTTGTCTGATAAGTGGACTTTAGTGGGTATATAACACATTTTTAGCAAAAAGAAGTTAGCTGGAAACTAAAAACTTAAGCCGATTTCAGTCATTCGAAGAGACAGTTTCAGAATTTTGCGCTCGTCGGAAACTTTGTTGAGTCTTACTGCTCCACAACTTCGCTCAATTTTTTTCATTTTACTGATAAATCTATGTTGTTTGCCGCTATATTTTTTTGAGTAACTGCCTTCTGAGTTGATAAAAAAATCAAATTAAAGACAACCAGAAAAGGTAAGACATTTATTCTTTCTCATTTTCCACGCACCACAACGGCAATATCTTTAAAACGATTGCAATAGTTAAGTATCTTTTTTGAAAGTTTCATTTTGGGTCACTATCCCAGTTTGGTGGTTCAGCCTTTTACAGTTTTCATTTCAAGTTCAAAGAGTAGTATCTGTTTTTCTCATTTCAATGAAACATGACAATTACTCCCCGTTTTTAACTAAAAATGTTATCATATTTGTACTTTAATTGCAAAAAGAAAAAAACAAACAAAATAAACAAAACAAACAAAAACAAAAAAACAAACAAAAAACAAACTGAACATTAAAAAATCCCATTAGTCCTAAAAAAAAACAATTCTCATGATAGTCACCTATGGAGCTGAAACAAGGATCCTATCAAGAGACTGAAACCATGCAACGTGCACATGAGAGAATCATGTTCGACCTCACATGGAGGGATCATGAGAGAGCACAATACAAGTCCAAGACATCAAAAAATCCATAAGAAAACTTAAATGGTAATGGGCTGGTCATGTTGCTAGAATAATCATCGTGCCAGACAGAATATAAGATGGCAAGACGAAATTAACAAGTTCAGAAAGTATTGGCTCTACGACAACCATGATAGAGGGGTCTGGCAAATTCTGGGTAAGGTCTTTGTTCAACAACAACGACGAACGCTAAGAGCTCGATGCGGACGATAGCCTTTTTCATTTCAGAAACATGTGAGAATCCTATTTCCATTTGATAAACTGATTTTCTTGCAAATTCAACATCATTATCCTACGTTTCTTTTACAATTTAGATAAATCATTCGGGGATAATCCAATAATGGAAGAGGGGTAAAAATTCTCTCATAAATTTCTATATTACTTATAAGTTTTGAAAAAATACCATTTTTTTAATCTAATTCTAATCGCACGAATACATTCCTCGGGGGTAACTTCTGGGTTACTGGTTTTGTTTCATCAAGAATTCTGACACAAGAATCTTATCATTCAGACAATAATAATTTCAGTGTTAATGGTGATGTATTCGAGGACGATGAGGTGCATATGAATTTTAAAAAATAATGATCAGGGGGATGTTAAAAGGGCAGATATTTTAGGTTATTAAAATCTTCCAAAGCTCAACAAAGAAAATTAAACACCAGGTCACTCAAACAAAGAATCAACTTGCATACGCTGATTCATCATTTTATGGCATTTTGCAGAAGTTGTATTTTTTTTCTGAATCTCCGCGAAGACGGGAGTATTTTGAACAAACAGAACTTAAGTGTAACTAAATGGTCAGCTTAGAATGAAGCAGTCCAAACAATTAATTATGGATATATGAGTATTTTACAGACTCTAAAACATAGTTTTAGAAGACCCAGGGGAGAAACCTGTATGTAAACGTGATGCAAAAGTCTTATACCATCGATATGTTACGCTGGAGTTCGCTGTTTAAGTAATTTAGGAAGAAGTGCTGGGGCATTACAACAAAGCAAGTAAGAAACTCCGAACCTCTGGCTGTGATGTATTTGACGGTTATCTTCTGCCAGCATCTTTACTCTCATCTGTTGGGGAAAATCCAGCCGACAGGATTGCACACTACGAATCAGAAGCGAAAGGTTTGTATGAAGATATCAGCTCCGGTTATTCTGATGCTTCCAAATGCATTGTTCAAAAGACTTTTCCAGATTTAACAAGTGGTAGTTCTTTCAGAAGAAATAAGAAACTTAGGATAGAAGTTCCAAATCAATTGTTTGATGATTCATTTACACAAGAGAATTTACCCATATGAACAGATTGCGGAAAGGTTCAAGTTCTTTTCTGGATCGGCAAAAAAATTCTGAAATTGACGAGGACAGTGTTTAACATAATGTCCTATCACTAAATGATATTGACCATAAATTAGAAGATTGTTATCAGTTCAAAGAATATTTGCATTTTAGGGTATCCCATAACATAGAAAAACACGCCATGTAAAATGCAATGCACTGAAGTTCTTCAACTTATTTGTGAGCAGCTCCTAATTGAATTTTCCCTCAATATTACTGTTGTGCTTAAGCTGTACTTGATAAGGCGTATCATAAACGGAAAGATTTCTCAAAGCCATCTTTTGTAAAGAAGAAATTTTTGTCTTCCATGACTGAAGAGTGCTTAGATTCTTTTTGCCTATTGTCTTTAGAAAATGACAATGTAAGGAAGTTCTCACGCGACGAAACTGTACATGAATATATTGCTTGAAAAAACAGAAAAATTAGTATTTTGTAAAAATGGGCTTCATGCAGTAAATAATCTTAAAGGTATCTAAAATATATAATTATACTGACTGCGGTCTTTTCTGTGTTTTATTTCATTATTCCATGATGAATGTACATAACGTTTCTCTAACTCTTGCCCGCCTAATAAAATGTGAAAATCCAGTTTGTTACGAATATAAACGATTACAATACTTCAAAACACATATTTCTTTAGTTTCTGTCTTCGTGGTCTACACATAGCAAAACAAGCATAGGAAAGACCACTGGAATTTCTTCAAAAGCAAAAATATTGAAGAAGAACTCACTGCAGATGGGAAGGGATTCACTGCATGACCCCATTTCCAAGAATTCCACCCTGCTCTCTGCTTTCGGACTCGTTTTTGGTTGGGAAAGAGAGCTCCATAACTGTTGAAACTTTAGGGACCCTCCGGAACCTGGACTGGGAGAATAGAAGAATCAAAATAGACAGCGAATATCTGAGCAACCTCAGATTTGCAAAGGACATCGTCCTTTTCGCAGAGAACCTACACGACCTCCAACTAATGTTAGATGAACTAAACGGAGAAAGCAAAAGAGTCGGCCTACTCATTAACTTCAGTAAAACAGAAACCATGTGCAAACAATCACATCAAGAATAAGGACATAACTGTCAAGATAGAAGATGCAAAACTCGGCAAGGTAAACCACTACATCTTCTTAGGACAATGAATCTCCATGAGATCCTCAAAAGAAGACAAAATCAAGCAAAAAATCACACTAGATGGCAAGCCTTTGGCAGAGCAAGCTCAACTTTCAAAAACCAGACGATCCAAAAATCCTAAAAAGGAGACCATGTAATCAATGCATTCTCCCGATACTAACTTATGGAGCTGAAACATGGAACCTAACCAAGAGACTGACCTGCAAACTGAGAACCATGCAACGCATGCATTAAAAAAAAAATGGTGCTGTATTTTTCATGCGGTGGTAGGAAAGTAAGGTCTACTTCAGCGGTATATTTGAATCGTGAATGAAACACCGTATCCTCGTCCCAAATTTATGTTTTGGGAAAATGACTTCTAAACGAATTTAAAAAAAGGTATCTAAGAACTACGAAGTTGCAGTTTCGTACGATGGATCGAAAGAGAGGGTCCAGTTGAGCAGTATAGTTACATTGTAAATAGAAGATCCCCATTAAAAAATTTACTTCAGAAAAATGATTTTTCAATTAAGTAAAGGGAACTAACTGCAATGCTTCGAAGCTGTAGTTCCCTGTGATGGACAGAAAGAGATGGTCTGGTTCTGCAAAATAATTACATCGTAGATAGGACCGTCCACCACAAGTCCAGTGCTTGTGTTCTGGAAAAATGATTTCTCAATCAAGTAAAGTGAATTAACCGAATCGCTTTAAAGTTATTCTTTCGTACATATGGACAAGAAGTGAGTGTACAAGTACGCAGCATAGTTTAAGAGGAAATAGAATCACCTTAGTTTTTCTTCAAGGCAAATGTCTTCTCAATTGAATATATGATATATACATTAGTTATAAACACTGTATAGTCTGATGCGTAATGCCGTAGTATGTGCATATCGGTAACAGGTAACGTTCACAGAATGTATTTGAGTAACAGAAGACAAACCAAGACATTTTAAGAATCAAATTACGTCGGACAATGGAGATGCATGTGCTCAGAGAGAGTGGGAAAGATTAAGTTGCTAATGGATGCTCAAAGAGTTACATTTTTCTAAGCGTTTTTAAAACACCAATTTATTTCCTGCAGCTCAGCTGGATATCTGTGATGGGTCTAAGAGGCTGACATAGGTCTTGTTTTCTGTGAGGTTGAAGCTGGACTATTAAGATTATCTGCCTAAGACGAACTTTGCCTCGTACTAGAACGGATTCGGCTTCTTCCTCCATTTTTCACTTATTTCTGGTACCAACCAAAAGTCTAACGACAGGTTGAAACAACCTATCCATAAGTACCACTGTAATTTTCCCTTTCTCTCTATTTTTTTAATTATCTACTTTTTTTTTCTCTTTATTGACCACTTCTCCTAACTTTCTAACATCCTTTGGTCAGTTCCACAGCCATGCTACTTCCAAAACCCGAATTCTTGCTACTTCAAATCCAATACTTAACTTCGTCCAGCCTCTTTGTATCATCCTTCACAATTTCAGTTAGTTCTTTGTTCTTGCCATATACAATCTCATTCTGTGACATTTGTAAGTACTCATCACATTCTAACAACCCTCTCTATTATATTTCCCAAAAATTCAATTGCATCTAAAATCAATTGGATTTTTAATGTATAGCACCCCATTCTTTCATCAAATACATCCAATTGAAAAAGCTGTCTCTCTTACATTAAAAAAACAAAATCACCATTCTCCTCAGTGCGAACCGGTATCGATCTCATAGGATGTCAAAATGCTAGTCTACGTTTTTCCAAACCCCAAATTGAACCTAGCTTTCCTTTTCGTCAAAAACCTCTAATAGATTCCCCTTTCCATGGTCTATCTTGCATTAAATTGAAAAATCTGGACCACCATGTACCTACTATTTTACAGCAACTTTGCAGAGTGTTTTATTCGTAAAAACATTATGGATACCCATTTCACACTAACGTTTCCAATATGGCATCAAAATCTATGAAGTCTCTCAATCATCCCAGTGCAAGGGTAAACCCGCCCAGAATGAATGTACATTCGGAAAAATGAGTACAACTATCTGAAATAGAACCTGAAACAGTTTGTACTATTCTCCTATTCTTCTGAAATTTAAAAAAAACATTCATTTGTATAATTTCCAATACATAAGCCCGTCTTTCTAAAAAAAAAATTCTTTCAGTTTTGAGCTGTCCTGTTACGAATTTTTTTATTCCCCAGCTTAACTCTCTCTCTCTCTCTCTCTCTCTCTCTCTCTCTCTCTCTCTCTCTCTCTCTCTCTCTCTCTCTGTACAAAAAACAATATATGTACGAAATATTATAGTTTTTTTCCTTAACCCTTTACTCTCTCTCCGTACAAAAATACGAAGAACCACGATAGAACACAACAAAAAAAGACGACTCAATTCCACAATGAACAAACAGGAAGAGAAAAACAAACAAACAAACAAACAAACAAACAAACAAACAAACAACAGACAATGAGACAAGTATTGTTATGATTATTATCCTTGACAGCCCCTCACCTGTACTCTGGTGAGTTTGCAGTCTCCCTGTGTGCTTGTCAAAAATCCCTAATAGAGCAATTTTTCCGCACCACCATTCCGAATTTCCACTTTCGCAAATCGCTTTGTTCCAGAATCCAAACAAATTCGACTTTTCTCCAGGTAATGTAATTTTCACTTAATTGCAAATGGAATCTTGTCTGGATTGCATACAGGAGCCCTACTAGTGAAACACTGAGGCAATCTTGAATAATCTTGCGATGCGTGAAATTGCACTCACCGCGATTCATCAGTCGCGCCCAAATTTGTTTGTGACGTCGCAAAAAAATATTTTCGAACCTCCATATTTCATTATTCTAGGACAGAGCACACACACAAAAAAGGGCAAACCGTATCTGCAAAAGAAACCAGACCACGATAATATTACACCCGAGAAAAAAAAACGTGTGCAAAAAGCAATAAATAACTATGAAAGTTCTTTTCTTCTCATTGCCTCGAAACAAAATAAAAAATCCCTCATCAAATACAACGAAAGTAAAGTCTCTTTATAGTTCGTTTCAATTAATACGTGTTTGTTGCATTACTTTCCCCTTCTGTGTGCGTGTGCAGTTATTTTTTTTTTTAAATTTTTATCGTGCATTCATACATACAATGTCAAGCTTATCAAATCTATGGCGAACCAATAAATAGTAAAATAACTATAAAAACAGTTCATTTCACTTCACCATTATGTCCTTTGATCGTGGTTTACGCTGGGAAAATTTTCGTGTATTCCTATATGTATATGTATGTGAAAAAGAATTTTCAATTATTTTTTTTTTTGTCAATTAGTTTTAAATTTCAGTCTGATTGAAGGTTTTTGTCGTTTAACCGTCTGTGTGCGGCATGTGTTAACATTTTTCAGCGAAAAAATTCCAAAAAACTGATCTTTCAATCTCTTTTAACTTTTAACATGAGTAAATGTGAGTGTTTAAAATAGGTTACTTTATTGATGAGAACTTTATTCAATTTTCTTTTGTTTTTGTTTTTTTCTTCTGACTTTCTCGTTGAGAAGCGGTCGCTGTGGATTTTCTATGGTTCACCGGATTGTACTTTTTCTTACTTTTTCTCTGATGCCTTGGTCGTTGTTGTCTAACAATGTTGAATTGTGAAGAATCTCACATCGCAACTGCAGTAACGCATGTTCGATCTTCGATTGCATTCCACAGATCCCTGGTTCACGAGCGCCAAATAGAACAGTCTATTGAGTAACGCCCTGGAGTGTGTTCACAGGTAACTGATAATATTCACGGAGAATGTTCAGCTAACAATGGACAGACCAAGTCGCTTTTGAAGTTCCTGAAATTTTTATAAATCCGTCGGACAGTGAGGATGTAAGTATTTGGAGAGAGAGAGAGAGAGAGAGAGAGAGAGAGAGAGAGAGAGAGAGAGAGAGAGAGAGAGAGAGAGAGAGAGAGAGATTAAGGTGTCTTGATAGGTGCACAAATAATTGCAGGACTTCACACTATCCTCTACCTAAACCATTCGAGAGCTGTGATGGGGCTAAGATGCAAACACAAGTCTTGTTTTCTCCGAGGTTGAAGTCGTACAACAAAAATCTCTACCTCAGAAGAACTTTGCCTCGCACTAGAATGGAATAGACTTCTTCCTCCCCATTTTAATCCTTCTCTGGTACCAACCAAACTTTAAACAATGGGTTGATGCTACCTACCGCAAAGATCCCTCTTACAGTCCCTTCCTCTCTAGTTTTTATTTATTATCTATTCTTCTCTCTTCCTTCCTTTTCTCTTTGTCGTCCACTTCTCCTTACGATCTAACACCTTTTGGTCTGTTCCACAGCCACGCTACCATCATGAACCAATTTTTTGTTACTTTAAATCCCAAACTCAACTTCGTCAGGCCTGTTTGTGCCACCCTTCACAAATTCCATTGGTTCTTTGTTTTAACCTTACGCCACCTCATCCTGTCTCATCTGTATACACTTATCATATTCTAACAACCCTCTCTATCATATTTCACAAAAGTTCGATTGCATCTAGAATCAAATAAATTCTTGAATAAGTAACGCTTCATTTTTGGCTTGCTTGTATTTATCATTCACAAATTCTATCAGTTCGCTGTGTCTATTTTCCACCATCTCATTGACTCACATTCGTGTACACCTATCATATTCTAACATATAATCTGCCTTCTTTCTTTCTTTCTTTCTTTCTCTTTTTTCATCTCGAAAATTTATTTTTAAAAAAAGGAATGATATGATGTAGTGTGACGTAAAATGAAAAAAAAAACCCTCCTCTTTCATCCCCCCACTCTCTCTCTCTCCCTCCCTCTCCCTCTCCCTCTCTCTCTCTCTCTCTCTCTCTCTCTCTCTCTCTCTCTCTCTCTCTCTCTTCCTTCTTTTGTGAACGCTAGGAATCGATTCACATTTAGTATGAATGGAAAAACCCTTCGGCGTTCGGAGAACTGTCGACTTTGCAGTTGAAAATAGTGTCGTCAGAATATGAAGTCATCGGAAAAAAATTGTTTTAAAGAATAATTGGGACAGACTAAATGTCCTACTATGACATAATTATGATATCACGGCGTTCTCGTCACGTTATAACTTGGCAGACACAAAACTGGGGGTCGTTCAGCATTAGCAAATAAACCTCGCTCTGTGTTGCGACTAAATGTGTGTTACCGATAATTTCAGGGTGTGTCGCAAAATTGCTGTTTTTAATGGAGTATAATATATTCTCGTGTTTTAGTAATCCAGTTTCTGAAACCTGGACAAGAAAAATAGAAGAATCAAAATAGACGGCGAATATCTGAGCAACCTTAGATTTACAGACGACATTGTCCTTTTCGCAGAGAACCTACACGACCTCCGACTAATGCTATATGAACTAAACGAAGAAAGTAAAAGAATCGGCCTACACATGAACTTCAGTAAAATAAAAGTCATGTGCAACAATTGCATCAAGAATGAGAACATAACTATCAAAATCGAAGATGCAAAACTGGGGAAAGTAGACCACCACATCCGCCTAGGATAAAGAATCTCCATGAGATCCTCAAATGAGGAGGAAATCAAGCGAAGAATCACTCTAAGATGGCAAGCCTTCTGCAGAGCTAACTCAACTTTCAAAGACCAGATGATCCCAATGATTCTACAAAGAAGAGTATATAACCAATGCATCATCCTGATAGTCACTTATGGAGCTGAAACATGGAACCTGACCAAGAGACATATCTGTAAACTGAGAAGCATGCAACACGCACATGAGAGAATCTTGCTTAACCTTACATGGAGAGATCACAAGACGGCACTGTATATCAGGGAGAAAACAGGAGTTTGAGACATCATGGAAACTATTAAATAACTTAAATGGCAATGGGCAGGCCATGTTGCAAGAGTGAAAGACAATCGATGGACATCACGACTCAAAAAATGGATCCCCAGAGATCACATGCGAAACTGAGGCCGACAGAAAGATGGAGAGATGAACTGAACATATTCAGAAAATTGTAGATTTGTAGTCCTAGGTAGATGTTGTGATCTACCTTGCCGAGTTTTACATCTTCTATCTTGACAATTATGACCTCATTCTCTACATGATTATTGCTCATGATTTTTGTTTTACTGAAGTTCATCTGTAGGCAGACTTTTGAAAACTGAAGAAACCTATACTGACACTTTTGGCAACAGTTCTAATTTGTCGTTGATTTTTCCTATTCACTCTAATGACAGTTTGGGCTTCATTTGATCAAATTCAAATTTGCTTGAAGTATTTCTTTTTGCTATTTATTTTTTACTTCTCTCTTTTAGCTTTTAATAGGTGAACAGAAAAGGTACTTATTGTTTGACAATAATGAAACGTTCTTACATTTGCCCTTTTTTTCAATGATGATGCTTTCTCTCATAGCTTTGTGCAGCATTGCAATTCTCCTTTTTCAGGCTGGATTTCCAATGAGGATTTTTCAGGTATATTAATGCTAGGATTTTCCTATTTGGCCACAAATTTTACCTTTGCATTAAAAACGTTCTATCTTTTGATTTTACCTGTATAATTTCCTAGGTGACAGATAAAAATACAATAAAAGCATGAATTGAAAGTTTTAAACATATAATTGCTATCGTAGGTCATCTGATTCTGATTTAATATCAATTCGTACTGTTGGCTTAAAATTTGAAGGCTACTGTAATTTACTATCCAAAATGATATGTAATTCCTAAAACAGCTTAAAATTTGTGATTTCCTTCGACTCTGCATCCGACAGCCTTTTGATTATCATTTTTAGGTCCATATTCTGTTGAGAGTCATATGGAAGAAGGAGACGCCTGTGCTTGTGCACAGCTTCTAGGGTATGATGAGTTGTCACTGCTGAAATGTAAGTTGGAGACCATTTTTAGGTCTGTAAGCTACACTTCAATTATTTTCTACTGACCTTACTTATCTAAAGGACTTCAGATTATTTACAATTACGACCACTTCTCCTCTTCCATCACCAAATAGAAATAGAGTTTTCTTTCTTTTTTTTTTTGTTTGTTTCATCATTTTTTAGCATGCAACTCAAATGAACTTTTGGGGACGTAGAGTAAACCTTGGAGGAATGTGGGATGACTTGAATTAAATCAGAAACATTTTACGGAACCCAGGGGTTACAATGAAATGACGTTCTTTTATCTTCAAAGGATTATATAATACATTAGACGCAAGGTCATTCTGATGATAATATTGTTGAATAGTTAGAGTTTGCTTATTCTCTGGTATTTGTCAAAATAAGCCAAGTTTGGCACAAGGTTTTTGAGTCATTTCCATCAGAATTGCTTATGATAAGTAAAAACTAATAATCTCACCATTTTCTTCATTTTTAATCTTAGTTCCTTTAGTATTTTATCTGTACATCTAGACGAAGCCACTTATTCTTTTACTTGTAAAATGAATATTCATAGACCTCAGTTATTCCTCGATTATACAAACTTTTTTCTCTATCAAAAATCCACTTTCAGGTATTTTGTACCAAACTTACTTACAATAAGTAAAAACTAGTAATCTGACCACTTCGTTTCTAAATTCAGTTCAGTTTTGGTTGACTGTTTCTAATAAGCAAAGCCAACCCAGGGACAGCTGATGCCAGCGCAAGGGCACTAACTTTGTATTGAAGGAGTTCAAACAGGATTGTATCTACCGATTATCATCATTCGTCATCTTTATTCTCAACTTGTCTTTTAAAATTGTTCCTAATGAAGAACTCTGAAAATGATGATTAGTTCTGTCTAATTTCACACCTTTCCTTTCCTTTATTGATATTCCTATCAATTCCCCAGCTAATTGTAACCCAGCAGTACAATGGAATACATTTAAGATTCTGACTTTCTGATATGATGATAGATGGTGTAATAGAATGGAAGGAAAGGGTTTTAATTTATATTTGTTCTTGTGAAGCTGAGAAGATTGAACCATGCGCTTGATTTGTTCTGACAGTTACATTTTCAAGTTGCCAATAAGGAAGAAAATATAGAACGTTAATTTTAATGCAGCAGAAACCTTGTCAGTTTAGAATCATTCTGGGAGAATATTTCCCAGAACCCTAATATATTAGTTGTAAAATCAACAAAAATAATTGTCTTTGTTTTGAATATTTCTCACTATGGCTTCTCGTTGATTTAAGATCATATTGTAACTAAGATGATCCCAACCTGAACTTGTCGATTGCTGCAATGAATCCACTCTTCTGACAAAAGAACACAGAAAGATTGTTCATGCAGACAACCCGTTGTTAAGATATAGGTGTCAAGGAGGTTTTAAGTAATCAAATTCATTATCTTTTCAGTCATTTAGATAATTAGAATACTTATTCATTGTATTGAGTGGATGTGTTTGCATATGTGTAATTGCATGTATATGTGTATGCATGAGCACATGTATGTGTGGTTACACTTCTGATAAAGAATAAGCAATGAGTATATATATGCTCATGAAGGAAAATTATGTGTGTGAGTGAATATAGGTATATGTGTTTGGTTGTATGTAGACAAATTGCTGTGAATATGGGCGGGTGCAAATTTGTGTGGGCATGCCTTGATAAACAACTGTCATGCAATAGTCAGGGAAATGTAACAGTCTGACGACTGGGACCCATGAGAGATTCCTTGGAGATAACGTCCACAATGAAAAAAATTCATTAAGGCTGATTGCTGAGGTTTGCTAATCAAGAGAAACTGAAGGAAATGGAAAAGAAAGAGAGAAGAGAATAGAGAAGGAATTAAGACAGAGAGAAACGGAAGTAAGAAAGAGATTAAATACATGTAAAAGAGAAGGAAAAAAGGAAAGAGAAGAAAAAAGGGTTGAAAACATAAACAAGCTTAAACCGAAATGACAAAGAGGTAGTTATAGGCAAGAAGGAAATAGAAAGAAAAAGGGTGATTTAGTATGAATAAAGATTTTGAAATGAGAATTTGAAAGGTAGATTCAGAGACCCAGAGCAGAGGAGATGGTTTCATCTTCTCCCTGCAAGGCAGTGTCACATGTGTCATTGACTCAATTAATTGAGCATGAGTTTTGGTTTAAAAAAGTGTTGAAAACAGCCGCAGCTATCATTACATCATGAGTGGGTGTTGCTGCAACAATACAAATTTCTAAAATCATTACTCCTAAATATTTCTGTTTGGAGTCTAATTTGTATTAAAAGAAAAGTATTTATATACATATTGATGTACCATATATATATATATATATATGTATATATACATATACACACACACACACACACACATATATATATATATATATGTATATATATATATATATGTATATATATATGTATATATATATATATATATATATATATATATATGTATATATATATATATATATATATATATATATATATATATATATATATATATATACATGAAAAAATTTTTGCAAAAGTTTTGAAAAAACATTCAAAATACCCTCAAGTACTCTCACTAAGAACATTTTTGTTCCCTCACTTGGACCATTTTTTTACTCTTGCTCCCTCCTCCTTCCATGGCCCTTGGCTTAATTGTACATAGCCAAATGGTTATTTCACCACAGGGAATAACAAATTAGGTACCTATGATTGTGTAGCATGGTTTGATTGGTCACTTGAGTGTTGTTTCACCAGACACTAGAAAAGAATCCGTGGAAGCATTAGTAGGTGTGAATTAGAGACTAAACACGTATTCTGTGGTTTCAAAAATTTACTCCTAGGTCCTTTTCATCATAGCCACATCCAAATGACTGCAAACATCATGAAATATCTTTAAAAATTCTTGTAAAAAACGCAATCTCAAAATAAGTCATTCATTTATGATGCAAAAGATTTGTTGTCCAAAAATTATCCAAAAAACACACTTGTCATGCAAATGATCAATAAGGTAATTGTTTCGAAGACATAAACAGGATATCATTTTGCCAAAAGTGTCTCAACTTCAGAACCTGCTGGGCTTAGCATTTGACCACAACCGGAAAAGTGAGAGTCTGAGTCTGCACTCGTTTTTTTAGCAAGTTTTGACATGGTCGTATTGAATGTCTTTGCTTTTGATGGAAAGTTTTCTTTTCAATTTTATTTCAGTCTATGTAAGCTTAATCACAGCCTGATTATCTCTAACTTATTAGAAAATTGTCTCCGCATTTTGTTTATAAACTGTTTTATCATTCAAAATGTAGAACAATTTATACAAAAGTTTTGTAAGTGAAAATGTCTGCAAGAGTTTAAAGTCACAAATACTTACATCGTTTTTAACTTATTTCCTTTTAACATGCGTATCATTTGTAAAATTCTTACAAATTTGTCATGATGGACTGTTCTTTGAAGCAGTTTATTTCCAATACTTCAAAAACTCCACTTTAAAAGAATGCCTATCTTGTTTCAAATTTCAGCACATAAATATGCAGTCCACCATCCTTCCATTCTATCCTTGCATAAGACCTCATCTCTAGATATCACCATTTAGTGTATCAACCAACTTAAAGAGGGAAAACTTGCAATTCAGAACGACACATGTTCCATTTGTTGAATGATTTCTCCTGACAAAGAGAGAAACTGGAACCTTATGGAATGGTTTTCTTCAAAACATTAGCCAACGAAAAAATGATTTTGACATGTTGTCAAATTGGCTTCTCCTTGCACCCGGCTGAAATGGCACGTCTGTAAATTTGAATTTTTCTTTCTATTGTAGCTGTCTGTTTTCTTGGCGTCATGACTTCTTGGAGAGGATATTACTTTTGTCTATATTTTTTTTCATAGGTGGAGATGTATAAAAGACAATTTTAGTAGCGAAACAAAGATTTTTATCATTTTTGAAAGTTTATTCAGGGTTTCAATATCTAAACATTGAAGAACAGGGACGTTCCGGTCACTATTATTGAAAAAAAGAGGCCGTTCCTGTCATAGCTGTCAACACATGTAAATAATATAGTGACAGTGGTTAAATTATGGTTTGGAACTGCTAAAATGCCTAAAATATAGAGCAAGAAAAACCAAATGCTGCAGTGTTGGAAAAATAGAAAATCAAAATAAATAGAAATACTCTGAGGTTAGTACATAGATAAGTAGGTAAATAAGAATTGACTTAAATAGAATCAGTGCGTAGATGGAACATTTTTCTGTTAAAATTTTAAGTTCAATTATTTTTCTTCCAAGCTGAGCTTATTCTCTGCTTGGTCGAAGTTGTTGATGACAGACAAACTGGAAAATTATGTAAAGAAATTTCCACATCAAATGAAAGCAAATAAATATAAAACCAAAAAGAAATTGGCCAACGTTCACTGAATTTATTTTCGGTCATTTTCCGTGCTTTTTGTGTTCTGACCAAAAATATGACCAATAAAATCAACCTCAAAGCTGGTCATTCCTCTAGTTTTTTGTTCTCTACATCAACTTTTAAAAAGAAAGCTGTGCAACCGATGCATAATCCTAAAAGTCACCTATGGAGCAGGAACTTGGAACTTATCCAAGAGACAGGCCCTTGGATTGAACCATGCAACATGTGCAGGTAAGGATCATGGCTAAACATGTCAAGAGACCAGAAGAAAGCACAATATATAAGAAAACAAGCAGGGGTCTGATATATCATAACAACCACAAGAACCTCAAATTGCAATAGGATGGACCATGTTGCAAGAATGCCAGACAACCACTGAACATCATGACTCACAAGATTATATGCCAAATCGTGGCTGCTAGGAAAAAAAAAAGATTTAGACATATTCAGAAGGTATAGGCAATATGATGCTCGAGAGTGAGTGGACTGATTAATATTTGGGAGACTGAATGTCCAACAACAGACTTTGAAAGACTGATAATGATTATGACATATCAACATTATGTGAATCATATGAAACTGTCTTGATTACTTCTCTTTCTGTTGTATGGCATTCAGTGAAGACAGATTTATAAATTGTTTTAATAAAACCAATATGAATGTGAGTATTGTCCTGAACAATACTTGCCTGAATTTGTTTTAGACAATGTGTTGTAATCATTGTATTTGTTTTCATTGTATTTGGTAATTTTTTCTTTTGAATCTCAACATTTCAAATCCTCTACTCTCTTGCTTTCCTCAGGTATTGATTGTTGTGTGAACAAGTCTAGGAATAATATCATTTTTGTTGTTGTGAATCATCTTTATACGTAGGCCGAATGAATCTGTACGTATGAATTTTAAGTTTCTTAGTTGGAGCCTATTTGAATGCAGAGGTAGGATGTCAGTTGCCATTCTTCAATGGTAATTGGTAAAAGCCAAGATCTTTAATACTAATTTCTAAGGCAGACAAGCTCTTCCCACACAGTGAAACTGATGCAACACAATATCACTAGTCTCATGTTTGTAAGAGAGTATTGATTCTCCAGAAAAGCTAGTTATTGAAACTAAAAACAGGTTTGTCTTATCCAAATCCAGGAAAAATGCTGGATAATGTTAGTGAAGTTACTGTTATAGTGATTAGTTTTTTTTTCAATTAAAATCAATGCAAAAATAAATAGGAACTAGTATATAGTTTTAGATATGAAACTCGAATGCTAACCGCATATGATGTCACCTGTCCATATAAGCAAAAACTTCCGTTAACTGCCTACTTTAGCCATGGTCTCTCTAGACCATTTATGTCCCTAGCCTTCTGGCCAGTATGGTTTCTATTATTTGACCATGATTATAATACATCTTTTATCAACAATCTCCTTTGATGTGAGAATCTATAAGGGCTTTCTGGCAATTCAATGCTAAAAGTTTATATGTACTCTCAGCTGGAAAGTATGTACTATTAATAGATATTTTATTTGCCTCTTGAATGTATATTCTATTTGTTTGTCTAAAAAAACTCTACCTCTATTTTCATTCCTTATTATATGAACTGTTTGCTGGACCATCTCTGTCCATACATTTAAACCTGCCTCACTGGACTGCTGCTATTATTATTATTATTTGGAATCTCACACCAGTTGCCTGGTGGTAACCGCTGGAGTTTGAGTGACAGCAAGTCTCCTCAAGTCTCCAGCCCTCCTCTCCTAGTACTCATAGGTCGCAGTAATTCTGCGATTTACAGTTTCACACCGGTTGCCCAGTGGTTATCGCTGAAGGCTGAGTGACAATAAGTCTCCTCAGGTCTTCAGCTAACGTCTCCTCTCTCTTTCGCATATCATGACAGAGCTACGATTCGTTGCAGTACTTATATCTCTAGCACCTTCCTCAGTACCCGTGCAGTTCCAAGTAGTGCTGTGGTCTGTACGGTCTCTATCCTCCCCCTAATCCCGATCTCCTCCAGTCTCTCCCTCAGCGTTTTGGGGACAGTTCCTAGTGCTCCCACTATGACCGGTACTACCCTGGTTTTCATGTTCCACATTTTCTTCAACTCCCTTGCTAGGTCCTGGTATTTTTCCCTTTTTTCACCCTCCTTCTTTTTTACTCTATGGTCTGCAGGCACAGCAACGTCTATTATTTGGCAGGCCTTCCTTTTTTTGTCTACTATTACTAAGTCCGGCCTTCTTGCCTGGATGAGGTGGTCAGTTTGGATGTCAAAGTCCCAGAGTAGTTTGTGGTTGTCATTCTCCAAAACTGCCTCTGGCTTGTGCTGATACCACTTTTCCCCATGGTTGAATCCCATTTGTTTACTTAGTTCCCAGTGTATCATCGTTGCTACTCTATCGTGTCTATGCTTATACTCCTTCTGGGCGAGTTGACTACATTCACTAGTTATGTGGTTTACTGTCTCATCTCTTTCACCGCACATGCGGCATTTGCTGTTTGTCTGAGTTCTGTCGATTTTTGCTTTTATGTAGTTTGTCCTTATGCTTTTGTTTTGGGCTGCCATGATGAGCGATTCTGTTTCTCTCTTAAGGTTTCCCTTTCGTAACCACGTCCATGATTTCTCGTCTGCTATATCTTTATCTGTCTTTTAAACTCGCCGTACAATTTTTTCCCTTCCCACTTTTCTTTTCTAGTTTGCTGTACCGTTCCATTGCTTTCTACTTTGTTTGTTGCACTATCCCTCGCGCTCTTTATGATTTCTTCACTATTTGTTTGCACATATCTATCTAGGACTACTTTAGCTCTCTGGACACAGTCTTCTATGCTGATGAGCCCCCTACCACCTTCTTTTCTCTTAACGTATAGTCTATCTGTATCATCCCTAGGGTGTAATGCTTTATGCATCGTCATAAGTTTCCTTGTTCGCCTATCCATTGATTGGAGCTCTTCCTTTGTCCATCCTAGGAATGGTCCTGTATACCTAACTACTGACACAGCCCAGGTGTTCATTCCTTTTATTAGATTTCTGCTATTTAATTTGGTTTCTAATATTTTCCTTATCCTTCTAAGGTATTCCCTCTTAATCTTCTCTTTCATCTCTTCCCGTTTTATCGTGTCACATTCAAGGACACCTAGGTACTTGTATCGGTCTTGTGCAGTCAATGCCCTAATCTTGTTGTTGTCCGGAAGTTCAATTCCCTCAGTCATTGAAAGTCTTCCTTTGTGCATCACCATGATTGCGCATTTTTCTATCCCAAACTCCATTCCTATGTCCTCACTATATTCCCTTACTTCGTTGAACAGAGTCTCAAGCTCTCCCCTGTTTTTCGCAAACAATTTAATATCGTCCATGTACATTAAGTGGTTGACCTTTCCTTTTGTTTTAGAGAAGTGGTATCCTTTCAGTTCTTCAGGATTCTGTTAAGCGGTATCATTGTTAGAACAAATAATAGTGGGGACAACGAGTCTCCTTGGAAGATCCCCCTTTTTATCCCTACCTCGGCTAGTTTGTCCCCTGCGGCTGTCAAATCTACTTTCCAGTCTTTCATTGAATTACCAATGAATTTAACCACCGGTTCGCTAATTTTGAACATTCTAAGGCATTCGAGTATCCAGCTATGTGGAATCATATCGTATGCCTTTTTATAATCTATCCATCCCATCGCGATATTCTTTCTCCTTTTCCTTACTTCTTTTAAGATCATCTGGTCTATGTAGAGTAAATCGTTTGCCCCTTTGGTTCCTATCCTACACCCTTTCTGTTCTTCTGGTAGTAGCCCCCTTCTATCCATTGACATGTATATTCTCTCTGCTATTTGCCCGGTCAGGATTTTCCACATAAGTGGTAGGCAAGTGATTGGTCTATAGTTGCTTGCTATGTTCCCCTTTCCCGGGTCTTTTTGGATGAGGGTGGTTCTGCCTTTAGTCATCCATTCTGGTGCTTTGCCTTCATTCAGACAATTTTGGAGTAGGTGAGTGAGTCTGCCGTGTAACGTGGTAAATTTTTTGAACCAATACCCATGGATCCCGTCGGGACCCGGTGCTTTCCAGTTGGCTACTTTCCTAAGAGTATGTTTCAATGTGGTTTCATTCAGTACTATTGGTTCTCCCTTGTCTATTTCTCCTAGTTCTTTTCTCATGTTTCCTAACCATTGCGGTGTTACGTTATGTCTTTTTGGGTGCCCCCATATGCTATTCCAATAGTTCTTGGCCTCTGTGGCATCTGGTTTCATGTCCTGCCTTCTTTCCCCATTTAAATCTCGGTAAAACTTTTTCTCATTGTTTTGGAATGTGCGGTTTTGTGTGTATTGGGCCGTTCTTAGTCTGTATCTTTTTAGTCTTGCCTCTTTGGCTAGTCTTTTTTGGTGTAACTCTTCGACTACAGTTGCGATGCCTTTTTGCGTTACCTTGTATTTGTTATAAAGTCTTACTCGTGGTCTGTCTGTGTGTGGTGTATTTCTAAGCAGTACTTCATCTCTCTGTAGTTGGGAGATCTGCCTTTGTAACCTTCTCTCCCAGTTGGGTTTCCCTTCCCTATTATTGCTCGGGTCCCTATCTTGTGTTGTAAAGCTTTGTGCTACCATTTTCGCCCCTGCATAAATTAGGTTGTTGAGTTCTAGGAGGGTGTTTGTTTCTATGTGCTGTAAGAGGCAGTTGACCTGCTCGGTCACTTCTCCGACTTTCTTTCTGTCTTTGTCTCTTAGGGAGGGGAGTGTTGTTTTCTCTCCTAGCATGATCTCTTTCAAAGCTTGTATTTTGGTGTTCTCTTCTACCGTAGGTGCCTCGTCATCACCCTCTGAATTATTATTATTATTATTATTATTATTATTATGCTCCTCCTCATGTAGAACTCTTAAGCCTACAGTGTATTCATGGATCATTCTTCTAACTCTATGGCTGTATATGGCCTACACAAAATAGTGAGCTTTCAGCATTTAAAATTAAGCTTTGCTTCAACACTATGACAACCAATGCAATGATTTACAATAAAGAATCTTTTTTGTGAAGCAAGCCATATTGTTATGGAAGCCATATTGTTTTAATAGGAGCCATTTGCAATTCTCTTCATGAGTGAATACTATTCTTTGTCCTGTAATGGCTGCTGGGATACCGCACAAGAAATTTCATTTTCCTGGAATGGCTGCTGATATATCTCTCAAGAAATTTCCTCAGTGGCTGAGGTATCTCACAAGAAGTTTTTTTTTTGTTCTTGATTGTATAATCAAATACCTTTCAAAATATTTCTTTGTCCTGGATAGGCTACTGAGATGTATCTCACAAGGAATTTATTTGTCCTTGATTGTGTGAGTCGATACCTTTCAAAATATTTCTTTATCCTGGATTGGCTGCGGTGATCTTAGACACTTATCACAGCATCCCTTCAATTTTCTAGATCACTGCAAAGTCCTCTTTTTGGATTGCCATCAGCTACCTCTTTGTGCTTTCCTTAATCTCATCCACTGCATAAAATCATCTGTTTCAGATTTGGGAAAAACCAGAAGTTGTAGGGAGCCAAATCTTGATTGTCTTTATTTGGATATTTGAAATTTGGAAGAAAAAAATTCCATTGTGCTCTGCCCCAACAGGATAGAGGGTGGATTCCTCCCTACCCCTGGGTCCGTGCTTAATGGTGAGAATAACAATACAAAATTGGTATTCGATTTGAGAGAAAGGAGAAAATAAAATGAGCAAGATTTTGTTAACGAATTTCATACGGCCATTTCAAAGTATTACCTGCAACAATGGGAATATAATTTTTTTCAAGTACTAGATCAAATGGGTGTCTGCTGTGAGAATAAGAATTCAGAAAAAGATATTAGCTGATGAAGATAAAATTGGCTAGATATTTTTCCATGAATGTGATATGGCCATTTCAAAACTTTACCTGACACTGTGGGGATAAAATTTTTTTTTGATACCACATCAAATGGGTATCTACTTCAGAAAAAAAAGATTCCTCCTGTTGTCAATAGCTGAACATTGATAAAACAAAGTCAAGATGATTGACGTAAAAACAAAACAGTAAAGAAGTGAATTTTTATGAATGAGTCGACAGAGCTAGGTGATACAATGTTTTGCAGAAAAACTCTACATGAGACATGGAAGTGGACATTGTTTGGTTGTTGTATATGTGACAGTCGCATAGTACACCAAATCACTAAATCACAGTTCACAGCTCATCGAGTTACCCTTTAGGAGGTGGTTCAAGCATGTGCATTGTGATACCCTCTGATTGGTTGCCAAGTTGCATCAAAACTAGGCAATCAGTTCTCGAGATATTCAAAATGGCTGGATACTTTCTGGACAGACCTCTTGTATAGAAATCGAAGAAATGGGGAAAAAACATTTTTCATCAGAATTCTTTTCAAAATCTATTCAAATATAAGGCCAAAAAAGGAAGAAAAAAATATCCCAGCCCCAAGCAGTTTATTTTTGTGGGTTGTCAAACCATTTATGCATGAATAAATCATATTTTTGCGTCAGCAATTTTTAGAATTCATTGTAAAAATTCACTTCTTTACTGTTTTGTTTTTACGTCAATCATCTTGACTTTGTTTTATCAATGTTCAGCTATTGACAACAGGCGGAATCTTTTTTTTTCTGAAGTTGATACCCATTTGATGTAGTATCAAAAAAAAATTTTATCCCCACAGTGTCAAGTAAAGTTTTGAAATGGCCATATCACATTCATGAAAAAATATCTAGCCAATTTTATCTTCATTGGCTAATATCTTTTTCTGAATTCTTCTTCTCACAGCAGACACCCATTTGATCTAGTATTTGAAAAAAATTATATTCCCATTGTTGCAGGTAATGCTTTGAAATGGCCGTATGAAATTCGTTAACGAAATCTTGCTCATTTTATTTTCTTTTTTTCCTCAAATTGGATATCAATTTCGTATTGTTATTCTCACCATTAAGCAAAGACCCAGGGGTTGGGAAGAATCCAACCTCTATCCTGTTGGGGCAGAGCACAATGGAATTTTTTTCTTCTAAATTTCAAAAATCTAAATAAAGACATCATATAATAAAACAACTCAAACAATCACAAGTAATCATGAATCTTTGTTAAAAGCAAAGATTTTCTTTTTTTTTTATAACTAATATAAGTAAGATGTTTTCCTTCTTATTTCTTATATTTTTTTCTATTCATCGGTTCCGTAGAAAATTTCTGTGATTATTCTTTTTACTTTACTCTTTTTTCAATTCTAAAGCTAAAAAGCTACGGCTAAAATGATTATGGTACATATTGAATCACACATGAAATTTTTGATTTTAAATTTGTTTTCTTCACGATGTATTTATTTGTGAAAATCATTTTTATTGTTAGAAACCCCTTTCTCTGCTCGAATCATTTGAAAGCTTTGGAAACCCCATCCTGCTCAAAATTCTGGATTTGCCCCTCATTGTGAAATGTTTTGAAATGGCTATATTACATAGAAAAAGAATCTCCTACTTTTCATTTCTTCTGTCCATCTTGTTTTATCAGAGGGTGCAAAGTTTCTGCTCAAATACGCCTACATTACAGATATATACAGAGCTTAGCTTAGTCTAGCATAAGGCCCCAAGTGAGGATTGAACCCACTAATAGTATGGTTAGCTTGACTTATTTGTTAACCATCACCTGATGATGACATGTCTGAGTATCACTGACTTATGGGTGATTAATAAGCCTAACTTAGCTTAGTTTGGCAAAAGAACCAGTGGGGTCACTACTGCATCAGGTATTTACTAAGCTTAGCTTAGCTTGGCATGAGGCCACAAGTGCAGAGCACCCAGTGAGGTTCTGAAACTGACCTCAGCATGTTGATGTACCTACATTATAAATTAAATGAAATATGTTTGTCTATGCTTTGGGCGAATAGGGTTAAAGTTGAATTTTTATGTTAAATCTGAGAGGAGAATCTTTTGATATTTTTTTTATAATTTTCAAAAAGATGGATATAGACATTATAAGTTAGTACCCACCTAAATGTCACACATTCTAGTTAATTTCTCATTGTTGTACATTCCAGATAAAAATATCATCACTGAATGGGAAAATATCTTTAGATTCAAGTTTTTTTGATGATACCATGATACCCTTCAGTACCTACCTTGATTTGATGGTTAGCAAACTTATTTATCTATCCAATTTGCTAGTGTAGTGTGTTCAATTCTTATTTGGTACTTTATTACTGTGCCGCACTAAACATAAGTAGTTGTTAACAAGCAAATCTTGGAGACAATCATGATTGTGACAAGTTCAACCCTTACTTAAGGTAAGTTACTTGGTGTCCTTCTTCTGTGGCCTCAGATTTGATTTTAATAACGATGAAGTCCAGCATATAACATTTCTTAGGAGTTTATTTTTGTATTCAGCTATCAGTTTCAAACAAATCAACACAAAAATGAAATATTCATAGAACTATAATGTTTAATTTAACATGAAGTTATCTGTGGATCATTGATTCATCTCTATGATAACATGATAAATTCTCAAACAAGTTTTTTAATTGAGACGCAGTATTTTTACCAGCAAAAGATTGAAAATATTGATTAATTTTTTCTGGACATTTTTTTTTAGCGCATACACTGCCTTTTGTAGCCGTATACCAGACTAAGCTCTCTAGAAAAATCGAGCCTTTTATCATTGCTAGTTACACCAACCTGATGCTGACATTTTTTCCTTTTCCTGTACTTGGCAGAATTTTGCCCATGGCTATGTTTACAATAGAGTGTGTCCAAAGCCAAAACACAGGTGTCCTTATCAGCACATGAAACTTGTGTTGATACACAATTTCTTTTTCACTTTTCAGTAACAGCTGGATCTTGTGATCTTTTTTTCTCTTGCAGACATGTTTTCTTTCTTCCTTTAGGTGTTGTCTCAGCAAAGGAAATATTGATAACTTCATAAAATGAATAACAGACCCGCTGAAGTGACTTTGTAATGCTATAACAAGCAACTACAACATGAAACAGAAAGTCTGACCAAGCACTTACACAAAAATCTGCACCAAGGAGTCATTGTTAACTTTGTTATTCTCTCTACACTATGGCTGATCCGTTCTATGCCCTTGTGATATACATAATAATATCTGTAACATATTGCACCAAGAGAAAGCTATTGTATGGACAGGCTAAAGCATGAGAACAACAAAACCAATGAGAAAAATAAGTTTTATTATCAAAGAAACCCTTTGAAAATCTTCTGACACCTTTTACTCTACCTAATATCGCGGTTGATGTACTTGTTGATCTCCTGTTGGTATTTCGGTAATGAAGGGTTTTTTTATAAGGTAGGGATACTAACTCAATGCCCAACACTTCTACTTTCATATCTGGACTTGAGACAAGCATTGGCAGAGTTTTTTTTAACATAGTGTCATAAAATTTGTATGCTCGTCCTGAATCTTTTGGACCTAATTCCTGTCCCCTCAGATCATCTTTAGATATTCCAAATTATGACAGACTCCTGAGGAAGGCCAGAGAGCATAGGAAGGGCTACCACTTGGCACATGCACATCGCCAACTGTGTGCAGAGCATCACATGCCTGAAGGAACAGTGAAGCAGCCTAAGAATTTAAAAGAAAAATCATAATTCATAACTACAATAGGCATCATTGGACAACTATAAGGAAGGTGATACAAAATATACATAACTTCTCATAGAATTAAAATAAATTTTGGTGCTCTTGCCCATCTCATTGCATACCAAGTACCCTCTGCTTTGTCCTTGGTCTGATATGGAACTGACAGCCTTTCTTGCTGAACTGACTTCGTAATGCTGTAATATGCAACAACAACAACAACAGGAAGCAGAAAGTCTG
The DNA here is from genome assembly GCA_963457665.1 of Thysanoteuthis rhombus. Classification (NCBI taxonomy): domain Eukaryota; kingdom Metazoa; phylum Mollusca; class Cephalopoda; order Oegopsida; family Thysanoteuthidae; genus Thysanoteuthis; species Thysanoteuthis major. The sequence continues at coordinate 32,750,663 of OY735213.1, read as the reverse complement.
ACCAAACACTTACCCCAAAATCTGCACCAAGATGTGACTGCTGATTTTTGTGATTATGCCACATTTCAGCTGATCTGATCTAAGGCCTTCTCCCGGTCTAATATCCATTTCTTCTGCTTTGTCCTTGGTCTGTTATGGAACATACGACCGTTCTTGTCCTACCTTTTGGTTTTCAACCAATAAATACTTGTGGAAAAGTTCGGTTGGTAAATGTGGGTGTCCCCTGTGCTTTGGGGGGGGGTGCAGAAGTGTGGACAAAAAGAAATACTCAGAAAATATTTTTGTGGCAGTCCAGTTACATTTGTTGCATTGTAATGTTCTTAAAGAATTGTAATTGCATAATAAAGAAAATTCCACTAGTCCTAAAAAGATGGATATACAATCAATGTATCCTATGGAGCTGAAATATGGAACCTAAACAAAATATTGACCCTCAGTGTGAGAACCATGTGACGTGCACAAAAGAGAACCATGCTCAACCTTACATGGAGAGATCGTAAGACATTACAGTATATAAGAGAAGAGTCAGGAGTCCGAGACATCATAGAAACCATTAAAAAACTCAAATGGCAATGGACTGGACATGTTGCAATAATGTCAGACAAGCACTGGACATTAGGTCTCACAACGTGGATCCCCAGAGATCAGGTGTAAGCCTGTGGCCGACACAAAATTAGATGGCATGACAAACTAGCTAAATTTAGAAAGTACTGGATCTCCAATGCCTATGATAGAGAGGTCTGGTGAATCTTGGGGAAGGTCTATGTCCAATGACGGACGTTAAAAGACTGATGATGATGATGATGATGGAACATGACTTCTGTTGTAAGCCTCTATGGAGTTCCAACTTTAAAACCCCCCACCCTGTGAAATGACCACATCCATTAGTGACTAATGCACTAAGAACCACTCCCCCCTTTGAGAGCATATAGATTATATATTGCTATTTTCATAATATGAGTCCTTTCCAGTATATCATCACTTACATAATGAAATAACGTCTCTTTTTTGCCTTGCCTTATGTTTGCATTCTTTTTCTAAATCTAACGATATATCATTCACCTTTCAACACTAAATTTGTTTTATTATAGAGGCAAGCTTTCAGTAGAGCAAGTTGGACTTTCAAGAAAATTTCACTAGTCCTAAAAAGAAGGGTATACAACCAATGCATCCTCCAGATAGTCACCTGTGGAGCAGAGACAGGGCAACTAATCAAAGATAGATCCTCAAACTGAGAACCATGAAACGTCTACATAAGAGAATCATGCTCATTATGATATCATAATACAACACAGTATATTAGAAAAAAAAGGCTGGAGTCCAAAATATCATAGAAAACCATTAGAAAGCTCAAATGGAAATGGGCTGGTCATGTTGTAAGAATGTCAGACAACCACTGAACATGACAACTCACAACATAGATCCCCAAAGGTTGAAGATGTGGCTGACAGAAAGTAAGATTGTATGATAACCTAGATAAATTCAGAAAGTACTGGCTTCATAATGTCCCTGCTGGAGTGGCCTGGCAAATCTTGGGGATGGTCTATGTCCAATGATGTACACTGGAATGTAGCTAAAACCATAGAAAATGCATGTTCAGTTGGAGAGAACTGGGTAGCCGGTTAAAGTAGAACATGACACCAGGCCTACAGGAGTTGACATTATCAGAGGCAGAAAAGAAAAGGTGGTGAAATGTCCTCAACTCTCAATGGCTGTCATTCTGTCTTGCTTCCAGAAATGAGACTTTTAGAGACTCTTTTCAGTGTCTCTATGAACCAGACAATGGGAAAACTTAAAATAAAGTTGAGCTCCTGGCCAAGTTTGACCCTGTGATGAAAAATCACCCAGCTAAAGTAAAGGAAGGGAAAATACTGATATTTTACTTTATCTGAGACAGCATAGGCAAAATGTGCTGATCCAAATCATTTCCATGAATCCAGTATCGACCATTGTTTCCCTTATCCAACATGCAAAATATCACTCCATCATTCTCAACTGTCCCCCAAATGTAAGCCATAAAGAGATGTTAATCATTGTGTGGGTTGTCTGTTTGGAGCTAATACCAGACATCAAGGAATACTTCCTAGGGCATGCGGACATTGACATGGACATGGTGGAAACAACTGTCCAATATCATTCTTGACCATTTGCAAAGCACATACAATGGATTCTGATTCTGCAATGTTATCCCAAGATGCAATTATCTGTTTGGGCTATTTGCAGATTTACTTCTCTGTCTTTTCAGGAGCCACACAATGATGGGTCATCTTGACCAAGCATGTCAAATTAACACTGATGGTGTTAAGTGGGAAAGCAAACTCCAGAGTATTACTGCAGTTTGAGACCAGGTCAGAGAAAATGTCATGGAAGCTAGGCAAGCTGCGAGACTGAGTGATCCTGATCCTTGAACAGAGGCTCAAATCCATACAGAAGAAGTTGCCTGGTTCACTCTATTGTACAATGTGACATTCTTGCTATCAAAAATCAGTTGTATAAGCTGCTCAAGTCAATTACAATGCAAATTGCTAAACTTTCCCACCCCAAATACAGACACACAGGGTTTTCCCGAAACTGTTTCGACTTCTGAGGACCTCTGTGACACCATGAAAAGAGAACCAGAGCTGAAAGAGAAATAGGCTGAGGGGCACAAAAAGGCAGTTTACATATAAGGCCACAGATGAACCCTCCACTGATGCTCTCCAGAGGTATCATTTTTTTCCACAGTCATGTAGATGCTGATTTGATGTGAGAGGCTTAAGACACCAAGCTAGGTCAAGGATAGATTTCACCAAAGTCTAAGGAATGTCCAAAGAAGATTTGCAAGAACATTGCATTGAAGTGCAAAAGATGCTGATTGCAATGGGATAAGCAGATTTTGATTGACCTGAGTAGGCACAGGAGACCAAGACCCTGCCGCAACTATCACCACGGACAACTGTCCAGAAGATGCTGATATTCTTGCATGAGAAACAACATCAAAACCTTTACCCAAACCAATGGATTGCTCTGAGGATTGCATTATCTCTTCTAGATAAAGTAGCCTCTGCTGAGCAAAGTTCTTCAAAACCTAAAGTCATCAGAATATACCTGTATTCAACAATGGCATAGGAACATTTAGCTGGTCCAGCTGTCATCAGCATCAAGGCAGAACTTGCTCAGAAGGTGTCACATAATGACCTGATTAACAATTTCACAGCCAGGAAATGTAGAAGTGCTTTTCCACTTTCTGTTCTAAACATTCAGTAAAAAAAACCCGTAAGGAATGACTGTTTAACTCCGAAGACATTGCAAAACAAAAACCACAACACAACACAGAGACTTAAATTTCACAGACTACCACTTTGACTTACATTTTCTTAGTCTTCAAGAACTACCTATCAAACTAATAATCTTTTCCTCTTCCAATGCCATACTAGTATTGCCAAATTTGACACTAGGGTCCTATTCACTGAGTGTGGTTGAAAGCTGAGGCAGTGAGCTATCTGTGTATCATGAGTGCATTCCTTTTATTGGATAGCACATTGTTGATAAAAGCGCTAGGCAAATTTTTCCATTGGCTTTTATGATTATTTTAACCCAGTGGGAGTTAAAGCTTCAAGTTCTGGTCTTAACTGCACTTTGTTTGTAGAACAGCTCAGTGAATTACAAGTTAATAGAAGAGACAGCTTGTTAGAGAATCTATGTTGAGCCTCCCAACACTGCTGAAAAATCCATGTATAACTGATCATCTCTGTCTTTGCAGAGTTTGTTAAGTTTAGTGACTTTTCTTGTTTTTTTGTGTGACTAATTGTATAGTTATGTTTTCTTATTTATACATGTTTATTCTATTTTATATTTGTTTTTTTATAGTATGTTTTCCTATGGTTTATTTTATTGGATTATTATATTGTCTTTGCAAAGTTTGAAGAACACATTTGTGTGTTTTTCTTTGGTAGACGGCACCACAAAGCAAATATACTTAGGACGTCAAAATGGCCGGAAGCGGCGATGAGTACGGTGGCTGAAAGTTTGTAATAAAAACAAGCAAAGAAGAGGAAATTTGATCAAACTATTCCCTTTGATGATGATGATGATAAAGATTTCCTCTGATGATGATGCAAATGAATATTGAAATATCAATAAGGTCACTGATAACTCCAAATATTTACCGATTAACAAACTATTGACATGATTCTGGAAGTGTGTTCAAGACTTCTAATTGTTTCATAGACAAACATACACCCCAAGGCAGATAAGTACGAAGTCATACTTAATCTGAAACAAGGCCATGAGTGTACAGCAACCTTTGTAGATCAAACTTACAACAAAAGTAATGTTCTGTGAGACTATATTTGCTATCCATTACTCTACAAGTTACACCCCCCCACATATATATATATATATATATATATATATATATATATATATATATATATATATAGCACTCTGATGGATGGAGAATTCATGCGTGAGTAAATATACCGCTCAAATTCAACCTTATTGACCGTCCACTTCTGCGTAGAGCAGAGGTAAGATGCCAGCCTCTGAGTCTGAAGCAAAGGTTTCGATCCTACCTCGTGGTACTGGATGGGATAATGGATAGTCTATAGCCACACTGGAGAGTGGTAATACAACAAAACAGCTGTCTGTGGATGACACAATATATATATATATATGTATGTATGTGTGAATGTGCGTATGTCTGTATTGGTTTACTCAGCTGACCAAAAGTAGATCATTCCAATCAAAAAAATTTCATGAACTAAAAAGATGGAGAGGGAAAAAAAAATTTTCCATTGATATCTATGGGAAAATTTTTGACTCTCCCCAGAACCCAAAAAATCGTGCTGATTGGCTAAATGATAAATTCACTTAGAAATTAATTCACTTAAAATATATTGAAACGTAGTTTCAATATATTTTATGATAGGAACTCAAATTTACTCTTTTGTTTTTGCATTTGAATAATCAACCACCCAAGTGCCACATAAACCTGTCTTCAACCAAATTTAAAAGAAATCAATATTTCTCTCCAAAATATATGTAAATTGATGAAAAAAAAAAAATATATAAATTCAATTTTTTTTTCAAATCAGAAAAAAAAAAATGTCAATGTCTATTAGGAGACACACCCACACGGTTAATGTGAAAATGTTTTTGATTAGTTCTTCAGTTATTAACTATTGGTTGGTAGTTTTGGATTTTTTAATTCGAAGACAAGTCTGCCATAACACAGCCACGGTTTATCCAACAATATCAACCACATGTTACTGCCTCTCGAATTACAATGTTCCTACAATTTTACTTGTTATTTTAGATTAATACATTAAAATTAAAATATATACATCAGAATAAAAAATATATATTAGTATATATATATATCAGTACCTTTGATATCAGAAAAGTTACCCATATAAGACAGTATAGTAGCAACTCAAATTCGCTTTATCCATCCAACTACTTGTGAGTTATGAATTTCAGAAGAAATTAATATTTCTACAAAAAATACATGAAAATTAATTCAAAAAGATTGAAAAGAGGCTGTAATATTGGGTGATAAATTAATTCTTGAATCTAATTTGTTTCTACTTTCCTCATCAATAAACAAAAACAGTTTGCTTAAATAGAATTATCTGGCTGTGGTCTATATTAGATATTAAGAACATCTATTTCACAGAAATTATTTCCATACTTTGTTAATATTGTATCTTTTATGGCTTTTGCTTATTTAAATTCTTATCACTCATCTTTATTGAAAAGTTCTCCAAACATTGCCAAATTGTGAGATAAATATTTTTTCCTTGTCTCTTAATTTGATACCCTAAAGGTATTGAACATAATGTATTTATTTGTGTACTAATGCTATCTCACCTAGAATGCAATACTTGAAAAAAAAAAAACATGTTTATATTATATTTTCGTGTAACATGAGATTCCTGCATTCAAGTTTTCAGTTTGCGTGATGCATAATCTTATTAATATGATGATTTTAGAAGCCAGTGCAAATCCAGGACTTGGATATTGTTTTACCATGACTCTATATCTTGTTCAACTCTATTTTTGCCATATCAGCTCTCTTAATTGAAGAAAAAAAATCTCCATTCTCTGTTTAATTAAAATATCTATTATCATAAAAAAATTGCACGTCGTTCTAGCCAAGCAAAAGCAGTTGTCTATTCACAAGAATGGATCAAGTTATTATTAAGATTTTGTTCATGAGTTTTCCATTGTATAATATTTGGTCTATGTGATTAATATTAACCTCTAAATTAAGTGCATTTACAAGAAAGGAGATTATGTTGAAAAATATTTGTTGTGTGAAATAAATGCTTTTTTTCATTGCTAAGCTGTGGACTTGGTGAGATACCTATGATCTTTGTTCCAAAAGTATCCAGCTATTTTGATATTTGATATCTGAAGGACCCATTATGTGGCCATGATGTAACAGGGCAACAATCAGAGGTGATCCTCCTGCACATGACACGTGAATGGACACTTTCCCATACAGTTAGCTAGTCAAGGCAAGATGCCATAAAGGGAGTTTGTATACTATATAGCTGTCACCTTTGCAATGGCTGAGCTTACCATTCTTCATGACTCATGCAGGGCTTTTTGACAAAGCACTGCATTAGCCAGGTCTGTCGGTACCTTTTACTATCTAGGTTTGGCATCTTGTGACTTCCAGCTTTTACTGTTAGAGATTTATGACTGTGGATGAGATCAAGGATAAGTGACATGGCAAAAGTGGAGGGGAAGCTGGGAGAGTTCATGAAATTCCAAAGGGAGTACTTTGATGAGGACTTGGGTGCAATTGGCCAAAAAGTATCCTATCTGTTAATGATAGTAAATGGCTGGATATTCTTCAGACAGAAGTTGCACATTTGAGTGGAATAGATTCTACAGTATGAGCTTTGTACATTCCAGCAATTTTTTTTGTACTTGTGAACAATGATGCATTTTATAGCAGAAGCTTTTGACATATCAACAACTTTATTGATACAAGTAAACAAAGATTCTTTTTACAGTAAAAGCATTGTATATAGTAGCAACTTTGTTGGTACAATAGAGATTGGTTCCATGGAGATATGTTTCATAGAGCATTGATTATAATGGAAAATTTGTTGATACAAGTAAACAAAGATGCTTTTTACTGTAGGAGCATTGTACATAGTACAACTTGTTGATACAAGTAAACAAAAATGTGTTTTACAATAGGAGCATTGTACATAGTAGCAACTTTGTTGATAGAATAGAGATGTGTTTCATAGAGCATTGT